>CM061551.1:3940000-4657500 GCA_030864225.1 Capsicum baccatum var. pendulum
GAAAAATTAATATAGATAGAAGAAACCTTAGAAAATTTAGGAAAAAGTACATGTGATAGTTTATATAATTCAAAAAACTCGCTACGAGAAGAACAACACAAGATAATAAATAACATTGAAAATCTAGAATTAGATATACATTACAGTACAATTAGGATAAATTATTATATAGAAATCTGTAGCTCTTCAATTACTACAGGATAAAATGATAGACTACAAATATTTAAAATATTTGAGAGAAAATATAGATGAAATAATATCACAAAGAAAAATATATCCATTATATATAACAGATCTATTTTACTTTTTATCTTTACAAGTTAGTTATCCGCCCCCTTGCACATTCAAAATTAGACATTTGAAATGTTAATAATATATCAAGTAAATTAAACATTACTTATTATTTACGGGGATTTCTGTTTTAATTTTGTGGAAATGTACTTCATACAAGATTTATTCACTCCATTTAAGGGAAAACATGTGTCTTTGACCTTTACCTCTTCTTGTGACCTCTATCAAGAAGTTATGTACAAGGTTATTTCCAAGTGTAAATTTACACTAGGAAATAATCTTGAAATAAGACTTCTTTAGAGATAGCATATCTATGTATAATATATTAATATGTGAGTCCCAAAATAGAAATTACTAACAATCTCTTACTTGGACTACATATATTTCTGAAAAATCATATATAGATGAAACTTTAGCGTGCACAAGCTTTTGCTATCTTGATTTAAATATTAAAAAATAATCTGGTTTATTGATACTATCAATATAGGATCAAAGCGGTCTTTGTAACATATATTAAAAACTAAATTCATTAATGATCACAAATTTCAGCAATACCAATGACATAGATCAAATACGAAAATTACATGTAAAATAATCCAAATCATGCCTTTTTCCATTTGGTCCTACTTTATGACTTTAGTAGTCCAAAATCACTTTCCTATACCTTATGCAAAACCACAATCGAGAGTTAATATCTTTATTTTTCAATGTTATCAATAAATACACAAACCTCATAAATTTCACAAAACTTCAATCTATGCAAAATATAAACTTTAACATGTTGAAAAGCATAAATTAAATAACAAAATCCCATATCTGACAACACCCAGAAGAACCACATGCCCATAAAATGCTTTAGGTGACAAACCTTTCGTGAGCAGATTCGTAATCATCAAGTTTATACTAATATACTCAATCAACATAAGCGTAAGCGGATCCATTATCATCAAGTTTATACTAATATACTCAATCAACATAAGACGGCTCTTAACCTTTTCTTTTAAAAACAAAAACTTAATGTCTATATATTTTGACTTGACAAACTTTAATTGTTCTTCAAATATAACTCAAGAGACTTATTATTACAATAAATGTTTAATGGTCTTTCTATGCCGCCAACTATTTACATTTTAGTGATAAAATTCTTTTAGCCATATTTCTTGATTTGATGCTTCATAGAAGGCCACAAATTTGGCTTACATTATAAAAGAACCTATTAATGTTTGCTTCACACTTTTTCAAGGAACAGGTCCTCCAGCCAACATGAAAACATAAACTCATATAGATCTCCTACTATCAAGACATCCAGCAAAATCTAAATCAAAATATCCTATGATCTCAAAGTGATTCGATCTCCGATAAGTAAGCATGTAATCTTTAGTTCTTTAAAGATACCTCATAACTCATTTTGTATCTTCCCAGTGATCTATTCCTGGATTACTTAAATATCGCCTCAGATTTCCCACTATATACTCTATATCTAGAAGCGTTCAAACTTATACGTACATGAGACTTTCCACTACTGTTGCATATGAAATTTTGTCCATCTCTTCCTTCTCTATGTCTAAATTTGGACATTGGTGCGAACTAAACTTTTTACCTTTTGTCATAGGTGTATCTCTAGGTGCATAATTTTGCATGCCAAATCTACATAGCACCTTATCTATATAACTCTTTTGTGACAATCCAAGAATGGTTATGGTATGATCCCTATGGATCTCTACTATATCTAAAATAAAGGATGCCTCAACAAGATATTTCACTGCATAGTTACTGGATAAAAATTTCTTAGTTTCATCTAATGAACCTACATCACTGCTTGTTAGTAGAATATCATCTACGCAAAGTACAAGGATAATAAATTTTCTCCCACTGAACTTGAGATATAAGTGCTGATCAATCCTATTTTCCTTAAAACCAAAAGAGATTATCACCTGATCAAATTTTTGGTAGCATTGAAGGAATGCCTGTTTTAAACCATATATGAACTTCTTAAGTTTACATACAAAATGCTCTAAATCTTGAGACTCAAAGGTATTTTATTGCACCGTGTATATCATTTTTCTAAAGTCTCCACTGAGAAATTTAATATTTACGTCAATTTGATGTAGCTCTAGTCATAATGATCTATAAGTGCCATAATAATTCTAAAGGAATCTTTTAATGAAACTATGAAAAAGTCTCTTTAAAAGCTTTGTCTTTCTTTTGAGTGAATCCCTTAGCAACTAGGCATGCTTTATATCTTTTAATGTTACCTTTATCATTCTATTTCAATCTTTGTGGTAACTTGACAAGATCCAAAAGACTAGACTTTAACTCATTTTCATGGCTTTGATCTATTTATCAGAGTTTTTACATGATTTTTGCTTGATTGATAGTTATGGAATCATCTTCCAATCTCATGTCAAAATCATGCTCTTGGAGATTAGCAATATAATCATCCAAAATTACATCTCTCCTTTCTATGCTAGATCTTCTTTGAGGTACTTCAAGTTGAGGTTGTTAAACATGAGGTAATATTATTGTGTTTTATACATAATCCTAATTTATAGGTTAAAACACATTTGGTAAAGCAATTTGATCATTTTCACTAGAATCAATATTATTATAACGACTTAAAATTTGATAAAATATGTGAAATTTGTGATTTTATATGATTTGACTATTTTACTTCTCTTAATAGTTGTATTGTGATATTTTTGAGGTGTGAGAATGATTGACATAATTTTTTATGTATTTTGGTACCATTTATGCGGTATTGTGATTTTTGGTGGCTTCGAGAACCTTATTTTAGACTTCTATGATTTTTTGATTCGTACAACAAATGGCTAAATGGATTGCGCCAAAAAATCTAAAACATTTATTTTAGGGTGGTAACATACTACTTGTGATTCTTTGGCATTTAAATCTCATTTTGATCCTCGATTTGAAAAATTGTGATTTCGGGTTTTGGGGTTAACTTTGTGAAAATGATGTTTTTTCAAAATTATGATATTTTCATTGATTTTAAAGCATCGAATCTAGTGTGTTTACATAGTTTGTTTGCATATATCAAAATCCAAATAAATCCCGAACAACCCATCGAAGTCTGTTTTGGACTTAAAAATCTAGTGCACTAGGTTGCAACAACCTCCTGCAACTTGGAGCATAAAGGGTAAATCGTCCTCCCCAAGGGCATTTAATAGCTTGTGTACCAGGTAATATGGTACAGTATAAAAATCCCTTTTTTGCCCGATTTTGCTTATTCTTTCACCTTACTTCTTGAGACTTAAATCCTAAAATTGTGTGAGATCTTAAAAGTGAAGTTTGTGGACGCTTGAAAAGCTAGATTAACATCTATTTTTTGATTCTCTTATAGATTTAAGGTAAGAATTCACCCTTTTCTTAGTAAATTTCTTGATTAATTTCTCAAAATTCCAAAAATCTTAAGGCTTGATTTTAAATCCAAATTTCACTCCTCTTCACTTGAATAATATTTTAATCTTATAATCACTAGTGTTTCATATATTTAACCTTCAAAATAACTTTTATTCTTGATTTTAACTCGACATTCAAAAAATTTATCCGATAAAGCTTAAACTGATTTTTCAGGAGTTGAAGACTAGACTCACATCAGCCCCAATGTTAGCCTTACCCAATGGTACAGATGGTTTTGTGGTATAGTATGATGCCTCTAGAGTTAGTTTGGGTTGTGTGCTGATGCATAGAGGTAGCCTCTAGACAGTTGAAGCCTTATGAAAAGAATTACCCAACCCATGATCTTGAATTAGCGGTTGTGGTGTTTGCTTTGAAAATTTGGAGACACTATCTATATAGTGTTTATGTTGATGTGTTCATGGACCACAAAAGCTTACAGTATGTGTTCACTCAGAGAAAATTGAATCTTCGTCAGAAGAGATGGTTAGAGTTGATAAATAATTATAATATGAGTATGTTGTATCATCCGGGAAAGGCCAATATAGTGGCAGACGCCCTTAGCAGGTTGTCTGTGGGCAGTGTTGCTCATGTGGAGAAGGATAAGAAAGAGTTGGCTCGTGAAGTTCATCATTTGGCTAGATTGAGTGTTAAATTGCTTGATTCAACTGAAGGTAATGTTTGGGTTCAGAGTAGTTTCGAGTCCTCCTTAGTTTCAAAAAGTGAAGGAGAAGCAAGATATGGATCCTAGTTTGGTCAAACTGAAGGAGTCAGTTAAAGAACAAAAGGTAGAGGTTTTCTCCTAAGGGAGAGATTATGTGTTTACATACCATAGTAGACTGTGTGTTCCTTGTGTCGATTAGTTGAGACAGAGAATTATAGCTGAGGCGCATGGTGCATGATATTTTATTCATCCTAACACTACCAAGATGTACCGCGACTTGGAGGAAATCTATTGGTAGAGTGGTATGAAGAAGGATATTGCAGAGTTTGTAGCAAAGTATGCAATTTGTCAATAGGTTTAGGTAGAGCACCAAAAACTTGTTGGTATGTTGTAGGAGTTGGTATTCCCACTTAGAAGTGGGAAAAGGTGAATATGGATTTCGTGACTGGTTTACCCCTTTTGCATCGTCATCATGATTCTATTTGGGTTATTGTAGACAGGTTGACTAAGTCAGCATATCTTTCCAGTGCATACGTCCTATACAGCTAAGGATTATGCTAAGTTGTATATCTGAGATTTAGTCAGATTGCATGGAGTTCCCTTGTCTATCATCTCAGATAGGGGTACTTGATTTACTTTTTGATTTTGGAGAGCCTTTCAAAAGGGTCTTTGTACCCAAGTTTATCTTAGTTTTGCTTTTCATCCTTAAGAAAATGGTCAAGAAAAGAAGACCATCCAGACTTTGAAAGATATGTTGAGGGCATGTGCTATTAATTTCAAAGAAAGTTGTGATGAGTATTTGCCATTGATTGAGCTCGCTTATAACAGCAGTTATCATTCTAGCATTCAGATAGCCCCGTTTGAGGCTCTTTATGGTAGGAGATAGAGATCACCCATAGGCTGGTTTGAAGTGGATGAGGCCTCTTTGATTGAGCCTGATGCAGTGTTTAAAGCTATGAAAAAATTCAAGTTGATTAGAGGAAGGTTGAAGATAGCCCAGAGTCGTCAGAAATCATATGCAGATGTGAGAAGAAGAGATCTTGAGTTTGAAGTTGATAATTTAGTGCATCTAAAGATTTCACCCATGAAAGGGGTGAATAGATTTGGAAAAAAGCGGAAGCTTAGTACCCGTTATGTTGGCCCTTATAGAATTCTGAGACATGTTGGTAAAGTAGCTTATGAGATTGAGTTGACTGCAGATTTGTCAGTTGTCCATCCTGTATTCCATGTCTCTATTCTTAAAAAGTGCACTGGTGACCCATTATTGTAGATCCTTTAGAAAGCTCAAATATTCAGAACAGTCTTTCATATGATGAGATTCCAGTTAAGATCCTAGATTATCAGATTCGTAGACTAAGGAACAAAGAAGTTCCCTTGGTCAAAAGTTCTTTGGCAGAATCAGTCAGTTGAGGGCGCTATTTGGGAAGCCAAAGCAGATATGAAAGCTAAGTACCCTTATCTCTTCTCCACAACCTCAGATTTAGCTAAAGGTACTACTCTTCCTTAATTCAGTTTCTTTCCAGTCAGAGATTCGGTTGTTTCATCATTCTCATTATAAGCTTTTGCACTTATAGATTAACTCAGAAGCTTAGAATAATTTAGAATCAGTTTAGCAATTTTATTTCAGTTGTGCATGCTATCATGTATCTTCAGATTTCTCAGCATTCTTAGCCTAACTAGAATCATTTAAGGATGAATGTTCACCAGGGGTAGATATTGTAAGACCCCAAAAATTCCTCATCGTCTAAGCCTTTAAATCATGTCAAGAAAGGTCTCACACTTAGAAAAATTTGGCTAAGTATTGACACTTTGTCATTTATTAAGCCTTCGAACTTTGAGGATTTTATTTTTGACCTTCTCAATCTCCGATAGTTGATTTTTTTGTTGATTCATGATGGGGCAAGTCAAGGGTACGTCTCGGGTGAGTTTTAAAATTTTTGGACGAGTGTAAGGGCATGTTTGGTGTGCCAAAACAGTAGCCTGAGGTCATTAGACTACGGCACCTCACCTAGTCCAGTACCTGGGGGTCACCGCGATAGGCAGGGTGGCACCTCGCCTAGTCCAACGGGCTAGGGCCCGTGCCGCCCTGGCTAGTTCAGCTGGGCAATTTCTGCATTTCAACTCCATATCATTAAGGTCAAAAGGGGCATTTTCCACCATCTATTATCCCCAAAACACGAGATTTAGCCCCCTAGAACCAAATTATACTCACTTTCTCCCAATTTCTCTCAAGAACAAAGCTTAGGGTTTCAACCCAACATTCAAGAAACTCAAAATTTCCACCATTGTTTTTCCTAATTGATTCGAAATTTAAGATCCCTAGACCAAGAGCTTCAAGAATATTCCTTCAGTAGTGCAAATAGAGTCTCAAGAGCAAGTTGTTCATCTAAGATCATCATCCAAGGTATGTGGGGTTATGAACAAGGACAATCCTTTCATCCTTGTGCCTAAAACTTGTTTTTAATTATAAAGATACTTGATTTTTATAAGTTTTCTTATGAATTTGAAGTTGGGTTTATCCCCTATGTTGATATTCATGAGATTATGAGATTTTCAATATTTTAGAAGATGAATTACATGAGTATGTTGATATTATTATGCTTATTGCTGAAATTTCTAGATTTTAAGATAATTTATGAATATTTATGTTATAAAGCATGGATTTTGAGATGTTTTATTATGAGATTCATATATGGGTCATTAAGCCCTCTTTGAGATTGTTATTTTGAGAATTTTTGTGCTTTAAGCACCCCCTGATGAGATTATCCTTGTATTTTAAGAAAGATTTGACCTTTCGATCACACTAGAATTGAAATCCACTTTACAAATTGAGATTACAGATTTTACAGTTGGTTTCATTATAAACTATGAGATTATTTTTAAAGTGAATTTTTTGGAGATCTTGAGCATGAGATTTGGAGTAGTATTTAGCACTGAGTTGGATACGTTACTACGATTTCATACCCCACAACTATGTACCACCATAGGAATTGAGATTATTCCCACTTTACGTGGATAACTGAGATAGTGATCACTGACATAGATTATTCTATTCTGATGGCAAGGGTAGAACAACCCTAACCTTACGGGGGCTAGTTGTGGGACACCATGGATGCTCACATAGTGTACATGTCGGTTAGAAGAACCCCCTAAAATATCCTCCACTCTTAAAACAATTTAATTATTTAAAGTCTTGAGATGAAGTATTTACTATGAAGAATGAGTTTCAGATTTCATCTAGCTTACAAGATTTGAGAACAATAAGAGAATACAAATTTTAGAACTAATTGTAATAACTCACGAGATTCATACTACATGTTTTACTATTCATAATTTATGAGCTTTAGATTTCAAATTTTACTCAAGATATGTGATTCATTTATATTTAGCATACGTTGTTTTATAAATGATGATTATGAGATATGTTTTTTACTTATTGCATGCACCCCCATATATTCAGTGCATACTTAAAGTACTGATCCACATATATGTCTATGTGCTACATTATGTAACGCCCCGAGCCTGGTGCCCAAAATGCTACACGGTTCAATATCGTAAACTGAAAGGCCATAAGGTTCAATATCGTAATAAAATCAAAAAAACACAAAATCTGGGTGGGGTACTAAATACCCAAAATAACTGAAATAACTGTCTGAAACATGATAGTCTAGAAAGCCTCTACTGTCTGAATAAGGATTTGATAGGACATGTCCCCAACTAACTCTACTACTGAAAGAAACTAAATACTAAAATAATGAAATAAGATCATGTCCTTGGAGAATGAGGACTCACTGCTAAAACTCGAACTGCTGAGTACTGTACTATAAGATGGAATACTACAGCTACTCTGGATCTCAAACCCGTGCGTCTGAACCTATGGCGTAGAATAAAACACCATAGCGCAAATGCGTCAGTATGACTGAATGTACTGAGTATGTATGTGGGGTAGGCTAAATGCAAGGATTCACATGCATGGATAATACTAGTAGACTGTCTAACATGAACATGAGAATACATGCATGAATAAATAACAACTATAATAGAGATCGTGATAACATGATTACTGGGTTCTGATAACTGATATAACTGATACTATTACTGAGCGACTGTGTTTGACAGTCTAGATTCTGATGGAACTAACTAAGTTTCATACTATACGAACTATCTGAATTTGAGATCAGTCCTATCTAGTGGGTGATCTCTGAGTATACTGATAATAAAGATAATTTGACTTAGTCTGAGATTAGTCCTACCTAGCGGGTGATATCTGAATCCGATGGTACTGATACTGATTGACCATAGTTAAGATCAATTCTATCTAATGGGTAATCCTGAAGTCTATTTATAATGATAAGGATTGACTATATCTGATAGTCCTAAAATCTGAAGAACTATTTGAGTTAATTTACTGAGACTGAGTTGACTGTATCTAATAGTCCCGATTCTGTAACTAAAACTGTTGGATGTATTTATCTAACTGATATGCCCCTTTCTAGCTAGTTTGGGGTCCAACTTGTAACCTCGGTTCGAAGGGTGTCAGTACCATGCCACTGGTAAATACAACTACTGTGGAGTCAGTCCTAATCTAGTGGGTGACCCCTGAGATCAATCCTATACTAGCGGGTGATCCCTGAGTATGTTAGTCCTATCTAATGTGTGGCATCTCATACCTACGCTGGCTAAATAGTTTTGAAACTTAAATATTACTTCTAGGGATCTCAGTCCTTTCTAGTGGGTAAGCCCCCATCCTTAGGTTTGCTTGGTGCTGAATCCTACTCCCAACTGAAAGACATTGAGCTAATTAACGAAACTGATTAACTGAACTGAACTAATTTCCCTAGTTCATGTTAGGATTATCTAAATTGAACTGATACTGATGGTACTGATTTTTTGAATTGAACCGAGTTCAATGAGTTTACTAGATTCTATTAACTAACGAAATACTACTGAATTCTACTTTTTGTCTGGATACGATTGAACTCTGCTAGCTGATGAGTTTACTGAGGAACTGAACTGAATACTACAAAGACATGATAACTAACTGAGATTACTAAGATTATTGAGTTTTCCTAAATCACATGACTAATTGAGTTCTATAGATCATGGCTTGACTGAGAGTATCATGACAACATGACATGGCTCTAGGCACACAACTATATTTTTTGGGTACAAGTACCCCCAGGACTCGATAGAAAGAAACTGACAAAATATGACTTTCTTGAATACATGACCGTAATCAACAATTTATAATACCATAAGCTGGGGTATTTCATGAAGCACATGGTTATCATAATATCTAACATGAATGAGAATGCTTATAATCAAGTCATAAATCTCATGTTCTATTTAAACATAAGGGAATGGCAAGTATGTAATATTTATTTCATGTTTGAGCTATAATATATGATTTCTATTCTTTCAAGCGTTTTATCAAATACCTTGCATGCATAATTTAGGGCATAGGTGAAATCATCAATTTAACAATTCAAACCACTCAAAATTCATATATTTCAATTAACATGCCATCCTAGTTTCATACAAACATATAAAGATTTTATCTTGGAATCATTCAACACATAAACATGATCAAAATCAAGTCACAACATAAAAATCATGATATATAGTTTAAAACAGGGTTCTTGAGCTTTATGGATGAAAGGAGTCCATGAATCAACACAATGCATACCTTGGTATATGATTCTTGAAAGATTCACGGAGGAACTTTGATGATTTGGGTCTTGAGCTATGAACCCTGGGTCTTGTTCTTGAACAATTTTAAGAGAAATTAATATTTTTGGGTGAAAATATCATGAATTTTGTGTAAAAGAGGCTTATATAGGAGAAGGATTAGACCATGTTTCCTTTGGAAACACGGACTAGAATGCAATACTTTTTTGCCCAGGGCAATCCAAATGGAGTTGCCTGGCCTAGACCGGCGTATTATCCTGGGTGGCGCCTTGCAATAGCAGTGCTAAGACCAGGGCGACGCCTTGGTTACAACAGTGTTGAAAGTTGGGAGATGCGGGCTAAACGTATTTTGCTACTAGTTTGAAAATACAAACACCCCCTTACACTATCCAAAACTCTGAAACTCACCTGGGTGGTACCCTTGACTTTTCCCATCACAATGCAACAAGAAAATTAAGAATCGGAGGTCGGGAAGGTCACAAAATAATTTATCAAAGCTTTGGAGTCTTAAAATGAGACTAAGTGTTTAACACTTAGCTAAAATTTTCTAAGTGTTGGACCTTCTACTGAGCTTCAAGGAGACAAATAAGTTGAATTTAAGTGCTACTTTTTGCAGGGTCTTACACATTGTCTCATAATGTAGGTTTGGGTGCTCAGTCTCAGCAGCAACCTTGATTTTTGAGTACCTTATCTACATCCCTATAGTTGGTAAGTCCTCATAGTTCAGGGAATTATGCTATTCATATTTCTAGCTTCATTAGTAGATGCTTTCATATTTAATTCAGAAAGTTGAGTCAGCTAGGGTCTGTCCCAACGACTCTCCAGATTTAGACATTAGAGGCTTGTCGGACTACTAGTTTCAGTCTTAGTTGTCAGTTGTCTATTCAAACCTTATAGTATTGTTTATATGAGATTGATGAGATTCAGATTACATATTCATATTTCAGATATATTTGAACTTTTCAGATAGTTTCCTACATTTATCATGATTTTATATTTATATGTACCCATTTTTGAGATGTTGAGTTAGTAGAACGCAGCTAGGGTTAGCTCAGGACTACTTGTAGTTCGAAGCACCGTGTGGTGTCCCGAGAACTAGATTTTCGGGCATTAAAAAATTGGTATCAAAGCTTAAGGTTTAGAAATTCCTAGGGAGTCAGACAAACCACGTTACATAGAGTCTTTATCATTGGTGTGAAATGTGCCACATCTCTGAGCAAGGGGCTACGAAGCATTAGGAAAATCTTTTTTTCTTTCATGATCTATCGTGCTTACATCTATCTCTATCTTCTATTAATTTGTGCTATTTTATAATAGAATATGCCTCCTCACAGAGCTAATGCCCATAGAAATGATAACCATCCACCTCCGTCCGCAGATCCCTTAAATGAGAACGTGTCATATGCAGAGTTTTAGGCAGCTTTTCAGGCGCTAGCCTAAGTTATAACGGTTAATGTTTAGGGTAACTATCAGGCTGTAGTCCCCAACACAGCAAGATGGGTATTTGGCCGCAGCTAGAATTAGAGACTTTATGAGAATGAACCCGCCAGAATTATTTGGGTCGAAGGTAGGTGAGGACCCACAACTCTTTCTTGATGAAGTAAAGAAGATCACCCAGATTATTCATGTTTTTGAAAAAGAGATTTTAGAGTTGGCATCCTATAGGCTGAAAGATGTTGCTTATAATTGGGTAGTGATATGGAGAAAGAATAGAGGGGGGGATGCAGCTCCAATGACTTGGCGAATATTTTAAGATGCTTTCGTAGAAAAGTTCTTCCCACTTGAGATAAGGTAAGCTAAGATAGAAGAATTTATGAAACTGAGGCAGGGCTCTATGATAGTGAAGGAGTATTGCCTGAAGTTCAACCAGTTGTCTAAGTATGCCCTTGATCAGATGGCTGACTCTATTTCAAGCATGAGTAAGCTTATGACTGGTGTATCTGGGTCGGTGGTTAAGGAGTGTAGGAATGCTATGCTCAATAAAGATATGGATATTTCTATATTAATGATGCACGCTCAGCAAATTAAGGCAGATAAGATGAAGGAATGAGAGAGAGTGAGTCAGAGGGGTAGAACAGGGCAGTTCAATTATGGTCAAAATAGGTCCGGAGGAGGAAATCGTTCGCAATTTTAGAATCGGTCATCTATGCCGGCACCTTTATCAGCCAGTTCTCCCACACCCAGAAGTAGACAGGAGTAGTGAGGGTAAGTCTTCTATGTCCAGATCTCAAAATAGTGTAAGTGGAAAGCCAAATCTTCCCCTATGTGCTAAGTGTGGTAGGGATCATGAAGGTAAGTATTTGTGGGGTCAGAAAGGTTGTTATGGTTGTGACCAGGAGGGTCACAATATTAGAGATTGGTCATATGCTAGGTAGATAAATAGATATGTTCATCCCCAGACTCAGGCTAATAGTGCACCAGCTCTTTTAGGTTACCCACTCCCTCCCTAGGATGCATCATCCAATACTAGTGGTAGTCAGTGCCAAAATAGGTTCTATGCTTTACCATCCCTTCAGGAGCAGGAAGATTCACCTGATGTTGTTATAGGTATGCTTCGTGTCTTTTTATGATAGGCGGATTTACACGCCTATATCAATATATTTTGCCCATATTTTAGCCTAGTTTTGAGAACAAATTATATATTTCATGCACTTTTAGTCCTTTTTCCTGTAAATGAGCTAACGAACATGATTAGTAAAGTTTCAGGTATAAATGATGCAAAATTCAGCATTTTATGGCTTACTTGACGCAAAAGAAAGCTCACGAAGGAAGGAAAGGGAGTTTACACGCCTAAGGACCAAAACTGCTGCATGGAAAATCTGTCCCGGGCTAAAATAGCATTTCTGAAGACTTTGGGGACTTACAGACACAAAGCTGGATTTGGACAATGATACATTAACCTAGTACAATTGGGTTATGTATTTCATTAGTTTATTTGGATTATGATAATGTTACATTAACCTAGTACATTTGGGTTAAGTATTACATTAGCCTAGTAGGATTTGGTTATTTATTTCATTAGCTTAGTAGGAGTAGAATATGGGTATTATAAATACCCTATCATGCTAGAGATTTTTAATTAACTCCTCCCTTAGTGGAGAGAAGTAATTCATCCCTCACCACAATACATTCTTCCATCCCTCTCTTCTTCCACCACAACAATTCTACAACTCTTCTAATCTTCCCATTAATTCTATTTTTCTTCTTCTATTCATCTATTCAATTCTTAATTTCCGCAACAAGAGAAACGTTACTTTGCTAAAGAATTCACGCCTAATGCCTATCACTTGATCTACACGCCATTACTCAATATTGTGATGTAATAACAATGTCAATCGTGATCTCCTTCGCATTCATGGGTAACTAAACCTCCCTGTTGGGGTTATGGAAGCCGAATGAGATACTATCTATCGCTATGAGTTTGTGAGTTCGTGACACGTATATTGCTTATATCATTATTCTCTTCATCTTAACCTACATTCTTTGCGGTTGCAAATGCAAGAATACGCCAGTCTAATATTTAACTTGTTCGAGAGAAAGGTTATTTGTCTGGAAAAGAGATAATGTCAAGGTAGTAGGACACCCTTTCCTATTAAAAAGCTAGTGCCGTAACTGGACTAACCTCTTGGAGAATTCGTACCGTTAGACACGCTTTAAGCTCGAGAGAGTTAAAGTGAAATAGTCCTTATTGAGGTCGAGAGACGCTTGGATTTACCATAGAATACAATTCTCTATAAGCACATGCATGTCACAATTCTACACACTCATAGGCAATAGAGACGTATACCTCAGAAGGTGGACATAACCCCAACGCTTCAATTCTCATTGTTTACAACTTACGTAACAATCTTTCTCTCTTTACTTTGCTATTTTCAGCTTTTACTTTATTGTTTTCGTTACACATTACAATCCCCCCTTTTACGAGACTTGCACCAAAAGTTTAGTAATTTTGCTTACTTGTTGGCCAAGCTATTCCCTGTGGGATCAACACCCAACCCAGGTTGGGTTCTATATTTGCTAACGACCGCTTTACACTCCCACGAGAGTTGTAGATTGAGCGTTATCAAAAATTGGCGCCGTTGCCGGGGAATACGAGTGTCAATCAAGTTCGTGATAATTACTAGACCCTTTGGTCAAAGATTCTCATACTTTTACTTTTAGTTTTTGTTTTTGTTTCTTGCAGGTTTTTACTTTAGTGCATGCCCCATACTAGAAGTTCTGGTCAACCGTTATTACCAATCAATCCTGAACCACAACGAATTAGAAGAATGGAAGCACAAGCTGAAATCGACAGGATGGCTGCTCAACACGAGCAAGCAAGATTAGCCGCCCTTGCTGGTGCTCAAGTCCAACAACACAATATTGATAATCCTGGGCGAGCAACAAACCCTGACGATGAGGATTTAGGTGACAACGAGTTAATACACCCAAGGCATGTCGCTGAAACTGCAACACCTGCCAACCGAAGAGGTCGACAAGCGCGGTATAGGTATGATCGCCAACCCATGCAACCAGCTTTCGACGATGATGATGATGATCTTGATGGTGTCGGAGCCACTGGAGCAATAATTCCACCACCATTAGCGCCCGGAGCCAAGTTCAACATCACAAGCACCATGATTCAGTTATTGCAACTCAAGGGATTATTTGGTGGACTAGCAGGAGATGATCCGAATATGCATCTCATCAACTTTATTTCTACATGCAAGTCCTTTGACAATCCTGGTGTTGGTCAGAATGCTATTCGATTACGTCTATTTCCATTGTCTCTGTCTGGGGAGGCAACACTATGGTTGAATGGGCTGACTCCTGATTCAATTACAAATTGGAGGCAATTGAGAGACGCTTTCCTAGAAAGATTTTTTTCGCCATCCAAAAGGGCTCAATTGAGAGATAAAATCAGCAACTTTCGTCAGCTTCCCTCTGAATCTCTTCATGAAACATGGGAGAGGTTCAAGAAAAAGCTAGCGAGATGCCCAAACCATCACATGACTAATGTTCACCTCATGGAGATCTTGTATAGAGCCTTGAATTCAATAACTAAACCAGTGGTGGACAACGCAGCTGGAGGTTCTTTCACGGACCTCACCTTTGGTCAAGCAAGCAATATGCTAGATCGTATGACGAAACAAAGTAGAGCTTGGCATACCAGGGATTCTGAGGTAGCAAGCCCCACTTTACCTATTGGCATGACTGCAGACCAAAGAAGAAGAGAAGAAGAACGTGATCAAGATATGGCGCATTTGAAAACACAAATGGATCTTCTTACAAAGCATTTATTATCAGGGAAGACCGAAAAAGTGAATGCTATTGCGTCAAAAGGAAGAGACGAATCTGATTCGGAAGATGAGGCTAACTACTTGAACAATCAGGGGGGGTTTCGTGGGAATGCCCAAGGAAACCAAGGTCGGAACTATTATGATAAATCTGGAAGCAAAGACCAAGGTAGTTGGAAGAAAAAGAATGAAAAGAGTGGTTTGTACGTTCCCCCTGGCAGACGTGATACCACCATATCTAATTCTGGAAGTATGGAAGACATGATGGCTAAATTATTGAAAGGAGTGGAAGCAACGAGTGCGGGAGTTACGGAGGTAATTAATGATTTGTCCGCCATGAAACAATTAGTAGATTCACATTCCACTTCAATTAGACAACTAGAGCAGCAATTCAGTCAACTTTCAGCAGTACTCAACCAAAGAAAGGCCGGCACTTTACCTAGCAATACTGTGCAAAACCCAAGGAATGATGGGTCATGCATGGCCATCACTACCAGAAGTGGTAAGGTGCTGGAAACTCCAGAAAAAGGCAAGCAAGTGATTGACGAAGTTGCGGACATGGATGACAACGCAAAAGGAGAAGATGTCGCAGCTACTACTCCTGACGTCAACAACGCCACATCCAGCACTGTGCAGCCTGAAAAATTGGGAAAACGGAAGCAAGAGGAGAAGAAAACCACAGAGAGAACACTTCCATAACCACCACCACCTTTTCCCCAAAGATTGAAGAAGGTGGCAGATGACACAAAGTTCAGCAAATTCATGACTATGCTCAAGTAGCTGACCATTAATGTTCCATTGGTGGAGGCACTTGAAAAAATGCCTGGATATGCGAAGTTTATGAAAGACCTGTTGACAAAGAATCGGGCAGCAAGTTATGAGTTAGCGAATAATGTTCATCATTGTAGTGCAATCGCTACAAGGTCGTTAGTTCAAAAGAAGGCAGATCCTGGAGTTTTCACTATTCCTTGCACAATTGGATCGTTGGATTTTGCCAAGGCATTGTGCGATCTAGGTGCTAGCATCAATTTGATGCCACTATCCATCTACAAGAAGTTGGGGCTAGGCGATCCGACACCAACCAATATGAGGTTCGTGATGGCTGATAGGTCGGTAAAACGACCTGTGGGTATCTTGAATGATGTGTTGGTGAAAGTTTCTTCATTCATCTTTCCTGCAGACTTCGTTATTCTGGATTGTAAGGAGGATTCTGAAGTTCCCATAATCTTAGGACGTCCTTTCCTTGCAACCGGAAGTGTGCTTATTGACATGAAAGATAATGAGCTTTTGTTTCGAATTAATGACGAAGTAGTACGGTTTGATATACGCAAAGCCATGAAGCAGCCCAACGATATGAATGAGTTATCTGTAGCTGATGTTCATCATGAGGATACGAAAGCATTATCTATAGAGAAACAGCCTACTGTTGAGCCATTGTCTGTTGTGCCACTGAAAGTTGAGCATGAAGATAATGAAGATTATGAAGAACTTATGAGTGCTCTAACAGAAATAAAGCCTTATACTCCTAAGCAACCAGATTGTGATCTCAAGAATCAACCAAAAGTGAAGACTCCCTTTGACGAGCCACCAATGCTAGAATCACAAGAGCTTCCCGATTATCTAAGGTATGTGTTCTTGGAAAGTAGAAATATACTTCCGGAGAGTACAGATGATTTAAGTGAACAGCACGTAGAAGCTCTCATCTCTGCTCTGAAGAGATACAAGAGAGCTATGGGTTGGACTATTGATGATATAATTGGAGATTCTCCAGGAAAATGTAAGAGCCATCTTGAAGAAGATCGCATGCCCACAGGTAAGCCTCATTATCATCTAAATCCTTTCAGAAAACGATCCATCACTTACCTCGACGAAGTCTGAGTACTCGAGGTAACTATGTCGAGCCACGACAATAAATAAGGCGCTAGATGGGAGGTAACCCATCGTTTTATTGTTTTATCATTTTATCATTTTATCGTTTCATCATTTTTCTTTCATTCTAGTACTTGATAAATGAAAATTCAAAAATAAGAGTCGTGCCACGACCAAAACTAAGGCACTTGGTGGGAGGCAACCCATCGTACTAATCATTTTCATTTGTTTTGAGGAAAAATAGGTGCGAGAAGTATTCAACGAGGAGATTGATTTCAATTGACGATTTGGATGCATTATATGGTAAAGTTGGTAAGTTAGGAATGGTGATGCATAAGGCTATGGATTGAGAATTTCTTATGCCAAAATAGGCATCGAGAAAGGCTAGGCCTTGGTAAAACTAGGCCACGAATGATGCACAACCTATCCTATAGCCTAAGGTCTCGGAATCTAGTGTGCTATACACTATGCGCCGCCTATTCCTAGGTATGCTTTTGACTATGCGCCGCCTGTGCTATGGCATTTGGTCTCAGTATCTCATATTCCATAGACTATACGGCGCATATGTCTACAAATGCCATAGACTATGCGGCGCATATGTCCCATTATGCTATAGACAATGCGCCGCATATGTCATTGATATGCCGAGCATTATGAGCCGCATATGTGGTATTTTTGTCTCCAAAACCGATTGTAAATGGGTCAAAACCCGACCCATTCTCTTCCTATATAAAGGGGACTTAGTCTTGAAACATAAACCACACTAAAAATTGACCCAAAGGCGCCGCACATCCATCCAAATCATCTCAAAACTTCTCTTTTGCTCTTCCAATTCACAAAACCATCTCCACAAGCTTCAAGAAAATAAGTACTCTCTTATTCTTCAATTATTTCTCGTAAGTACTACGTTGCTATGTCTATTATGAATTGCTAAATCATATAAGATTGTTGGTGATGTTCATGTGTTTGGATTATTGATACAAAATCATGTGAGTGAACATGTACGTAGGAAAATCTTAAATTGTTTCCGACTTGAATTTGGCTTCAATAGCATTGTTATACTATTTGAGGAATTATTATGGCTATGAATAGTGCTTAAGATTGTTGTTTGGATACTTACATGTTAGACTATCCCGGCCATCGGGATAAGACTTATAGTGCCTACCGACATAAGAGGTTGCGATTGTTGTAAGAATAACTATTCCATGTGGTAACCCCTATGTAGTAGTGTTGCTATATCTACCATAAAAGTAGTCCAATGGCTGCAAGTAAGTGATGCATTTCTGATTTTCTTGTCGGAATACAATCCTAAAACGTATGTCGATGAAATCTGAGTAATCGACCACTTTCGCTTCACTGATTTGTGTTAACAAAACTAAGTTTGGGGTGGTACCCCTACTGCTTGTATAGATTGTATCCATTGAGATTGTGCTACCATTAACACTATTTCAAGTCTCAGGTACAATGGCACCTAAAGAGAGACAAGGCAAGGAGAAGGCTACCACTTCCCAAAAGGGCAAGAAAAGAGGCTGCAAGGAGCAAGGAGAACCCTCCTCGCTGCAAACACCTCAACTCACGCTTGGAATTAAGTGAGATACTTATGAGGAACTTCTGAGGATGACGACTCTGATTATGATTCCGATGAAAGGGGTAGAACCCCAGACATAGAGGAGGAGTCCGACTGACCAGGTTCCTCGTATTTATTTTCCACTGAGGACAGTGTCCCGACTAAGTGTGGGGTGGTGGTATTGCATGCTATACTTCTCTATTCGCATCTATGTTTGTTTGCTTTTGTTTCATTTTTGTTTCTTTTTGTTTCATTTTGTTTTTTTAGTAGTTAAAATTTTTTTTTAGCTTCGCATGAAATTATTTTGATAGGCAGCATAAGATTATAACAAGAGTATGTGCTACAATTGTGACTATTGAGACGTTTAGGATCCAGTTATGACTCATTATGTGATATTGTGTGGTTCAATTCCTTCACTTGTTGGGTCAAGAGTCTATATTACCTCCAATAAAGTCGACCATGTGCCTTGTGTGTGTGAGATTAATAGTATCTTCTATGTTTGTGGCTGATGCTAGAACTTGCCTGGTATGTATGCAAAGCGAAAATAAGGAGTGTAAGTTAGGATATGATTTAGGCATTTCTTTGGCAACCTATATTTGTTTACCTTCAGTTTTACCTACCCATGGACATCATCCCTAGTTAAACCCTTTTGAGCCTTTAGCCTATTTCTTTGACAACCTTGTATGTAAGCCTAATCCATTTTTTTCAAGACCGTAATTTGATCCAAATTCCTAAGTGCTTTAAATTAAAAAAAGTCATGTGACAACATAAGAGGAAATTGGGTAAGTATGATGCTTTAAATTGTAAATGGTGCTTGAATGTGTTATGGAAAAGAAAGTGCTATCATAAGAGGTATGTTGTGAAAAGAAAAAGGAAAAGAAATCTGAAAAGTGAGTTGTTCTTAAAATTGAAAAACAAAAGAGGAGAACAAGGGTGGTAGAATAAAAGAAAGAAGAAAGGTTGAAAGAAAAAAGTGTCAATGATACAATGTGATGTATTAAAGCGCTTAGGAGCTTAGTCACTATTCCTGGCCAAAATAGTCCTACCCGTCCCTTAGCCTACATTACAACCATCAAAAGACCTACTTGATCCTAATCTTAACATTTTGACATTTAGTGGAGTACTACACTAAGGGCAAGCCTATGGTCATCAGTTGCTACATATGAATTCTTTGTGAGAGAGAGAGCAAGGATATTTTGATACCCATGTTTGAAAAATATGCTATACTTGTGAGTGATTATGGGTAATATATTGTGAGACACACATGGTTGATGAGTTTTGGATAGTTGTATATGATTCCTTGTGCCTTAACTTTTGCATGCGAGTTGACCACCATCACGAGTCTATGCTAGAGGCTAAACTGTTTCTACTAATAATCGAAAAGCTACTCTTTGTTGATAATTGTTGTGCTTGTCTTGAAGAATGTTTTGTGTTGTTGTTGTAAAACCCTAAGTTGATGTTAAGAAGGACATGATATTTTGTTCGAGGACGAACATAGCTTCAAGTGTGGGGTATTGATGATAGGCGGATTTACACGCCTATATCAATATATTTTGCCCATATTTTAGCCTAGTTTTGAGAACAAATTATATATTTCATGCACTTTTAGTCCTTTTTCCTGTAAATGATCTAACGAACATGATTAGTAAAGTTTCAGGTATAAATGATGCAAAATTCAGCATTTTATGGCTTACTTGACACAAAAGAAAGCTCACGAAGGAAGGAAAGGGAGTTTACACGCCTAAGGACCAAAACTGCTGCATGGAAAATCTGTCCCGGGCTAAAACAGCATTTCTGAAGACTTTGGGGACTTACAGACACAAAGCTGTATTTGGACAATGATACATTAACCTAGTACAATTGGGTTATGTATTTCATTAGTTTATTTGGATTATGATAATGTTACATTAACCTAGTACATTTGGGTTAAGTATTACATTAGCCTAGTAGGATTTGGTTATTTATTTCATTAGCTTAGTAGGAGTAGGATATGGGTATTATAAATACCCTATCATGCTAGAGATTTTTAATTAACTCCTCCCTTAGTGGAGAGAAGTAATTCATCCCTCACCACAATACATTCTTCCATCCCTCTCTTCTTCCACCACAACAATTCTACAACTCTTCTAATCTTCCCATTAATTCTATTTTTCTTCTTCTATTCATCTATTCAATTCTTAATTTCCGCAACAAGAGAAACTTTACTTTGCTAAAGAATTCACGCCTAACGCCTATCACTTGATCTACACGCCATTACTCAATATTGTGATATAATAACAATGTCAATCGTGATCTCCTTCGCATTCATGGGTAACTAAACCTCTCTGTTGGGGTTATGGAAGCCGAATGAGATACTATCTATCGCTATGAGTTTGTGAGTTCGTGACACGTATATTGTTTATATCATTATTCTGTTCATCTTAACCTACATTCTTTGCGGTTGCAAACGCAAGAATACGCCAGTCTAATATTTAACTTGTTCGAGAGAAAGGTTATTTGTCTGGAAAAGAGATAATGTCAAGGTAGTAGGACACCCTTTCTTATTAAAAAGCTAGTGCCGTAACTGGACTAACCTCTTGGAGAATTCGTACCGTTAGACACGCTTTAAGCTCGAGAGAGTTAAAGTGAAATAGTCCTTGTTGAGGTCGAGAGACGCTTGGATTTACCATAGAATACAATTCTCTATAAGCACATGCATGTCACAATTCTACACACTCATAGGCAATAGAGACGTATACCTCATAAGGTGGACATAACCCCAACGCTTCAATTCTCATTGTTTACAACTTACGTAACAATCTTTCTCTCTTTACTTTGCTATTTTCAGCTTTTACTTTATTGTTTTCGTTACACATTACAATCCCCCCTTTTACGAGACTTGCACCAAAATTTTAGTAATTTTGCTTACTTGTTGGCCAAGCTCTTCCCTGTGGGATCGACACCCAACCCAGGTTGGGTTCTATATTTGCTAACGACCGCTTTACACTCCCACGAGAGCTGTAGATTGAGCGTTATCATCTTTCACTTTGATGTTTATGTGTTTTTAGACCCCAGGTCAAGTTTCTCTTATGTGACCCCATTAGTTGCTACGAATTTTGAGATAAGTTCTAAAAAAATCCCTGAGCCTTTCTTGATTTCACCTAGTAGGTGAGTCGGTTGTTGCTAGCCAGATTTACAAAATGTATTCTATTACTGTCCTTTATAGAGTCATGTTAGCAGACCTAATAAAACTAGATATGGTTGATTTTGATCATATTCTTGATATAGATTGGCTCCATTCCTATTATGCAACCATAGATTGTTGCACCTATGTGGTTAAGCTTCAATTTCTAGATAAGCCAATTTTTTAGTGGTTAGGAAATTCAGTATCTCCCAAGAGTCATTTCATATCTTATCTTAAGGCCAAAACGTTCATATCCAAAGGTTGCATTTATCATCTAGTTCTATTTAAAGACACTAAGTCTAAGACTTTAACTTTTTAGTTAGTCAATATAGTAAATGAGTTTCCCAATGTATTTCCAGAAGATCTCTCAGGGGTACCTCCTGATATGAAGATAGAATTTGGGATTGAACTTCTCCCAGATACTCAGCCCATTTCTATTCCTCCATATTGCATGGCTCCCTCAGAGTTTAAGGAGTTGAAAGAGAAACTCAAAGATCTTTTAGATAAAGGTTTCATAAGGCCTAGTGTTTATCCATGGGGCTCTCCCGTCCTATTCATGCAAAATAACAATGGTTCTTTGCGTATGTACATTGACTATCATTAGCTAAATAAGGTTACAGTCAAGAACATATACTCTCTTCCTAAAATTAATGACTTATTTGATCAATTGAAAGGCGAAAGTTATTTCTCAAAGAAAGACCTTAGATCCGACTATCATCATCTTAAAATGAGAGAGTCTGATATTCCAAAGACATCCTTCAGAACCCATTATGGTCATTTTGAGTTTCTAGTCATGTCTTTCGAGCTAACTAATGCTCCAGCAGCTTTCATGGACCTTATGAATCGAGTGTTCAAATAGTATATAGATATATTTGTCATAGTATTATAGATGATATCCTTGTATACTCCTATAGTGAGGATGACCATACAGATCATCTTAGAATTATCTTGAAAACTCTTAAAGATCTCTAATTGTTTGCCAAATTTAACAAGTGTGAATTTTAGCTATGATCAGTTGCCTTTCTTGGTCATATTGTTTTTGCTGACAGCATTAGAGTTGATCTCCAAAAGATAGAAGTCATAAGAAATTGGCCTAGACCTATCTCTATAATTAACAATAGAAGTTGCTTGGGTCTAGCTGGCTATTACCATTATTTTGTTGAAGATTTTTATCTGTTGTATCACCTATGTCTAGACTGACCCAAAAAAGTTAAATTCCTGTGGTCAGGTTCCTGCGAAAAGAGTTTTCAAGAGTTGAAGACTCGACTAACATCAGCCCCAGTGTTAGCCTTACCCGATGGTACAGATAGTTTTCTGGTGTATTGTGATACCTCTAGAGTTGGTTTGGGTTGCGTGTTGATGCAGAGAGGTAAGGTTATAGCCTATACCTTTAGACCATTAAAGGCTTATGAAAAGAATTACCTAACCCATGATCTTTAATTAGTTGTTGTGGTATTTTCTTTGAAAATTTAGAGACACTATCTATATGGTGTTTATGTTGATGTGTTCACGAACCACAAAGCTTATAGTATGTGTTCACTCAAAGACAGTTTAATCTTCGTCAGAGGATATGGTTAGAGTTGCTAAAGTTTAATCCGGGCAAGGCCAATATAGTTATAGACGCCCTTAGTAGGTTGTCTATGGGCAGTGTTGCTCATATGGAGAAGGATAAGAAAGAGTTGGCTCGTAAAGTTCATCATTTGGCTAGATTGAGTGTTAGATTGCTTAATTCAGTTGAAGGTAATATTTGGGTTCAGAGTAGTTCTGAGTCCTCCTTAGTTTTAAAAGTGAAGGAGAAGCAAGATATGGATCCTAGTTTGGTCAAACTGAAGGAGTCAGTTAATGAACAAAAGGTAGAGGTTTTCTCCTAAGGGAGAGATGGTGTGTTGACATACCATAGTAGACTGTGTGTTCCTTGTGTAGATGATTTGAGATAGAGAATTATAGCTGAGGCGCATGGTGCATGATATTTTATTCATCCTAACACTACCAAGATATACCGCAACTTGCATGAAATCTATTGGTGGAGTAGTATGAAAAAGGATATAGCAAAGTTTGTAGTGAAGTGTGCAACTTGTCAATAGGTTAAGGTAGAGCACCAAAGACCTTATGGTATGTTACAGGAGTTTGGTATTCCCACATGGAAGTGAGAAGAGGTAAATATCGATTTCGTGAGTGGTTTACCCCTTTCACATCATCATCATGATTTAATATGGGTTATTGTAGAAGGTTGAATGAGTGCATTTCTTGCCAGTGCATACGTCCAATACAGCTGAGGATTATGCTAAATTGTATATCTGAGAGTTAGTCAGATTGTATGTAGTTCCCTTCTTTATCATCTCAAATAGAGGTACTGGATTTACTTCTCAGTTTTGGAGAGCCTTTCAAAGGGTCTTGGTACACAAGTTTATCTTAGTTTCTCTTTTCATTCGCAGGCAGATGGTCAAGAAGAGAGGACCATCCAGACTCTGGAAGATATGTTGAGGGCATGTGCTATTGATTTCAAAGGAAGTTGTGATGAGCTGAGTTTACTTATATTATAAGTTATTATTCTAGCATCTAGATGGCTCCATTTGAGGATCTTTATGGGAGAAGATGTAGATCACCCATAGGCTGGTTTGAAGTGGGTGAGGCCGCTTTGATTGCACCTGATGCAGTGTTTGAAGCTATGGAGAAAGTCAAGTTTATTAGAGAAAGATTGAAGGCAACCCAGAGTCATCAGAAATCATATCCAGATCTGAGAAAAAGAGATCTTGAGTTTGAAGTTAATGATTTAGTGTATCTAAAGATTTCAACAATGAAAGGGGTGAATAGATTTAGCAAAAAGGGGAAGCTAAGTACCCGTTATGTTGGCCCTTACAGAATTCTGAGACGTGTTAGGAAAGTAGCTTATGAGATTGAGTTGCCCATAAATTGTCAACTGTTCATCTTGTATTCCACGTCTCTATGCTTACGAAGTGCATTGGTGATACCAGTATTGTAGATCCTTTAGAAAGCTCAGATATTTAGAACAGTCTTTCATATGATGAGATTCCAGTTAAGATCCTAGATTATCAAATTTTGCAGACTAAGGAACAAAGAAGTTCTCTTGGTCAAAAGTTCTTTGGCAGAATCAGTCAGTTAAGGGCGCTATTTAGAAAGCCAAAGCAAATATGAAAGCCAAGTACCCTCATTTCTTCTCCGCAACCTCAGATTTAGCCGAAGGTATTACTCTTTCTTAATTCATTTTCTTTCTAGTTAGAGATTTAGTTATTTAGTCATACTCATTATAAGTTCTTGCACTCGTAGATTAACTCAAAAGCTCAGAATGATTTAGAATCAGTTTAGAAATTTTATTTCAGTTGCGATGCTATCATATATCTTCAGATTTCTCAGCATTCTTACCCTAACTAGAATCATTCGAGGATGAATGTTCCCAAGGGGGAGATATTGTAAGACACCATGAAAATTCCTCATCGTCTAAGCTTTTAAAGCATGTCAAGAAAGGTCTCACACTTAGATTTGGCTAAGTGTTGAGACTTAGACATTTAGTAAGCCTTCGAACTTTGAGGATTTTATTTTTGACCTTCCCGACCTTCGATAGTTGATTTTTTTGTTAATTCATGATGGGGCAAGTCAAGGGTATGTCTCGGGTGAGCTTTGGAATTTTCTTAAGAGCGTAAAGGCATGTTTGGTATGCTAAAATAGTAGCGCAAGGTGATTATCCTGCGGCGCCTTGCACAGTCTGGTACCTGGGGGTTCACCGTGATGGGTAGGGCGGTGCCTCGCCCAGACCGATGGGCTAGGGCCTGCAGCGCCCTGGCTAATCTGGTTGGGGAAATTTCTACTTTCCAACTCCATATCATTAAGGGCAAAAAGGCCATTTGCACCATCTATTAGCCCCAAATCACGAGATTCATGCCCCTAGAACCAAATTATACTCAATTTCTCTCAATTTCTCTCAAGAACAAAGCTTAGGCTTTCAACCCAACATTCAAGAAACTCAAAATTTCCACCATTATTTTTCCAAATTGATTTGAGATTTAAGATCCCCAAACCAAGAGCTTCAAGAATCTTCCTTCAAGAGTGCAAATAGAGCATCAAGAGCAAGTTATTCATCTAAGATCATCATCCAAGGTATGTGGGGTAATGAACAAGGACAATGCTTTCGTCCTTATGCCCAAAGCTTCTTTTTAATTTCAATGATACTTGAATTTTATGAGTTTTCCTATGAATTTGAAGTTGGGTTTATACCTTATGTTGATATTCATGAGATTATTAGAGTTTTCAATGTTTTAGAAGAAGAATTACATGAGTATGTTGATATTATTATGCTTATTGCTGAAATTTCTAGAATTTAAGATGATTTAAGAATATTTATATTATAAAGCATGGATTCTGAGATGTTTTATTATGAGATTGATATATGGGTCATTAATCCCTCTTTGAGATTGTTATTTTCAGAAATTTTGTTCTATAAGCACCCCCTGATGAAATTATCCTTAGATTTTAAAAAATATTTGACCTTTCGGTCACACTAGAATTGAAATCCACTTTACAGATTGATATTATAGATTTTACAGTTGGTTTCATTATAAACCATGAGATTATTTTTAAAGTGGATTTTCTGGAGATCTTGTGCATGATATTAGGAGTAGTATTTAGCACCGAGTTCGGTACATTACTATGATTTCATACCCTAGAACTGCGTGCCACTATAGGACTTGAGATTATTCACACTTTATGTGAATGACTGAGATAGTGATCACTGAGATAGATTGTTCTATTTTAATGGCAAGGTTAGAGCAGCTCTAACCTTATCAGGGCTAGTTGTGGGACACTATGGATGCTCACATAGTGTACATATCAGTTAGAATAACCTCCCAAAATATCCCCCACTCTTAAAACAGTTTAATTATTTTGAGTCTTGAGATGAAGTATTTACTATGTAGAATGAGTTTCAGATTTTGTCTACCTTACAATATTTGAGAACAAGAAGAGAATACAAATCTTAGAACTAAGTGTAATGACTCACCAGATTCATACTACATGTTTTACTATTCATAATTTATGAGATTTAGATTTCAAATTTTACTCAAGATGTGTGAGTCATTTATATTTAGCATGCATTCTTTTATAAATGATGATTATGAGATACATTTTTACTTATTGCATGCACACCCATATAATAAGTACATCCTCAAAGTACTGATCCACATATATGTCTATGTGCTACATTGTTTCATAATGTAGGTTTAAGTGCTTAGTATCAACAATGACCGTGATTTTTTAGTACCTCATCTACATATCTGCAGTTGGTGTGTCCTTATAGTTTGGGGACTTATGCTATTCAGATTTCTAGCTTCATTAGTAGATGTTTTCATATTTAATTCAGACAGTTAAGTCAGCTGGGGTCTGTCTTAGTGACTCTCCAGATTTAGACATTAGAGGCTTGTCTGACTACTAGTTTCAGTCTTAGTTTTCAGTTGTCATATTCAAACCTTGCAGTATTATTTTTATAAGATTGATGAGATTCAGATTACATATTTGATTTCAGATATATTTAAACTTTTCAGATAGTTTCCCATATTTATCATGATTTCATATTTATATGTACCCATTTTTGAACTGTTGAGTTAGTATAAAGCAACCAGGGTTAGCTCAGGACTACTTGTAGTTCAGAGCACCGTGTGGCATCCCGAGAACTAAATTTTTTGGTGTTACACTATATGTTATGTAATTGTTAAAATGTAGATATTATTTGATATGTATGATCTTGTCGGGTATTATATGATATTCATAGCCTTGAATACAAGTGAATATTTATACTGTGTTGTTGTAAATGTCTATTTTGATATCTTTGGTGCATTATGATATATATATTCATATTTTTGGCATATGAAACATGTGCAAATTCATGGATGAATGGAAATAATAAGTGTATATTGTATCACATGGTTGTGAAAATGTATCATTGTGATTGGTTGTGGAAATATATCATGTGGTTGGTTATGGAAATACTCATTCTGATTGGTTGTGAGTATTACATCCTTATATCATACTTATTCATGAAACAAATGATACTACCATGGCAACAACTTTTATAAAAACCTCATCGAGGGATGTATCGGAGAGGAGATATGGCAATACCATATAAAACCCTTTCTGGGTAATGTGCTGGGAAGGAGATACGGAAATGAATTATGGATTGCATATGGGTTGACAAACCCTCCATGGGTCCCAGGTCGGGAGGCTTACCTCTGTGGGTATATACAGGGATTATGCGATGGTCCTAGAGGTTGTGCAACTACCTAATGTATTATCATCATCATCATATACATTGAACTTACTTTATTATGTTTATGTCGTGCTTGTATTTCCATATGATCTTGCTATCTACCTAATTATCCTAATTTTTATGTGTATTTGATAAACTTCTATAAAATCAGTCTCTTTTGCCTTATCATATGCGATATAAGTCTAATTGTAGTCTACCTTGGTTTGTTGTTGCAAAATATATATTTATGTTATATATATTAGAATTGTTAGTGCGAGCGATGTTGTCTACCATTGTGGGACATTTTCTGATTGTAGGTGATGAGCCATTTGTGTGTATTTGTATGTTTTATCTTCTACTTTGCTTGGTCAACCTAAGATACCTACTGAGTATAAGTGGACCGTATACATTCCTACTTTACCCTTTCAATGCAGATTCAGGTTTGGGTACACTTCAAATTGGTTGATTTCGAGCACTTTCAAATTACTTAAGGTAGCGGTTGGACATTCATGCATTTAGAGTTCACCCCTATGTTTCTATAGTAGATGTGTCTTTATTAGTAGTCGGAGATAGATATTGTCACTTTGTGGCTATTATTTGATGTATTTTACTCATGTTTTGTATTAGTAGTTCTTACACTATAAACACCTGATTTTATAAATATATGGTATTTAGATATGTTCTTTCTACATTGTTACAATTACTTGCAAGGCTTGACTTTGTTCTATAAGACTTACCTTAGGGTATTTTGTCCCCTCCTCTTTTTGTATCAGTTTGGGTGATAGGGTTACTTGTCAAGGTACGGCACGACAAGTGCCACCATGACCCTTATTTTTTGGTCATGACAAATTGGTATCAGAGCAGCCAGGTTTCATTTTTCTCAATGGTTTAAGAATAAGATATCTAATAAAGTCTCACGAATTGGTACTTAGATGCCTGTATCTATCTTTGATAGGCTATAGGATGTGTTTAGGAAACTTTTCATCTCATTTTTTATCGTGCAAATTTTTTTCATACCTTGTGTTTTGAGTTGTGTTTCACTCTTTTTGCATAGATAATGTTGACTGGGTTTTGCATGGTTAGAGATGTGGATCTTTTTTCTGAAGAGAGAGTTCAGTCGATAGGGTAAGCTTTAAATCATGGATAGACTAGAAAGAGGGTACGGGCTTTTGGTTCAGCCCCGTATAGGAGGAGTGTTAGGGGACTCTCGTTTGAGCCTTGTATTAAGTAGGTTAGAGGTATGGGTTCTGCTCTAATTCCTTAGATTTTGTCTACCCCAGTGTTAGAGCAATTATTGGTGCATTTGCTGACCCATTTAGAGGGTTATCCTTTAGTTATATTGGGTATTCCTCCAATTTAGAGTGTGGATCCTCTTATTGTAAATGCTTTCATTTTGGGTACTCCTCAGACCCCTAGTTCTATCCCTATTTTAGCACTGACATCTGAGCATGGTGTTTTGATATTGAGAGTTCAACCTTCATCTATATTACCTCCTCAAATAGGATCTCAGTCTTTAAATTCACTATGTCTCCTCTTGGTACGAGTACTATGATGTCTTCAGAGTATAAGAAGAGGTTTGGCAGATTTACTTGTTTAGGTCCTCCTAGATTCAATGTTCTGGATGAGGATACCTATGAGTTTTTGATTGATTACTGAAAGAAGTTGCATAATTTAGTTTTGTTGAAGTTGCATGGGGTTGCTAATACTACCTATCAGTTGAGAGATGTGACTAGAGATTAGAAGAGACCGGTTGTTAGTTATAGACCTATTGGTTCTCCTAAGATATTATGGTATCAATTTGTCGATGACTTTTTAAAGAGATTTATACCTTATAGTTTGAGGGATTAGATGTGTTATGTGTTTGATCACTTAGAGTAGGGATCCAAGACTGTAGCAGAGTTTGAGGGATGACTTGTCCAAATATTATTATGCTAGTATTTTAGCCTTGTATGAGAAGATTTAAAAGTTTATAAAGGGTATAGATGTCTCTCTTCAGTTTCCTTCATCTTAGAAGTTTGTATTTGGGGTATCTTTTCAGAGTTTTATGGATCATGCCAAGATGAAAGAGGGTATTCTTCTAGCACCAAAAAGGTGTGTTGTTTTGGTGTGTTTTGAAGCCAGACTTCTTATGGAATTCTTGTGGATATCAAGGTAGGATAGTGAAGGCGGCCTTGCAGAGTTCTGGTGGTGAATCTTTTAGTACAATAGCTCTGGGTAAATATTTGGGCCCTTTTGTATCTTTTATTATTAAGACAGGTCCTAGAGGTTGCTATGTGTGTAATAAGATTGGTTATGTATTCAGGGATTGTCCCTGTTGTGTAATTCGAGCTACTTCTATTTTAGCTATGAGGGATAAGGGTACTACCAAAGGTGTGTGGAAAAGAGGTAGTGGAGCTAATGAGGGTGGTATGGGATCACTCAGGCAATTGGTGGCTATGGGCAGTTCTATGCTATACCATCCAAACCTAAGGTAGAGGCTTCAGATGTTGTGATCACATGTATCATCCCTGTTTGATCCCGGATTAACTTTCTCCTATGTTCAGTGTATTTTTCTTTGGGTTTTGATTCTGTTAGTTAGCCTCTTGCCATACCTATTCGTGTATCTACCCTGATAGGTGATTTTCTAGTGGTAAATTGAGTACACTGATCTAATGTTGTGACTATGTTAGATTTGCTTGTGTTAGATATGGTTGATTTCGATGTTATTTTGGGTATGAATTGGTTGGCTCCATATCATGATTCCCCAGATTGTTTTGCTAAAACTGTGACTTTAGCTTCATCGGGTGTGCCAAGGATAGCTTGGAAGAGTGCCTAGCTTCATCGGGTGTGCCAAGGATAGCTTGGAAGAGTGCACTTTATTCAGTACCCAAGAGGGTCGTAGCGAATTATCAGGTTCATTGATTGGCCTAGAGGGGATGTTTGTCTTATCTGGCTCATATTTATGATAATAATGTTGTTTTTCCTTCTTTCTTGGATTCTGTCCATGTTGTTCATGAGTTTATGGATGTGTTTCCTAGGGATTTACACAAATTGTGATATTGATTTTACTATTGATATTTATCTGGGCACCAAGCCCATCTCTATTTCTCTTTATAGGATGGCCCCAGGTGAGTTGAAAAAATTAAAGGATCAGTTGTAGGATTTATTAGATAATGGATTTATCCAACCTTGTGTATCGTATTGGGGTGCGCTTATCTTGTTTTTGAAGAAGAAGGATGGGTCTATGCGTATGTGTATTAAGGTTACAACTAAGAATGAGTATCATCTACCTTGTATTCTTGATTTATTTGATTAATTTTAGGGTGATATGGTGTTTTCAAAGATTTATTTGAGGTCCGGTTATCACCAGTTGAGGATTAAAGCTTCGTATATTTCTAAGATAGCTATACAGACTCAATATGGTAATTATGAATTCTTTGTCATGTCATTTGGGTTGACCAATGCCTCTGCTGTGTTTATAAAGTTGATGATCGAGTGTTTCGACCATATCTTAACCCCATTGTTATTATATTTATTGAGATATCATGGTTTATTCCAAGAGTAATGTTGAGCATGAGAAGCATTTGCAGATTGTGCTTCAGAGATTGAGAGATGAGAAGTTGTATGCCAGGTTCTCTAAGTGCGAGTTTTGGTTGGAGTCTGTTTCTTTCTTGGGCCATATGGTGACTAAAGAAAGGTATTATGGTTAATCCAACCAAGGTTACAGTACTTTGTGATTGAGATAGACCTACTTCCCCAATCAAGATTCAAAGTTTTGTAGGCTTGGCAGGTTATTATTGTTATTTTGTTGAGGGTTTCTCTTCTATTATAGCTTCTTTGACTAAGTTGACTCAGAAGAAGATTTCCTTTCAGTAGTCTAATGCCTGTGGGCGAGCTTTCAAAAGCTCAAGGATTTGTTTATTTCATATACTATCTAGACTTTTCCCAATGAGGGTTTGGGCTTTATTGTATTTTGTGATGCTTTAGATTATATATATTTATATACGCATCTCTCTAGTTGTCATGACTCGAGGCAACCCCCTAGTCGCGACAATGGTGCTTACGGTCACAAATGACCACAAGCTAACCTATGAGCTAGTACCTACTGTAAGCATTGAGTAAAATATAAACATAAAACCTGTGTGGAAGATAAAATGAGAAGGTAATGTATATTTGAATAGTGAAATAAGAAATACCAAGTGTCTGAAACAACTGATAAAAATTGAAAGTAACTAATTAACTATCTAACTGTTTATCTGAATGTCTAAAAGCCTCTAAACTGATTGAGGAGTTGATGGGACAGACCCCCAACTAACTCTGACTGACTGAATAAACTGAACTACTGAAATAACTAAATAAACATAACATGTCCTCGATGGATAAGGACTCACCACTATAGATAATGTATTACACTAAGCTGTCTAACTACGACCGAGAAACTGTGCCTTTGAACATATGATATAAGACATCATAGCACAAAGAAAAGTATGCGATCGGCACTTTGAATGTACTAGTATATCAGATAAGGTTAGGCTGATATACATGGGGCACTGTGCATATGAAATAAGGAATAACTGAATAGTATGAGATAATTGAACATGAATGTATGAAAATTGTAACATCTAAGAATGCAAGACCAAGCATAAATCTATAAATGGGAATGAGTCTGAAATCTGAAAGACTATAAACTTTATAAGTGAACAACTAAAAGTCTGTACACTTGGTCAAGCCAAACCTGAACTGAAACTATACTGGTGTTGTAATGAGATCGTGAGAGGTATTATCTAGTAGACATGCTTTAATATGAGCTAATTGGGGTCCAACTTATAACTCCTATCCCAACTGAACTGACACAGATATTGGGATAGATTGAATATTTTTACATAACTGATAGTTCTCATCATGGTTATAAACGTATAAGTATACTGATAAGAGTCATGTATTAACTGTCTGAGTACTTGAAAATTGAATTCATGTAAATCACATAGGTATTGGGTGTTCGTAACCCATTAGCACTTAATGAAATTAACAATAATGCCATATAAAATCTTTAAAACCGAAGTAGAGGATCATTGTTCAAAACCCAACACTTAGACATTTCACCAAACACATGAGAGTTGTGAACTTAAGCATAGGAATGAGTGAAGCATGTGAGAATAACATGATTACAAGACTAAAATCATTACTTAGGGATTTAACATGAAGTTTACAACATTTAAAACATATAATGGCTCATCGCACTTGAAAAACACTTATAAACATAACTTGTAATTGAATTCACAAGAGATTCATGGAGATATTTAAACGTAAACATGAAAAAACTCATAATTAAAACCAAAAAGGGATTCTTGGACTCCATGGGTGAAAGGAACCCATGGATGAACCTCACACATACCTCACTGGATAATTAGTAAAGATTCTTGGGAATTTCTTGAGGTTTGAAGCTTCAATTCCTTGATTCCTTTAGAATAGGTTAGGGTTTGTTCTTGAAGTGAAAGATGATTTTCTTGAGAGCTTTTATGAATAAAGTTGAAAATAATGCTCCTTGGGGACCTAAATATTGTGTTATGGATGAGTTTGGCTGAGGGGAATCGACCCAAATACCCTCAAATGATGAGGAACAAAAGCTGGACGAAAATTAGAGGGGGCGACGAAAACTCTGGCGCACCAGAATGGAGCGGGCGGCGCGGGCTCTGGAGTGGCGCACTAAAGGGCGCAGCGCGAGCTCTGGAGCAGCGTACAGGAGGGCGCAGAGCGGGATTATCGGGTTCTGCTACTATTTTAGTTCTCCAAACATGCCCTTACGCTGTTCTGAAAATTCTAAAACTCATCCGAGACGTACTTTTAACATCCCCGATCATGGATCAGCTTAAAAATTGACATTCTGAGGTCAAAAAGGTCAAAAATAAAATTACCAAAGTTTAGGAGCCTTGGAAATGAGTAAGTCCCAACACTTAGTAAAATCTCTAAGTCTTATATACCCTTTAACATACAATCGTGAGATTAATTGAGCTAGATTCTTACGGGGTATTACAATATCTTCCCCTTAGGAACATTTATCCTTAAATTAGAGTGGTTCAGCTGAGAGTACTGAAGAAACTGAGATCATATACTAAACATGCATGACTGGAAATATGATTACATAACTGAGTGTGAAACAAGATACATGAACTGAAATGAATGTATGCAATGACATGAGATGGATTACATAGCTAAAACTGGGAATGGAAAAGAGTCAATCTGAGGAAAATTGTTACCTTAAGCTGAATCTGACTTCGCAGAGAAAAGATGAGGGTACTTGGTTCACAATTCTGCTTCTGTATCCCAAGTGGCTCCCTTAACGGATTGATTCCACCAAAGAACCTTGACCAAGGGAACTTCTTTGTTCCTTTGTCTACGAATCTGACGATCAATGATCTCAACTGGGATTTCTTCATAAGAAAGGTTATCCTAAACATCCATTCTTTCTAATGGAACTACTGTAGCTGAATCACCAATACACTTTTTTAATAGTGAAACATAAAACAGTGGATGCATTGATGTTAAATCTGTATGCAACTCTAGATCATAAGCTACCTTCCCAAAACAACTCAAGATCTTATATTGTAACGACCTGAGACTACCCCTAGTCGTTTCACCGTGCTCATGAAGCCGAATCACCACAAGCTAACCCTTTTTCTAATATCTGTACCTAAACACTGCATAATATCTGAAATAAATGTGGAAACTGGCCATAAGGTTCAAAACATCTAAAAATACTCAAAACTTAAAATTGAATACTAATAAATTTGTTCGAAAAGCCTCTAACTATCTGAACTGTGGAATTGATGGGACATGTCCCCAACTAACTGTATCAACGAAAAATAAATAAAGCCTGATTCAATAATAGAAAACTAAGGATCATCCTCGAATGAAGAGGACTCACTTTTACGTCTACTGCTGCTGACCGGGACTGAGCTACTAAGGGAACTCTGGATCTCGTACCTCTGAATCTATGGTGTCAAATAAAAATACCTTAGCGCAAATACATCAATATGTAGGAATGTACTGAGTATTCAGATAAGGTAAGGCTAAATGCAAGGCTCATGCATGAACAAATACTTAACTAAACAATCATGAGAGTACCAAACGAGAACGTATACATGAATACAAAAACCACAATCATAATCATCACAACTCTAAATATTGAAACTCGAATACTGCTTTACTATCATCTGAACTCACTACTAACACTGAGATACTGAATCACTGAATCATCTGATATTGACAACTGAATATACTCACATCAATGACTGAATTCTGAGCTCACTGCTATCGAATAACAAAATCTGAGATAAACCTCTCTAACGGATGATTTCAAAATATATTATCAATGATAGATCATATCCGAATCTGACAGCAGGAATACTCAACAGCATATGAGATTGAGATCAATCCTATCTTACGGAAGATCTCTAGATATGGCAACAAGTATACTCAACATAATCTGAGACTGAGATCAAGCCTATCTGATGGGAGATCTCTGAATATGATAACATGAATACTCAACTGAATCTGAAATTGAGATCAAGCCTATCTGACAGGAGATCTCTGGATATGATAACATGAATACTCAACTGAATCTAAAACTGAGATCAAGCCTATCTGACGGGAGATCTCTTGATATGATAACATGAATACTCAACTAAATCTGAAATTGAGATCAAGCCTACCTAACGGGAGATCTCTAGATATGATAATATGAATACTCAACTGAATATGAAACTGAGATCAAGCCTATCTGACGGGAGATCACAAGATTTGATAACAAATAACAGTATATGAGACTAAGCCTATCTGACGGGATGGTCTATGAATCAATGGAACTATCTGAGTTCCTCACATAGATAGACGACTGCACCACACAGTCCTATTTTCTGAAGATTGATACTGAAATTGCAACTGTAGGAAGTAGTTACTTAATCGACATACCCCGACCTCCCATAGGTGGGTTCCAGTCTATAACCACTGCTGGAAGGGTGTCAATACCATTCCATGGGTAAATACCTCTCTGGTCAACCCTATCTAATAGGTGACCCTCACTGGAAGTCGGCCTAAGGCTATATAATAATCAAACCTCTCTAACAATGATAGCCTCTACTGATAGGGACCCCTACATCCTATGCTGGCTATGCAGTTCTGGAGTTTAGGGATTGGTCCTAACAACTCGGCCTCTCTGACGGGAAGCCGACATCTCTTCCCTCGCTCGGTGCTAGATCCTACTCCCAACTGAAAGACACTGAACTAATTCTTAACTGAATACAAATTGGGCTAAATTTGACACTGATCACATCTCTCAAATGATTTGTCTGAGTTAAGTTGAATTCACATGGTCCAGTATCTGACGGAATACTACTTAATCATGGTATCTGACTGACGATATAGAGTTTGAATAGTTTACTTGATCACTACTGAGACCGGAACTAAACATCTGAAAACTACTAGGTATGAGTTGAGTACAACACTGAGGCTAGATTATTAGCGATAAAAGGGATTACAAATATTATTGAGATTTCTTAGGTTTTGTATCTGTCTGAGGATACAGGGTTCTATAATTCACTGAGTTCTGCGAATCACGGCTTGACTGGGATTATCGTAAAAACTGACATAGGCTTTAGACAACAGCTAAATTATGGGGTATAAATACCCTCAGAACTCGATAACATAAAAGTAAAACATAACCATTCTTGACTAATCATAACCACGGTCATTAATTCATCATCACAATCACTAAAACAACTCTTCACACATTTAGTAATCATAATCATATATTCTCCATCACAATCACCACAATATATATTCACCATCACAATTACTAAGGCGTCTCCTCAAGTATTTAGGAATCATAATCATCTATTCATCATCACAATCACTAAGGCATCACTTCAAGCATTTAGGAATCACAAGCATCTATTCACCATCACAATCACTAAGGCATCACATCAAGCATTTAGGAATCACCATATTATTCACCATCACAATTACAAAGGCATCACTTCAAGCATTTAGGAATCCCAACATAGATTCGCCATCACAATTACTAAGGCTTCTCCTCAAGTATTTAGAAATCATAGACATGTAATAGCGTAGGGAGAATATGCTATTGAATCATACTCTATTCAATGAGGTCTTGCATAAAGTACTTAGCACGTATGTTAGTCTTGGCATATATTAGATAACACATGATTGGGGAAACTTGATACTATTATGTTACAATTTACTCATCAAGTACTTGGCATGTATTAAAGGCTTTGCATGTATCAAAGAGCATGTAATTGGGGAATTTCATACTATCATGTCTCAACTCGTTCACTAAGGATTTTCAACAAACACTAGGCATGCATGGGTTTACACATAATTGGGAATATCATGCTATCATGCCACAATTCATTCACTAAGGCATTTCATCAAACACTAGGCATGCATGGGTTTACACTTAATTGGGAATATCATGCTATCATGCCATAATTCATTTACTAAGGCATTTCATTAAACACTAAGCATGCATGGACTTGTACACAATTTGGGGTTTCTTAATCAACATGCTATAATGGCCCTAATTCCTTCACATAAGCATTTTATCAAACATATGGGGAGCATGCTTTTCTTATTCAACCATTTCTACACTTAATTGACATGAACCCATCATTTAAATAGCAATTTAAAGAGGATTTATCATGAATATAACATGAGTATCACATACAAGGGTCAAAGCTTGATTATCTTGTAAACAAACATGAATCATAACTCAATCATAGCAGGAACATCAATTTCAACTCACATGAATCATTAACAACTCATAAATATAAAATCTTTGAGATTTAGAAAAGGGTACTTGAGCTTCTTGGATAAAAGGGATCCAAGAATCAAAATCCGCATACCTTGGGGAAACTCTTTTCTTGAAAGCCCTTGGAGAGATTCTTGATTTCTCTTGATTCTCTTGATCTTTCTTGAGAAGGAATATGGGTATTGATTTTGCAGAAACCCTAATTTTTGATGTTGAAGAGGAGAAAATGAGGTTGTGATCTTTCTATTGAGCATAAATAGGGCTGAGAAGGAATGGCTAAAGACCAAAAAGCCCTTGAAATTAAAGTAAAAAAATCCTAATTTCACAAGCTGGCGCGACACGCCATAATCGTGCCTACCCACTAGAAATTGGATAATTGGGAAACTACATGTCGGCGCGACGCGGTGGCAATCGTGTTTCCACTTTGGTTGTGAACTGGAACTATACCACGATGCGGTGGAAATCCAGGAGGCTTTCTGGAATTTGACATTTGCCATTTTAGCTAGCCCCGTGGCGCGCCAGAGTGCCAGGTGGCACACTATCTCACTAAAATAGCTCTAACTCTTCACCTGAGTGTCGGATTTTGGCAAATTTTATATTGATGGAAAGCTTAGTCAATGATCTACATGACAAAAAGTCCATATTAGGGAAATTCTACATGGTTCAAAATATTTCACATTTGGGAAGACACTTCTCAATCTTTTAGGACCAGATTTTGCTTCACTGAACACGCTCTAAGTCTCAGATTAGGATAGAAATTTGCGAGGTGTTACATTATCTCCTACTTGGAAATATTCATCCTCGAATGTCAATTTCTAGGCTAAGAATAGTGATCAATAGAACTTACTCAAAGAACGAGAGCATCTCAAAACATGACTACACAGCTGGGACAACTGGCATACTAAGTTCTCATACTGGGCATGCATATCTAACATATGGAATACTCGACCAAAGCTACTCATAAGATGAATTCTTATAACGTACATGCATATCTAATGCATGGACCCAAAAGTGAAACAATTTCATGAATTCATAACCAAACACACCGACAAGCTAAACACATTTCCACTGAATGTGCATATCTAATGCATGAATGTCTGACTGAACTGACTCTCGAAAGCACGACTGGCAATGCAATGACAATTGATGTTAACCTTGTATAGAGAGTCTGACAATGCAATGGAATGAGTCTAAGTACATGTAAACATCATAATATCATGGGGTATCTCCTCCTTGGGACTCAATGTCCCTTTAGTCACACTTCGCTGAATACTGGGGCGGTACGCGGGGCACCTACAAACTGGGTCGTGACTCACCGCATGAGATCCAAAACTAATGCATGATTCATGCTAACATATAAACTAAAAATGGAAGCAAAGTATCTAACAATGCATATCACAAGGATGAAAGGGTTCATAGCATACCCGAGTCTATTTCAGGGAATCTTTTTCGATCAAGGAGAGCTTGAAGCGCATGGAGTCTACCCCTTTGAGCTAGTACTTTACATTCTCGCATTCTATGGCCCAGCTCACCACACCCAAAGCACACATCACTACCAGATCTACACACACCTTGGTGGCTCTTGCCACATTCTCCACAAAGCAAATAGGTACGAACACCACAAGCACTACTTTGGGCTTTGGATCCTGGCACTCCATCAGAACTGACACTCTCGAACACGGGTGCGGCTACACTAGCTGAGGATGGAGCTGGTATAGGAAATCTCTAACTATGCTAAAAATATCTACCACCCTGTGACCTTACCTAAGAGAAACCACGACTACCTGTCCTAGCTCTCTTGCTCACTCTTTCTCTTTCTTTCATCTTATCTGCCTCAATCTGTTGCACATGCATCATCAACCTAGCAAGGCCCATATCTTTATGAAGCATAGCATACCTAAACTCTTTCAACACTAACCCAGATACACCAGTCACAAACTTACTCATACTCGCTCTAGGGTCAGCTATCAAGTCGGGAGCATACTTAGCTAATTGGTTGAACTTAAGACAATACTCTTTCATAGTCATGGAACCTTTCCCTAGGTTCATGAACTCTTCTACCTTAGTCTCTCTTATCTCTAGTGGGAAAAAATTATCTAAAATGGCATCCTGAAATTCTGTCCAAGTCATGAGAGTTTCATCCTCCCCTCTACCCTTCTCCTACATCACTACCCAATCATGAGCAATATCCTTCAGCCTATAGGATTCTAAATCAAAACTTTCCTTCTCAAAAACATGCATAATCTGGGTAATCTTCCTCACCTCCTCTAGATAAAGTTGCAGGTCCTCACCTACTACTGACCCAAAGAATTTTGGCGGGTTTATTCTCATGAAATCTCTAATCCTGGCTGCAGCTGAACCCCCATCTTGCTGAGGTAGGGCTACAGCCTGATGGTTGCCCTGAACATTAGTCGTCACAACTTTGGTTAGCGTATGAAAAGCTTCCCAAAACTCAGCATGTGAAACACTCTCATTCTCAAGATTTACTGGCTGAAGGGGCTGGTCATCAACCCTAGGGGCATAATCTCTACGAGGAGGCATACTCTGTAAATCAAAGATATAAATGGATTAGACTGAGGATCAACTTGTGCTCATGCTCACTCGCACGACATGAACACTGAAAGAAGAGAAACTACTCCTAAGAACATTTTGTAGCCTCTTGTACATAAATATAGCACGAAACACACCCATGGACAAAACTCTACTAGATACGGCTTTTCAGACTCCCTAGGACACTATTGAACCTTAGGCTTTGATACGAACTTTGTAACGAACTGAGACTACCCCCTAGTCATTACACGGTGCTCATGACCTCGAAGGACCACAAGCTAACCCTTTTTCTAATATCTATACCTGAACCCTACATAATATCTGAAATAAATACGAAAACTGGCCATAAGGTTCAAAACATCTAAAAATACTCAAAACATAAAACTGAATACTAATACATCTATCCGAAAAGCCTTTAACTAGTTGAACTGTGGAGTTGATGGGACATGTCCCTAACTAAATCCATTAACTAAAAATAAACAAAGAATGATGCAATAATAGCAAACTAAGGATCATCCTCGAATGAACAGTACTCACTTCTATGTCTACTGTTGTTGACCGGGACTGAGCTACTGAGAGAACTCTGGATCTCGTGCCTCTGAATCTATGGTGTCAAATAAAAACACCATAGAACAAATACATAAGTACATGGGAATGTAATAACTATGCAAATAAGGTAAGGCTAAATGCAAGAATTATGCATGAACAATTACTTAACTGAATAATTATGAGAGTACCGAACGAGAACACATACATGAATGTAAAAACCATAATCACAATCATCATAACTCTAAATACTGAAACTCGGATACTGCTTTACTGTCATCTGAACTCACTACTAACACTGAGATACTGAATCACTAAACCATCTAATACTGATAACTGAATATACTCACATCAATGACTGAATTTTGAGCTCACTACTCTCAACTGATAAAATGGGAGATCAACCTCTCTAACGGATAATTTCAAAATCTATTATCAATGATAAGAAAAGGATCATGCCCGAATCTGACATCAGGAATATTAAACAGCATATGAGACTGAGATCAAGCCTATCTGACGAGAGATCTCTAGATATGGAAACAAATATACTTAACATAATTTCAGATTGAGATCAATCCTATCTAATAGGAGATTTTGGGATATGATAACATAAATACTCAACTGAATCTGAAACTGAGATTAAGCCTATCTAATGAGAGATCTCTGGATATGATAACATGAATACTCAACTGAATCTGAAACTGAGATCAAGCCTATCTGACGGGAGATCTCTGGTTATGATAACATAAATACCCAACTGAATTTAAAACTGAGATAAAGCCTATCTGATAGAAGATATCTAGATATGATAATCAAGTCTATCTGATAAAAGATCTCTAGATATGATAACATGAATAGTCAATTGAATCTAAAACTGAGATCAAGCCTATCTGATAGGAGATCTCTAGATATGATAACAAATAACAGTATATGAGATCAAGCCTATCTGATGGGATGGTCCATAAATCAATGAAATATCTGAGTTCCTCACTGAGATAGATGACTGTACCACATAGTCCTGATTTCTAAAGATTGATACTGAAACAGCAACTGTGGAAAGTAGTTACTTAATCGACAAGCCCTGACCTCCCATAGGCAGGGTCTAACCTGTAACCCCAGCTGGAAGGGTGTCAATATCAAGCTATGGGTAAAGACCTCTCTGGTTAACCTTCTCTAATGGGTGACCCTCACAGGATGTTGGCCTAAGGCTATATAATAGACAGACCTCTCTAACAGTGACAGCCTCTACTGACAGGGACCCCTGCATCCTACGCTGACTATGTAGTTTTGGAGTTTAGGGATTGCTCCTAAAAACTTAGCCTCTCTGACAGGGAGCCGCCATCCATTTCCTCACTCGGTGCTAGCTCCTACTCCCAAGTGAAAGACTCTGAACTAATTCTCAACTGAATATAAACTGGGCTAAATCTAACACTGATCACTCTTAAATGATCTGACTAAGTTAAGTTGAATTCATATGGTTTTGTATCTAACGGAATACTACTGAATCATAGTATTTGACTGACGATACAGAGTCTGAATAGTTTACTCAGTAACTATTGAGACCGGAACCAAATATCTAAATATTACTAGGTCTGAGCTAAGTACAACCCTGAGGTTAGATTACTAGCGATAAAAAGGATGACAAAGATTACTGAGATTTCTTAGGTTTTGTATTTGTCTGAGGATACAGGGTTCTATAATTCACTGAGTTTTAAGAATCATGGCTTGACTGGGATTATCGTGAAAACTAACATAGGATCTATACAGCAGCTAAATTATTGGGAATAAATACCCCCCGGACTCGATAACATAAAAGTAAAACATAACCATTCTTAACTAATCATAACCACGGTCATTCATTCATCATCACAATCACTAAAGCATTTCTTCACGCATTGAGGAATCATAACCATATATTCTCCATCACAATCACTAAGGCATCACTCCAAGAATTTAGGAATCACAACATATATTCACCATCACAATTACTAAGGCGTCTCCTCAAGCATTTAGGAATCATAACCATCTATTCACCATCACAATCACTAAGGCATCACTTCAAGCATTTAGGAATCATAAGCATCTATTCACCATCACAATCACTAAGGCATCACTTCAAGCATTTAAGAATCACAACATAGATTCACTATCACAATTACTAAGGCGTCACCTCAAGCATTTAAGAATCATACACATGTAATAGTGTAGGGAGAACATGCTATTGGATCATAATCTATTAAACGAGGTCTTGCGTCAAGTACTTAGCACGTATGTTAGTCTTGGCATATATTGGATAACACATGATAGGGGAAACTTCATACTATCATGTCACAATTAACTCATCAAGCACTTGGCATATATTAAAGGCTTAGCATGTATCAAAGAGCTTGTAATTGGGGAATTTAATACTATCATGTCTCTACTCATTCACTAAGGCCTTTCAACAAACACTAGGCATGCATGGGTTTACACCTAATTGGGAATATTATGCTATTATGCCACAATTCATTCACTAAGGCATTTCATCAAACACTAGGCATACATAGGTTTACACCTAATTGGGAATATCATGCTATCATGCCACAATTCATTCACTATGCATTTCATCAAACACTAGGCATGCATGGACTTGTACATAATTGGGGGTTTCCTAACCAACATGCTATAATGGTTCTAATTCCTTCACATAAGTATTTTATCAAACATATGGGGAGCATGATTTGCTTATTCAATCATTTCTACACTTAATTGACATGAACCCATCATCTAACTAGCAATTTGAAGAGGATTTATCATGAATATCACATGAGTATCACATACAAGGGTCAAAGCTTGATAATATTGTAAGAAAACATGAATCATTAACAACTCATAAACATAAAATCTTTGCGATTTAGAAAAGGGTACTTGAGCTTCTTGGATGAAAGGGATCCAAGAATCAACATCCGCATACCTTGGGGAAACACTTTTCTTTAAAGCCCTTAGAGAGATTCTTGATTTCTCTTGATTCTCTTGAACTTTCTTGAAGAAGGAATAAGGGTTTTGTGGGGTGTTACATATATGGGCCAACATAATGGGGACTGAGTTTACCTTCTTTATTAATCTCTTCACTCCCTGTATGGGCATTATTTTTAGATAAACCAAATCGCAAACCTCAAACTCAAGATTTCTTCTCCTCACATCTACATAAGATTTCTGACAACTTTGGGCTATCTTCAACCTATCCTGAATCAACTGAACTTTCTCCATCACATAAAACACTGTATCTATCCCTATCAAAGTAGCTTCACCTGCCTCAAACCAACCAATAGGACAGATCTATATATCCATCTATAAAGAGCCTCAAACAGAGCCATCTGAATACTGGAGTGATAATTGTTGTTATAGAAAAACTTAATCAAAGGTAAATGATCATCCCAACTACCTCTTAAGTCAATAACGCATACTCTCAATATATCTTCTAACGTCTGAATGGTTCTCTCTACCTGACCATCTGTATGAGGATGAAAAGTTGTACTACAATGAACTTGGGCACCAAGACCCTTATGAAAAGTCATTCAAAAGTGAGAGGTAAACTGAGTACCTCTATCTGAAATGATAGATAATAGAATCTTATGAAACCTAACAAACTACCTAAGGTAGAGCCTGTTATAATCCTCATCTGAGTAAGAAGTACGATCTAGCAGGAAATGAGCTGATTTGGTATTCTATCTACAATGACGTATATCGAATCATGATGATGATGCATGTGAGACAACCCTATCATAAAATCCATGTTCACCACCTCTCACTTCCAAGTGAGGATACAAACTCCTGTAATATGCCACTAGGCCTTTGGTGCTCAACCTTTGCCTATTAGATATTAGAACACTTAGCTACAAACTCTGAAATATCCCTCTTCATACCACTCCACCAATAGATTTCCTGCAAGTCACAGTATATCTTAGTTGCTCCTTGATGGATAGAGTATCGTGCACCATGCATTTCTTTAAGTATTCGCTTTTTTAAGTCATCAACACACGAAACACATAATCTACCTTGACAACGAAGAAGGAGAAAACCTCCACCTTTTAGTCTCTAACTATCTTCTTCAACTTAACCAAATAGGGTCCCTGTCTTACTTTTTTTTATATTAGAAATAAAGGAAGATTTTGAACCACTCTGAACCTATATGCTACCTTCTACTGAATCAACAAATCGATAACATAATATAGCAAGGTGATGAACCTCACTAACTAAATTCTTCTTATCCTCCTCAACATGAATAGCACAACCCATAGACAACCTGCTAAGGGCATCTGCCACTATATTGGCCTTTCCCGGATGATACAACACACTTATATCATAATCTTTTAACAACTCAAGCCATCTTCTCTGATAAAGATTTAGATATTTCTATGAGAAAACGTACTGAAAACTCTTATGGTTAGTGAACACATCTACATGAACCCCATAAAGGTAATGTCTCCATATCTTCAAAGCAAATACAACAGCTGCCAACTCAAGATCATAGGTAGGATAATTCTTTTTATGGGGCTTAAGTTGTTTAGAGGTATAGGATATGACCTTACTTCTCTGCATCAACACACAAACAAAACCAACCCTAGAAGTATCACAGTAAACCACAAATCCATCTGAACCATCTGACAAAGTCAAAATTAGGGTTGAAGTGACTCGAGTCTTTAACTCCTGAAAACTCTTATCATAAGAATTTGACCATTGAAACTTGACTTTCTTCTAAGTCAATCGATATATATAGGATGCAACAGAATAAAATCCTTTAATAAACCATTTGTAATAGTCATCCAAACCTAAGAAACTCCTGATATCTAATGGAGAGATAGGTTTGCGCCATTTTCTCACTGCTTTAGTCTTTTAAGGGTCAACTTTAATGCTATTACCAGAATTAATATGATCAAGGAAAGCTATTAATCTTAGCCAAAGTTTGTACATACTGAATTTAGCAAATAATTGGTGAGCTCCAAGGTTCTGCAACACAATTCTCAGACGGTCTGCATGATCATTCTCACTACGAGAATAGACATGAATATCATTAATGAAGACTATGATGAACATGTCCAAGTACTGATTGAACATTCTATTCATCAAGTCCATAAAAGTTGTAGGGTTATTTGTTTGTGAAAAGGTCATAACTAAGAATTTGAAGAGACAATACCTAGTTCTGAAGGCAGTCTTCGAAATGTCACATTCTCTGACTTTAAGATGATGATAGCCGAATCTGAGGTTTATATTAGAGAAATAATTGGCACCCTGAAGTTGGTCGAATAAGTCATTAATCCTGGGGAGGGGATACTTATTCTTAATTGTAGCCTTGTTTAACTGATGTTAATCAATGCACATTTTGGGATAACTATCTTTCTTATGCACGAATAGGACGTGAGCGCCCCATGGGGAAATGCTGGGCCTGATGAATCCCTTACCTAAGAGATCTTTCAACTGCTTTTTAAACTCTTTTAGCTCAGCTAGAGCCATTTTTTAGGGTGGAATAGAGATAGGCAAGGTCTCTAGAAGGAGATCTATTTCGAAATCAATTTCTTTTTTGGGAGAAACTCTGGGAAGATCTTTAGGAAACACATTTGGAAATTCCATTGCTACTAAAACTAACTCAAGACTTGGTGTCTCAGAACTAGAATCCTTGACCCAAACAAGATGATAAACATACCCTTTAGAAATCATTTTTCTTGCTTTAAAATAGGAAATGATCTGACCCCTAAGCGTAGAGGTACTACTCCTTTATTCAATAATTGATTCGTTAGAAAATTAAACAACTCTATTTATATAATCAACTGAGGCATTTCATGAGTAAATCCAATACATACTAAGAATTGCATCAAAATCAATCATCTCTAACTCCATGAAGTCAACTGAGGTGACTTTTTGGGATATTCTGTCCAGGCAGTTTCTATATACTTGTTGGCTACAATAATGACACCTACTGGATTAGATACTAAGATGGGTTCTACTAAATATTCAAGACTGATATCGAAATCAACTTCTATATATAGAGTCATAAAAGAAAATGAATCTTTGGGGTATAATAAAGCATAAATATGAATATGAAAGACCTATAATATATCTGTAATCACATCAGGAGAACTTTCTTGATCCTATCGAGACTAGAGTGAATACAACCTGTTCTGACACTGCCCACCGGTTACTCTGAAAGTAGCACCCTATTAGTCGTGCTTCTAGCTAGAACTGGAGGACGATTAGACTGACCCTTCTAGATGGCCTTCGATAAATCTCTGACATTGTGTCCTGGATTTCCATATCCAAAATATATATCACTGTCGGCTTTACATACACCCTGATTATTTTTTTACATTTTCTATAAAGTGGATTGGTATGAACACAATTCATACTACCCTGGGAGTTGGAGCCTAGTGCTTTATCCCAACTGTCTTACCTGAACTTAGGCACCGGTGCACTAGCTGAATATGGGGTTGGGGATGAAGACTTCTGACCGAACTGAGAATGGTTACCACTCTCTGGCCTTGGCTGAGAAAAGTTAAAACTAATGTTCTGGCTTTTTTATTCTCTCTTTCCATCTCCTTAAGCTTCTCTTTCTTAATCTTCTGAGCATGAACCATAAGTCTAGATTAATCTATCTCCTTAATAAACATTACAATCCTACACTTCTTGACCACATTATCAGATACACCAGATACAAACTTACTTATTCTAGACCTATTATCAGCTACCATCAAAGGAGCATACCTCGCTAACTTAGTGAACTTAAGTGAGTACTCCTTCACATTTATATTACCTTACTTCAATTTAATGTAATACTGTATTTTAGCTTCCCTCAACTATAACGAGAAGAACCTATCTAGAAAATCCATGGAAAACACCTCCCACTCTACAGGCCCTACCTCAGCACCCCTATTCTCATCTCAATACTTAAACCAGGTGTGATCTACATCCTACAATTGATATGCAACCAACTTTGCACTCTCACTCGATATGACACCAAAAACATCTGTCACTTTCTAGACTATATCAAGAAAACCCTATAGATCCTCCTCAGACTTGGATCCCAGAAACAAAGAAGGATTCATCCGCGTAAAATCCTGAATCCTAATCATGGCTTTATTTCCTTTTAGATTGGCTCAAGTAATAGCTCGCTGATTTTTTTAAGCATTTATTAAATCAGCTAATGTAGTAAAAGCAACTCTAAACTCGGCGTGAGAAACATTTTTATCCTAGGGATCTTCTTAAACAAGTGGTGGTGTGGGTTGATTCCATCCCTTCATCTATTATTTTTTAGAGGTATTGTCTGTAAAGAGAATGAAGGATGAGTTAGAAAGAGAGTTTAAGTAGATCTCATGCTCTTTTGCATGACATAAATGCTGAAATAAGGGAAAATTTTCATAAAACATCTTGTATCCTCTTGTACGTAAGTGTTTGCACCATACATACATGCACAAGACTCTACTCAATGCAGTTTTCAGACTTTCTAGGACATTTTAAGCTCTGGGATCTGATACCAAGTTTTTTCAAGACCCGAGGCAACCCCCTAGTTATGATAATGGTGCTTACAGTTACAAGTGACCACAAGTTAACCCATGAATTGGTACCTACTGTGAGTACTATATAAATATGAACATAACATCTGTGTAGAATATAAAGTGAAAAAGTTAATAAATCTCTGAATATCAAAAAATGAAACACTGAATATCTTAAACAATTGATAAAAACTAAAAGTAACTAACTACCTGTCTAACTATTCTGTATGAATGTCTAAAAGCCTCTAAACTAACTGAGGAGTTGATGGGATAGATCCCCAACTAACTCCAACTGACTAAAATAACTGAATAAATATTACATGTCCTCTATGGATAAGGACTCACCACTACAGCTACTAGATTATGCTAAGTTGTCTAACTGTGGTTAAGAAACTATGCATCTGAACCTATGATATAAGACATCATGGCTCAAAGAATAGTATGCAGTCAGTAATTTAAATATACTGGTATATGAGATGAGGTTAGGATATTATACATAAGGTACTATGTATATGAAATAAGGACTAACTGAATAGCATAAGATAACTAAACATAAATGCATGAAAACTATAATATCTAAGAATGCAATACCAAGCATAAATCTGTAAATGGGAATTAGTTTAAAATTTGAAAGACTGTAAACTGTATAATTGAACAACTGAAAGCCTGTACACTTGGTCAAGAAAAAAATGGACTAAAACTATATTAAGTACTGTACTAAGAACATAAGAGGTATTATCTAATCGACATGCCCCAATCTAAGCTAATTGGGGTCCAACGAGTAACACCAATTGGAAGGGTGTCAGTACAAGGCCATGGGTTATGTGGATCCATTAAACTGGTTTCCTAAAGGACTATGAGTCACTCTCAACTGGCAGGTGGTCTAATGATATATGTGTCACCCTCAACTATTAGGTAAAAACTTTTCAACCCTCAATTGATAGGTAGACATCTTTAACCTAAGTTGGCTACGTAGTTCTGGAATTCGGGGATTGCTACAAAGCGTCATACTCTCTACTGTCAAGTGAGTCCATCCCTGAGTTTGATTGATGCTAACTACTACTCCCAACTGAACTGACACTGATACCGGGATAGACTGAACTAGATTGAACATTATTACATAACGGATAGCGCTTATTATATTTATAAAAGTGTAAGTATACTGATAAGAGTCATGGATTAACTATCTGAGTACTTGAAAAACTAAATTCATATAAATTGAATAGATATCAGGTGTTCATAATCCACCAGCATAATATAAAATTAACAATAACGCCATATAAAAGCTTTAAAACCATAGTAGGGGATCATTGTTCAAAACCCAACACGTAGGTATTTTACCAAATATATGAAAGTCATGAACTTAAGCATGGGAATGGATAAAGCATGTGGCAATAATATGATTACAAGACTAAAATCATTACTTAGGGATTTAACGTGAAGATTATAACATTTAAAACACGTAATGGCTCATCCCACTTGAAAAACACTTATAAACATAACTATTAGTTTAATTCACAAGAGATTCATTTAGATACATCAACTTAAACATTAAAAAATCTTATACTTAAAACCAAAAAGGAATTTTCGGACGCCATGGGTGAAAGTAAAGGAACCCTTGGATGAATATCACACATACCTCACTGGATTATTTCATGAATATTCTTGGGAATTTCTTAAGGTTTGAAGCTTGAATTCCTTGATTCCTTGAAAATGGGTTGGGGGTTTTTCTTGAGGTAGAAGGTGGTTTTCTTGAGAGAAATTAGGAATAAAGGTACAAATAATGCTTCTTGGGACCTAAATTTTGTGCTATGGATGAGTTTGGGTGAGGGGAATTAACCCGAATTCCCTTAAATAACAAGGAACAAAAGCTGGAAAAAAAGGGAGGGGCCAACATGGGTGGCATGGGCTTTTGAGTGGCGCATTGTAGGGTGCAGCATAGGCTCTGGAGAGGCACAGTAGACGGTGTAGTGCGGGATTATCCAAGTTCTTCTACTATTTTGTTCTCCAAACATGCCCTTATACTCATCCAGAAATTTTGAAACTCACCCGAGATGTACTTTTAACATCCCCGATCATGAATCAACTTAAAAATTGATGATCGGAGGTTGAAAAGATCAAAAATAAAAACATCAAAATTTAAGGGCCTTGCAAGTGACTATGTCCCAACACTTGGTGAAATTTCTAAGTCTTGGACCCCCTTTAACATGTAATCATGAGCTGAATTAAGCTAGAATCTTACGGGGTATTACACTGATATGGGACAAAAGTAGATGCGGTATGATGTTTATGGTTTCATTGATCTGGATACTGGTAATGGCATGCATAGATTTGATATATTCATGATCATTATACTTTTAAATGATGTGATTCTAGTTAAAATATGATCTTATGACCATTCTTTCTAAATAAAAGTTAAAACCCACTTTTCATCTTAAAAACAGATTTCTTTACAATAATAACTGTCTAACTTAATGGATAAATTTAATACATAAAATAGGCTAATAATGATGTTTTAAAGAATTGACCGAGTTCAATTTCGGTCCATGATTTGACCTATTATTTACTCCGGTCTTGAGATATCCCGACCCTTTCTACACTTTCATAATAATTAAGTGCTGAAGTTCACTTCGAGCAATGGACTTATGGATTCATACTCTTTATATACACGGCTTGATTCTGTACACCTAATATATATATATATATATTATATGTTGATATTTTGATGATGATATTGATACCCGATAAGGTCAAAGGATATTGTGATAATGATATTGATATCCAATAAGGATGGAGGATATTTTGATGATGATATTGATACCCAGCAAAGCCAGAGGATGTTGTGATGATGATATTGATACCCGTCAATGTTGAAGAATGATTATGATGATGATGAGGATGATTAAATTATGAGTTTATGGATTCTGTTGCATTCATGCTTGTATGTGCGTCGCCTATCTCTAATATGTGCCTATGTCTATCAGCCAGTATGGGATAGTTGCATAGATATGGGTAATGACTATGCCTTATGTTATTGTGCTCTTATTGAACCTTCTGAGCCTGGAAAGGTGAGGATACGCATAGGCTAGGTTAGATATTTGGTTGTCCAAATATTGTTGTTATCATAGTTATAACCATTGTTATGTATAGCTTATGACAAATTGGTCATTGATTCTTATCGAGATTTAAGTTATGATTCTTGAATCTTCTATCTTATAATTACATTAGTATTCATGATTAATTCATGATAAGACATGTGGGTTAGAACCCTGACCATTTTAGTACGATAACATGACAGGACTATATTGGCGACTTACAATTAAAGCTATGATAATCTAGGTTGTGCTTTTAGTTGAATGTATATCTATATATATATGTCTATCTAGCTATATGTAGCTATGGTACTACCTTATATACTTTTCTTCATTATTTATATTATATACTCCTTCCTTGGCCTTGTATATTGTCATATAATCATTGTTCATTCCTTATTCATATATTGGGTAGTGATATACAGTATAATGTTGAGATTTTTTAGTATGGCTAGAATAGGATAGTTCATTCTTGATATATTCTTAGCCTTACTATGCTAGTCTCTTGGATATGAATAGGATAGGTTGTCCTTACTATCTCATTGGCTATTAATGTGGTTGTTTGACACTTGGGGTAGTTTCCATTCTATTTATATATTGTATATATCTGCCTAATCTTGTAAGCACAGTTGGTAGTTGCCTATTGAGTATCATTCGCTCGGTACTCATACTACACTTCTGCAACCTGCAGATCATAGTATGGGTTATTGTCGTTGATATGTGCATTGTGCAGAGCAGCTATGATTCGGAGACTTAGAGTGAGATCCTGATGTTCAGAGTATTACTAACCTCCTTCTTATGTACTAGATTTGTCTTTATGTTGTATTTGGAAATAAGTTGTAACAGTGTAATTCCCTTGTATTTCACTTTCATACTCTTATTATATTAGAAGCTCTTGTACTGATACCACTAGGTTTTAGGACTTTATTATGTATTTGATTCTCTTATTACATCTATTCCACATTCTTTTCTATTAATATATGGGTAGTTTGTTACAAGCCATTTCGATACAAGGTTGGCTTGCCTATTAGCGGGTAATAGTAGGAGCCATCATGACCTAAGAAATTGGGTCGTGACAGCAAACTTGGTCATTCTATCCACAATGACCCAAATAGAACCATACTGATTGTGCGACAAGACGCATAATGAAATTTATATTGATCACTTCCCACTTTCACACCGAGAACATGCCCAGATGTTCTACCTTAACTTGCTAACAAACTATATACTTAGCCACAAAGTTTGCCACATCCATCTTCATATTATTCCACTAATAGATTTCCTTCAAGTAGTGATACATTTTGGTCAAACCCAGATGAACTGTATATCTGGACTCATGAGCTTATGCCAAGATCCTTTCCCATAATCCATCTACAATAGGAACACATAATTATCCTTGATACCTCAAGATTCCATCTCCACCAATATTGAAAGACATAATTTTTTACTAACCAACATCATCCTTAAGCTGCATAAGTATGGGATCCAAATCTTGTTTCTCCTTCACCTCAACTTCAAGAGATGATTTAACCACTTCTTGAACAATCACTCTCCTCAGAGTCCAAGAGACAAACTCTCAAATTAGCCAACTTGTGGATATCCTTCATCCACCCTCTCTTCTCCTCATCCATATGAGATAAGCTCCCCATGGACAACCCGCTAAGGGTATCAGCAACAACATTAGCTTTACCTTGATAGTAGTGCAAACTCATTACATAATCCTTGTGAAATTTGAGCCACCGCTTCTGCCTAAGATTCAATGTTTTCTAAGCAAACACATTATGCAAGTTCTTATTATCTGAATAAATGTCCACATACTCCCCATACAAATAATGAAGCCAAATTTTCAAAGAAAAAACCACAATCACCAACTTTAGATCGCGAGTCAGGTAATTCCTCTCATGAACCTTAAGCTAGTTGGAATTATAGGCCACCACCTTACCATGCTACATCATAAAATAGCCCAATCCTACATGGGAGGCATAACAATACACCACAAATCCATCAGTACTATCAAATAGGGTCAAAATTAGTGCGTAATTCAACTTATCCTTCAACTTCTCAAAACTACCCTCATCGGACAACAAAAACTTTTTTTTCTGAGTTAGCTTTGTCAACGTGGCAATAATAGAGGATAAGATCTCCACAAACCTCCTATAATACCCAACCAATCCTAAGAAGCTCCTAATATTGGTTGGAGTAATGGGTCTTGACCATCTTTTAACTGCCTCAACTTTCTGTGGATCTACCTTTATACCCTCACTAAACGACATGGTCGAGAAAAGTCACAACACTCAGCCAAAATTCACACTTGGAAAATTTTGCATACAACTTCTGGTCCTTGAGAGTCTGCAACACAATTAGGAGGTAATTAGCATAATCCTCCTCACTCTTAGAGTACACCAGGATGTCATCAATGAAAACTATAACGAACAAATTCAAAAATAACCTGAACACCCAATTCATAAGATCCATGAAAGCAGCCAGTGCATTAGTCAATCCAAATGATATAAACAAAACTCATAATGGTCATACCAAGTTTGGAAAGCAGTCTTGGGAATGTCCACCTTCCTAATTTTTAGTTAATGATAGCTCGAACGAAGATCAATCTTTGAGAAACACCTAGCACCTGGAAGCTGGTTGAAAAGATCATTAATCCTAAGAAGAGAATACTTACGTTTCACTATAACCTTATTTAGCTAACGATTGTCTATACATATCTGAATAGACCAATATTTCTTCTGCATGAAAAGCACAGGAGACTCAATGAAGAAACACTAGGATGAATGAAACCCTTATCAAAGAGATCCTTCAATTCCTCCTTTAACTCCTTTATTTTAGTCGAATCTATCATGTAAGGAGGAATGAAAATGGGATGGGTATCCGGTAGAAGATCAATTCTAAAATTTATTTCCCTATCTGGAGGAATTCTAAGAAGATCATCAGGAAACACATCAGAAAATTCATTAATCACAAGGACAGATTGTAAAGGGGGATACTCAAAATTAGAATCCTTAACACAAACTAGGTGATATAGACACCCTTTGGAAATCAACTAATGGTCTCTGAGATAGGAAATAAACCTCTATTTGGGAACTAAGGAACTTTCCTCCTATTCGATCGTCAGTTTATTAGGGAATTTGAAAATGACCTTTTGGGTCCTACAAATCAGAGAAGCATAGCACAAATGAAGCCAATCCATCCCAAGATAAGGTCAAAGTCTACCTTACCCAGCTCTATCAAATCCATTAATATCTCCCTATGAAAGATAGACACCGCACAACCTCTATAAATCTTTCTAGCCTTAATAGAATCACTAACCATAATAGAAATAGAAAAAGGGTCAGAAATATTTTGAGGACCAAAATCAAAGTGTACAGCCACATAAGGAGTCAAATAAGAAAGGGTAGAACCCAGATCAAACAAGCAATAAATATTCCAAGAGAAGAGATGTAACATACCAGTGACTATATTTGGAGATACATCAAACTCCAGACAAGTAGCAAGTGCATAGAGATGATTTTGGCCAGTGTTGGTACCCAAGTAGCTCCCTTCAATGCCGAAGCAGAAGAAGTGGCGACCGGGACCTTATTAGACCCCATAAAAACTTTAGCTATAGGATAATTTTTCTATAAATGACCAGGCTGACCATAATTGAATCACAAGTTCCTCCCATCTTCACAATAACCACGGTAAAGCTGACCACAAAATCAGCAATGAGGATAAGGTGAGGCTAAATAAACACCACCAACTTGAGACTAGGCACTCTGCGCCTTAGGACCACTACTAGTCTAAAATCAACAATCACATGAAATCTTAGAGTAAGGAGCACAAGCTGCTGAATAAGAACTCCTAAAATTCTTCTTCTTAGTCCACTACCTATCATCCCTTCCACAGTTCTACTAATTCACATCCTGCTCTGAATACCTAAATTTCTTATTCTACCTCTTTCCTATTTCTACCTGCTTCTTCTTTTCATCATCTACCAACTGTATATAAACTACAAACCTCGAGATGTCCATATTATTATTTAACATCATATCCTTATACTCCAATAACAAGTCAAGAGACATCCCAGAAGCAAACTTCCTCATTCGAGACCTCTTGCTTGATACCAACTTAGGAGAATAATAGGAAAACTGTTGAAACCTTAAGGAATACTCCTTCACACTCTTCTTACCCTGCTTCAAGTCACAAACTCCTCTGCCTTAGCTTTTCTTAACTCCTAAGGAAATAAGTGATCAAGAAAGGCACCTAAAAACTCATCCTACACTACTGGCTCAGCATCACCACCCCCCATAGATTCTCTCATCATACCACTGATAATCCACATTCTTCAAATGATATGTAACAAACTCTACACCCTCAAAATCAATAGCAAGCATCACCCTAAAGATATTTTCTATCTTATTGATAAACCCTTAAGGATCTTCCTCAACCTTAGAGCCCATAAAGGTTGGGGATCTAACCTCATGAACTGGTCAACTTGGTTAACTCAAATAAATTATCAACAAAACTAACAGGACTAAGCTGACGAGACTGAGATGCCATAAATTAAGTAAGCAGATGAACATAACAACAAAACTCTGCATTAGAGATATCTCCCTGAGGTGACTAAGCATAAGTATCACCAGAGTAACGCCCCGAGAATCTATCTCGAGACATCACATGGTGCTCAAGGCCACACGTGGCCTCAAGCTAACCCTATAAGACTGTCATTACCTTTAGAACTCTCTAAGACACAAATTTTTACAAAGTTGGGAAGAATAATCATGACATGAACATACTGAGATACGAAGTAATACGGTTCTGTACAAACAAAATACTGAAATCTCTGTACATGCGGGCACACTAGTGTAACAAAGCCTCCACCTCATAGGACAGAGAAGCCATTGGGACAGATCCCTAATGGACTCGTACTGAACTAAAAGTAAACAACCATCTATTAATAATACAAAATAGGAGACACAGGTCCTCGAACCATGAGGACTCACCAACCGCAGAGATATAGATAAAGGTACTCAAATATCACTGTCGCTGTTGGGACTGAGCACCAAAACCTATATCATGAGGAAATATAAAATACAAAAGAGTATAGGAGTCAGTACTTGGGAATGTACTGAGTATGTGGGGGTGGATGCAATATTTTAAATAATATCATAAGTGTATAAGAAAATCATGTGTGCTGACAGTAATAACTCTCCTCGCTTGAATTATCTGAAACATTATTTCCATAAATCATCAGTAATAACACATGCTTCATAAATCTCATAAATCATTCAACTCAACTCAAAAGCTTTGACTCATGACTTAGAGTGACTTGGTAACTCAAGGTATTTAGATCATTATGGGTTTGGGAGTTTCTTATACCCAACATAACTACTCTATGTGAGCCGCATAGAGACCAACGTTTTTCCCTCCTAAGGAGAGAACCCCACATTGGCAGGGGTGTCTTACTCTTGCCAGGGAGTACAACCTCAATCTCATCATTAAAATCTCATACTCGGCCTTTGGCCCACAATTATCAACAGCAATCCTATGGTGGCATGTAGTTCTAGGGAAATACCAAATTTCCCACTTGGTGTTAAATACTCCTCCCAGACTCAGCTCAGAATGAGTTAGGTGAATGTGTTAGGTAATCTACCTCAATCAATATCAACTCATGGATTTTTCATGATGACCAAAACAACAGTATATCTCATCAGTAAATCATATACGACTGTGGATTCCTTACTCGACTCAAATTCAAACAATGTTTCTGAACATCAAGTACATTTGCTTATCAAATTATTTTCAAATATCAAAAGCTTCAAGGAAACATCATGTCACGACCCGAACCATACCCTGGCTGTGATCAGCATTTCAAACCATGGAGGGCCGAAACACCCCTATCTGTTTAGTAATCATGCACCTAATTCATATGATCAAAGTAATGCAGAAAAAACACAATAATTTGGAAATATGGTCATAAATATGAAAAGAAACAATAATGGGGAAATAAAGTTTCCCCCAACATCAATCAACCTCTAAACAACTATCTGCGAAAATCTCTAACAAATGACTGAGTCAAGTAATTGTATATAAGCTGGGACAAGGCCCCCAGTAGACCCCAAAACTAAGTATAAGATAAAATGACTGTAGGACATAAGACCTTCCAAAATATAGAAGGCTCACCACTTGTCTCTATAACTCTGTCTGAATGATCTACTAATCCTCTTGAACCCTAGACTGGTCCTCTAAACCTGAGAGGTTGGAGAGGGGAGGGGGTCAACACAAAAGTACTGGCACACACAGATATCAAAACAAAACATAATATTCTTACAAAATATAGTTGAGAGCCATTATAAAGCAATTTCATATCAAATCATTTAAAAACACATGGGCATAATGCAATAGTTTCTCAACAACAATGAAATGCAACTGAGCTAGGTAGAATACCCTATATAATTTACACCAACTGTCAAACCTCGGTTGCTGCCGATATTAGAGTATAAGTAAAGGAGAGACACACAAGACCAGGAAGCATAGTGTCTTGACCCAATAGTAGTGCCCAAGATCACTTAGCCCGGGCTCCTACCTATAGTCCCAATTTGGGAATGACATAAAGTCAAGTACACAAGATCACTTAGCCTAGTACCAAATTTCCGTGTCGGCAAACACGGTTTCCAGTGATGATCCATTACACTCAAACGCCTTCTTCGGGCATACACCTATCTCATGTAAAATCAATGCATTCAAACTTCATTTAATTCAATCACGTATCATATTCTGTAGGGTATCGTCATACCCGACTTGCAAGTCATCAATATCACATCCACATATGGATGATCATGTAAAAACCAAGGTGCTTCATGATTTACAAGTGGTGAACAATAATTATTTCAAATTCATGCTCTCTTTTGTTGGTCACAATATGATATGGAGTATCAACACATTATCATGAAAATTTGAAAGCAATTTATCATTCATATTTATCAAACTTCCATGGAAAATCTCAAATCACATATGCATGTTTTCAACCATTGAAGTATATAGGCAAATAATTCCCATGACATAAAGAAAAATGACTTAGAAATCATATTGAATTAACTTATTAGCAATTGATTGAAAACCCCCATTTAAAAGTATGCATGTTTATAAAAACTACATCCATTAGATTTTAGGAATACCCCACGTACCTCGATTACCACAAATATTAGATGTTTCTCGAAGCCTACGTTGAGAGGATTCCAAATGTGCAATTAGTTCCTAAAACCCCTGGTTGAATCTCGAGTTGCTTGGGTTTTTAATTTGAAACCCTAAGGAGAATCCCTGAGCACTTTTGATGAATGAAGGTGTATTTTGGGGTCCTTGGAACTGAATTTCGTGTTTTAGAGCTAAGGGTGGAAAAGGACTATTTTGTCCCAGAAACGGAGTGTTTAAGTCACTTGAATTCTTTACATAGGTGTCGCCCATTCCATCGCCTATGTTTACATAGGCGCCGCCTAGGATATCACCTATGTTTACATAGGCACCTCCTAGGCTAGCGCCTATGCTTTCCAATGGCCATGGGCGATTGGTTAGGCAACGCATATCACTTTGAAAGGCCATAACTTCTTGCTCGAGTGTCAGATTTTAGCAAAATTGGTATCGTTCGAAAGCTAACTCGAAGACCTATCATTTGACACATAGTAGGCTCCCTAATTCGACATATACAGAGAGTTATGGTCGATGGAAGATGACACACTTTACAACATCCACTAAAACTTAGTCGATCAAAATAGTTTCAACTCGTCCTTGAGTTGAAGGACCTCTATGGTATAAATTCAAGCTTGAATGGATTCACATGCTAAACAAATAACTAACATGCCGTATTGGTATAGGATTTTATGGCTTCGGGATTAATCAACATATCAGAATCATGGTCTATATTGCAGCCTGAAATGCGGGGCGTTATATTATCCCTCCTTTAGGATCATTCGTCATCGAATGATGATGCGGGACACAGACAGACACAATTTCAAGCATAATAAAGGACTAGAAAAGATAAGATAGGAATAGTACATTCTGTCTCATCCTCCATCGAATCAAACAAATTAGGATATCTAATTCTCATGTCATCTTCTGACTCCCAAGTTACTTCTTTGACTATCTGATTCCTCCACAGTACCTTTACTAAGGCTATCTCTTTGCTCCTCAACTTTCGAACTTGGCGATCTAAAATTTCAATGGGCTCTTCTTCGTAAGACAAAGAGCCTGTCACTTTGATACCCTCTACTGGCAATAGCAGAGAATAATCTCCAATGCATTTCTTCAACATGGATACATGGAATACCGGATGAACGGAACCCAAACTTGCAGGCAATTCTAGCTCATAAGCAACTGTACCAATCTTTTTCAGAATCTGATATGGCCCTATGTAGCGAGGGATCAATTTACCCCTTTTTCTAAACTGCATAACTCCTTCATAGGAGAAACCTTAAGAAACACCCAATCACCAACTTCGAACTCTAGTTCTCTTCTCCGAACATCGGCATAGGACTTCTAATGACTTTGAGCAGTCTTGAGTCATTCGCTAATGATCTTTACTTTCTCCATCGCCTGAGGAACAAGATCAGGCCCATACAACTGAGTCTCACCCACTTCATACCATCCAATCGGAGATCTACAGCTCCTCCCATACAAATCCTCAAAAGGAGTCATCTTGATGCTAGTATGGTAACTATTATTGTAAGCGAGTTCAACTAGTGGTAGGTGATCTACCCAACTACCTTTGAAATCAATGACGCATGCCCTCAACATATCCTCGCGGGTCTGAATGGTACGCTCATCTCGCCCATCCGTCTGAGGGTGTAAAGCTATGCTCAAATTCACTTATGTACCTAAACCTTTCTGAAAAAATCTCCAGAACTAAGATAAAAACTGTGTACCTCTATCGGATATAATGGACACTGGTGCCCCATGCAACTGAACTATCTCATCAATGTAAATCTTAGCATAACCCTCTCCCGAATAATTAGTACTTATAGCCAAAAAGTGGGCAGACTTTATCAATCGATCTACAATCACCCATATAGAATCATACTGGTTTTGGGATCTCGAAAGTCCTATAATGAAGTCCATGTTTATTATCTCCCACTTCCATAAAGGCAGCGCTATCTCTTGGGAAGTACCACCTGGCCTCATGTGTTCTACCTTCACTTATTGACAGTTCAAACACTTGGACACAAAATTAGCTACATCACGTTTTATGTTATTCCACCAATACAAGGTTTTCAGATCATGGTACATCTTAGTAGAGCCTGGGTGAACGGCATACCTCAAAGTATGTGCCTCATTAAGGATTCTTTCCCGCAGCCTATCAATATTCGGAATGCACAACCTACCCTGAAATCTCAGAATACCATCACCACCAATGTCAAATGACAAAACCTTTTGTTGGCCCACATCTTTCTTAATTTGCATCAACATGGGATCTTCAACCTGCTTCTCCTTAACTTCAGCACAAAGGGATGACTTAGCTAACTCATGAACAATCACCCCTCCATCTTTGAAATCTAAGAGTCACACTCCCAGATTTGCAAGGCGGTGAATATCCTTCACCATCTTTTTCTTTCCTTCTTCTACATGAGAAAGGAACCCCATAGACAACCTGTTGAGGGCGTCGACTATAACATTTCCCTTGCTCGGATGGTAATGCAGACTCATATCATAGTCTTTCAAAAACTCCATCCAATTCCTCTGCCTGAGGTTTAATTCTTTCTGTGAGAAAACATACTACAAAATCTTATGGTCAGTATAAATATCAACATGCACTCCATAGAGATAATGCCTCCAGATTCTAAGTGCAAACGCCACGACTGCTAACTTCAAGTAATGAGTAGGGTAATTGTGCTCATGCACCTTTAACTGCCTAGATGCATAAGCTATCACCTTACCACGTTGCATCAATAAACAACCAAGTCCAACACGGGACACATCACAATAAACCATAAAATCATCTACACCCTCGGGAATGGTCAAAACAGGAGCAGTAGTCAGCTTGTCCTTCAGCTTCTCAAAACTGTTTTCACATAAGTCAAGTCAGACCATACAAACTTCATCTTTTTCTGATTCAGTTAGTAAGAGAAGCAGCTATAGAAGAAAAACTCTTTACAAACCTTCTGTAATACCCCGCCAAACCCAAGAAGCTCCGAATATCGGTTGGAGTCATGGGTCTGGGCCATTTTCTCACTGCTTCAACTTTATTAGGATCCACTCTTATCCCGTCACTGGACACAATATGCCCTAGAAGGCAATAGCATCTAACCAAAATACACACTTAGAAAATTTGGCATACAGCTAATGATCCTTAAGGGTCTGAAAAATAATTCAGAGGTGATTGGTGTGATCCTCTCTACTCTTAGAATATATCAGAATATCATTAATAAATACAATGATAAACAAGTCAAGAAACTGACGGAACACTCTATTCATAAAATCCATGAAGGCTGCAAGGGCATTAGTTAACCCAAAGAACATGACTAGAAATTCGTAGTGACCATATCGAGTTCAGAAGGCTGTCTTGGGAACGTCTGACTCCCTAACTTTCAACTGATGATAACACGAACAAAGATATATTTTTGAAAAACACTGAGCACCCTGAAGCTTGTCAAAAAGATCACCAATCCTAGGGAGAGGATACTTGTTTTTAATCGTGACCTTATTCAGCTGACGATAGTCTATGTACATACGAAGGAAACCATCTTTCTTTTGCACGAAAAGTATAGGGGCACCCCCAGAGGACACAACAGGGAAAATAAAACCCTATCTAGAAGGTCTACCAGCTGCTCTTTTAACTCTTTCAGTTCCGCAGGAGCCATTCTATATGGCAAAATAGAAATAGGACAGGTGTCTGGTAACACATCAATGCCAAAATCTATTTCCCTATCAGGTGGTATCCCTGGGAGATCTTTGGGAAATACTTCTGGAAACTCATTCACTACAGGGACTGACTGAAAAGGAAGATTTTCAACTCTCGAATCTTTTACTCAGATTAGATGGTACATACAGCCTTTGGAGATAAGCTTTTGGGCTTTAAGATAAGAGATAAAGTGACCACAGAACTCCCTGCCCATACAATTGGTGTCTCATTCAAAAAAAATAACTTTTTGGGTTCTGCAATCAAGGGTGGCATAACACGAATGGAGCCAATCCATCCCAAGGATGGCATCAAAATCTACCATATCAAGTTCTATAAGGTCGGCCACAATATCCCTACTAAGAATAGACACAACACAATTTGTATAAACCCTTCTATCAAAAATAGAATCACCTATAGGAGTGGAAACAGTGAAGGGTTCTTCAATAACTTTGGGCTAGAACCCAAAACCAACAGCCACATAAGGGGTCATATAAGATAAAGTAGACCCGAGATCAAGTAACACATACACATCACGGGAAAAGATTCGTAACATAACGGTGACAACATTTGGTGAAGCTTCTGCCTCCTGGCGGTTAGTCAAAGAATATAACCAGTTACGACCGCTCTCGGCAGCTGAAGGGGCACCCTTAGAAAGAGGAGTTGTGGAGATGTCTTGGGAGTTAGCCCCCCCTCCCTCCCGTATTTCCTCTAGCAGAAGGATAATCTCTCTAAAGGTGACCCACTTTCCCTCAAGTATAGCAGTTTCTCCCATCAAACCAGCACTTCCCTAGATGATTCCTTCTGTAAACCTCTCACCACGGATAAGTACGATGCTGCTGGGCCACACTACCCTGAGACTATATATCTAGAGCTTTGGATCCATGAGGAGTCTGAAAACTATAAGTTTGTCTGTCTGTCGGTGATCTGGGTGTTGGGGCGCTGGCTGCTGACTGTGCACTATTCCAAAGCTTCTTCTTCTTCGACCACTTATTACCCTAGTTACCACTCTACAGCTGACTCTAGTGCTGGTCTGCAAGTCTAGCTCTCTTAGCCTATCTGTCTTTCTCTTTAGATTCAGTAATCTTTTTCTTCTTCTCTTCCACCTGCTGCATATAAATGGTCAGTCGAGCAAAGTCTAACTCCTTATTCAACTTAGCCCCCTGGCACTTAAGTACCAGGTTATCAGCAAGGACAGATGCAAATTTCCTCATTCGGCCTCTCATATTACTAGTCAACTCTGGTGCATAGAGGGCTAGTTTATTAAACTTCAAAGTGTACTCCTGGACACTCATACTACCCTGCTTCAGATTCATAAACTCTTTTGCTTTGGTCTCCCTCAACTCCAGAAGAAAGAATTGATCAAAGATGGCTTCCACAAATTCGCCCCAAACTGTGGGCTCAGCACTCTCACCTTTTGCATCTTCCCAGTCGGCATACCACTGATTCGCAATGTCCTTGAGCTGATAGGTTGCTAGTTCCACTCCTTCAACCTCATCTATGTACATTACCTAAAAGATATTTTCCATCTCATCCACGAACTCCTATGGATCTTCCTCCACCTTGGTAATAGTAAACTTAGGTGGGTTCATCTTCATGATATGTTCGACCCTAGTAGCCTCAGACGTAATAGATGCAGACCCAACATCTTCCGATCGTTGAGCTTGGTTTGCTACCAACTGTGTCAATATATGAATAGAACATCTGAATTCTGCATTTGAAATATCTCTCTGAGTAGTTAGGGGACTATTGACATTAGTCCGCGGAGCTCGAGGTGGACTAGTCTGGACTGGAGGGACTCCCGGAGTAGGGACAAATTTTACAGTGTGAGCCATGTTATGGGTCCGCATCCCATGGGTGGGACGGACCTCATCTGCCTGAGCATTGTAATCGATGATACGATGTGAAGGCATAACTGTGTTTCTGAAATACAAGTGATCATTGATTAGGGGACAGTTCAGACTCTGAAGCATGAACTAACTCACAAAGAAGGGAAACATTTCCTAAATGCCAAGCAGCCTCCTGCTTATAAGTGTGGCGCGCTACACACCCATAAATAGGACTCTACCCATTGCGATTTTGCAGACACCCTGGGACCATGAACTATGCTCGATACCTAGTTTGTCATGACCCAAACCAGGGCCTGGCCATAACGAGCATTTTGAATCATAGAGGCCCAAAACACCCCTATCTGCCTGGTAATCATGCACCTAATTCATATGATCAAAGAATGCAGAAGAAACACAATAATTCGGGAACATGGTCAGTAATATGAAAAGAAACAATAACGGGGAAATAAAGTTTCCCCCAACATCAATCAACCTCCAAACAACTATCTGCGAAAATCTCTAACAAATGACTGAGTCAAGTAACAGTATATAAACTAGGACAAGGACCCTAGTAGACCCCAAAACTAAATATAAGATAAAAGGACTGCAGGACATAAGACCTTCCGAAACATAGAAGGCTCACCACTTGTCTCTGCAACTCTGTCTAAATGATCTACTGATTCTCTTGACCCCTAGACTGGGCCTCTAAACCTGAGAGGTTGGAAAGGAGAGGGGGTCAGCACAAAAGTACTGGCATGCAGAGATATCAAAACAAAACATAATATTTTTACAAAATATAGTTGAGAGCCATTATAAAGCAATTTCATATCAAATCATTTGAAAACACATGGGCATAATGCAATAGTTTCTCAACAACAATGAAATGCAACTGAGCTAGGTAGAATACCCTATATAATTTACACCAACTGTCAAACCTCGGTTGCTGCCGATATTAGAGTATAAGTAAATGAGAGACACACAAGACCATGTAGCATGGTGTCTCGACCCAATAGTAGTGCCCAAGATCACTTAGCCCGGGCTCCTACCTATAGTCCCAATTTGGGAATGACATAAAGTCAAGTACACAAGATCACTTATCCTGGTACCAAATTTCCATGTCGGTAAACACGGTTTCCAGCGATGAGCCCTTACACTCAAATGCCTTCTTCGGGCATCCATCTATCTCATGTAAAATCAATGCATTCAAACTTTATTTAATTCAATCACGTATCATATTTTGTAGGGTATTGTCATACCCGACTTGCAAGTCATCAGTATCACATCCACATATGCATAATCATGTAAAAAACAAGGTGTTTCATCATTTACCAATGGTGAACAATAATTATTTCAAATTCATGCTCTCTTGTGTTGGTCACAATATGATATGGGGTATCAAGACATTATCATGGAAATTTGAAAGAAATTTATCATTCATATTTATCAAACTTCCATGGAAAATCTCAAATCACATATGCATGTTTTCAACCATTGAAGTATATAGGCAAATAATTCCCATGACATAAAGAAAAATGACTTAGAAATCATATTGAAAGCAAGTTATTCGCATTTGATTGAAAACCCCCATTTAAAAGCATGCATGTTCATAAAAACTACACCCATAAGATTTTAGGATAACCCCACATACCTCGATTACCACAAATATTAGATGTTTCTCGAAGCCTACGTTGAGAGGATTCCAAATATGCAATTAGTTCCCAAAACCCCCGGTTGAATCTCGAGCTGCATGGGTTTTTAATTTGAAACCCTAAGGAGAATCCTTGAGCACTTTTGATGAATAAATGTGTATTTTGGGGTCCTTGGAACTGAATTTTGTGTTTTAGGGCTAAGTAAGGGTGGAAAAAGACCATTTGGTCCCATAAACGGAGTGTTTAAGTCACTTGAATTCTTTACATAGGCGTCACCCATTCCATCATCTATGTTTACATAGGCGCCGCCTAGGCTATCACCTATGCTTTCCAGTGGCCATGGGCGATTGATTAGGCGACGCATATCACTTTGAAAGACCATAACTTCTTAATCGGGTGTCAGATTTTAGCAAAAATGGTATCATTGGAAAGCTAACTCGAAGACCTATCCTTTGACACATAGTAGGCTCACTAATTTGACATATAGAGAGAGTTATGGTCGATGGAAGATGACACACTTTACAACGTCCACTAAAACTTAGTCGATCTAAATAGTTTCAACTCGTCCTTGAGTTGAAGGACCTCTATGGTCTAAATTCAAGCTTGAATGGATTTACATGCTACACAAATAATTAACATTCCGTATTGGCATAGGATTTTATGGCTTCGGTATTTATCAACACATCGGAATCATGATCTATATTGTAGCCCGAAATGCGGGGCGTTACACATCATAGGACTCAATCTTGACTTTCAATGCCCAAAATGCGGGGTATTACACATCATAGGACTCAATCTTGACTTTCAATATCAAATATCGATATATATGTTCAATAGTCAAATTTCTCATAGAAAAACACAAATCTTGACACATCATAACTCACTTAGAAATTATCAATATATAATGACAATATACATCTCATGGAATAAATACTCAATTTAAGAAGCATAATGTGAAATAACCATAAATATCAAGCTTATTCAACCCAAGTCTCATAAATCATTCATAAAGAAATTTGGGTGTAAACGCACTTGCAAGATCATGTAAATCAATAGTAGAAATTAAATCTTTAGGCACAAGAACGAAAGAAGTGTCCTTGTTCAAACCCCACATACCTTGGATTTTGATTTAAAGATGTGGAAACTTGTTTGGAACTCTTCTCACACTTTTATGCCAAGATTCTTGATGCCTTTGACTTGGGAAATTTAGTTCTTGAACAACTTGGAGAAATTCATGGAAGGTTCTCTGAATTTCTTGGAAGAGGATTTGGATTTTGGATCTTGTAGAAACCGTAGTTTCTAGGAGATTCTTGGAAGATTGTAAGAGAAAGGAGAAGGAAATGAGTGGATCTTCTCCACTTTGATATACATATAAGACCACATGGGGAGAAAATGACCAAAATGCCTTTTTTGAAAATGCTAAAATTTGCTTATAGGGACTTGTGACAATCGATCTAACGGTCCATCAAGTCTCCTGACGGTCCACCAGATCGTCCGTCACTCGAGTGCCAAAACTGGAACGTTCTGCCTTGGTGTGACGGTCAAAGTGACGGTCCGTTAGGTAACTGACGGACCACCAAGTCGTCCGTCACTCGAGGGCCAAAAATAAGACATTCTGTCTCGACCTGACGGACCCCTTGACCGTCAACTTTTTGATGGTCCACCAACTTGGTCGTCGCATGATGGCCTGAAAAAATATTCACTACCTTGAATTGACGAGGCACTTGACGATCCACCAGGTACCTGACGGTCCGCAAGGTCGACCATCAAACCTGGGCAATCCGATACCGTTCAGTAAAATGGCCATAACTCACTCATCCGATGTCGGATTTTGATGAAATTGGTATCGATGGAAAGCTTATTCAATGATCTACATGACTAAAAGTGGAAATTATAAAAATAAAACACGGTTTAAACATTAATCATTTTGGAAGTCATACATATCCACTCAAAAGATGAATTTAGGCTTAAGAAATGATCGAGGTATTATAACCAGCCCAAGGAAGGACTGGTGGGGACCATTAGAACCCAACATAAAGTAGTACAATTAGGAGAAGGGACCCTAGACTGAGTTTGCACTTCATAAATAGGGCGAGTTCTCTCCATATTTTCCGCAGGTGGGATATAGGTTCCAATAGAGTTTCTACGACCGTCAAATCTTTGGGGAGGCATAATCTAAGATACAAGTAATCCAGGAGTTAGAGAAGTTCAAATACACTAGACTCTATCGCCAAAAATAAAACACGGGAGAAGAAAACATTCCTAAATTCCTTGTAGCCTCCCCTTATAAGGTGGTGCACTAAACACCCATAAAAAGGAATCTACTCGACATGGCTTTATAGACACCCAAAGACCCTGAACCGTGCTATGATACCAAGCTTGTCATGACTCAAATTAGGGTAGTCATTACAAGGATCTTAAAACCACCGTGAGCTAAATACCAGCCCCTTATCCTAACATCTATAACATAATAAAAGAATACATTAGAATCCAAGCAAACATAATGATAAGAAAAAGAGATAAACCAAATGAAAACTAAAAGAAAGAAATAAATATTCAACCAACGCTTGTCTATAAAAGCCTCTAAAATTAGAATACCAAACTAAGTCAGGACATGCCCCTAAATATAACCAAAAGAATCCAAAAAATACTAAAATAATAATGAAATCAATGAAATGACTATCCTTTCGGATGATAGAGGCTCACCACTTTATAATAGATCCACAGGAATATTGAATCACCTAGTGTTGCACAGGAGTAATAGAAAATCCTCGGACCCTACATCATGAAATGATGAAGTATCCAGGAATGGTCAGTGGGGTGATCAATGGCATGTAACTCAAGGGAAAGGGATAAAATAATGCCAATGTCAAAAACCAGTCAAATCCATATGCATAACATATACATATATATAGATAGAGAGAGAGAGAGAATATTGAGATAAGGACAAGGGTCATGAATATAAGGTTATGCCAAGATAAGGACAAGGGTAATGAACATGAGGTTTTTAGACTATTAACTTAAATTGTGTAGCTCTATCCATCCTAATGGCACTCACGAGATATATAGGTTCAACTTCTCCTACTGAAAGCCCTAGTACATGTTTGTTGCACGAATCGAGGAATCCAAAGAGAGGTATAAGGACACTAAGGCTTTATCCATCGAAAAAATATGATGTGTGAACCAATCACATGGTCATATAGACCCCATGTCGGTAAACGTAGTTTCCAGTGTTAGTCCCTTCGGTACCTCTACCTTCACGATGAGCTACACAAACTAAGCTCAAATTAAAATAATTTGCACATAATCCCACGCATTAACCTAGGAGTCATTTATTAAGGCATTTACCATTTGGTATCATCATACCAATTATGCTTGCAAGGTATTTCAATTATGCCAAACCATAACTATTTAACCAATTAGACTCTAAATTTCTTTTTAAAATCCAAACCATAGCCACCCAAGGCCTTTCAAATCTATTTTATCGATTTATCCATTAATACAATGCAATAGTTTCAAAGGATAAAGTTATAGTTTCAAAAGATAAAGTTACATCATGAAATTATTCATGTCAAAAAGCCAAATTTACAAGTGGACTGAGGTTAATGTTATTACTAGGACAAAAAGCCATTAAATTTGGGGAAAACCATGTTCCCCATTTCAATTCTCATAATGCACTCATTTGGTCCAAAAACCATAAATTAAAGCACAAATCATCAATTTAAAATATGAAAAAAGTAATTCAAGTAGTTCCAAACAACCCAACTTCAAACCCAGAATTCAAACCACATCATAACGATCAAATATATGCCAAAATGTAAAATTTAGTTTAGAAAATGAGATACATGCCTAAAATACCAAAGAATTTGGAGAGAAATTGAAGTTTAGAGCTTGAATGGTGAACCCCTTGAGATTTTCTTGGGTTTTGAGTCAAAGAGAAAAAGAATGATTTTGATTTATGAAAACAGAAGGGAAAGGGGTTATTTATGTTTAAAATTCATGAAAGGGGTAAAAAGACTAAAATCTTGTTACCCTAAGTGAAAAAATAAACACTGGATAATTTTTACATATGAGCGTGACATGTCTTTATTGTGGAGGGTTGCCTCTATGCCACGACCTTATGACGGAGGCTAACCTCCATGCCACACCATTATAGTTGAGGCACACTGCCTCGGAGTTCTAAAATAGCCTCGAACCCCTTTCAAAGATTTTGAAATTTTCCCAAATTACCTTTTTAACTTCCCTAATCATAGTTTAAGTCAAAAACTGACATTACATATATCAGAGGGTCAAAAAAAAGAATCGTCAAAATATTATGGGGACTTCTAGTAGGGTATGCCAAGTACGCCTAGTATTTGAAGGATGTGGTGACTAAAAAGATAAAGCTATTGGACATTGACACGGTGGTACTTATTGAGGAGTGCAACTCTATAGTAATGAGAAAAATACCCAAGAAGCTAAAGGACCCAAGGATTTTCACCCTCCCTATACAAATTGGTGACAGTGATGTGGTTCATGCTCTGAGTGATTTAGGGGAACATATAAACTTGATGCCCTTGTCAATGTTTTATACTCTAGGTTTAGAAAAGCTAAGACCATTTTCTGTGGCGCTCAAAATGAAAGACCATACTATAGTCCATCCAGAAGGAATCATAGAGGATATGCTCATCAAGGTTGGTAAGTTTATTATCCCTGCTGACTTTATTATTCTTGACTATGTTGCATATGACAAGGTGCCAATTATTTTGGTACAGCCATTCTTGATAATGGAAAAAGAACTAATAGATGTGAGATAGGATTCTCTCAAAATGAGATTGGATGATAAAGAGGTGGTTTTCAAGGTAGATAAACCACTCAATCCACCTTTCCGCTACAAAGATTTGTGTATGATTATGGATGAAAGTGGATAAGTGTAGGGTGGTAGAGTCCATACCGCCAAGGACCTCTTCAGACATTCTCATTAAGATGCCTAAACAACCATTTAAGCCTGAAGTGGTGATGATTGCAAATCCTAAAAAGGCTATTATCGAGAATAATATTGACCTTAAGAGGACACACTCAATAGGCTAAAATGAGTGGAAATATGGGCTCTAAGTATTAGGAAGAAAATGAAAAAATATAGTTGATGAGTAATAATATGGGTCATACCGCAACACTAAATCTGATACTACTTGGGAGGCAACCCAATTTAAGTTAAGTGTTTATTTTGTATTTTAGTTTTTACTTCACTTTAATTTTTATTTTTGTTGTATCACAGGTTGATGAAAAGTTTGAGTACTGGAGACTTGAGCTAAGAACCATGGCAAAGATTGGTTATGAACCGATCTTATTGATAATGGAAGATGATGCTAGCTAGACCTAGAAGCCTCAGTGAGTATTTTCTATCTTCTCTTTTAAGTGTACTTTGGGGACAAATTAGATTTTTAAGTGTTGGGTGGGAAAATTCCCATGGTTTCAGGTGAAGTGATGCTATAGATTTTGAGTCTTAGCTATTTTCTTAGATTTTGGGTAAACTTGAAAAAAAACACAAACATATTTTCTCTTTTTAGTTTATTTTTTAGTTTGGTTGGTGTCAGTTTATTAGGTGCACACTTCCCCCACCCCGTGGTTGCTCTTTTCAGTTCTTTTTCATGGGGGTGGCCTTTGAATCAAGTATCCCTTTTTCTTTTTAGGAGTAAATTTAAAAAAAAAAATTGTTAGGATAAATAAGATGCTCTTGTTGGAGTTATGTATGATTACATGATCCAAGTGAATTAGTATGTAAAATCATGCTTATTGTGTGAACTACTACTTTTGAGACTCTTAGGATCTTGTTTGTTGGCATAATTCTAAATTCATGTTATTAGTTAGTTGAGAGTGTATAATGATCTTTCTGGATTTGAGCATCGCTACCCGCTCTATATCTATTTATTCTAAATATTTTAATCTATTCATTAAATCAAATTTAGTTTATTCGTATTAGTACATCATTGAATATACAATTCAAAAAATTATTTCATGTGTGAGTAAGGTTTTTTTGTATTTCTAGTTGCATTTTGATGACTAGAACTTGTCTGGTGTGTGTGCAAAGCAAAATAAAGAGTGTGGGTCTAGGAAGTGATATAGGCATTTATTTGGTAGCCATATTTTATATACCCTCTATTTTATCTACCCTTGTGCATAATCCTAGTTAGACCTATTGAAACTCTAACCTATATTCTTTGGTAGCCTCATATGTAGCATGTCACCCTTCGTTGATTGACCTTAAATTAATCCAAAGCTCCTAAGTGATTTAGTTAAAAATTACTTTGTTTAAGGAGTAAGAAAATAAGCAGGTAAAAGGAGAAAATGAAGCCCCCAAATAGTAGTTATTTGTGTTTAAAAAGTGATGTGTGATGGTTGGGAGTTTTTTAATGAAAAAGAGAGAAATTGTGCTAGAAATTAGTCATGAGTTGATAAAGAATACTCCGGCCATAGTAATTGTGAACTAGCTTGATGAGATGGGGAAAACAAAAGAGAATCGAAAGGTAGAGGTAGTCAAAACTGTGGTTGTTTAGAGATTGATCTTAATCTACATGTGAGGTATTAAAGCTCTTAGGAAAGTCAGTCATTATTCCTGGCCAAAATAGTTCCTACTTATCCCTTAGCATCCATTACAACCCTCAAAGTCCTACTTGATCCTAAGCTTCAACATTCTGATATTAGTAGAGTACTACACTAAGGGTAAGTCTATGGTTGATTTTGTGTAACTTGTGAATTCTTTGTGAGAGTAAGCATAATTTGATTCGTATTCCCATTCTTATGATAAATTGCATTTATGTGAGTGATTATGGCTAACTCTCTTGTGGTGAGGGTAGAGGGTACATGTTATATGATCTCTTTAATTGGGTAATATTCATGAGTTTTCCTAACTTGGTGAGTCAATTCATGTGGTTAGGATGTTTTGAAGTAGTGTCCTTGAGCTTTCAATTGTGTATATAACATGCTTAGTGTAAAACTTGCATTCTATATAGTCATTGTAGATTATTTTGAGTGTCTTTATTGCAGTAGTTTCTTTATTATGATGCTGAAGGTAAAGATTTTTTCAAAGACGAACAAGGTTGTAAGTGTGGGGGTGATGATCTTAGGTGGATTTATGCACCTAAGTGGGTTATCCAGCCTTAATTAGCTTATTTTTTAGGATTTCTCTTGGAATTAATGAGTCAATATTTGAATAAATGAGCATCAAATTGTTTATTTATGTAATGATAGTGCTTATGTGTGTTTATAATGAGTTTGGAGTCAAAACGTTAAGTTAAAGTTCAAATGTGACAACTAGTACCCTTCGCTTGAGCTATGTTCCTTTCTAGTTCATTGTGTTGATTTGAGTATATTTTGAGCTTTAATTTAGGTGTTGGATGTTGTAGGATGCTTGTTAATTTGATAAATATGATATATGGTTGATAATTAATATGTAATTCAAGAGTAAAAGTCACCACAAAGAATGTACTTGAAGGCTAAATGCATTAGACTAGTCTAGACGAAATCTGGAATTTTTTAACACATTGGTGTGCCACGCTGCCTAGATGATGAGATATTAGCATAAAACGCCCTTGTTTGCATTTTTAATTGTCCAAAAAATTATCCCTCCTTAAAATTTACATGGCACGGAGGCTAACCAAAACCGGGTAGTCTTGTTCCTACTATAAATAGGACACATAAACTCTATTGTAGGGAGGTGGGACGACCTTGGGTCTTGGATATATGCTGGAGAAGGATTAAATTAGGGTTATTCTTTTTTTATTTTACTTGTTTAATGGATTATATTATGTATTCATCTATTATGGTTATGTCCATGAGTAGTTAAACACCCTTTTTCGAGGTTAAGGCCAAGAACATAAGTACTCTTGTTATGAATTGAGTTGGTTTGGATTATTTATCATTGCTGACTTTTGCTTATTATTATATTATTTTTATCGCTATTTTAAGGATTAGTGACCCTTAGAATACATGCTTAATCCTATCATGAACCTAGAATGATGAGCAACAGGATAGAACGTGGGATATATGAAATAGGATCGTAATCTTCTAATTGAAATTATGATTTATGTTTAGGATAGAAATATACCTAATACACCCTACTTGGTTCAACTATGGGATGAAATATGAATACATTTAACTTAGTTCTTGTATTCCCACTCAACGATGTAGTTGTGCGCTAAGTTAGATAGTTGATAAGAGGTTCCGAATGCCTTAGTCATAATATCAACCCCGTGAACCAACAACCACATAATTAATCTAACCAATGAATTTATATATCTGAGTATGATTGTTCTAGTTCCTTATACCTGGGCTTTCCGCATTACTCTCCAAGAAACCTTTAATTTACCTTGTTGCTTAAGTTTACGATTAGTTTTAACTTTCCAAACTCTTTTGGTTACTCGAGCACTTTTAATCTTTTTAGTGAACTAGATTTAGATAGTTGTTAACACAAGTCCCTGTGGGATAGATACTTAGATTTTGTAAGGCCACTATATTACTTGGGTGGATCATGTACACTTGCATGTGAACTTGGGCACAATAATAGGGGCTAAACTCTCAACAATGAAGAATATCTAAATAGAAAGGAAATGCGTTGATTTCATCAGTCGATATACAATAACCCAAATGTTGTCAGAACCACGAGAAGTGTGAGGAAAACCACTAATAAAATCCATTGTAATTGCTCCCACTTCTACTCAGGAATAGACAGTCTCTGAATCATACCAACAAGCCTCTAATACTTGGACTTCACCTACTGAAAACATAGGCAATGAGTTACAAAGTCTGCTATATTTCTCTTCATGACACTCTACTAATATTATTGCCTCAAATCCTTACATATTTTAGTTGTCTCAAGGTGAATGGAGTATCTAGAGTTGTGAGCCTCATGCACTATTAATTGAATCAAGCCTCCAAAACTCAAAATATAAATGTGGCCATCATATCTATACATACCCTTAGAATCTATAGTAGCCTGCCTAGACTCATAAATCAGCACCTGATCATGGATGACTCAAAGTACTCTATCCTTATACTGGCGACTCTGAATCTACTCAAATAAGATAGACCTAGCCTCAACACTTGCAAGTATCCTCCTGGAGTCCAAAATATCAAGTTGCACCATCAAGTTGTCAAAGGAATAGACATACCACACCAAAGACATCTCACTAACTAAAATAAAAGCCAAGCTAATCATACTCACTGCCTTTTGGCTTAAGAAGTTCACTACCACATTTTTCTTGCCCTGATGATACAGAACATAGGCGCTACCTAAAATTAAGATCTCTCTGATTCACAAGATGGTGATGGCTTCAATGATTGGTGTAAATCTCATAATGCACGCCATATAAGTACCTCAAATCTTATGCACAAAAACTATCGCCACTAACTCCAAATCATGAGTAGGGTAGTTGTGCTTGTGTACTTTCAGTTGCCTAAACACATAAGTAATAACTTAGCCCTGTTGCATCAAAACACAATCCAAGCTAATGTGGGAAGCATCATAATATATGGTAAATCCCTCACCCTCAACAGAAAGATCCAATCGCGAATAGCCTCAATCTTTGTTGGGTCTACCATAATCTCATCATTTGATACCACGTATCCTTGGAATTTAATCAACTCGGTCCAAAACTCGCACTTTGAGGATTTGGCAAAAAGCTTATGATCTCTTAACGTCTAGATTATAATCATCAAATGCTACATATTCTCCACACTACTTCTCAAATACACAAGAATGTCATCGATGAACACAATCATAAAGGAGTCTAAATAGGGTTTGAACACGCAGTTCATTAAATCTATCAATGTAGTTGGGGCATTGGTCAACCCAAAAGACATCACTAAGAACTAATAATGTCCATAACGAGTCCTGAATGTTGTCTTTGGGATATCCTCAGCCTGAATCCTCAACTGATGGTAACCGAATCTCAAGTCAATCTTATAGTTTACCACTGCTCCCTAAAGCTGGTTAAACAAATCATCAATATAAGGCATGGGATATATATTCTTCACTATCACCTTATTAAGCTACCTGTAGTCAGTACACGTATGCATGAAACTATTTTTTCTTCACAAACAAGATAGGAGCACCACGGGGAAACATAAAGACATCAAGAAAGTCATAGACTATAGGCACAGAATACAGAAAAGGACTCTCTGCACTAACATCACGAATATAAGAAAGATAAGACTCTTAACCCATTGATATAAGTCTTCTAGCTCAAACATAAGAAATAATCCCCATTGGTGTGCGGTTAAAAGATCCATGCCAAACAACTGGGTGTATGTCGGTCATGGCTAAGGTAACAGTTTTAGTGAAACAATCTAAGACTATATAATAAAGGGACAACCAGTCCAGGCCCAAAATAACATCAAAGTCCAACATATCTAATACAAAAGATAAGCCTAGGCATTAAACTCTTGAATGGTCACAATATATGATCTATAAACTCGATCCACTACTAAAGAATCACACAAGAGAGTAGATACATGCAATGTATCGTAAGACAAGTCTAACTTCATTGCATAATAAGAAGACACATAAGAATAAATGGATCTCTAAATAAAATAAAGCAAAAGTTGACTGATGGCACATTGAGATGATACTTATAATAATAACATCTGAAGACTCGGCCTCTGATCTACTAGGTATAATATATAAATGACCTTGCCAACCACTTGTCTGGGATCCTGACCGACTATCTATCCTACCTACCTAAGGATCTTCTAGAGAACCCTGAGAACCACCCTGACAACCCTGCATACTACCTCTAGCTAGGGCGATACTCCCTAATCAACGAAATACTTTGCACTTAAGCACAACCCCCCATATGGGGGACACTCTCTAAAGAATGGTCAAAATACCCATACTCATAACATGCCCCAATCGCTGCACTATGTCTAAAATATTTGATTGACTTAGAATAGCCACCTCAGCTAGAAAACCCAGAATATGCTTCTATTAAAGCTAGACCACTACTCTATCCAAAATGATCACTGTAGCTGGCATGACCCCTATTAGTAAGATGAAGTATGGCATGAATGGTCCTACTAGACTGACCTTAATGCTGATAAGACTGGTATGGAGGATACCTACCCTACGAACCACTTCCTCTAAATTGATCCACCCCAGCTCCTAACTAAAATAACCCTGGTAATTTGGTCTCTCATCGCTGCCCCCTTAGGATTCATGATTCATCTCATTCATAATCTGGCATAATCAAAAACCTCAGTCGTCAGCAACCAAACTTAATGTAGCCATGTGAAGAAGAAGTCACAATCCTAAAAAAACCTGAATTTGCTCATACTTGGTCAGCAAAATAGATGTTGCATGTCTGACCAACTTATAAAATTAATCCTCATAATTTAAAATGGTCATAAAACCTTTATCCAATCACAGAAATTGGCCTCTCAAATACTTTCTAAGGCTACGAGGCATTTACTTCTCTAAAAATAAACCTCATAGAACTGAGTCCATGTCAAGGGGGGATTCAGTTATCCTGGAATCAAGATAACCTCTCTACTAATATTGAGTTGCCAGATTAAACTGAAAATTATTATAGTCAACACCATGAGTCTCTATTAGGCCCAAAATACGTAGACTATCCTTACAAATAGTCAAAACTCAAATACATCCTCGGCTGGTGGGACATAATACCTAGGCAGAGTTAATATCAAGTTTCTACCCTATATTTTCAGCTACTCAACAAACATAGCAGGTTAGGAGACTATTGGCTGAGCAACTACCAACGCTGGAGAAATATTTACTTTGGGAGCCACACTTAATAACTACGCCTCTACCTCAGTACCACTCAAATCTATAGATTGATCATCAGATAATAGACCACCAACCAAACCCAAAAGCTAAACTAATATATCTCTGAGAAGTGACAAAGAATAAACCCCAATGGAGATTGGGCTATCCCCTATATCACCACTAGCTGGGGAGAGGAGTCTCTGATATGGGAGTAAGAATAGGATTTGGAAAAGTCTCCCTATATTGATCTCCAACAAGGGCTACAACTTTTTCCTACCTGACCTATAGGACATCTACATCCTCCGATAAGATCACTAGTTGTAGACTCAGGGTCCTTGTCTCTCCTACTATTAGCAGGCATCCTATCCATCTGCGAAAGAGTGAAAACAAATAAATCTTAAGAACCAATGTAGACTCTTAGAATGAACTGAGTAAAAGAAGTAAAGATCTCATAAGAATGTCTTATAGCCTTTTAATGAAAAAAATAGGCATATCTTCAATCCGCAGGACTCAACTAGACACCTGCTCTTGTACCAATACTATTAGTGAACCTAGGCTCTGATACTAATCTACCATGACCCGACGTCATGAGTCATGGTGACACCTATTGTATCCCATTAGTAGGTAAGCCAAGAGGTAGCCCAAAATGACATGTTATAGGCTATTAGGTGAAAATGGAATAAATACAAAAATTATGCAAGTAATAAGATTAACAACCATAAAACATAAGAATAATAGCATGACTGAAAAGAAATAATGAAAAGAGTAACAATATCCCACGACCTACTAAGGTTGGTACAAGAGCCTCTAGCAAAAGAAAAAGAGTACTAGCAATATTAAATATACAATGTTCTCGAAATGGAAAAACTAATCAAAATAAAAAAAGAGAGAGAAATTCAACTCCGTCTCCAAGAGCTTATCCTATCTCTAAACTCTAACCCACACTAAAAAAACATCAAGAGCGATATCTAGTTCTCGGATCTGCACCAAAAAAATGTATAAAAGTGTAGTATGAGTACCAAAGTAACGGATACTCAGTATGCATCACCAACCTACTGACATAAATTATAATATAAATAATCAGTAAATACATGTCATCACCATACAGATTCAGTTATATGTCCTCGCGATTTCAGTTACTACGTATTCATGCATGCACTCTCACGTTCATATTAGTAAATCAAGTATTATTATTCATGCATGTAAACCCCGTGTATTCAGCCTGCCTCACTTGCATACTTAGTAGATTCCCACGTACTGACGCATTTGCGCTATGGTGCTTTCTTTTTTTATGTTACACCATAGGTTTAGAGACACGACTTCCAGATCAGCAGCAGCAGTAGTATTTCAGTAGTTAGAGTTGTAGCAGTGAGTCCTCATTCTCCGAGGACGTGATTTTATTTTTATTATTTCAGTTCAGATTTAATTAACGAAGTTAGTTGGGGGCATGTCCCATCAACTCCTTATTCAGACAGTTAGAGGCTTTCAAACGACTACAGTATTTTCATGTTTCAGACTTCAGTATTTCAGTTTTGTTTTGGTATTGTGATACCACTTTATTCAGACGTTATCATTATTCAGTTATGTTCAGTATTGAACCTTATGGCCTTTCAATGCATGTTTCTGCATTTTTATGTCATTTTATGCAGTATACAGGTACAGATATCAGTCATGGGTTAGCTTATGGTCCTTTGGGGTCATAAGAACCGTGTAGCTTTTTGGTTCAGAAAATCGGGGCATTATTTATACGAATGATGAAATTTGCCCATGTGTTTTCATAAAGAAAACAACGCTGGAGTTTGTTAAACTTATTGTCTATGTCGATGACATAAACCTTATTGGAACGCCAATAGAGCTTCAAAAGGCAATTGATTACCTAAAGAAAGAATTTGAGATGAAAGATCTCGGAAAGACAAAGTTATGCCTTAGTTTGCAAATTGAGCATTTGACAAACGACATCTTCGTCCATCAATCTGCCTATAGAGAAAAGGTGTTGAAATGATTATATATGGATGGAGCACATCGATTAAGTACTCCAATGGTTGTTCGATCACTTGATGTGAATAAGGATCCATTCCGACCTTAAGAAAAGAATGAGGAACTCCTTGGTCTTGAAATATCATATCTTAGTGTAATTGGTGCACTAATTTATCTTGCAAATACTGCAAGGCCTGATATAACCTTTTTCAGTTAATTTGTTAGCAAGGTATAGTTCTGCTCCTACAAGGAGATATTGGAATGGGATCAAACAAATATTATGGTATCTAAAAGGGACTATCGATATGGGCTTATTTTATTCTAAAGATTGCAGTTCCAATCTTATTAGTTATGCTGATGTTGGGTACTTATCTGACCCGCATAAAGCTCGGTCTTGAACAGGTTATGTGTTCATATGTGAGGGTACTGTCATATCTTGGAGATCAATAAAGCAGTCTATCATAGTCACTTCATCGAATCACGCTGAGATTATAGCTATTCATGGAGCAAGCCGAGAATGTGTGTGGTTGAGGTCCATAATACATCTCATTCAAGAAAAATGTGGCTTGAAATGTGACAAAGTACCCATGATTTTATATGAAGATAATGCAGCATGCATAGCACAACTTAAAAGAGGATTCATAAAAAGATATAAAACGAACCACATTTCGCCAAAGCTCTTCTATACACGTGAGCTCCAAATGAATTGTGATATTAAGATTCGTTCAAGTGACAATGTGACTAATTTATTCACCAAGATCGGAATGCGAAGGTTCAAAGATGTTCTTATTAGGGGAGCTAATACGCACTGTATTCTTTTTCCCTTACGAGATTTTGTCCCACTGGTTTTCTTAATTTTTAATGAGACAGTTGATATGTGTATTGTTAGACATTCAATGGGGAGTGTTATGATATTAATGTATATCAGTTGTAGTGAATGTTTATCAAAATCTATCGAGATATAGTTTGAGATCTATCAATATTTGAAGTATCTGTCTTGTACTCAAAAACTAAAAGGAAATTTCCCCTATAAATAGAACCCTACAAATAAGACTTCCTTCATTGTAAATCACCCCTCAAAAAAAATAAAAATTACTCTCTTTATTTTCTCTACTCTTCTTCTTTATTCTTTCTAGTTTTATCCAAACCATGATAAATTCATGCAATTTGAAGTAAACATCACATGCACATAAGACTTTTACTATATTTAAGCGACTAAATGAGAAACATATTACAAACCCAAAAGTAAGAAGTAAAAGGTACTTATTAGGTTGCTCAACCATGTCGTAGTGGATGCCATTTTTAGAGCCGGCCATGAGCTGTTAAAGGCTCTGTTCTATTCGGATACAAATATAAAAAGTACAAGGATCAAGGTGTTGAAAAGCAGTATGAGTGAATCCATTGCAGTCAAAATCAAAATAATTACTACAATAGAATGAGAAGACACGATTTAGTCAACTTTTTAATAACTAACTAAAGATACACCGTTCCAATAACTAGAAAGCAGTAGTATATATACATTCCCCGGACATACTATAACAAAATACAGAAAAGCAGCAAAACCATATCCAATTTCCATTTACGGCAAGACATGCCTCCCTGCAAAGAAGGATGCAACAATGAATTATGCTTCTGTGTTCATCAGTCAGCAAGTTTTAGTAGCCTAATAAGGCAGCAGATGAAGAAGAATGAATCCTACTAGTCATAAAAACAGAAAAGAGTCCTTGAAAATCAAACGAGATTCATTTAGATTGTAATCAAACGAGATTCATTTAGATTGTAATCACTTTTATATGATTGTTTTGACAACTTTCATCGATTTATATGTCTTGAAACCCAAAAAGATTTTATCACTGTATCCAAAATAAAGAGTGGACATCCACACTATTTTCCTTGATCTCAGTGCTGAACATGTGTGGGAAGTGACTCGTTCAGATCACTAAAATAGTCACCACTGACAGTCTAAAACCATACGGAACTTATTAAAGCTTTCTTGTTCAACATATGGATAAACCTTAACAAAAAAGTATTGTGAAATCATTATTCTCCCTCACAGGATCATTATTTTTGAGGAAAAGACACAAGATCATCGTTCTATTAATAGACTGATGAACAGATGTCAACCAAAAGCATGCACTAAATGAGAGACGATTATGAAAGAAACAATTAGCTACTTTATCCCAAAAGAGTAATTAACTATATTAATGAAGCTACAAGGCTGCAGTTCTCAAGAAATTATCCACTTCCAAAAAGGTGGATTCCGAACAAGCAGTTGTCAGCCATAGCTACTATGTACATGAAGATATCAGACGATAACTCTTATAAGTGAACCTGGTAAAGCAATGACTTCTACATACCTAGAAGAATCACTTCTTAGTGGCAAATCCATGCAGCACTAGCATTCCAAAAGTGATGGTTGAGAAGCAGCTTATAGTTGCCATTCAATGGGAGGTATTCCCATCTTTTCCAAAAGTTGATTTGTCTGAGAAAAATGCCTGCAGAAGTAATCACCAGTTGAAGGCAAATAAAAACAGTTTGATATTAGCTTCCTAGTCAATTCAAGCATGAAACTTGATAATGTAAAGACAGCACACTGTAATTTTTAAAAATTGCAGAAATCTCATGTTAGAAGGTGCCATCTCCTCAAGCACAAGTAAATGGCAGGATGTTGGCCACTGTGACTCCATATCCCACTGCATTCTAGCAAAAGAAACTTCATCCAATCACACTACCATAAATGGTTGAGTCAATAAATGGGTGGTTTATTGACCTGGCCAAAAGTTGCCTGGGCTGAAATGGGCTATAACCCTTCACATCCAATTCTTATTATGTTCTAATTTTTTATTCGTTGTTTTTGTAATTTTTTAGTACCTAATAAAACTTGCTTTTTCTCTTTATTATGGTTATATATATATATATCAAATGAAAAGGTCCTCCTGAAAATATTTTGACAAGATTTTCTTGCGTCAATATGGACTATGCATCAGCCCGACTTTTGTTGAGCTGAGCTAATAATAAATGTAGAGGGGGGGGTTGTCAATGACCAGCCCAAATTTGGGGATGTTTTGCTGGTTGGGCTTGTCATGATTCATGGGCTAATTTTGACACCCCTAAACAAGACCGAGATAAAAATTATCATTTTACACAAAATTTAAGATCATAAGCTGATCCAGAGTTTCTTATTTTTCTTGTTGAACAAAGAAAACAAATAAGAAAGTAGTTACATAAGTTCCTGTTTGTTCCTTTTGTGAATAGGAGAACAGAGAACTTGTGACTTCAAAGGAAACCAGGCCCTTGAAACAAATAAAAAAAGGCTGATTGGTTGCTCATATGCATCAGTCACGTTGTGCATCCCCCCCCCCCCCCCAACATATTTATTATCATATAATACCTCTCATAAAAGTAAATAGGAAAAAATGTTTTAGAAAATAAATATTTAATGCAACGTAATAACTAAACTCATATAACATAACAATATCACTCTGATATATAAAGCATGAAATGCATAAGACGAATTTCAGTTGAAATGAGTCTGCTGTCAAGGGAACTCACCGACATCCAAAGAAGCCTCTATTTGCAGACAAGCCAGAAGGGTGTGCTGATTTCAGAATATGGTGCTTTGTTTCATCAACTAACCTGTAAAGGAAAAGGGTTAATTAGGAGGGAAATGGAATAGTTCCCGTTGAACCTTGTCTGCACAATTTCGAATTAATTTCAAGAAAGTAGAGCTTGAACAGCGCATTTTCATTCCCAGTGTTTTTAATGGCACAAATTCATTCGCAGTGTTTTTACAGTTAGATTTGATCTTTTATCAAATGAAAAGTCATCATTTATGGAATCTTTCATTAGACATTCGAAGCAATTACCTAAATCGTAAACTTAAACCTTTTCAGCATAATGGAAAATCAATACCTAGCATCTAAAGTTGTACTAAGGATACCTCACTGGGATGTCGCCGTAACTAGCTGCAGGTATTGCTATTTATTTCTAAGCCAAGGAAACAAAAAATCAGAAAGTATTGTAGGGAGTGCAATAGATCTGCCAATCCTGTGTTGATGGTGTAACAGTTGCTCTTAGAGAAAGAAAAAAAGGATAAAACAGAATAGTTGCAACTCAAGTGGAAAAGGATGACCAGCTACTGTTCCAAAATTCCAAGCATGTAACAAGAAAAATATAGTAGTTTACTTTATAAATAAAATATGTCTTTTTTTATCTTCAAGAAGTATGACATGAAAAAGAATACCAGTTCAAATGATATTCTGGTCGACCTTGTCTAAGAGTGCCTTATGCAGCTTTCACTATAGATGGCATGCTATGTTTAACATAAAAACTTAAGCTTGAGAAAAGACTGTTGAGAAGATATATTCCGTGAAATATTCTAGATGTCATCACTCTAAGGGCTCGTAACAAGTTTGACACAAAAAGTGCAAATTTATAGGAGAAATCCTGGTTATAGGAGAAATCCTGGGTAACATGTAGTTTTGGGAACTAATATTGAGTGAAGAATTTCAGTCATAAAATTTCTGAAAGAAAATAGATACAAAGATGTTCCACTTCTTACTTCTCTTCAAGGTCCATTCAGTTAGAATTCAATGCACATTAAATTTTGTAAACTTAGATGCTAACAGTCAAATTAAATGGCTCTCCTAAAGTACCAGCAAGAAGCTGAAAATGGAAGCAAAGCAGAGATTTTCATTCACAGGAAATTTAACCAGAAACTGCTACTGGACGTTCAAAAATGTTTGCAGATCATCCCCCTATCCTTGTAATTCTGCTGAACACTTAAACTTGCAGGTATAATTCCAACAGGGGCAAAGGTTACAAGTCATGCCCAAAAAATTACCAAGTAAGATATTAATAAACTTAATAGAGTACTAGCAGCCTTGTGATGAATCACCTGGCTTTTGCTTGGGCATAGTTACCCCACAGAATGAAAACCACTCCCTCTTTCTTCTGAGAAATTGTTTTTATGACAGCATCTGTAAATTGCTCCCAGCCTTTATTTGCATGAGAATTTGCCTGATGATGCCTAACTGAGAGTATATCAGGGAAAACAAAAGGCTCAAAATGCAATTGATTAGTAGAAGACAAGAAGCAGTGCCATAGCATCTCTTCAAAGAAAAAGAAAACCATATGACATGATAAAGTATTCGAGAACAAATGAAGAGTCTTCTTCAAAAAGGGAATTGAAAGTGATAACTATGTGTATATGTAAAACTGATTCATAATTACACAGTACTCAGGGAGCACTTTACAGCAAAAGAACTCCAAGAACCTGAAGCTAATCTAAATACCTAAATGGAGTCTAGTATATCCAGAATTTCTGCAGTTTCTACAGAGTAGGATAGTTGTCAACCATCTGTATACATGTACAAATAGGAACCTATCTGTATAATTGTGCACTTACTATCGACAGCCATCTAACAAGATCTTCCCACATTCTTTTGCCTGGGATTTTAGCTTCTTTGATATTTCTGCCTAATCCGAACCCACAAGTTGCTTTTGTGTGTTAAGATCAATGGCTGAACTTAACTATTTCCCTGGAAGGGTAAAGCGATGAAAAGTTGCACAGTTGGCCTAGATCAAGTCTAGGGTACACTCCACTTTAGCTTAGGCAGCACTTAAATGTTTGCTTTGCTGGTGAGTTCTAAGCTCAGTATTGATCAACAAAATAGACCTACAGCAAGTTGTTGACTCGATTAAGTCAAGAACTAAGAAGCTATTAGCTACAAAGGCTAGAGAATGCGCGAAATTTTGTTGTATTACTGCTAACAGAAATATTCACTATTAAAATGAGCTAAGCTTGTCTAACTAAAAATGATGAGCTAAAGCCCTATTATAAAAGTATAAAGCTGGTTGGCAACTACTAGTAAGATTTCCTTGCATGCTGCTCTCTAAAAGCTTCTCTCGCTTGTAGCATAATACGATGCTAGATACTGGTTAGTGGTCAGTGAAGGAACCAGGTGTTCTCCCTTCTGGGACATCCAATAAAATTGGAAGGAGACACACAAGATTAGCATGGCCCCTGTGCAAGGATGACACGCACAAATTGAGAAATGGTTCTAATTTTTTTAAAAAAAAAATACTACTTTCGGTGTTGCTTGTGGGCATGGGCACTGCATGTGCATTGGCCACAAACAAGTGGGCCAAAGTAGGGGCAAGAGTGATTGTAAGTTGGTGCAGCCAAGGCCAAGCCACTTAAATCGTACATGGCATTGAACTACTTCCGATAGCATTATGGAGCATCTTCAACATCGTGGGACCAAGATTAGACAGCAACAATATGCATGCAAATTCTATATGATAGGTTTCATGTCAGTAAATCTTTATGTTTCAGTCATGTGTATGCAACCCAAAAATTAGGCAATAAACTTAAGCATAAAGAAAGTCTGAAATATGACAGCTATGATGTCTAACAAGTAACACTAAGATTACAAAATACAGCAAATTTCACATCGCAGGAGATACCTTTGGTACAGTAGGCAACTTGTCCGATGCCTTCAAATTCGAACCTTAAAATATCTAGATTCATTAAAGATTGATTCTGAATCACTCTTAATTAACTACATCATGATGACTTTCTCATTTATTTACCTAAATCAAATTCTCCGAACTAATAAACAAACACATTTTAATCGATTTATGGAGAGAGAGAGAGAGAGAGAGATTATGTCAGTTAGTATCTCCTTTTACTTCATATACTATTAATCTTCACAAGCACATCTGTGGCGATAGCAATATAATATAGCCCTAAAAAGGAAATGAGTATAAATTAATCCAAAAGGAATATGTGTAGATCAATATATAAAACCATTGAAAACACAAAAGAGTTACCGGTTAAAACAGCATTTAGAAGCAGAACGCCCTGCAAAGAAACGTGGTGTATGTCAGACAATTACATAAAGCAAGAAAAAACTGAAGGCTATAAAAGTGTTGTCAACATAGAAAAAATTGACCTTGGTCATAACTCAACCCCAAAAGTTAGCTCATGAGGTGAGGATTGCCCAAGACCATGTAAAAGACCTTCCCATCCCTAAATGACTGAAGTGGGTACTCAACACCCCCTCGCATGTCCAGCTGGCAACCCGAGTGTGTAAAATAAAATATAGGGGCCCAACATAGAGTAAAGAGAAAAATTGTGATGGGTTTGGCACTGTAACCATCATAAGAAAATGAAATTTGGACCTAACTCAACGCCAAAAGCTAGCTCATTAGATGTGGTTTCCAAAGACCATATAAAGAGATCCTCTCATCACTAAATTAACTGTTGGAGTCACACCTCGGTGGGCTAAAGGGGGTCCTTGGATTCCCTATATGGTCTTGGGCAATCCTCCTCTCATGAGCTAGCTTTTGAGGTTGAGTTAGGCCCAAGATTCATTCTTTACATGGTATCAGAGCCAGATTCACCCAATTCATTTGTTTCCGATGTTGGCCCCCCCCATCTTATATTGTCCACGCTCTAGATGTCCAGTCCTGGGCGTGCGGGGGGTGTTGGAGTCCCACATCAGTGGGTTAAAGGGTCCTTGATCTCCTTATATGGTTTGAGCAATCCTCCCCTCATGAGCTAGCTTTTGAGGTTGAGTTAGGCCCAAGATCCATTCTTTACATAACGATGTGGGAATTCAACAAACACAACTTATAAAGAGTACATCATAATTTACAAAGTTATTTTTGCTGTGTGGAAACATCGGTTTCATTTCATAGAAATTTAAAATTGAACCATGAACAACTCTAATTTCCTGCTGAAACTAAGCATGAATCTAGGATACGTACGCTCTAAATAAAAACCTTCTTACCTTAACAAGAAGCAAGCATGCTTTCAAGTATGCAAGTGAGCCAGTGCTATGGGGGAGAGGTGTAAGTTGAGAATCTCTATCATTATACACCTTTATGCTACAGTTTAGTCCTAAATATTCGACCAGTAGTGTACAAAAGTGACAAATTCCAGATTTCGAACTACTTATCAAATTATAAATTTCTGACAGTTTACAGATTTTATATTGTTATGTATTTCAATCAAAATAAGCTTGCACAAATATCAACTTGGTCCAAGTTAGGAGTCACCGCTATTAGACAAGCATGTAGGAAACCACAGGTTCACCACGTACTCAATAGCTGGCCCCAACTTTAAGAAATAATCAGCAGTTGATTAAGAACAAATCATTGATCTTTAATTAGTTGATATTGGAATTTTAACGTTGCAACCATTTACAGCTTGTTACAGTTGATATTTGAATAAATCATTGATCATTACAGCTTGCCAGTTGACATATAGGTTCAGTGAACAAAACCGACATAAAAATTATGCAGCCACATCTTGCCTAAACATCAAATATAGGTTTCCATGAAATGAATTGAAAGAGATCAGAAGTGGATGGTAGTTGAAATAATGGCCATGCTTCAATAGAACTTCAGTGTCAAATATGTCACAAAAGACTCCAAGAATGAAAATTGTGAAGGTAACAAGTCATTGATTTTGACTGAACAAAATGATATACGTAAAGCACAGTGGAAAAAGAAATTAACTTCATATGAAACCCAAATAAAGTAGATGACAAGCTCCACCAAGAACTTCAGAATCACCTGTACAGCCCATTGTTCAAGATTTCCATGAACTGGTATTGAACAGCCCAAATCTTGCTTAAGTTCTTTATATATGTTCATCAGACTAGAAGGGACTTTCACACCTTTAGGCACCGAGAAAGAGAGGCCCATTGCCTGACCTGGTCCATGATATGGATCCTGAAATCACGTTGAAAAAGGATCATGCTGCTGTAAGTTAGAAAGATGCTTTCAGCAAAGGCTCAAAAATTTCTGAAAGTGTAGCTTCATTACCAACTTCCTATCATTACCAAATTCCTGAAGGCGATATCTGAGATGAATACCAGATTACTCCAATAAGATAGATGTCCAAAGAGAACCAAAGCAACTTCTGTATTTTATCTTAAATTAAGAGATCTCTAGGTTTTTAGATTTCAGATAGTTGCATTTCAAAAACTAAGAAATTAAATAGCACAGGTGCACATGCGGCATAATGCTTTACTTTCTCCTTTTTGGGTAAGGTTGTAAGGTTTTCAATACAAAAATCGAGTTTATACAGATTGTGATTCCTTAAGAACATACTATTAGTGACATGTGAATTCTACCTTCTAACCTAGAAACTCTTACCTGTCCAATGATGACAGCCTTTACCCTGTCAAATGAAGTAGTGTTAAGAGCATTAAAAATCAGTTGTTGTGGAGGATAAATTGGGACACCGCCATTAATTTCTTTTTCCACAAATTTGCACAAGTTCCCTGCATAGGGCTTTTGAAATTCCCCTGGCAGTGCTTCCAACCATGTCTCCTCAATCAACAGTTCCTGTAACTTCACATATCCAACTCCCTCACCTAACAATTGGTACACAAGAGATGTCATTTCAGTGCCTAGCAAAGAATAAGTAGTTTAACCAAAGGCTCTCTAAAGTAGCAATCTTACTTTTGAGTTTCGAAACTGAGTATCTACATTGCTCTTTGGCATGAAAAATCAAATATTATAAGTAGAAAAAATTCAATTATTACATTAGTATCTCAAGTAATTCAAATACTGCAGGGAAAAAAAAAATATTTCCCGTTGGCAAGCTACAGCACAAAAGCCTGGACTTGTGAGAATTTATCACATAAAGCACAACCTATCTCGTGGCTTAGTTTGCTGACATGGTAAAAAAAAAAATTGACAGTGATAACAAGTATTATATATAATCAGGACAAAGCTTGTTGTGAATCAAATATACAGACGAGAGTAAAAAATATGTCCTCGTTCTTCTTACAAGGATTCTATGATATCAATCAGTGCGTCCACATCTTCTAGCAGTTCCTCCTTACACCAAAGATGAAATAGAAGAAATAATACATTTCAATTTGCTGCGCATTTACTATACTTTTCTGTAAAACATCTTGAATTTCTTTCCTTCCAAATAGTCCAAAACATGTAACATGATTTTTTAAACTAATCCAATTCAACAACTTTTTTTGTATCTTTTAACAACATCCGTACATTAAAGGAACAACAAAAAATAAACATGTACCACAAATATATGTCAAAACATCAAAACATTATAAGCCACATCAGTTAGCTTGTCCACTTTTAATTTGGAGCGACTATAACCAGAATGTGTAAAAAATATCTCCACAAAGCCTTAGTGGTCAAAATTACCAGTACATGTGCTAGTGTGAGATGGCGAGTACACACATAGTGGAATAGTCCATGTCTGTACCAAATTGGCCCCAACAACACCATTGTGAAACAACTACGGAAATATGAATTGGTCTATATTTCTCGAGAAATGTGTCGGATTCTTATTTGGAAATTGCTTTCCTAATTTCTTAAAAACTATTGGATGAAGTTAAATTGCAGTCTTTGATACCTTTTGCGGTGTTGAAAATGCATCACAATCGTTTCCAAAAAAGAAAAAAAGAAAAGAAAAACCCGGTCCTAACACAAACTTAAGTGAAGGAACCAAAAATAATTGTTTAACAGACCGTTTGGGTTTGATTTGTTGATTTTATCAGAACAAAGTTTGAGGTTCCTTTTTGCCTCTGCGAGTGATCTATTGAACTCCATTCTGGACTTTTGCTCAGACGTTAGGGATGATACGTCTTTGGGGTCTTGGGCACTACAAATCAAGTTTTCTGGCGAAGAGACCCGTTTTACGCGCTTTGCTGCTGGTTGCTTCAGCACATCCATTAGGGTTCTCGATGACGAAGACGACATTTTCTTTTTTCTTGTTTTTTTTTTTTTTGGTAAACGCAGTGGGGAGCAAAGAGGAAATGGGACCTAAAATCTCTGGCGGGAACACAACCAGGGGACATGTCATTTCATATTCTATAATCTCTTTTAATTTATTACTCCAGATAATACATCGAAACATGAACTTATGATCAAAATTTACTTTTAAATTCTAAATTAATTAGATAATTATTTATTCATTTAACAATTTTAAAATGAATTAATTTTCTGACGTAACAAAAAAAAAACGAGTGAATTTCCTTTTTAATAAAAAAGGTCCACTTATTATTATTATTATTATAATAATAAAATAATCATCTTCTTCATCTTTTCCAAATTCCCTCCCTTGTTTCCATCACCCCATCCCATCCCACAACACCATTTCTTTCTTTATTTTTTTCGTAACCCACCACACGCACCTATCCCATTCTTCATATGAGGCGAAGCCATGGGACATTTCGTCCATGAAAAATTTCGTAAAAGTTGAAATTGAATGTTTTGAGAAGTTTTTTGAACTAGAACTTTTATGTTTTTGAGTTAAAATTTATGAAATTTATGGTACTTAATAGAAAATTTGTGTCAAAATTATCTCAAAGTTGACAACTTTGTTGTTTTAGTAATTCTGTTTTGTCTTTTGACAAGGGTGGTTGAACCCAAAATTCGATTATGAAAAAAGAGCAAAAGAATGATTGAATCCAAAATTCTAGAAATGTTGATTGTTAAAAACGCTAAGGGAGTTAGAATTGAAGATTGTAATAATATTTTTAATGGAGGAAAAATCTTAATTGATGTCTTTATGGTTGTTCTCTTGATGGTGTTAGAGGAAAAATGAAAAAAAAAAGGAAGTCTTTTTCGTGGTAAGGGTAGGGGTTTGAAGGGGAGAAAGAGACGGGGAGGGGAGTGGGGGTAGGGGGAATGGCCTGAGAAGAAGAAAAAAATAGTTGTGGAGGGTTGAAAAGTAGGGCGGGTGCAGCGGGGAATCTAACTGAAGAAGAAAGAGGGGTTGGGGGAGGGGGAGTGAGGAAGAAAGGAATTTTTTTTTAAAATTATTTTTATTAAATATATGTGTGGCATTTTTTTTAAAATAAATATTACGTAGCAATAATGTGGCAATGACATGACAATGATGTGGACACGTGTGTAGTGCACCTCCCTTTGTAAGAGTGGTAATGTATTTTAAGGGGGTATTTAATTCACTTAAAAGTTGTTAAGGGGGTATATAATTTTCCGTCTAGTTAAGGGTCTAAAGTAAATTTTGGCTGCAAGTTCGGGGTGTTTCGATGTATTATCTCTTTATTACTCCCTCCTTGCATTTTCCTTGCCATCGAAAAATTATTAAGTATTAATTTCATAAATTCATTTTATTAATTAATTGAAAATTTAAATTTAATTATTAATAATCATTCTATTTTATTTTACTTGATTTCTTTATTAGAAATAGTCATTTTAATTTCTTGTTCAGACTATAAAATTAACAGAATTTTATTATACATTTCTCTTTCTATTCTTAGTATTAAGTAACATATAAAATAGTAATAGTCAAATTTTAAAATCCCAAAACATCATCAATAAAGTCAATTTGGTAAAATATACCCTAATAATTTTTTAACAAAAAATATGTCAAGTCAACGAGTATCAAATAAAATAAAACAGAAAAAGTACGTTATATAATCATTTGACTTGATTTCATAAATTAGACAGGTAAATTGAAACTGTTATAAATGTATTTATGTGAATGTCTATGAAGATGATCTAGCTGGTATCTATCGGGATTTTAAGTATCTGTCTTTTATTAAAAAAAAAGAGTATTTTTTCCTATAAATAAAGGAGTTTTGTTCACTGTATTCTTAACATTTTATGATCTCTCATCCTTCAAGAGAAATAAAGAAATCTCCCTCTTCTCTCTATTTATTTATGTTGTTCTCTATTCATATTTTATAACACACTACAAAAAACGGATATAGTTGCGAGGGTTTATTTACGGGAATTATTTTAATCTTTGCAAAATTATATTAAATGTGACGGTTACAAATGTGCCGCTAAAAATTATATAATTTGCGGGGGGTTGACCTCCACTATCTATCAAAAAAATACCGTCAAAAACTAATATAATTTGCGGGGATTTTAACACCCGCTATCCATTCTAAAAAAATACTGCTCCAAATAATATAATTTGCGGGGGTTTAACCCCCGCTATCCATAAAAAAAAAAATACCGCTAACACAAAGCATATTTCCCCCTTTTTCCCCCACAAACATTTGTCTCTCTCATTTTTTCCAAAAATATTTCTCTCATTTTCCCAAAATATTTCGCGTCTGCCATTGCTGCTGGGAGGTACGCCGATCGTTATACACAGTGGGAGGTCTCCGTCCATTTTCTTTCCAGCTCCGATCAACTGTTAAGGTCTCCATTAGCTTTTTGTAGATGTAAAACTAGCTTGCTTTAGCTTTATCTATTGTTAATCGTCTGGTTATTAATGAAAATTTCTAGTTTACGTTATTGATTTTGCTTAATTTCTAGTTTTTCTTCGTTGATTTTACTCGATTTTCCTGTTTTCTTCATCGACTTTGCCTCATTTTTCTTTTTTCTTTATCAATTTTGCTTGATTTTCAGTGTTTCTTCATTATTTAGAGTGAGTTTTCTCTTTGTCCAATTTAAGAAATTATATATCAATTATGCCCTAATTTAAGTTTAGCTCATAGAAAAAATAATAGAAAATCAGCTATATGTTCAGAGAAGTCCATTTTTTCAATTAAAACGAAGAAAATGAAGAATTTCATGACTTTGTTTTCTTATAGAGAATGCCATGAGTTTGAACTGGCCAGGAAAGTAACAAGATGAGTGAATGAGAGTGTTGTTAGAAATAAGAAATTGTATTTTCCAAGATATCAAATCTAGTGAATAGAAGAATGATAAAAATAAATTGTGGATTTCTTGTTTCTGTGGGTTGCTTCTTAATCTATGAGGTTGAGACAAAGGGGTTGATGCATTGGTATTTGGTTGTGAATTAACCAGTGCCTTTTTATTTTCTACAAGGACGATAGTAAAGAGGCAGTTGCACAACAATTTCGCTGGTTTATTTTTTGGATTGTCATTTACTAGGTCCAATCCTGCGTTTGTGCAATCTATATGGTTAAATTAGATTTGACTCAAGAGTTGTATTTAGGTAAAGGGGTAAATAGGTGTTGTACGTGTTATGAACTGCTTTTGTATCTACTAAGTGGCCTTTTGTTCTATGTATGTGAGGTATCAATTAATGTCGAGGGCGTGTATTATGCATATATAGCTCATGATATGTGTAGGCAGCAACCTGTATTTTTTGAATCCTTGTGCAAGGAATTACCAAAAATGTTGTGTCAACAAATATGTGAAGGATTGATCGAGTAACACGAAGTTATGCAACACCAGGGTGATGTAATACATTAGTAACATTACATTCTCTTGTGCACTGTTTCGGCATCTTGCTCCATACACAACCTACTTAGACTAATCGAAGATATGTTAGGCTTCTATATTTCATTAAGAAGCCTTTTGGCCATAGAAATTATCCATTTTTTTGATTTTTTTTCACTTTATAGAATTTGTGGTGTTTGGCCATAGATATTCCAAAAACAATTCCAAAATTGTTTTCTGGAAAGTAAAAACAACTTTTTGTTGTTTTTCACTTTTTTTCCAATTTCAATTCCAACTTTTATTATTATTACTACATATAACCCCATTTTTTTTTTAATATTACACAAAGCCCTTATTGCACAAATCCACAACCAACAATCATAAACAAATGCCAACTACTATTTGTATTTTTCTTTCACTATAATATTACACAAAGCTTATTAACTGCACTAGATCATAATAACTTGAGAGTTTTGCAAATTCAATTTGGAACACATATCCGCAGTCCTATATCACTTAAACAGTGCAAAAAATGTTATATTCAGTACTTATTTGCTAACTTTTCTTTATGTGTTGCAATGAGCAATCAAAATATCAAAAGTAGTTGCATAGCACTAAGATTAGCAATCTAAATTACAACTTTCACCTCTTGTGATAAGTATATGGTCAATAAGTTGCCCAGGCAAGCACTTCATGATTCAGAACGAATTATGCAGACTAGTAATAAATGCAACTTTATGGGGGCAAGTAAATTGTTTGTGTTGCATTTGCCCTGAGCAACCAATATTTTTTCATCTGAATATATTGTGGAATGCATTTTGTGAACCAAAGCCAAAATCGTCAGAATATTTTTTCGTCAGGTGATTTCTTGAGACATTAAAGCCACTTAAATCAGTAGATAAATTAGTTGGGCAAGTTTGATAGTTTTTAAAGGTTTAGGACATAAGATTAAATTTAAAAAGGACTTTTCAAAAGTCTAAAAACATCTTTCAAAAACACATGGCCAAACACAACTCTAACTCCAACTCTAACTTTAACTCCAACTTCAATTTTTCTAGTTTTTATGGCCAAACGCTTACTAAATGTATTCTCCTTAAAATTGCAATTCCTTTTAAGAATTTCCATGACTCTTTCAAATTCGGGATTAGGAATTATGATGTGGGTCTTGAAATCGAATTGAATAATACAATAAAGTACCTTCGTTTTGTAGTTTAATAGCCCGCGTACAATGCAAATGCCAAGAAAGTCTACCACAACAACATACCCAGTATATTCTCACCAAGTGGGTCTGGAGAGGGTAAGTCTACCAACCACACACTGTGTTTCATGGTTTGTATTAGTCACTTGTTTAATTTGTTGCTGCAAGGATCTGAAACCACATAATCTTCTGATGGATTAGAAGACGAATGTGCTCAAATTAGCTGATTTTGGACTTGTTAAGGCTTATATTGTGCCCATCTAGAAGTACACGCATGAGGTAATTTTAATACTCTACTGTAGCATCTATAATCAATAATCATGCATCTATGCTATCTTTATATCCCTTGTGTGTGAAAATATTCCTTTTTTCTTCAGATTTTAACCCTGTAGTATAGAGCCCCTAAGGTTCTTCTTGGAGCTACTCATTACTGCACACTAGTTGGCATGTGGTCTGTTGGTTGTATATTTGGTAAAATACCTATTCATACATCCTCTTACGAGTGATCTTTATCTCATTTTAGGTTGTATAATATTATATTATTATTAAACATAGAGTTATATATGTTCTTTTGTGGTTCAGTTTCAACCTCAGCTGAACTAGTGACAAACCAAGCCCTCTTCCCTGGAGACTGAGCTGCAATAACTGTTTCACATTTTCAGGTTTAGAACTAAAAATGACCTGCTTTTGAGCTTTGTTCCCCAACTATTCCACCATTCTAATCTCAACATAATTACGGTGCAGGGTGCTAGGTAATCCTAATGAACGATTCTGGCCCGGGGTAAGCAAATTAGTTAACTGACACAAATACCCCTAATGGAAACCACAACCACTCTCGACTGTTGTACCTAGTCTAGCTGAAGATGGGATTAACCTTCTACAGGTAGTTTTTTTTATGTAAAAACTGATGGTTGTCTGATTTGATTAGCCTGTTAGAATGAGATGATTTATGATTTGGATTACCATTTACTATGCCTAATCCTGCGTTTGTGCAATCTAATCTCTGTGTTTTAAAATGAATGCAATACACACTTTATTCATAATTATTTGGCAAGTGTTAGCTCAATAGTAAATTCTTTTCCAATAAGAATTGATAAACCTGTCATCTCCAGAACACCAGATGCACTTCTATCAATTTTTGTTCCAATTTTAGTGGTCAAATTATATGCGCTTACTTTGGTCACCCCTTTTTTCAATCTAAGAAAGTGACTTCGTGTATTGTCCAATTCTTATTCAAAGCAAAATTTTCATTCATAACCTTTGATCTGAGATATAACTTGTTATTCATAACATTAGTGTGAAATTTCACAAGGCTTCATTTTCCTCCCTCTCCTCCTATTTCAACGTCTTCGCCATCGTCCAAGAAGACTTCTCCTAAACTATTTCCCATGCTGTTGATGGTAACAAGTAGTTCAAATGGAGTTTCCCTTGTTGCTCTTATCCTTCCACTGCCATAATATTTCCCTCTCGAAGGTGCACATTGATATGATCATGAGGCGCATCTAGGTTGATGTAGCTACCAGATTTCATGTTTATGTAGTTTGAATAGTTGAAGAGATTGAACCAGGTACCAAATGGAAAATATACATTAACTGAAACCGCACAAGATGTCAATACTGGTGATATCATTAATCTGTTATCGATTAAAAACTAAGAGTCGATAGTGTAAGTGTTTGTGTCCTCGGGGAATGAGAAGAAAAGAGGTCGTGCTATAGGGATGTTTTTGGTATGTGCCTCGAGCATTAACGTGTAGAAGTATGGTAAGAGCCTGTAGTGTAGTCCAAGCACTTTCTTTGTTGTTGCAGCTACTGAATCCCAGATGTATAGCTCTTGATGGATAGTGAAATTCTTACTGTGGTCCCTTGCAAAGGGATAAAATGCACCTAGCTACACTAGACGAGAACTTGATTACCAGATATCAGAAAAGTGTCATTCTAAGGTCATGGGGTGCCAGGGGTGGATCTAGTATTTATATTTAATGAGGTAAGGATTTTTGGACAGTGACTACAAGTTCATGTGCAATAATAACTGATCATATAATGAGTATCAGTATTCAATATATCATCAAGTTTAGCAAAGACATAATAGACCGGGTATTTCTAACTAGTCATGCCTTCTCTAATTCAGTTTTCTTTTGTTCCTTAATATTGACTAATTCAATTTGATCCAAGTCATAGCTAAGATTTACGGGATAGGACATATCTAATATCCTATCCCAATTTGAAGTTTTGTCCTAAACGTTTCACATTTAAATAAGAAAAAAAAGAATGATCATATAGGTTATTTTAAACTTCTAGACTGAGATCATAAACTTTCAGTATATGCAGCAAAGTTTCTTTAAAGATGAAAGAACTTGTACCTGAATCCAACGGTGACATAATTCTTCAGTACTATTTTTTGCCATTGTGGTAAAGTGCATAGACAAGTTTCTTCATCTGGTCAAGTGGGAAGTTAACTTGGGGATTTGTTTCTTCTTTTTGCCTGTACTTTAAACTGAACAACATCAAAAGTATGATGTTGAAGTGCTTGAAATTTGTAAAGCTATTACATAGATATGTAAAGTATTGGAATCTGTCTAATCATGCTAACTAATAAAGGCATGATCTTGGCAGTTCTTGTTGCATCGTCCTTCATGTATAACAGATACCTGGTGATAGTTAAGTGACTTTAAACATCATTGGATATAATGTGTATATGGTATTTTGTAGAAACATTTGTTTCTATTTCACCACAAAAATATTGAGGAATGCTTTATTTTATGCAATGGAGTCTGTCAGTAATCTGGACAAAGGGTTGTTGTCCATTGAAGGGCTGTAAAATGTTTAATCAAGCTTCATTTAGTATAGTCTTTTCTTTTCTAACTTCATAAAACATGTATTGTAATTGCATCTTGTTTATGGTATTATTGGATATGCGGATTTCTAACATGGTGTTAAAGCATGATGTTCATATAACTTGTTGTTTATACTAAGGACCAAAAGTTTATCGATTAATTCTTATACTTTACATTTTTATGTAGCCAAGTGATTCGACTAGTGGAAGCATTTCGCCCATGGATGCAAGAAGACCACGTGATGATAATGGTCCTAATGACATTCTTTGATTTCGTTGTATTTATCTTGGGTATTCAACTATGATGATGTAATTGTGTGGTTGGAGTGAATCTTAAAATATTGAAAGTTTTGTGTTTAAATTTGATTTTGTAGTTTGAAGATACTAGTTAATGTTGAAAATTTAGAGTTTGAAGATGTTAATGTTCAAAAATTAATTTTGAAGTTTAATGTTCAATATATTTTTTATATGTTTGTCAATTACAATGTTTAATTACTCTGTTGTATTAATGATATATGAATTGAACAAATATTGAATTGTAGGTTATGCCTAAAGAAACAATTACATTTGAGCTAAAATTAGAATATATAATGAGTTATTGAAAATTGATGGGCCCTACTAATTTTTTTTTTTTTTAAATAATTGTGGAGGTTTTAACTCCTGCAAGTTTTAAATAAAAATTTATTATAAAAAGAATTAAATTTAGAATAACGAGGGTCAATAACTGCTGCAAATTAATTATGGGGGTCGTAACCGCCGCAAAATAACCATCGTAAATTAATTATGGGTGTCAGAAAAAAATTGCTGCAAATTATTTGTGAAGGCTCGTATTCTGGGGTTTTGGGAACCGCTAGAATTATATTTTGCAAAATTAATCCCCGTAATTTGACCCGTTTTTTGTAGTGACACTGTCACGCCTCAAATCCTATTGGGGAGGACTGGCACCCGTAACCGAGGAGGCCCGGGAGAACCAGCTCATAACCTTATACTTCTCATGCATACCTCTATGACAACCCGAAATTCGGACAGCATCATGTCGCATATAAAAGGAAATAATCACCTGTATAAGCTCGAGCACACATATATATGTATATACAATACTTGGCCTTTGGAGCCATCACGTCTATTAACAAAACACCACCTTGACTGTACATTAGGTCTACAAAGCCTCTAGACAATACACAGAGTTTAACTAAGGTCGGGACACACTCCGCCATATAACTAACTTCTATACAATACCAAAAGTGACTGGATATGACACGGAAAGCCCCGACGCAAACTGGAGCTCACCAAAAGCAGCTGGATATCCTGGCTCCTACTTGTGCGGTGTATGAGCTGAGGTACCTGTGCCTGCAGCATGAAATGCAGGTCCCCCATGGGGGACATCAGTACGAAATATGTACTGAGTATGTAAAGCTGTAGATAATCACATATGATATAGGAGCTCAATAGAAATCAGAAACAAGTGAATAAATCGTAATAAGAGTGGACCACACTTACTAGAACTTGTGACAACCTGTACATTGTATTTATTCAATCACTTTACCTTCGTTTTTATCATCTTTGTAATCATTACTGTACTGTACTGTGACCATTAGGCTGCCTCCAGTACATATCAACTGGGATCGACCCATGATAGGCTTATTCCCTTGGGATACCACCCATAAACACATAAATAGGGATCGACCCATGATAGGCTTATGCCCCTGGGATACCACCCGATAAGAGAGAACCTCCATCACTTAGTTTAATTAATCTTTGAGATTGTTATTTCGGTCGCCACTGTATTTTTGATACTTTGAAACAATGATACATCAATAATAGACATATAAATATACCATCAATGCAATAACAATGAAGTAAGAACTCATTGGCACATCAATGAAGTGTTTTGGAGTCATCAATGCCATAACAATGAAGTAGGAACTTATTGGTATATCAATGAAACGTTTTGGAGTCATTAATAGCACATGGATCTTGTTTGAGTAACCGGATACCTTCTGACATTCATTAGTGCAATAAACATGTAAGATTTGGAAGACAAGTAAGTATTGGAATGTCTTGACATCTTGTAGAGTGGAAACAAGTTCATTGGTAACGTAGGACATTATACAAAATCATTATGGATCACATGTTATTGAATAACTTTGAAAACTTTCTTAATAGAACAATTGTTCACTTTCATGCCAAAGATATGGTATAGAGTATGCTTTACATACCTGACTGTCAACCTTCAATACTAGTCCCAAATGGACTTCTCATCTTTTCAGATTACTTATCTACAATGAACATATATAGCAATCTAGTATTAGCGTCCAAACGTCACAATTCAATTATTTGAATTCACCAAACTAGTGATTAAGTAGTAAGCCTTAATTACACCATAAAGGGTGTCACTTTAACCCTCTTATACTCCAATTACATTCACATGCCATGTATATTCATACAACATCCTCCAATATCAAGTTTGGATTCATTTATCCTTCCAACCAATTCATTAAACCAAATTGAGTCATAGACATAAATAATCATCAATTCAATAGTATATCACCATATCCACCTTCCATAACCTAATTACCATATCCACCTTCCATAATTCAATACAACCAAACCATGCAAAATAGTCCATAACCCTATTTTCATCACCTTTCAATAACAACCAATATATATAATCCTCTATCACACATATACATATGGAAAAGAAAAAAGGCAAACAATATTCATACCTTAGAATCCACCTCTTGATTATGCAATCCTGTTTGCACAAATAATAGGTGCAGTTCGAAGCTCTCGAGATGACAAACACAGTTATCGGATTACTTTGGAATTTCTATGGTTGAATCAAAAGTAATTTAAAGGTCAAATTTGGCTATGGTTTGTTCTTTCTCAATGATTGATGATGAAAATGAGTTTCTGAACTCATATACATGTATATATACACATATTCTCGTCCATAATATAATAAGAAATGACCAAAATGCCTTTAAAATTTAAATAATGTCAAATCTGTCCTTTGGTGGACTGTTTTGATAAACTAAAGTAGATCAACCATAACTCTTTGCTCCGATATCGGATTTGAGTGAAATTGGTATTTTTGGAAGGATAATTCAAAGGGCTTTTATTTCATATAAAGTAGGCCACCCAGGTCATCCTGTACAAGGAGTTATGGTCGTTTGAAGTTGACCCTAAAAAACTGTTTTGATAGGCTGAAGTAAAACTAGTATAACTCCTTACTTAGACGTTGGATTTGGATGAAACCAATTGCATTGGAAATAAGACTCAAAGATCTTTCTTTTCATATATCGCAGCTCTCCCAGTTTATTATATTAAGAGAGTTATGATCATTCGAAGTTGACCCAAAAATTCAGCTGGCCTTAGTAGTTTGTGTGCAGGAAATTTTCCTGCACATTTACTATTCCCAAATATTCCGGCCACCATTTTATAGTTTCAAACGTGCTCGATTATATTCGAAACTTATCCATTTTTGGAAATCTTTATATTGTTGGAAAACTTATACAATAACCTTCGCATGGAACCATCGACGGACAAATTACGGTATAAATAAAATAAAAAAATTAAGTTGATATAAATAAGACCAATACACGTACTTGAATACGGATTGTTACAGACACGTTATCATCACGAAGCTCTAATAACCAGCTAAGTAAGATTAATTTCTTTCACAAAACTCCATCTTTCACAAAACCCTAACATTGTTAAATGGTTTTCGTGCTAGTATATCCATCATTAGTTATGTTGATGGGTTATCACAACATAGGGTGTGATTGAGGAAGCAAAATTACCACACAAACGTTAACTTACATCAAATACAAAATCTTAATTTGTATTGCAATTATGGAAGGATAAAACAAGTGACATGGTGATAATGCCTGAAATATGGTTCACTGACATATGTCAAATATACTTTTGTCAAAATTGAAGAAAAACAAATAAAAAATCACCAACTAGTTGTATGTTATTAATCCTTTTTGAGGTTTGTGGCTTTGTTATGTTATTATATCGCCAACACAGGTAAAGTTATATATGATATTGGACAATTTATACTTTGTACAATATTTGAATTGTTTTCTTAGAAGTTTTATTATCTAAATTATGTAGAAAAATTATGTTTAGCTTTATGTTTATTCTTGTTTTAAACATAATTTATATATGATATTGGACATCTTATCCTTGATCTATTATATTATTGGTTGAGGATGATGAGATCATAGATACAAATATCATCATATAAAAGGATAAGCGATCGAGCTAGAATTTCGATGCACCATGGTGAAAATATATATGGTATTGGATTTAAGTCCCATCGATCTAAGCCTAAGACGCCTTTATATAGGTAAGACATTGGGTTTGAATCTTAATACACCATATTGATGATATTATGATGGTTAAGACATAATAATGTTTATTTCATGAAAAGTCATGAAACATGTCCTATTGAATATGGTCCATTCCTGAAGTGAATGTGGTAGCAGTACATAACATGTCTGAAAGAAGACAGTTGGTTGAATAAATGCACATAAATATGGAAAAGAGATAAAATAATAATATTTTCACATGTTTGCATGCCTTGATCTTGAAAGAGAATATAAGCTATCATAATTTGATAGGCTTAAAGCACGGTTATATTTCAAATCTGGGGAATGAGAACCTTATTAATTCAAACGTGCATTTGTTTGTGATGGTATCACAACTCACTTCCGAAAGAGGCAGAATAACTGAGAAGAGTTATTTTGAAATCTACTTATGAAGTAGTAAATTCGAAAATTTATTCATGTAATAGTAAATCTGATATTTACTAAAGCCAAAAAAATACATGTCATGTTAAACTTGGAGTTTACTAATATAAAAGTTCATGAATCGACATGAACGATTGCGACATCCCAAAGAGGTGCATAGTGAGTATTAAACATATATTGAAGAATTAAAAAATTCTTCATGAGCTTTTAGTTTTGCCCGTTCTCATCATAAGTGGGTTGGACCAACTAATGTTGGGATTGAATCCCTTTAAATCTGAAAATTATAAAAGGTGAACATGGGCCCGTTCACCTATCATGTGATATGTTGAAAAGGTGCATCAATAAGCTAATCACATGTACATTTATTGTCAACCTGCAGTTTGACATTCATAAAGTTGTTTTCTCAATAAAATTGAGACAAAAGCATAATTTTCAGATTATGTAATCAAGACAACTCATCTTGATGATGATGGTTTGACATTGAATGTCTTCGATAAATAGATAAACCATTGCTAATGAGAACAAAATTTCATGTATTGATCTGAAATATGATATGTTGCATACAATAGCACTTGTATACATATAAATTATGATTATTTCTTTCCTCCCAGTTGGTTCAAGGTCAGGAACCAACTATTCCATCTAATAATTTTGATGTGCGGTATACGATTAATGAATATACCATGATGCACAAAGATGTATTCCTCAAAGAAGATAGAGAATGTATATTAGCTTTCCTAACATAAGGGGGAGATTATAAGCAACTATGAAATATGTTAGGAATTATCATCAGATCCTCATTCAAAAGATAATTCAAGTCAAATGTCGAAAGTATCTCATATTAAGCTGCAAGTGCTCCTATTTTGTGTCCTATAAGGATAAAGTCTATGCATGCGTGAAACATGATAGACCAATCGGTTCCAAATGAAATAATCCATGAAAAAAATAAGGAGCAAATAATCATAATAAGAAGACAATGTGCTCTTGAAGAGCCTACGACATAATACTTTATGAAACCTTATGAGAGGTTCAGGTACCTAAAAATAATGAACTGGTGAGATCTCAAAATGTTATATCATATTGCGAACCGAAATAAAATAAGAAATTATCGACAATACCATTGACACAATATTTGCGCAATATTGTGAAAGATTAGGAGGATCTTAATTCTACGTATATTTAAGCATGTTGACGTAGAAACATTTATCAAATGACCTGAAAGGCTGCATTTTGGTAAGCGTACAACTTATTTGATTTACAGTCCAGACACTTAAAAATGTCACATATGAAATGTTGAATATTGTCACTTGACAAAATTTACATGAAAACTTGTTTAAGGATTCAAAATGTTAAAGCATATAAAAGTTTCTGGAAAACTTATTTAGAATCCTTATATTGTATAAGCTTATAGCTTGAAAGTTATTGAAATTCTTGAAGAGTTTTCAAAAGCAATAAATTATTTGCCTACATGAGAAATATATCGAATTGAATTGGTTATAAAGTACCATATCTTAGTGCAATTTGTACACTCATGTATCTTGCAAATACTACAAGGCCCGATATATCCTTTCGATCAATTTGTTAGCAAGAGATGATGCAACTTGCATAGCACATCTTAATAGAGGATTCATAAAAAGAAATAGAACGAAACACACTTTATCAAAGCTTCTCCACATACATGAGCTACAAAAAAATGGTGATATTAACGTGCAACAGATTTGTCCAAATGATAATGTGTCTGATTTATTGACCAAGTCTACTCCAATTACAACTTTTAAGAAGATGGTGCATAAGATCGTGATGCAAAAGTTCAAGGATGTTCTCATTAGGGGGAACAAATACGCATTGTACTCTTTTTACCTTTCAAGGTGTAAGGTTTTTAATGAGTCAACCTATATGCGTATTGTTAAAGTTGTGTACTCTTTTTACTTTACTAAAAATTTTTTCCCCATTGAATTTTTTCTAGTAAGATTTTAACGAGGCACATTATCTATCTAGACATTTAGGGGTGTTATAAATGTATTTACATTATAGTAAATGTCTATCAAGATCTAATAAGATCTAATTAAGATCTAATTGGTATCTATCAGAATTTGAAGTATCTGTCTTTTGGTCAGAAACTAGGAGTATTTTTCCCTATAAATAGAGGGGTTTTGTTCATTGTAATCTCAACAATCTTATGATCTCTCATCCTTCAAGAGAAATATAAAAGCCTCCCTCTTCTCTCTATATATTCTTATTGTTCTTTATTTATATTTCATAACATAAACAAATATTTTTAGTAAGTACAACAAATAAATGAAATAAGGGGGTATTTGTCTTCCTAATGCTGATTTGACACACATCTCAAATAAAATCTTAATTAAAGGTATATTTCACTTTAAAAAATTCTTTCAAAACTCTTTGTCCTTTGCAAAACTAATCTACTAATGATACTTTAAAACTTAAAATTTGCTATTTGCAACATCCCATATCTCAGGCTAAGGTTTGGCCTATTTGATAAACTAATCTAGGGTACATGTGTTGCACGTGTTTCTGACATTAAACATTTAAATTATATATACAAATAAATCTTTTGTGAAAAAATACACCTAATAAAATATTTATTCATCTTAGTCTCTATCATATGTTGGACGTCAAAACATTTGCCAAATTTGACATTGAATTTTCATATCATATTGGTAAATTCTTAAGTCACAAACCAATATACATTGTGGTACTGAAATAATTAGAGTCTCTCCATATTTAATTGGATATCTCAAATTCTTCACTTCAATGTATCAAAAAGAGTTTTGTCACTTGATACATTGAGCCGATTAAACAAAAGAAGACCTCCAAATTTAATTTGCCTTCAAGATTTTGTTCATCAATCATGTCTATATTATCATTGTCCAGCCGCCTTCAAGGCACCTTCAAAATCAGTGCAAAGCAAATCAAATATATAATTTTCCGACGTGAGAAAAGAAAAAACATAAATCAAACAACCTAAACCCCAAAACAAAGATATGCATGAACTAAGAATCAATTAATTTAGTTCTTTATATGTATCTTGTAATATTGAATTCTAAATTGAGAATTTAACTTTAAAAAGAAATTATTAGACGAATTAAAATATATAATGACAACACAACGAATAAACGAAGAAACCAGAACCTTGTGATAGAACACCATGAATGTGTCATTCTGATTTAATATATGTATGCTCTTTTTTTATTTTAGAAGTCTAGACGAACTTGTATTCATATTATTCATAAACAGTTTTTCAAAACATGAAAAAATATTTCCAAAAAATAACTTAAATATTTTAAGAGGAAAAATTTAGTCTAATAATTCCATAAAAAAAATTGTGCCAATAATAAATTTCATAAAGTTTGGATATCCAATATTGATAAAAGAAATAATATCATAAGTTGTTAATCAAATTAATAACACGAGCTCTACAAAACAAAGCTAGCTATTTTGAAGATTTTACATCTTTTCGTTCAATTTTTAAAGACAACCGGGATAAAATAGAATTTGATATGCTCCTACAAACTATCTATTTTGATATGCTCCTACAAACTATATATATGAGAAATAATAATTAATCATAAACTCTTAAATTTTAGGATCTTATACATTTCAAATAAGAAAAATTTTGATAAATAAAATTCTAGTTAATCTTAAAGTTCTATATATTAAAAATTAATTTGAATAACAATTTTGTCCAATGTAAAATCTACTTCTAAATGAAAAAAAGGGCATTGTGGGATCTATAGACTGTATGATTGAACTTTTTCATGTTTCACTTGCTTTTGATGCCTCTTATCTATTTCAAAAACTTTTAGATTATGTAGGTAGCTTATCCTATTCTAGAAAGTGTTTGAGATGATTGCATCTATATTTATGGTTCAGATGATTCAGTGGAGGGAGATAATGTCCTCTATGATATTTTTTATTCTCATTCGGTGTTCAGTATCTACATTAAAATTTGACTAAATTCAAATTTATGTCTCTCCCTTCTTCCTTAACCTTTTAATCTATCTATAGCTATGCATATCTAGACACTGGCTAGAAAACAACATTCTTCAACAATAAAAAAATATAATTTTAATCATGACAATAATCTATAAAATATTAGCTAAATTCTACAAAAATAAAAGAAAATATTTGTATATATCTCTTCATAAAACACCAAAAGAAACTTTAGAAAATGGAATAGAAAGCTGATATAGACAAAAAGGAGAGTGTATCCCTAAGTAGTACAACAACACGAATCAATTTCCAACCATGACAAAGGTTCTAAACAACATAGAAAAGAAGAGCTGCAATTTTAAATTTTGGCGATAATAAAGAAAATTATAACCTTTAATTTTTCGGCAACTTTATTTTGCATCAATATGATTGTTTTGTGCAAAATTTCGACAAGCGATTTTCATCTAAAAGGAAAACACGAGATTCATTATCAATTATTGATTATAAATAATTCATATATAATTTTTAAAGATATAAACTAAAACAAATAACAAAAGGGAGAAAATATAATGATAATGAATAACAAAAAAAGATTTGAAACAAAAAGAAAAAGAAAACTTAGAAGTAGAAGACAGTTTCTCGTGAAGGTTGATCCAAAATATACTTAAAGAGAACTGTAAGCATTATTTTTATATAAGGTAAATCTATAATTGATTTAGAATTGTTAAATATTATTTTTGATAAACTTTAAAACAATGGTATTCTAGATAAGTTATATCGCAACATTAATTGTCCACGTAATTGGCCATGTAGAATTTTCAACTAATTGACTTTCTTTTAAAGATTTAGTTAAGTTAATATTTTAATTAATTTTAAATTCCAAAATTTAAGGTGGATAACTCAAACAAGGAAAGGTTTGATGGCTAAATTTAAATGAATTTTAAGTTTTAAATATTAGAAAAATAGTGAAAAAACAGTTTTGTCTATTGTGAAGTATTTTAATGAAGGACAAAAAGTTAAAATAATTTTTCTAAGTTTCACACTTTTAATATGTTATAAATATAGATTATAAATATAAATATAGAATATAGATTATCTATAATCTATATCTATATCTATTATCTATAATCTATAATATATTAAAAGTGTGAACACCATTAGAAAAATGATTTGAACTTTTTGTCCATTATTAAACACTCTGTAATAGATAAAATCATCTTTTCACCTTTTTTAAAAATATTATTTTAATTATATTTATTATATTTTAAAGTAAAGAGTCCTAAAATATATGGTAAGTTTTTACAAACAAAGGAGTACAATTTTTTGGTAAGAGAAGGAAAAATTTAAGAAGTTGTACACTTTTTTCGGCTAAAACAGACATAAGGCATTAATAGCTCTTTTTTTTTTCCCTGTAAGAAGTTAAAATTGAGAAAAGTTCAAAAAGGAAAAAAGGAATCATAAAATAAGTAAAAGATTTATTATTATATAAATAAATCAATATCAACTAAATATAATATGTTATTAAATTTGTCACTCATGTATCTTTTTAGTTTGATAAAAAAAAGTGTAATTTAATTATTTTCCTAATGGGTTTGAAACCAACTAAAATGATTTATTAATTTTTTCTTATTTCAATTATGAAATTTAGGACTTTCAAATCAATTAATATTGTATATTAATTTTTTCTTATTTAGGACTCTGTTATATATAGAGATAGAAAACGGCCAACATCACAAAATTCTCAAGGTATGCTTCTAATCTCGGTCATTTTTTTCTTCGGTGAATTTTGCGTCTTTTTTTCTTCAAGATTCAAGATATTTATTTTTCCTTCAAAATTCAATTGCATAACCTGAAAATTTAAATATTTGTTTTTCTTTCGCCATCGATATAGGTTCTTCTTCTACTTTATTGTTTTGCCTTCACCATTGATATTCGTTCTGCTTCTATTTTATTATAATTCTTTTTTTTATTATTAATTTGTTATAAGTAGTTATGTTATATTATTATGTTCATATATACTGTAGTTTTATTATTTAGCACATGTTTCCGTATATCAATATCAATATAATTTTAACTTTTGATATCAATAAGCGAAATTTGTTCACTCTATTTAATTTGCTCCTTAATTTTTTTTGGTGTCCCAGGTATCCCCACAGCCGGCAGCCGTGAGAATAATCCTCCGTTCCTCTGTCAATGCACTAAGCGGTAGGGAACTGACCACAGAATTTGTTCCATTCGCTAGAGGCGGGGATCGAACCCCCGACCTCTTGCTTAAGGGACATGGCGCTGAACCACCATACCAACTCTAGTGGTTGCTCCTTAATTGTTAATGTGATGATTAATTATCATTGTATTAATTTGAAATTTTTGTAGGAACCTGCAAATTTCAAAATATGCTTTATGTTTTATAAAAATATCCATGTTTATAGAATTAATTATAGTTGTGACTACTTTGTTTTAACTGAATATTAGTAAGAGAAAATAGTCAAATGTCCCTCCAATCTATTACTCAAATACCAACTACACTTTTATACTTCATAAGGATCCTATTACCTCTCCGAACTATTTTAAAGTATAATTAATTCCACCCTGAAATGCTATACTCAAATTTGAAGTGTGTAGTAAAACATACGCACCACCCCAATTTTAACAAATTTATTTTCTATTTAAAAATAATTTCTACTTTCTTTCTTTCTTATTTTTTGTCTTTTCATTACCTTCCACCATTTTCACCATTAAAATAAGGGAAAAAGGGTCAATATTACCCCCCTACTTTGGAAAATTGGCTAAATATATCATTTTATTATGATATATATCAATTATAGTGAATGTCTATCAAGATCTATTTGATGTCTATCAGGATTTGATGTATTTCTCTTTTAGTGTGAAACTAGGGGCAAATTCCTCCTATAAATAGAAAGGCTTCCTTTATTGTAAATCATCCCTCAGGAGAAGAAATAAGAATCACTCTCTCTATTCTCTCTACTCTTCTTCTTGTTTTTTATTGTTTTATAACACGTTATCAGCACGAGACTCTACCGGCTCAAATTTGAAGGCTAAGGCTAAGGTATTATTATTTTTCTTTTTTTTTATGGCTAACAATCTTACGAAGTGTGAGTTCGTTGCCCTTCAAAGTTCGGGCAGGAACTATATTTCATGGGTGTTAGATGTTGAAATCCACCTAGATATTATGAGTCTTGGAGATGCCACAAAGAATGAAAATACAACATCTAGTCAAAATCGTGCTAAGGCTATGATTTTCTTGCGTCATCATCTTAACGAAGTACTAAAAATTGAATACCTTACTACTAAGGATCCACTCGTATTGTTGAATAGCCTAAAAGAAAGGTTTGACCACTTAAAAATGATCATCCTCCCGAAAGCACGATATGAGTGGATGAATCTATGATTTCAAGACTACAAGTCTGTTCATGAATACAATTCTACCATGTTCGGAATTTCTTCTTAATTGAAACTATGTGGAGAGACGATCAATGATGACGATATGATGGAAAAAATACTCTCCACTTTTCATGCCTCGAATGTGCTATTACAACAGTAATATTGAGAAAAAGGTTTCAAGAAGTATACTGAACTGAGTTCTCATCTTCTCGTGGCTGAAAAAATAATGATTTGTTGATGAAAAATCACGAGAACCGACCAAATGGATCTGCACCATTCCTTGAAGTGAATGATGTGCACACTCACTATGCTAGATGTGGAAAAGATCGCGACCCTGGTCGTGGATGTGGTCGTGGACGTGGTCTTGGTTGTGATGACCAAGAAAGAAATCCTGTTCTAGGTGTTAATCATTCATCTAACAAAAAGAGAAAAGATGAGAAATGTGAAACAATTACTTGTTTCCAATGTGGTGGAAAAGGACACTATTTACGTGACCTTCGTGCTCTCAAACACTTAGTGGACCTTTATCAAGCATCACTAAAGAAGAAAGAGAGAAATTCCGAGGCTAACTTTCTCTCTGAAAATAATGTTAACATCACATACTTGGATGTAGCAGATTTTTACAAGCACCCTGAAGGAAAGATTGATCACTTGATTGGTGATGGTTCCGTAAACATGGAAGAATGAATACTTTTAAATTTTTTATTGTTGATAAGAGTTAGAGAATAAAAATCATGTAAAAGTAGTTGTTTGCATGAGTATTGATTTTTAATTCGTATTGATTAGTTCAATTTTATTATTATAATTTATTATTGAAGTGAATGGAATTTCAATTTCATCATTATTTAAAAAAAAAGGGAAAAAGACGACGATACGTGCAACTTGCACGAACTTCTGTTGTATTCATTATTGCATATTAATATTTTGCGTGTTAATATTTTTAGCTTTGCATGTTAATATTAATATTAGGTTTGCATGTTAATAATTTTAATATAATATTCACATATAGTCATTACTTATCCATATGTGTTCAGAAAATATAATATAATATAATATAATATAATAATATGATATTATTATTGCATATTAATGTACTGGACAAAATATAATATAACAATATTATATTATTATTGTATGTATTGCATGATATTGTTCCGTACTATTAATTATAAATAATATATTACGTATTAGATTCCTTATCAAATATTATATTGTTTCAATACTTTTTGGATATATTTTTTTTAATTGCTTAGTAATGTCGGATTAATAATTTTTTATAGTATAAGCTTTCACTTTGTACAAAAATTTAATATATATCTTATTTGGTGTATGTCATTTTATTTGAAGATATGGATAATTTTCAAAGTAAGCTGTCAAACTGTGAAGATATATGTTTGATTGATTCCGGCACTACATATACGATATTCAAAGACGAGAAATATTTCTCTCATCTAAACATGGGCAAGATTAATGTCACTACAATTTCTGGTAGTGCTAATTTGATTGAAGGCTTTATAAAAGCCATTATAATCTTGCCCAAGGGAACTAAACTCATCATAAATAATGCTATGTTCTCTCCCAAGTCTCGAAGAAACTTGATGAGTTTTAAGATATCCAAGAAAATGGTTATCATATCAAGATAATTGATCAGATAAATTTTGAATATCTTGGTATCACCAAAAATGTCTCTGGGCAAACATGTGTTATTGAAAAGTTTTCTGCTTTATTTTTTGGCATGTATTGGACAAAAATTTGTGCAATTGAGGCACATTCTATAGTAAATTGGAAGTTTACTAATTCCAATACTTTTGTACTTTGGCATGATCGTCTGGGACATCCAGGATCAATAATGATAAGACGAATCATAGAAAATTCAAATGGGCATCCATTAAAGAACTTGAAGGTTCTTTTGAATGATAAATTTTCATGCAATGCTTGTTATCAAGGCAAACTGATCGTGAGACCATCGACAACAAAAGTTGGGATTGAATCCCCCGCGTTTTTGAAATGCATACATGGGGATATTTGTGGACCTATTCACCCACCTAGTGGGTTATTTAGATACTTTATGGTCCTAATAGATTCTTCATCTAGATGGTTTCATGTATCCCTATTGTCATCTCGCAACTTGACATTTGTAAAATTATTGACACAAATAATACGATTACGGGCACAGTTTTCTGATAATCAAATTAAGTCTATTCGCCTTGATAATGCTGCAGAATTTTCATCTCAAGAATTTAATGACTATTGCTTATCGATGGGGATAAGAGTGGAACATCCTGTACTCCATGTTCACACTCAAAATGGCCTTGCTGAGTCATTAATTAAACGTATGCAGTTGATAGCAAGACCATTGCTTACGAAAACTAAGTTGCCCAATTCTGTTTGGGGTCATCCAATTTTGCATGCTACAACACTTGTTCATCTTAGACTGATAAATTATCATAAATTTTCTCCGCTGCAATTGGTTTTGGGTCTAGAGCCTAATATATCTCATTTTAGAATTTTTAGGTGCGGTGTATATGTGCCTATAGCACCACCAAACCGCACCAAGATGGGCCCCCAAAGAAGGTTAGAAATTTATGTTGGGTTTGAATTATCCTCCATTATTTGCTATCTTGAACCATTAACGAGAGATATGTTCACTGCTTGATTTGTAGATTGTCGGTTTGATGAGATAGTTTTCTCAAAATTAGGGAGAGAAGATAGTAACATCAAAAGAGAAATTTTGGGAAAAAATCCATCACTATCTCATCTTGATCCATGTGCTTCTATTTGTGAGCAAGAAGTACAAAAGATTATTCATCTGCAGAAAATTGCAAATCAAATGTCAGACACATTTGTTGATTTGAAAAGGACCATCAAATCACATATTCCTGCAGAGAATATCCACTAGTGTCATAGCTAATGAATCTAAAGCAAGCTTGAAGTGTGGCAGACCTTTAGGTTCTAAGGATCGAAATCCTGGAAAAAGAAAAACAAATAGTCAAGCTGACACTACGAAAGATCCTTATATGGAAGCTCAAGATTTGAGCAATGTTGATATTCCTGAAGGAATCAATGAGCCTGAGACTCAAGAAAATGAGGAGCTATCCATAAATTCAAGTGATGTTGAAACTAATTTGAATCGATCTAAACTAGTAGTGGATCATGTCTTTGCATACTATGTTGCAATGAAAATCATGCAAGATAGCGAGGATCTTGAACCTCGGTTGTCACAGAATGTCAACAAAGAAATGACTGACCAAAATGGCAAGAAGAAATTCAATCTGAATTGAATTCACTTACCAAACGTGAAGTTTTTAGACCTATAACTCAAACACCTAATGGTGTTAAGTCTGTTGGCTATAAATGGGTCTTTATGCGGAAAAAAAATAAGAAAAATGAAATACAAAGGTATAAAGCACGCCTTGTTGCACAACGATTTTCACAACGGCCTGGTGTCGATTATGATGAGACATATTCACCAGTTATGGACGCAATAACATTTCGTTATCTTATTAGTTTCACTGTCCATGAGAGACTTAAGATGAATTTGATGGATGTGGTAACAACCTATCTATATGGATCACTTGATAATGAGATATACATGAAATTCTCGAAGGATTTAAAATACCGAAAGCATATAGTTCAAAGCCTCGGGAAATGTATTCCATTAGATTGAAAAGATCATTGCATGGTTTGAAGCAATCTGGACGCATATGGTATAACCATCTTAGTGAATATTAATCTAAAGAAGGTTATACGAATGGTGAAATTTGCCCATGCGTTTTCATAAAGAAAACAACATCGGAGTTTGTTATACTTGCTGCTTGTGTCGATGATATAAACTTTATTGGAATGGCAATAGAGCTTTAAAAGGCAATTGATTACCTAAATAAAGAATTTGAGATGAAAGATCTCGGAAAGGCAAGTTATGCCTTGGTTTGCAAATTGAGCATTTGATAAATAGTATCTTTGTCCATCAATCTGTCTACACAAAAAAGGTGTTGAAACAATTCTATATGGATGGATAACATCCATTAAGTACTCCGATAGTTGTTCGATCACTTGATATGAATAAGGATCCATTCCGTCCTCAAGAAAAGAATGAGGAACTCCTTGGTCTTAAAATACCACATCTTAGTGCAATTGGTGCACTAATGTATCTTGCGAATACTTCAAGGCCTGATACTGTCTTTTCAGTAAATTTGCTAGCAAGGTATAGTTCTGCTCATACTTAGAGACATTCGAATAGGATCAGACACATATTACGGTATCTAAAGGGGACTATCGATATGGGCTTATTTTATTCAAAAGATTGTAATTCCTATTTTGCTGGTTATGCTGATGCTGGGTACTTATCTGAACCGCATAAAGCTCAGTCTCAAATAGGCTATGTATTCATATGTGGGGGTACTGCCATATCTTGGAGATCAATAAAGTAGTCTATCGTAGCCACTTTAGCGAATCACACAGAGATTATAGCTATTTATGAAGCAAGACGAGAGTGTGTGTGGTTGAGGTCCATAATACATCTCATTATAGAAAAATGTGGCTTGAAATATAACAAAGTACCCACGATTTTATATGAAGATAATGCAACATGCATAGCACAACTTAGAGGAGAATTCATAAAAAGAGATAGAACGAAACACATTTTGACAAAGCTCTTCTATACACATGATCTCCAAAAGAATGGTGATAGTGACACATAATAGATTCGTTCAAGTGACAATGTAGCTGCCTTATTCACCAAGTCTCTTCCAACTGCAACTTTCATGAAGATGGTGCATAAGTTCGGAATGAAAAGGTTCAAGGAAGTTCTTATTAAAGGGAGCTAATACCCGTTGTACTCTTTTTCCCTTACGAGGTTTTGTCCCACTGGGTTTTTCTTGTAAGGTTTTTAATGAGGCATCCTAAATACGTATTGTTACACATTTAAGGGGGAGTGTTATGATATATATCAATTATAGTGAATGTCTATCAAGATCTATTTGATGTCCATTAGGATTTGATGTATTTGTCTTTTAGTTTGAAACTAGGGGCAGATTCCCCCTATAAATAGAAGGGATTCCTTAATTGTAAATCATCTTTCAAGAGAAGAAATAAGAATCACTCTCTGTATTCTTTCTACTCTTCTTGTTCTTTATTGTTTTATAACACATTTATCCTACTTTTAGGTCAAATTTATCCTTGTTGTCATACTTAGGGGCCAAATATCAAAAAATTAATTAAATATAACCTTCGTCATACTTCAGCCAAATTTACCCTCAATGTCATACTTTGGGACAAATTTATCCTCGTTGTTAAGAAATTTTTCACATGTAACATTTCTTCAATAGAAAAGCTCAAATCAACGTTAGGTACTCTATTTTATTTAAAAAATAAAACACACTCTAATATAACCCGCCCAACCCAACTCGAGCCATAAAACAGGCACAAACAAATATACCTCTCTCAGTTCTGTTAGTCAAATTTTTCAACGAGGTCAAGCCATTGCATATTTATCAGTATATAGATTATGAAAAACGAATTTGCATAAGTTCAAACACAAACAAATATACTCCTTCCTCAGTTCATGGATTTGCATCAATGTAGAGCTCATGAAAAATATCACGTAGCAGTTAAACCCAACAAATTAGGCCTACTGAATATATCTCTGGTTGATTCAGTTAAGAGACTTTTATGTGGTAATCATGTCATCTCTTTATTTTTTTGTTTTTATATACAGTTTGAATCTACTTAAATTTTTCATCATGTCATTTCTCAGAAACTTGTCCACTGAATCCAGAATATAGATGCTCATAGAATTGCATAGCAAATTTTGAAAGAATATAATTGGAATATGAGCAGAGTTTGTAGTAGACATTTTCTCTAGTTTCATGATTCTATATTATTCCATTTCATTGTACTTTTTGTTCATTTTTAAACAACCTACCATCGTTGCAAGTTGAAATAGAAGTATATTTGTTTGTTGAAAAAATTCGACCAACAGAAATAAAAGCGGAGGTATATTTATTTGTATATTTCTTGTGGGTTGGGTCGGATGAGTTTGATTATGGTGCATTTTATTTTTAAAAATTGGGTCGTTTAATATTGATTTGAACTTTTTTGTTAAAGAAAAACGTACATATGAAAACTTTTTAACAATAAGGGAAATTTACCCTCAAAGTATGACATCGAGAGTATCTTTGCCTCCAAAGTATGACAAATGATATATTTGATCAATTTTCTAACATAGAGAGATAAATTTGATCTAAAAGTATGACAACGGTGGTCAATTTAACCCAAAAGTATTGCGAAGAATATAGTTAACCAAATTTTCAAAGTAGAAGGATAAATTTGAACTTTTTCCTTAAAAAAATATAAAAGTCTCTCTTCTACAAATAGCTAAAAATGCAAAAAAAAGGGGCCAGTTCTTTTGAAGAATCTAATCAAGAATTTTCATCTAATGATGAATCCGAACAACGATCATTAATGGATATGTTGAAAATACAGAATCATCAAATGAGATTGAAAAAAAAGTTAACTTTTCGGCGTGGAATTAAAAGAATAATAAATTGGTTTATTTTATTTCATTCTTTGACTGTTAATTATGCATAAATAAAGTTATAGATTTAACTTTTATTCTTGAATAACTTGACAGAATGATTTGTAAGTATGTAAGAGAGGAAAAATGAGGTAAACTAACAAGAAATCTGAAAGAAAGAAGAAATAAAAAAATCGCTGGAGAAAGTCGCAAACAAAATCATCTTCTTTGTCTTCCCCTTCTCCATTGATTATTTCCTCGCCATTTCTGCATGATTAGTATTTTCCCCGAACAAATACAAAGATTTATCATTAATATACGATGGAGATGCTATGGTTGTTATTCCTTCTTCTCCATGGAAGAGGTTGAGGGAAAGTAATTACCTCAATTGTGGAAGTCATTTTGTTTATAAGAAATAAATAAATAAAATATATAAATACAAAAAATGAAAGATATACTCTCTCCCTCTCTATATATACTAGTTACTAGAGGGTTTGGGCCACAGGTGACAAAAGAGTTTTAAAATGAGGTGTAGGTGACACAAGTCTTAATTATTAGGTGGAGGTGACAATTTCTTTATTATGGATTAAGAAAGTTGGGAAAGTTTGAAAATAACCCACATGTTTTTAAATTTAAACTTTGATCCAAATATTAGGGAGGGAAAAAAGGTGCATTTCTCTCTCTTCTCTCCCATTATTGTTTTCTCTATCTTAGCGATTTTTGTTGTTCATTGTTGTTGCTACTTCATTCATCATCTTCCGCTTCATTATCATTGATACACCCAAATTACAACTCTCGTGAGAAAGTGTAAGCGGTCGCTGTCAAATATAGAACCCAACTAGGTTGGGTGTCGAATCCCACAAGGAATACTCTGGTCACTAAGTGTTGCGATTATTAGTAGACTGTTGGTCAAAAATTTCAAGGAAAAGGGGGTTTTGGTTTAGGCGTGAACTAATATTATCAAAGTAATGATGGAATGATTTGTGTAGTAAGATTTAAGCACATAGAATGATAAGTTAGGGTTATGTCCACCTTGTAGTTGCTACTTCTCTATTGACTATGAGTAATGCGGAATTTAGACATACATGCACTTATAGAGAGTCGTATTCTAATTCTAAATCCAAGTGTTTTTCAACCATCAATGATTATTTCACCTTAGCTCTCTCAAACCTAAAGTGTGTAAAAAATGGTACGAATTCTCCAAGAAGTTAATCCGCTTAAGGCAGTAACGTGTAAATAGAGGTTGGAAACCCTATTTTCTTGTCACACTATCTTTTCCAAACATGTAAATTTTCTCTCGAACAAGTTAATGATATAATGGCGTATTCTCTATGTTTGAAACCATGAGAATTCAATCAAAACGAAGAGAGTAATGCTATAAGTAGCATAACACATCAAGAATTCACAAACTCATAGCAATAGATAGTATCTTACAAGGTTTCCATAACCCTAACAGATAAGTTTAGCTATTCATGAATACAACGGAAATCACAATAGACATAATCATCATGCCACAACTTAGAATAATCTTAGCGATGGAGATGAATAGCGACAGTGAGGGAGGAACGTGTTCCCCTCTATCCGATACTCAAGCCTTAGCCGTTTTTCTCTATTCCAAACTATGACAGAATCTGAATATTGAATAATGAATAATAATCGCATGATGTTGAAAATTCAGCAATAAGGTTTTTAATAATATCCTTGTCCACTAAGTTGCTACTGCATCCTTAAGTCTTTAAAAATACTGGGTTTTCCCGGGAAAAAGTTCCCATGCATCACTTTCAGTCCAAAAGCTGCCTTCCCTCTTATGTGAAGTTTTCCGTTGCTGCCCACAGGTCCACAAAGTGCTGAAATCTTCATCATTAGTACCTGAAAACATGCTAATCACATAGGTCAGCTCACTTAAATGAAAATGGACTAAAAGTGCAAGAATTATATATTTTATCCTCAAAACTTAGCTAAAACATGGGTAAATTATGGTGCTTAGACGTATAAATACGCCCAACATCACCACCCCACACTTAAAGCTTTGTTTGTCCTCGAACAAAATATTACATCCATGCAAAAACCTAACTAAAATTTCACAATAGCAACACAAAATTTTCAACAAGATATGCACGACAATTATTAACAAAGAGTAGATTTCTTGATCACTTCTAGAAACAACTCAACCTCCAACATAGACTCATTAAGATGGTTAATTCGTATCCACAAGTTAAGCCATAAAGAATCATACAAAACTACCCAACAATCATCAACCATGTGTGCTCACACAAGATATCACCCATAATCACTCATAGTTTTGCATTTTTCGAAACATGGGTAGATTCACCTTGCTCTCACTCTCACAAAGAATTCTTATATTACAAATGATGACCATAGGCTTGCCCTTAGTGTAATGCTCCACTAATATCAGAATGCTAAGCTTAGGATCAAATAGGTCTTTACAGGTTGTAATGTAGGCTAAGAGACAGGTAGGACTATTTTGTCCAGAAATAGTGACTATGTTCCCTAAGTGCTTTAATACACTAAATTATGCCATTTACACCAACTTTTAACAACCATTCTACCTTCCTTTCATCTACCAACCCCTTTTCACCCATTTTGTTATTCAATCATAAACAGAACTATCTTTTTGTTATTCTAATTCTTTTTTTTTGTTGGCACAGACTAATTCAGTGAGTGATGTCGATTACTCAGACTTCATCGACATACCTTTAGGCGGTATGTTCCAACAACATGTTTAGCACAGTCATACTTTCATGTAATCTTGACTATCTTTTCCAACTCTATTTCAATGGATTAATGCACTTTTTGAACAAGACTACCACATAGAGATCTTATCAGGTTATTGCATAGAAATAAACACACCATCTTATGCTTGTGGTCAATCATAATCAGTACCTTGATGAACGAGTCATTCAAACATTCAAGCTTACAACATTTAAGATTATGCATTAACTTCAAAATTTTGACTCCATAAAAATATGACAGTGAATACCAATCAAATACAAGTCGGAGTAAAGTCAAGAACACCCACACGAGTCCTTTCACTCAACTAGATGCATCATAACAAACCAACTATATTCTTATCACCAAACACCATTTTAAAATCTAATAAACCATTATAAGCGTAGTATTGCAACAACTACGAAATATACAAGAATAACTTACTTGGTGATGGTTCGGGAAGATGAGCTTGCAAGATTAGATGAGAAAAAAGAAAAACTTGGAGAAATTAGGAGAGCTTGGGCGGTGCCTAGGTTGAACAAACAATGGCATTGTGTTCTAAGGTTGAGGATCTATTTAAAGAATAAGCTATGGGTCGGGTTTGGTCCATTTACAATCGGGTTAGGAGGCAAAAAAGTATAAGTAGGCGGCGTCTTTTGTTTTGCCTATGCTAGCCTTTTGCTTTGCCTACATTGGCATAGGCGGCGCCTTGCCTATTGCCTACATTGGCATAGGCGGCGCCTTGTCCATTGCCTATATGAGACAGTGAGCATAGGCAATGGCATAGGCGGCGCCTATAGCATTGCCTACATTGGCATAGGCGGTGCCTATAGCATTGCCTACATTGGCATAGGCAATGCCTTATCCATTGCCTATGTGAGGCAGTGAGCATAGGCAGTGAGCATAGGCAATGCCTTGTCTGTTTCCTACATTGGAATAGGCAATGCCTTGTCCATTACTTATGTGAGGCAGTGAGCATCGCCTACATTGGCATAGGCAATGCCTAGCCGATAGCCTTTTCTCCATCATTCCTAATTTACCACCTTTAGCATGGCTCACTTTCAAATCAAAATTTGGGACTAATCTTCTCCTTTATACGTCTTGCAACTACACTTAATCAGAAACAACAAAAATGATTAGAAGGATGGGTTGCCTCCCACCAAGCGCCTTAGTTTTGGTCGTGGCTCGACTTATCTTTTTGAACTTTTATTTATCAAAAACAAAATCCTAGTAAAACAAACTAATTAAAAATGATGGGTTGCCTCAAATGTAGAGCTTGATTTATTATCGCGGCACGACATAGTTATCTTGATTACTCAGACTTCATCGAGATATATGATGGCTATACATTTTATCGAGTCGGGTGGACCGATATATGGCTTCACTCGTTGGCCATTCACCTTAAAGACAACACCATTATTGTTTTCTAACTCCACTACTCCAGATGAGTAGACTTGGCTAATTTTGAATGGACCAAACCATTTAGACTTCAACTTACCTGGAAATAGCTTATGTCTGGAGTTGAAAAGAAATACCAAATCACCCTTCTGAAAGTTTCGTTGGATAATCCTCCGATCATGGTACTTTTTCATCCTTTCCTTGTAGAGATCTGCACTTTCATACGTATGTAGACGGAATCCATCCATCTCATTCAGCTGTTCCACTCTCAGATTAGTAGCATCATTCCAATTCAGGTTAAGCCACTTCAGTGCCCATAGTGCTTTATGTTCTAGCTCAATTGGAAAGTGACAAGCTTTCCCATAAACTAGTTGGTATGGTGACATGCCAATTGGCGTCTTAAACGCAGTTCTATATGCCCATAAGGCATCATCCAGCTTTGTGGGCCAATCTTTCCTACTGGCATTCACAGTCTTAGCAAGGATCAGCTTGATCTCACGATTAGAAACCTCTACCTGCCCACTAGTTTATGGGTGGTATGGTGTAGCTACCTTATGTTACTTAACCCCATATTTCACCAATACGGCTCTGAACTACTTGTTACAAAAATGCGAACCTCCATCGCTTATGATGGTACGAGGTACCCCAAAACGAGAGAAGATATTTCTATTTAAGAACGCTATAACACACTTACCTTAATTATCAGCTAGCGCGACTGCTTCAACCCATTTGGATACATAGTCCACACCAACTAGGATATATTTCATCCCAAATGAACTCACAAATGGGCCCATGAAATCAATGCCCTAGACATCAAATAAATCCACCTCAAGCATTTTAGACATGGGCATCTCATGGTGCTTTGAGATAGCGCCTTGCCTCTGACATTGATCACATCTTCTCACAAAATTGTAGGCATCCTTGAATAATGAAGGCCAATAATAGCCGCTTTGCAATACCTTCCTGGCCGTCCGATCACCTGCATGGTGACCCCCAACTTGGGAAGCATGACTTGCTTCCAGTATGCTAGGCACCTCCACATCTGAGATGCATCGCCTAATAATACCATCAGCACATCGTCGAAAAAGATACGACTTATCCCAGAAGTAGTGTTTCACATCATGCATGAACTTTTTCTTTTGATGAAAGGAGAGATGATTAGGAATCACTTCACTTACCACGTAGTTCGCAAAGTCTGCATACCACGGTAAGTCTTCCACCATAGTGGCTAGGATCTCTTCATCGAGAAATGCATCATCAATATCAAGGTCGGGTTGCTCTATGTGCTCACTCTCAAGTCTAGATAGATGATCAGCTACTTGGTTTTCGCAACCTTTTCTATCCTTTACCTCGAAATCAAATTCTTTCAGCAGTAACACCCACCTAATTAGCCTTGGCTTAGTATCCTTCTTTGCTATTAGATATCTTAAAGCCGCATGATCTGTATGAACCACTACTTTGGTTCCCAACAAGTAAGTACGGAACTTTTCAAAAGCATAAACAACTGCTAAAAGCTCTTGTTCAGTGACAGTATAGTTCTTCTGTGCTCCATTCAAGGCCTTGCTCGCATAGTAGATTGGATGAAATAGTGTTTCTCTTTTCTGACCACGTACAACACCCAAGGCTACCCCGCTTGCATCACACATAACTTCAAAAGGTAGAGACCAATCAGGTGCTACAATAATAGGAGCTTCAACTAGCTTTCCTTTGAGGCATTCAAATGCCTTCAAGCAATCTTCACCAAAGTCAAATTTTGCATCCTTGTCCAAAAGTTTGCATAATGGGCTAGCAATCTTGGAGAAGTCTTTAATAAACCTCCATTAAAAACCTGCATGACCGAGAAAACTACGAACCCCTTTTACAAAAATTGGAGGTGGTAATCTCTCGATAACTTCAATCTTTGCTCGATCAACCTCAATTCCCTTTTTGAAGACTTTATGGCCAAGAACAATGCCCCCCTTAACCATAAAAATGACATTTCTCCCAATTTAACACCAGGTTGAATTCAACACATCTCTGCAAAGCCATACTCAGATTTGCCAAGCATGATTCAAATGTCTCACCTACAATCGAAAAGTCGTCCATATACACCTCCAAGGTGTCTTCGACCATATCAGAAAAAATAGACATCATATAATGCTGAAAAGTGGTAGGTGCGTTAGATAACCCAAATGGCATTCGTTTGAATGCAAAAGTACCATACGGGCATGTAAAAGTGGTCTTCTCATGATCTTCAGGAGCAATACAGATCTGATTGTATCCGAAATAACCATCTAAGAAACAAAACCATCCCTTCCCTGCCAATCGATCAAGCATTTGATCCATGAATGGCATTGGGAAGTGATCCTTTAACATCCACGAATTCAGCTTTCGGTAGTCCATTCACACTCTCCACCCCGTGACAGGTCTGAGTGGAATTAGCTTATTCTTTTCATTTGCGATTACTGTCATGCCCCCTTTCTTGGGCACACATTGCACCGGACTCACCCATTTATTGTCTGAGATTGGGTACACCACCCCTGCATCTAACCACTTAATAATTTCTTTCTTTACCACCTCTTGCATAGGTGGATTCAAATGCAATTGATGCTTAATAGTGGGCACGCAATCTTCCTCGAGCTGAATCTTGTGCATACATATCCCAGGAGGGATACCAATTATATCAGCAATAGTCCAACCAATGGCTCTCTTGTACCTCTTTAGAACAGAGATGAGAGCCGCTACTTGCTGTTCACCTAAATCAGCCGCAACAACAATCGAAAGTGTATTTCTACTTCCCAAGAATGCATACTTAGATGACTGGGGAGCTCTTTCAATTCTAGGACTGGTGGCTCTTCAATGGACGGTTTCGCTGGTGGTGAAGGTCGATTCTTAAGGTCAAGGTCCAGCTTCTTAGGGGAATGAGAATAGGACCCTATTCCTGTTAGATCACAAATAGTTTCTTCATACTCTTCAACATCCTCACGTTCAAAATTCAAAAGCACAGAAGCCAATGGCTCAATAGTAAACTGCTTCTCTACGGATAATTCTTTCTCCTCCTCATAATAAACATCAGCTACAGAGAACACATTCATATTTTTAGGCTACTTCATTAATTTGCATACATCAAAATGGACCACTTCGTCATTCATCCAAAATAAAAGCTCATTTGCTCGTAAATCAATAAGCACACTTCCTATTGCTAGGAAAGGACTACCCAAGATTATGGGTACTTCAGAATCCACCTCGCAATCTAAAATAACAAAGTCTGCAAGAAAAATAAAGGTAGAAACTTTCACCAGTACATCATATAAGATACCAACCGATCGTTTTACCGACCTATCTGCCATTACGAGCCGCATGTTGGTTGGTGGAGGATCGCCCAACCCCAACTGTCTGTAAATGGATAGCGGCATCAAATTAATGCTAGCCCCCAAATCATACAATGCCTTAGCAAAATCCAAAGATCCAACTGTGCAAAGAATAGTGAAAGAACCAGGATCTGCCTTCTTCTGTACTAAAGATCGCGTGGCAATTGCACTGCAATGATGAACATTATCTGCCTGTTCATAGCTTGCTGCCCTTTTCTTCGTCAAAAGGTCCTTCATGAATTTGGCGTACGCTGGCATTTGCTCCAGTGCCTCTACCAAAGGCACATTAATAGTCAGCTGTTTTAACATGGTCATGAATTTATTGAACCTGGTGTCATCAATTTTCTTCTTCAGTCTCTGAGGAAAAGGTGGTGGTGGATTTGGAAGAGTCTTTTCCACCACTTTCTTTTGATTTTTCTTCCGATTATCAATCTTTTCAAGCTGGTGACATCTAGGTGTAGTGTCATGAACGTTCTCATTCTGATTTTCAGCTTCTATAGAATCATCACAATCTGTTTCAATAATATTCTCTTCTGTATTATCAACCACCGACTTGCCTTTGGATGGATTTTCCAACACTTTACCACTCCTGGTAGTAATAGCCATACATGATCCATCATTATTTGGATTTTGCACAGTGTCACTAGGTAAAGTGCTAGCCTTTCTTTGATTGAATGTCGCTGATAGTTGACTCAGTTGTTGTTCCAGCTATTTTATTGCAGTGGAATGTGAGTCAACCAATTGATTTATTGAGGACAAATCATTCTTTACCTCAGTTATTCCCGTGTTGGTTGCATCCACTCCTTTTAACAACTTAGTCATCATATCTTCCATGGACATATTACCAGAGCCATATGCCACAGCCTCATAATTTCCAGGAGGAACATACAAACCACTACTGTCAGACTTATTCTTCCAACTCCCTTGGTCTCGGTCCTTATATCCGGATTTATCATAATAGTTCCAACCTTGGTTTCCTTGGGCATTGCCTCGGAAACCCCCCTGATTATTCAAGTAGTTCGCTTCCTCCTCAGAATCGGAGTCAACTCTTCCCTGTGATACAACGGCCTTAACCTTTTTGGTCTTCCCTGATAATAAATGCTTGGTAAGAAGATCCATCTGCGTTTTCATGTGAGCCATATCCTGTTCACGTTTCTCTTCTCTTCGTCTCTGTTTTACAGTCATGCTAATAGATACATTAGAGCTTGCTACCTCAGAATCCCTGGTATGCCAAGCTCTACTCTGCTTTGTCATACGATCCAGCATATCACTTGCCTCAATAAAAGTAAGGTCCATGAATGACCCACCCACAGCATTGTCAACCACTGGCTTAGTCACAGAGTTTAATGCCCTATATAATATTTCCATCAAGTGGATATTGGTCATCTGATGATTTGGGCACAACATAAGTTTTTTTTTTGAACCTCTTCCATATTTCGTGGAGAGCTTCAGTTGGAAGCTTTCAAAAATTGCTTATCTCATCTCTTAATTGGGCTCTCTTGGATGGCGGAAAGAATCTTTCTAGGAAAGCGTCTTTCAGTTGCCTTCAATTAGTAATAGAATCAGGAGTTAGCCCGTTCAACGATAGAGTTGCCTCTCCAGATAGAGACAATGGAAATAAACACAGCCCAATTGCATTCTGTCCAACTCCTGGATTGTCAAACGACTAGCATGTTGAGATAAAATTGATCAGATGCACATTCGAATAATCGCCTGCAAGTCCACTAAATAACCCTTTGAGTTGCAATAGCTAAATCATGGTGATAGTGATATTGAACTTGGCTCCAGGTGCCAAGGGCGGAGGAATAATAGCCCCTGTGGCACTAGCCCCATCCAGATCGTCATCATCATCATCAAAAGGAGCCTGCACAGCTCGACGTTCAGGTCTCATTCTAGCTCGACGATCTCTCCTGTTCACAGGTACCGCCACCTCATCTGCACGCCTTGAATTTAGTAACTCATCATCACCCAGGTCCTCTTCATCAGGATTTGTTGCCTGACCTGGGTTATCAATATTCTGTTGATGCACTTGAGCAGCTGCCAATGCAGTTAATCTAGCCTACTCCTGTTGAGCAGCCATCCGTTCAAGGTTTCGTTGCGCATCCATTCTGCCAATAAGATGTGGTTCAGGATTTATAGATAATAATGGCTGACCAGAACTTCGTGTATTTGGCATGCACTCTACCAAACCTGAACAAAACAAAAACAACAAACAAAAAGTAAAATTTGAGAATCTTAGACCTAAGGGTCTATTAATTATCACAAACTTAGTTGACAACCGTATTCCCCGGCAACGGCGCCAAAATTTGATACGCCCAAATTACAACTCTCGTGAGAGAGTGTAAGCGGTCGCTGTCAAATATAGAACCCAACTAGATTGGGTGTCGAATCCCACAGGGAATACTCTGGTCACCAAGTGTTGCGATTATTAGTAGACTGTTGGTCGAAAATTCCAAGGTAAAGGGGGTTTTGGTTTAGGCGTGAACTAATATTATCAAAGTAACGATGGTATGATTTGTGTAGTAAGATTTAAGCACAGAGAATGATAAGTTAGGGTTATGTCCACCTTGTAGTTGCTACTTCTCTATTGACTATGACTAATGCGGAATTTAGACATGCATACACTTATAGAGAGTCGTATTCTAATTCTAAATCCAAGTGTTTTTCAACCATCAAGGATTATTTCACCTTAGTTCTCTCGAACCTAAAGTGCGTAACAAATGGTACGAATTCTCCAAGAAGTTAATCCGGTTAAGGCAGTAACGTGTAAATAGAGGTTGGAAACCCTATTTTCTTGTCACACTCTCTTTTCCAAACATGTAACTTTTCTCTCGAACAAGTTAATGATATAATGACGTATTCTCTATGTTTGCAACTATGAGAATTCAATCAAAACGAAGAGAGTAATGATATAAGTAGCATAACACATCAAGAATTCACAAACTCATAGCAATAGATAGTATCTTACAAGGTTTCCATAACCCTAACAGATAAGTTTAGCTACTCATGAATACAACGGAAATCACAATAGACATAATCATCATGCCACAACTAAGAATAATCTTAGCGATGGAGATGAATAGCGACAGTGAGGGAGGAACGTGTTCCCCTCTATCCGATGCTCAAGCCTTAGCCGTTTTTCTCTGTTCCAAACTATTACAGAATCTGAATATTGAATAATGAATGATAATCGCATGATGCTGAAAATTCAGCAATAAGGTTTTTAATAATATCCTTGTCCACTAAGTTGCTACTGCATCCTTAAGTCTTTAAAAATACTGGGTTTGCCCGGGAAAAAGTTCCCATGCATCACTTTCAGTTCAAAAGCTGCCTTCCCTCTTATGTGAAGTTTTCCTTTGCTGCCCACAGGTCCACAAAATGCTAAAATCTTCATCATTAGTACCTGAAAACATGCCAATCACATAGGTCAGCTCACTTAAATGAAAATGGACTAAAAGTGCAAGAATTATATATTTTATCCTCAAAACTTAGCTAAAACATGGGTAAATTATGGTGTTTAGACGTATAAATACGCCCAACATCAATCACCATCATCTACTTCATTATCATCTTCATCTTGTACTTGTTGTCCATTTGGTTTTGTTGTTGTTACCACTACTGTTGCTATTTAACCAATTTTTTAGGTCAAATTTTGTTTCTAACATTACTTTCCACTTTGGTATTACTTCATAGGAGATGTTGGTAAGTCAAATTATGATTTTTAGTTGAATTTATCATCTGGGTAATTGCTATTGGGTTGTTGTTTTCCAACAATGGATAGAACCCAATCATGAATCCAACATAAAATCCATCTGTTTAAATAGATAAATCATCTGTAGCAATAGATGAGATATCTGTTTCAACGAAAGACTGATATTTTGGATTCATGTTTAAACAGATGGGTCTTCTATTGCAACATTTGACATATATGTTGCAATGGATTAGTTACCTATTGCAATAGAACCTGAACACAATTCCAACATCTATTACAACAGATTAATAACCTGTTGCAATAGATAAGTCATCTGTCGTAACAGGTTAATTATCTGTTACAACTGTCACTCATCTGTTGGAATCAACTTCAAAGGTGATTTAGTTATAACATCAATTCCAATAGAAGATTCATCTGTTGCAATAGATATTCATACCCATAACATGAATCCCAATAGGTAAGAATTTATTGTGACTCACCACTTACCTGTTGCAACAGATAACACATCTGTTGGGATTCATTCACGGCACTATGAAATCACTATTAACTTTTTTTAACAAATGACTTTATTTAGGTACCATTAATGGAGGGATTAATAACAATAGGGGTGGATTGTCATGGTCAATGGGTCGAGAAGAGCAATCGATATGTATGGCATTGGAAGAAGGGTGAAATGCTAGAGAAGATAGCTATGACAGTCTAAAGTGATGTTTCGTATGATGACTTTGTGAACTTAATCATCAAATTTTGTGGACTGAATTGTCAAGCAGAAGAATTCGCCATCAGCTACAAGCACAGCTCCTTTAAAAATCAGAAGGTACTACCTTTCAAGATAACCGATCAGTTTTGGTTGTATTCTTATCTAAGTGATTCAACCAGGCCGGTGTTAAGGGTGTACATGGTTGAAAAGACAAGAGAGAATAAGAACCAGAACGTAGAAGAAGAAGAAAAAGAAAAAGAAGACTTCTTTGATGATAGGTTGGATGATCTAGACATAAATATTCTAGATGATGATCAAACACCTACGTCCATTGATGCGACCAGTACGATGTGCAGTTCTTCTCAATCGACACAATCTGGAAATTTTCAAGACGACGGGACTAGCTTTTTTGTTGGAATGTCATTCAAGGAAAAGAATGAACTATCTAACACTTCATTTATTTCTTGCTTGAAAAAAGATTTCAGAATAAAGAAGGTGATTAATTCGAGCAGTGTCTTTTGCTTTAAATGTGCTAATTCGAACTGCAAGTGGTGGTTGAGTGCGGTGAAGTATGCATGTTCTGACAGATTCGTCATTCATAAACATGAAAAGCATCACACTTGTGGTTCGAAGCATATCTCGAGCCAAAATCCTCATGCCACGGTAAAGGTCCTCGGTGAATATTTTATGAGTAGTTTCCCCGATGGAAAAGGCCTTTCAACAAGGCTTATGGCCAATCAACTCCTTACGAATTTAGGTGTCCTGGTCAGTTATTGGAAGGTATATACGACCATGGGGATTGCCAAGGACCTGGTTCGGGGGACACTCAAGCATGGGTATGAAGTCTTGGATGCTTATCGTTACATGATTGAATCCACAAATACTGGAAGTAAGACAACATTGCATCTAGATGAAAATGGATGTTTCAAGTGCTTTTTTGTATCCTATGGTACTTGGATACAAGGTTTTTGAAATTTGAGAAAAGGCATTGCCATCGCGGTACCTTCTTAAGGAGCAGGTATAATGGAGTTCTACTAGCGGCGGTGGTGCAGGATGTGGAGAATCACATCTTTCCTATTACTTTTTATGTAGCGGACAAGGAATATGATCCCTCTTATGATTTTTTTTGAACAACTGTGACGTTGTGTCGAAGATACCGAAGAATTGTATTTTGTATCGGATAGGCATCCAAGTATTCCAAAGATGGGTTCACTTTTTTTCACTTATTCTTACTTTGGTTGTTACATCAGGTATCTTGGAGAGAACATTCGAAACAACTATCACAACGAAAAGGTCATCACCCTTTTATACCATTTCAATCAAATAGCGGATGTGAATCCCAAGGTATTAGAATTTCTTGCACGTGTCGATTTCGAGAGATGGAGCCGGGCATTCTGTCTAGCAAATAGGTACATTCTTATGAATTTAATGTCTTGTTTTATTTACAAGTTTAGTTTGATGTTGTACTAAGTGATTCTTTTCTATAGGTACAATATTATGACATCAAACATAGTTGAATTGGTGAATTCATTATTTGGTGATGAAAGAGAATTTCCCATCATGGCTATGTTTGAAAAAATCAGCGAGAAATATAGCGATTTTTTTAATGAAAGGCGTGTGCAGTTCAAGTGCCCAGAAAAAAGAACCCGATTTGTTCTCGAAATCGAAAAAAAAATATCAATGAACATCAGTTTGGGGAATAGGTTATTCTCTCATAAAATTGCAGATTACAAATTTCATATCACCGGTCATGGTAATGCTGCCACGGTTGATCTTTAAATAAGATCTTGTACGTGTAGTGTTTTTGACTTGGACAAAACACCTTGTCCACATGCTATGGCAGCCCTTCGAGCTCAATGCGGCCATAAATATGAACCTGAAGTTTATGAGTACTCCTCTCAATATTATTCGGTGGAAAAATATGAAATGATATATAGTGGGTATATTACTCTGGTGCCTCCCGAAGAATCTTGAGTTGTTCCCGTAGAGCTTATGGGGAGATTAATACCTCCTCCATATATTGACCCGAGCACTATCAAATCGGGAAGAAAGCCATATAAATGGAGGCGTGGAGTTGGAGAATCATTTTCATCAAGAAGAAACAAGTGCTACATATGTAAGTGCTGGCCACAAAAGAACTACATGCCTGAATCATAATCCACTATGATCGTTGTAATTGTAGAAACTTGTTTTGTTGTTTGTTTGTTTGTTGTGGACTTTTATATATTTAACTCATTGTTGTGAACCTAATGTTATCATTTATTATATATAAAATGTCTTTTTTTGATAACTTGTGAATCAATAAATTGAGTCAAAACATGAACTAAATAATACAGTAGACCACAATTACTCTCAACAGTTGCACAAACAACTGGAATGCTTTCCTCCAACAAATGAAAATCTGTTGAAACAGATGTATAATCTGTTGAAGCCCAACAGATGACCAATCGGTTCCAACACATGGTCCATCTGTTGAAAGAATTCAAAAGCCAAAATTGCTAGTGCTACTGGATTCAACATTGCCTTCAACCGTCGACATGTTAACATGTATTAGATTAGAAGAAATAGAAAGAATGAAAATTGAATAAGAATTAAAACACCAAAGTCTGACTAAAAGTAAATTTTTTATTAAATGAAAATAAAAATACATTAGGTATAGATCCGATATAGAAAGATTAAAATACATACACTAAAAGAAAAAATCACATTCTAATTATTATTATTATCATCATCATCATTAATGACAGTCGGCCAATCAACTCACAGCAGCAGGGCTCTCATCAGCCTCTGCATCTCTCTGAACATTGTCGCTCTCACAGCGACCAACTCGCTCTGCAGGTCATTAACCTGCCTTTAAAGTTCCTGCACTGGGTCGCATAGAATAACAATTTCTGAAAAAGGATCAGCCATATCTAGAACACGCATGAATTGATAAATATAAAGAAAAATATTCATAATGTAATACAACGTCTACGACCAACTGGTAAATTTACACCAGAAAAAAACTTACCTCAATGAGAAAGGAATATGCTCTTTGAAGAGAAGTGGTTGAAGATGTCACACGAAAGAAAAAAATGCAAGAAATAAATAGAGTTGAATGAAGATTAAGGAGGGACCTATAATATAATCTGGACGTGTCATGCCAAAAGGCAGGACTGTTCAGCTCCATTGTATTAATTACATTCAAACTGGTGGCATTTTATTTTCTGTGAAGAGTTGTGACTTTTTCTTTTACATTAATTACTTCTCACCTTTTCATAGCGGTTTGAGACTCAATAAAAGCCGTTATTATTGAGCTATTGCGATAGGTCGTCCATTATTTTTAATAGATTTAGCATCTGTTGTAATAGATGGATTGAATGTGCAACAGACGGTCTGTCGAAATAGATTTACCATCTATTGCAATAGATGGTTTGTATATATAACAGATAAGACATCTGATGCAACTTATGTATTATCTGTTGCGATAGATGGACAGTATATGTTGGGGGAGATGTTTTGATATCTTCTAACAACTGATTCATCAGTTTCAACAAATGAAGTACTCGGTTCATTAGCTATTTTGAATGTGTTAGATAAAAAGTCGCGACTCTTCACCTCTTTTTAATAGTCCCTCCGTTTTGTATTAGTTTGGCCCTATGGTCTTGGCACACCATTTAATAAAAATATAAATTAGGTGATTATTTTATCAAATTGGCCTTATTAATTATGATTTGAAAGTATAAATGTGAATAATATATTTTATGTAGTCAATTAATAATAGGGGTAATCTTGGAAGAATGTAATAAAATTATCTTGATTTTATAAATAGGAAAACTAAATTGAAACAAAAATTTTTAGCAAGAAGTAATCACATGGGTGCAGATGAATAAAAAAATAGTCTGATCTATCGTAACAAATTTTCCATCTATTGCAATATATGGATTATCTGTTGCGACCGATGGACCATATGTTAGAGGAGATGTTTTAATTTCTTATGTTTTTATTTCTTCCAACAACTGATTCATCAGTTGCAATAGATAGAGATTTCGATTCATCAGTTGTTTTGAATTTGTTAAGATAAAAAGTTACGACTCTTGACAGCTCTATTTTAATAGTCATCACATGCGTGTAGATGAATAAACAACACTGTCAGACATGTTCTGATGGGGTAATACAAAATTGAGTGAATCAACAGATGACCAATATGATGTAATAGATTAACCATCTATTCAACCGATGAGGCATCATTTGCAAAGAATGGATGATATGTTGCAATAGATGGGTCATCTATTGGAATAAATCAAACCAGTCTTGCTACTAGTTTAATTTCTTCGAAAGTTGCTCCATCTGTTCTAACAGCTGATTCATCAGTTGTAATAGTTTCCTCAACTATTGTAACACCACCACCAACAACATCAACAATAAAAAAACAAACAAAACAACACCATATGTTCCTACACCATCCACAACACAAACATCACATGTTCTAACACAACCACCACCCCCAACAATAGCACCACCAAAGTACCAAACAAAAGACATAAAAAAACTATATTGATAACAATGCTTTTTAAGTTCTCCCAATAGATGATTTTTTTCACATATTTTAATAAAAACAACAGTTCGTTTATTCAAGAATTAAAAGTCACCTTTCCTTCAATTTTCTTAATAAATAACAAACTGGTAATGGGTAAATCATTAATAGAAAAAGATGTAAATATCTAATTTAAATGACATACAAAGAAGAAGACGAGATGAAAAGAGCAACTTTGAACCATACTTGCAATGTCAAAAAAGCAAACGGATCAGAACATCCAGTTTAGTTGAGAAAATATATTGATTGGTTGAGATCCCAACGGTTCCTCATCCGAAAGAAGAGAGAAAAAAGACGAAAAAAGAAAACAACAAAGATAATTGAGAATAAAGAATAAAGAAGAGTTATGAGTCTAGTCTAGACTACTTTATGGCTGAAGGAGAGAGAGTTCTTGATATTGGGGATTTTAAATATTCATTAATAACTTTTGAGGGGCACGGGGAGACGGTGACATTGAAAAGACCAGATAAGACTACTAACTCAGGAGATTTTTGAGTTATCCAAGTAGTACCGAGTAATATTTTTTACCGCCTTAGTATTTTAACTATTTTATCTCGGACAGGAAATACCTAAATTACTTTATAAAAAAAAAGATCTAAAAATATTTAAGTGCAACAGATGACTTAATCTGTTTGATAGTTTACAAAAGATTCGTGATCTGTCGTAAAAAAATGACATAATCTGTTTGATACTTTACAACAGATGCTTAATATGTTGCAACATATTACCTAATCTGTTTGATTTGATCCAACAGAAAAGACATCTATTGCAACAGGTTGAACATTTGTTTATATATAATTTCAATTGAGTTTATATGTTAGACTAAAACCTTAATTGAATATGAGTTGTCATAGGGTCAAATACAACTTTAATTGAATCTTTTGGTAATTTCTTGATGGGACGGTACTGCATTCCTCTGACCAGAGTCATTAATCGATCACTCTGAGACGAGTCGATTCTTACTACCTCATATGTTAGACTAATACCTTAATTGATTAATCTAGGAATAGGGTACTAATACCTTGATTGAATAATCTGGGACTAGGGGTGAGTTCTCATACGGTTAACTACAACTTTAATTGAGTCTTTTGGCAATTGCATGATGAGACGGTACTGTGTTCCTCCCGACTAGAGTCGTCGATCGATAACTCTGAGTCGAACCGATTCTTACTACCTCATATATTAGACTAATACCTTAATTGATTAATCTAGGACTAGGGTACTAATACCCTAATTGAATATAGGGTCAACTACAATTTCAATTGAGTCTTTTGGTAATTTCTTGATGGGACGGTACTGCATTCCTCTGACCAGAGTCATCGATCGATCACTCTGAGATGAATCAATTCTTACTACCTCATATGTTCAACTAATACCTTAATTGATTGATCTAGAACTAGGGGTGAGTTATCATAATGTCAACTACAATAGATGACAGTGCCTATTTGATAATTTATAATAGATGGGTAATCTATTGCAACATATGACTTAATCTATTTGATAATTTACAACAGATGGGTAATCTGTTGCAACAGATGACTTAATCTGTTTGATAGTTTACAACAGATTCATGATCTATCACAACAAATAGCTTAATCTGTTTGATAGTTTACAACAAATGTACAATATATTGCAACAGATTACATAATCTGTTTGATTTGATCCAACAGAAAAGACATCTGTTGCAACAGGTTGAACATTTGTTTATATATAATTCAATTGAGTTCATATGTTAGACTAATACCTTAATTGAATGTGATTTCTCATAGGGTTAACTACAACTTAAATTGAGTCTTTTGTCAATTACATAATGAAACGGTACTACGTTCCTCCCAACCAGAGTCAGTGATCGATCACTCTGAGCCAAACCGATTCTTACTACCTCATATGTTAGACTAATACCTTAATTGATTAATATAGGACTAGGGTACTAATACCTTAATTGAATAATCTAGGACTAGGGGTGAGTTCTCATAGGGTAGACTATTGATTAACCTAGGACTAGGGGTGAGTTCTCATAGGGTCAGCCACAATAGATGGCAACGCCTATTTTATAATTTACAACATATGGGTAATCTATTGCGACATATGACAATCCATTTGATAATTTACAACAGATAGGTAATCTGTCGCAACAGATGACTTTATCTATTTGATAATTTATATCAGATTCGTAATCTGTTGTTACTTAATCTGATTGATAATTTATAACAGATGTGAATTCTGACGCAATATGTTGAACATTTATTTTTTGCAATTTCAATTGAGTTCATATGTTAGACTTATAGTACCTAAATTAATTAATCTAGGACCAGGGGTGAGTTTTCACAGGGTTACCTCCCAGAGTACTCGCTCAACTACAACTTTAATTGTTTTTATATAATTTCAATTGAATTACCCTTTTGGCAATTGCATGATGAGAAGATTAAAAATTTCACATATATTTTATGATTTTAAAAATAATTAAGATCTTTTCGTACCAATTTAACATTTTCAAAACTACTTGTCATTCTTTTCCAAAATACAAATCAACCCATGCAAAACATTTCATTATTTCAAATCTCGAGATCTGGCACTTTCTCTCTCATTTTTCACTCAACAATATAGTATAGACAACAAATACTCAATAAATTTGCTCAACCCTCCACAATAGATCGTTTTTCTTCTTATTTTTGACCACATAGGTGTTATTTTCTACTTTATTCTTGCTTGTATCAGTCATTTTCTTTGTCTTCGTACGCAATAGATTTTGAGAAGAGCTCTATATTTATTTTCTTTTTTCTAAAAAATAAGGGCTTTTAAGTTAATGATAAAAAATAAAACTTTTAGTTGTATTATCTTCAAGAATGGGTTTACAATTTTGAGTTTTGATGGTTAAATCATAGGAAGAACTTGAGAAATCCCTAGTTTCCGTCGCAGTTTTCCATTGACTATCGTGGTATAGTTGGATGGTATTTGTGGTGTTGGTGGTCGTCGTGGTAGCAACGGTGGTGGCATTGGTTGGTGGTGTTTGTGGTGTCGGTATTCGTGGTATTTGTTTGTTTATTTGCATTAGTTGGTGGTATTTGTTGTGGTGGCTGTTGGTGGGTCAGTATTCGTGGTGTTTGTAATGTATTTTTTAAAATCTATGCATACATCAACTAATGTAATTTTTATTTTTCTGTCTGTTGGTAAAACATATCTCACAAAAGAAAAAAAAGTGAAAGTGGATCAACGTCTGATCACTAGAAAAAGGCTACAGTATAGAGGGATTCAGAGGATCTTCCTGAACAATCTCAGTTAAGGAAAAGTAAAGCTGATGAGAGATGTGAAAACAACATTGAGGGAGGTGGACAAGGGTTCGTCGATGGTGATGAAGAAAATAAAAGTGAGAAGGAGGAGGAATTAGAGAGTTAGAAAGAGAAAGAGGATGATCCTCAACATGATGATAATGGATCACCGATGGGGGATGAGTTAATATCGACATCCCAGCATGATCCTATCAAAACTTTTAGTATTGACAGGTTTCAAGTTGCGATGCCGATAAATTACCCAGAAGGAAAATAACTAACTAGTCAAATTGTACTTAAATGTCACATGGGGAAATTTTTTGAACATTTTATGAAAATTATGAAGAACGAAAATATAGGCGGACTTTTTAAGAAGAGCTTCTTTGGACGCTTTCTTGAGCTGCCTGAGGACCCCTCTGCCCATATCCATTTCCCTATGACGATGGTATATGGTCTTCTCAAGCGTAGAATCAAGTACGCGGTGGATGATAAAGATCTGGTGGAGGGGGCAAAAAGAAGATGGATGAAATCTGGATCAACTATTGTGGAATGCTTATTTGTTTTGGATTGCAAGAGTTTGCCATAGTGATGGGCTTGAGATGCCATCATCCAGAAAGACCACCACCCCGCAAAAGATCCAAGGCAAAAAAATACAAGGGAAAAATAGATGGCTTGTTTGACATTGCTCGACGTGGCTATAAAGCATCGAATTTGTTGACATATCTCGAGGATAAAACCATACCAGATCAATACAGGGAGAAATTGTGCTTAGTTTGGTTTGCCCATTCGTTTATATTGGCTAGAGACCTCAACAAGGTCATCGAAGATGATTTGTTGACGCGTGCTGAGGATTTTGATAAATTCAACAATTATCCCTGGGGATATGACAGCTTCTACTTGACTGTCCAATATTTACTGACAAAGCTATCCTCAGGGAAAGCCACATTATACGGCTTTCCTTGGGCTTTCATGGTAAAATTAATCACTAATTTTACTCATCCATTAATTTATATTGAATATAGTTATTATGATTTTTTTTGCTTGCTTCCTATTTACATGTTTTAGGCTTAGGCATTTGAAGCCATTCCTCTCCTCTGAAAGTAGTTAATGGATTACCCGGATGAGGTTTCTCATGCAAGGATATTTAGGTGGTTGGCTACAAAGAGCAACACCAATATTAAGGAGGTTGATCTCTTTAACCCTACGGATGATGCAGTACATCTTCTTCAAGTAAAATAATTCTACTCAAAGATAAGAAAGATATTGAACAAATGTTATATCTGGTGCAACAGTTGTTATATCTAAAGCACCAGATGGGACATCTGTTGTGATGGGGTATATCTTGCATCAGATTGCCCATCTGTTACTTTGGTTCTCTGAACCCGACTCCTAAAATATTAACAATCTACTGCAAATTGTGCAACAGATGTTTAATCTGATAACATATCATTCATCTGTTGCTACGTACAGATCATCTTTTACATAATAGATTACCCATCTTGTGCAGCTGTTGCAATAGATGATTGATATTTTTCATCAGATTATCCATGTGTTGCTCTTTTTCTCTGATGTTTTTTTTTTAAATGTAGACCAACTGTGAAAATTATTATATTATATGATTTAAATGCATCTGTTTTTTTCTTTTTTATAGGTTGTGCATCCATGGATCGTGCCTACTGAGGAGGAGTCGGTGATGACTTCTTATATTACTCTAGGTCATGTTGATACTATTGCAGACCCAACGGTGGATTTAATAAAGAAGGAAGTGGCTGGAGCAACAGCCATAAGAAGAGCAGTTAGGCAAGGTCAGCCTAATGTTGAGGCTCTTCATGACCAACCTTTTACTAAGGGAGATTCGTGTGCTTCTTCTGGTGGAGTTGTTGGTGTTGGTGGCAGGCATGCTGATGCTGCTACCACTCATGATGATGAGCATGTTGATGTTCAAGAAAGAATAAATATGTTTGAAAACACCCCTTTTCACCCTTACACAGGTCCCTCCACCCTTCTTCACCCTCTTATTTTCGTTGTGAATGCAATGAGTGCAAGGACAGACAGGATAAACTCTTTAAAAAAGTAGAGGCTATCTCTAAAGATATCGAGGAATTCAAATCCAAGAGGTGTGTCATACCATCCAAGAAGGTAAGGAAACCACACACTCCTACAGTGTTGGTTAGGAGAAAGAAAAGAGTAATTAGAGACCTACTCTCCTCTAGGAAATCAAAAGAAATTGTAATTCCTCCCTCTCCAAAAGCTGTTGAAGTTAAGGGGCCAGTCAAGACGGTGGACATATACGTGAAACTTGGCGCCGAAGAGAAGAGGGATCTGTGATAGGCCAATAATACCAAGCCAGGCACACCAGATTACCCCAGGCCTCCTTTTCCCCCCAAGACTTCCAGACTATGATTGATATGCATATGCCATACGAGGACAAGACAAGTTTACTTTTCCCAACCTAGCCCTTCTAATATACCCCATGAAGAAGAAGTTACGCAACAGATTTCACATCTGTTGCAACAGCTGGGTATACTGGTGTAACTGGTTGTGGTTCGATTGCAACTTATTATCCATCTGTTGCATAAGTTGCGTTGGATTATTGATTCAGAGAAACCTATGCAACAGATGGACCATCCGTTGCATCTTTACAATTACTAATCTATTTAAAAATTGACTTCTTATCTCACAGCATGTTGACATAATTCTCTGCCTCATGAGGAAAAGGCAATTAATGTATCAAGAAGCTTATGACGCTGTCGATAGGATAATGGACCTCGACTTCTGCAAGAAGATCAAGGATAGGTACGATCAACTCAATGGAGAGGCATCAACCTTTGGCGTGGGACTTGATTTCTCAGTTCCTACGTTGGTATTGGATGAAGAAGAAATGTTAAGATATGTTAGAGGGGACAAGCCAAATCCACACGGCAAGAATTGGACCAAGGCAAAAAGGATTCTTGCAGTCACTAGTGTGAACGACACGCATTATCGGGCTGTTGAGATACTACTCGAGGAGGGAAATATCAATGTTTATGACTCCAACGTATCTATCCTCGATGATTTTGATCTTTTTCTCCTCGTGGAGCCACTGATGGTGCTGTTGCCCATCTTGTTGAGGGAGAGTAAATTGATGAATCATTTTTTAAAGAAAGTGTTGATGAAGAACTCATGGGATTTTAAAGGTCGAAACAGGGTAATGATCCTTCCAAAAGATGATGCCGTTAAAGCGAGTGGATCACACGCTCTTGCACCCATCGAATGCTTGCTGACCAGCACAAAAATGGTCGAGCCAATGACTTTTCTATGCGACAATATTGTGGAAAACCTGCAAGAGGTCTGGGCTTATGGGGTACTAACTGGACGCTTGAAGCCTGTGTATATAGAAGAGCCTGTGATAAAGAAATTTTTAATTTCAAGTCACCCTTCACTTTATTACATATACATGTAGTGGCAATAATTTTTTTCTAATGAAAGTTGAGTTTTTTATAATGCAATAGATTAGATTGTCAATCTGTTATAAAATATCTTTAATCCACTCTGGCAAATAGTTTATCTGTTGCAATAGGTTGGTCATCTGTTGCATTACGCCGATGTTATTTCTATGAATAATCTAATAATCTAAGTCTAATCTGTTGCAACAGTGGGATGACCTGTTTGATAATTTTTAACAGATGACCTAACTATTTCAACATATGCCTCAATCTTTTTGATATTTTTAAATAGTTACGCTTGAATATCCATGTGCTCGTTGATAACAAACCAGTAGAAAATACACACACCACCATGAAAATTTCAACAATTAGGCTTCAATATCCATGTGCCCAACAACACCAAACCAGTAACAATAACAGCAATAATGTAGTATCTTCTTGCTCGATTTTGTTTATCTTTAGAAGCCTTGACTTTGTTCAACAAACCCCAGATTACACGATTTACTTGTGAAGGGTGTCGTTCTTCATACCAATCAAAGTAATTGCATCCACCTAATTTCTATAAAAAAGAGAACACAATTACAAAATAATTACAAGTCAATAATTAATCGACTAATTAAATAAAAAAATATTACCTTTGAAATCTTACAAGTAAAAAACTACGACCCGGGTTTGATTGAGTCCAAGAAGTCTTTAACAGAGCTTCATGACCACACTTACAGTATCAAAAATCTTTATCACAAAAAATAGTGAAAGATGCGCTCGACATTGTCAAGTTTAGTTGGAAAAATGAAAGTAATAATTTGAATAATTTGGATAGATAAAAGAAGATAATGATGAAGAAGAAGATTTAGGAATTTAGGATTAAATTTTAGGAGGAAGATTAATATATAGGACAATGAGGGGAAAAATGACCGTTAGGGGTCAAGTGACGGCAAGTCAACGAAATGTACCAGACTAACACTGACACATTTTAATGCCTATTTTATTTTAGGTGTTTGAACTGAACACCATCGATGGATTGCACCTTTTTATTTTAATTCAATTCACTTTAACCTTGTTACACGTAGTGGCAATTTTTTATGTCCAACGAAATTTGAATTTTTATAATGCAACAGATTATCCATCCATTGTAATATTTATCCTACCTGTTCAGACATATAGTTTATCTGGTGTAATAGGTTGGTCATCCGTTGCATTATCTTGATGTTTTTATCTAAAGTCCATCTGTTGCAACAATGGGAAGACCTGTTTGATAAATTTCAACAGATAACCTACCTGTTGCAACATATGTATAAATCTGTTTGATTATTCCAATAGATGTGTCTTCTATTGCAACAGATAAAGTCCATCTGTTGCAACATATGTCTAAATCTGTTCTTTTTTCCCAATAGTTGTGTCATCTGTTGCATTATCTTGATGTTTTTATCTAAAGTCCATCTGTTGCAATAGTGGGAAGACCTATTTGATAAATTCCAAAAGATCACCTACCTGTTGCAACATATGTCTAAATCTGTTCAATTTTTTCAATAGATGTGTCGTCTCTTGCAACAGATATATTATCTGTTGCAATATTTGAATCTAGTATTCCTTTTCAATTAATAAGTTCAAATCTAAGAAATAAATAAAATTCGTAGACAAAATAAAATAAATCAAAGCCTTTATAAATTAACTGAAATAAGTCAACGAATAAATGAAATGTAAAAAAATTATTATGGGTACAGATTTCAACAAATACATCAACAACAATTTAAGTATACTGCCAAGGATTGATTTGACAAGCTCAAGCTATAAAGATCTACTCAGTATGGTCTAGTTGTTCTTCACCCGGTGCTATGGAATTCGGCTTTTCTCGTCGTGGATCTTATTGTCGCTTGCGTATGGTTTTTGCGCTTTCTGTTCTCCATATTTCCATAAAAAGAGTAGCATATTGTCAATGTTGTTCAGCAGTAGCTTCTTCTACATCCACTTGGAAAGCCAGAATTGGTCAATGCTAATCACGACGATACAACAAAATAGAAAAGGATAACTCATCTATTCTATCAAATCAAATAGGTCTTCCTCCCATTTTAAATTATCCCAAACATACTATATTTCTATTGCAATAATGAATTAATTGTTGGGAAAAATTTCTACATGAGGAAGACCCAGTGTGATAATTTCCAATGGATGAACCATCCGTTGCAATATATGAATCATCTGTTGCAGCAGATAGGTCATTTGTTGGTACAAATAAAAGTGGTATGAAGAGATGTTTGGTTTGCTAAAACAAATAAGACATATGTTGCACCAGATAAAGTATCTAGTGCAATAGGTTAGTCAACTGTTGCAATATATGTATATATCTGTTTGATAATTTCAGCAGATGTGTCATCTGTTTAAATATATATGTGTCTGTTTGTTTTGTTAGTTGGAAGACATATAATATATTCACCTTCTTCAGCTCGTGCTGCTCTCCCTTGGACATTGTACGTTGCTCAGTACAACACACAGACAGAGGAGTTGCAATTTTACTTTTTTGGATTCCTGATAATGCCATGGAAATTACTCTCCTTCTCCTCTTAGACCTAATCTCTAATGGAGCGAATGAAAATAAAATCCTCTTTGATGGAATGAGACCCCTCTTAGATGTCAATTCCTTTACAGAAGTAGTTAATGCATTAATAGCATTAATCACTACATCATGTTTTGCCCTGCAGTCTTGATATTTGCATGCAGAACATTCGCTGGGAGAGGCAAAATCTATATAACCAGTATGATCATACTCATAATGGTTTGCTTTAACTACTGTAAGAGGAGCATCATTAGCACCAATAGCAGCACCACTACCACCACCAATAGCTCCATCAACAAGAACAAGCCCACCCTTCAAAATTATTTTTCTTGTAATGTCTATTGCTCCAAACAATTTCATATTTATTCTGTCGATGACCTTAGGGTCCGATAAAGTTTGTACAGACCGTAAAGTAAGAAAAAATGGCATCTTCAACTCTAGATTGGTCGGAACTAACGACGGATGCACATTCTAACATAAATTATTTCATATATTAGAATGATGATTAGATCATTCAAAAAAGATATTAATTAAAAGAAAAATTAATTATAATTATACTTACTGCATCCTTCGGGGGGTTGAAGAGGTCAAGAAATTTTTTATTTTTATCAATTTTGGCAGACAACCATCTCAAGATTCTTGGACAGAAAACTCCTTTCTGGTAGTTCACTTGTTGTCTCAAATAAGGAATGACTTCAAACGCCCAAGCCTATAAAATAATGTCAATAAATCAAAATCATTATTGAGCAAAAACAATGAATGATATCATAATAGAAGAAAGAAACATTTACCATGAAAGCCCATGGGAAGCTATATAAGTTGACTATGTTTGGCGCTAACGGAGTCAACAAATATTTGATAGTTATTTTGAAGCTTTCATACCCCCATGGATAGCTGTTAAACGCCTCAAGATCCTCGGAGAGCTTTATTAAATCGAGGCTTATGTTGTTGATAACGTCTCTCGCCCAAAGAATATTATGTACAAACCAAACCAAGCAAAATGACTGCTTGTGCTTCTTTGAAAGTCTTTTACCTTTCAATTCTTCTATCAAATTTTTATTCTTAAAGCTTGGACCAATAATGGGCACCAGGTCATCACGATAACACAACTTGCTTTTGCCTTTTTTGGGTGTGCGGGGTGCTTTTTTTGGGTTAGAATATGTATAACTTAAGAAGAAGGATAACATTTTAGTCTAGTAACTATGGCAAACTCCTTCCAACCAAAACAAACAGGCATGCCACAGTAATTTATCCACACCTCATCTATCTTATCTTTGTTTTCATACATAAACCTACGCTTGAGAAGTTCATATACCATTTTCATTTGGAAACGGGCATTGTTGTCCTCCGGCAAATCAAGATATTTCCTAAAACAGCTGTCCCTGAAATAAGCATTCAAGTTTTGTTCTCCAAGTATTTTTCTGAAGGCGTCGAAAGATTTTCTCATGACTGAATTAACCACGAAATCACCCGTTAAATCTGCGGCACCATCGCACTACATTCTCACAGGATAACAAGCAATGCTGAAGGCTTTGACCAGCTCTTCGGTGGAAGGGCTATTAGTATCTACATCATCTCTTTGGAAACATTCCTCCTCCTCGTGTTTATCATATTCTTCTCCCAATTGAGATAACGCTTGTAAAGCAAGGTCATAGAGTGGTGGATGTAGCCTAGCTGCTTCACTTGTTTCTTTACTTGGACTTGATTCAGTTTTTATTCTTGTGGGAACCATATTATCTAAAATTAACAGGAACATAAAATAATATATTATTGTTGATTAATGCATCATTAAAAAGAGATAACAGTAAATCAAACAAGCAAAACAATAAAATAATAGTTGCAGTAGATCACCGATATGTTGCACTAGGTAGTATATCTGTTGTAGCATATAACCAAACAGTTGTAGTAGATGAGTAATCTGTTGCAACAATACAAAACATATCACTCATCTTTTAAGACAGATGAATGGTTTGTTCAACAGATCACGCAACTGTTGTGACATCATATGTTGGAACATATAAGTGATCTATTAGAACAGTTAAATAATCTGTTGCAACATATAAGTGATCTGTTAGAATAGTTAAATAATCCGTAGAAATAACTAAGTAATCTATTGTGATAATATAAAATATATCACTCATCTGTTGAGAAAGATAAATGGTTTGTGCAATAGGTCATACATTTGTTGCAACACATGAGTGATTTGTTGGAACAGTTATCAACAATCAATATTGTTTAGATTTCTTCCAATATAGGGTCATCTATCGTGGCATATGAATGATCAGTTGGAAAAATCAAGTCTTAGACTTTTCCTGTAGGAAGAGTTGGTAGGATTTTATCCTACAGGAGGTTTATCTGTTACATCAGATCATTAATCTGATGGTTCTTTCATTGCACCAGATGGTTAATTAGTTGCATCAGATTTTTTATCTGATGTTTCATCTGTTGCAATATATGATAAAGCTGTTGCATCAGATATTTAATCTGTTGCATCAAATTATTAATCTGTTGCATCAGAATTGTAATCTGATGGTTCCTCTGGTGCATCAGATGGTTGATCTGTTGCATCATATGATAGATCTGTTGCATCAGACGATTAATATATTGCACCAGATGGGTAATCTGTCGGAGAAAACAGTAGCACGATTTTGTTAAATAAAAAACAACAATTTCACCATTTTTACCAAGAACAAGAACAAAACAAATCAAACCAAATTGTTCTTTTGTTTTATAAACACAAACAATAAAAATCAAACTTAAAAAAAAATGCAACAAACAATAAAATATCATAATTCACTTCAAAAAGAGAAGAGAAGAAATACAAGAAATTAGGGTTTTATTCAGACCGCATTTTAAATTAGTGCAACAAATATTAAAATTGTTAACCAATGCTATAAGAGAAGTTGGCTCAAGTTCTTCATTTTCTTCAAAACTAAAAAGGGCATAAATTTTTACCTGTGAAAGAAAAAAGGAACGATGAAGAATTCGTAGCTGTTGTGGATGGAGAGCAAGGTTGTCACGTCGATTAAAGTCAAAAAGAAACTTGAAGCCCAACTATTTGTAGTTGGATGTTGAAGTCGCCAAGGATTGAAATGAGAAATTTGCATAACATTTTGTTGGGAGAGAGTTGAGAGAAGTTGTTGAGAGAGGGATGAGAGACAGGTTGATTGAACTAAAGAGGGGAACTCAAATCTCAACTATTTATCGTCGGAGGTAGAAGTCATCAGAGGTTGAAGGGAGAAATTTTGAAGAACTATTGGTTGGGAGAGAGTTGAGAGAAGCTGTTGAGAGAGAGGAGAGAGTGATTGATTTGGATTGAAGAGGGGTGTGGGTTGGGTTGATTTGTATTTTTGAAAAGATTAGAAAGTTTTGAAAATATTAATCAAGTCTACAATTAACTTGATCAGGTTTCCTAATAATGTTTGACCCTATCTGTTGGTCAATGCTACCAATCCTTCATTCAAGACTTAAAAGACATCTTTCCTTCAATTTTCTCTAGTTACTAATAGTCCGTGCCTTTTTTAAAATTTATTTTAATTATTGTGATTTATAATTTTTTTATATATTTTTAATTATATAAAAAAATATTTTTTTTAGATATTTTAAGTTATTAAGTATTGTAATTTATACAGTAATATTTTTTATGTAATTTTCAAATGCTTAGATGACCATAATAATTAATTATGAGTAATATGGTAAAGTTACGATTGAAGCAGCATAGCTGGCATGTCTTAATGACTCACAACAACTAATTAGAAGTGATATACCAAAATTACTTAAAAAATATTTGTGCAACTTTTTAAATGGTCATAATAATTAATTAGGAGTGACATAGTAAAATCACGATTGAAACAACGAAGCAAACATGTCTAATTAGAAGCGCTATAACAAAATTACTATGCAAAAATACTTGGTGAAGCAGCTGAAGAAGACATGTCATAAATATCTATTTTACCTTTTTATTAAATATTATTAATTTTCTAATACATAAATAAATTTATAATAATTAATTAGTGATGATATAATAAAATTATGGAGGAAACAACTTATGAAGTAGTCAGGAGAAGCAGACATGCTGACGGAGACCTGTTTGCTTATATATATATATATATATATATATATATATATATATATATATATATATATATATATATATCAGAAGAAGTCAAGTGGCAAGCTAAAAGTCACGTGATAGTTTAGTCTTTAGGACAAAACTTAGTAGTATTGTAATAAAAAAAATTAATTAAAAGAGTAGAAATATTTGCATTTGAAAATATTAGTATTTTTTTAAAAAAATTATCATTAGCTTAAGTCTAGGAACCTAATATTGAAGAGTCCTAAATAAACTCATACAATCCATAAACTTTCTCTTTCAATGTTTTAAAATATATTCAAATATTAAATAAAAGATAATGATATTATAATGATAATAATAAGAATAATTATAATAAAACAGTAGTAGTGGTGGTAGTGGTGGTGGTCGTGGCGGTGGCGATAGTAGCGGTAGTATCGGCAGGAGCACTACAGTATTAGTGGCAGCGAATGCGGCAGCAGCGCCTACGGTGGCAGAATAATTATTTGTTGAAAGGTCTCGTGTGAATCGCCGTCCTTTGGGTGATTGAATAAGTGGTCCAAGTGGGCATATATATACCATTTAAATATGAAAGAAAAAAGTCTAGGGGGTCATAAGACCCCCGCAAAATTTAATATGCACAACTGTAAATTTAGGCAAAGTACGGGTATTGTTCGGACTATTACCTCTAATAAGAAATACTAATATTATATTTAAAAGGATAAAGACGAGAACTAAATTTATTTGTCTTTTATTTTGTTAGTGTTTATTACTTTCTCCGATTAAAAAAGAATGACCTACTTTCCTTTTGAGTTTGTTTAAAAAAGAATGACCTCTTTAATTTTTTAATAACTTTTAAATTTTAACTTTCCACACGACATGTTTAAAATAACGAGATTGAACGGCATTTTGATACATTTGACATATCTTTAATTTAAAATTACAAAATTTAAAATTTTTTCTTTATTTTCTTAAATTCCGAGCCAAGTCAAACTAGGTTATTCTTTTTTAAATGAAGGGAGTATAAAAAATATGGATTAATTTCATTGATTTTAAATATTTCTCTTAATTTAAATATATATTTAAGATAAGCATGCCAATTGTTTTTTAAAAATAAGGATAAGAAAGTACAATAGACTTACAGATGAATTTTATTAATGCAGATGATGTTTAACATCTATGTTATATATATATATATATATATATATATATATATATATATATATATATATATATATATATATATATATATTTGGGTCTGAATCCAAGTAAGTGATATTTTTTATTATGATTCTATACAAGTAAAATACATTTTTAAAAAATTTAATGCATGATGTTAGACTAAGAAATTATTATTTTAAATAGACTTTGATTAGGATTCAAGTCCGAGAGCTGATTGAGGAATATGGTGAAAATTATCATCAATAACTTTAAAAATCCGTGCTTATGAACAACTTTTGCGTTCATGAAAAAACATATTGTAAGTTCTAAAATGATTAAAAAAATTCAAAATAAATAAATATTTATTTTTACAATTTGCAATATTTTAACTTATTATTTTGAAGGTGACAAAAATATTTTATAGTGAAAGTATGAATGAAAAGTAACAAAACTACAAAAAAAGTATAAATGAAAAGAAGATAGATGGTTTTTAATATTTTTTGATAAATGAAACAGAGAGAACTAGCCTATCATGAATGGGAAAATAAAATAACAAAGTAACTGCAAAAATATTAGAAGAAACATACATATTATGATTTAAATAATGAAGAGAAACATTGTATTTGTACACATATAAAATAATAAAAAATTCATGCTTTAAATTTATGCACGTATGCATATAAACTATCTTAAAAAAAATCAAATTTTGTTCATTATTTTTTCCCCCTCAACTTAGTTATTAAAGAAGAGAAAAAAAGAGTATTGTCTAGATTAGTTTATTAGAACTTGAAGATCAAAAATAATAGTTTGGATTTTCAATTTTAAAATATTTAAATATTTTAAAATTTAATAACATGTATAACTTTTTTACCTCATTTTCTCCTATTTCCAAGAGAAAGACTGATTTATTAAAATTAAAATCAAAATTTTCATGATAGTTCAATAATAAAAGTAATTACTCTATTAATTTTAATTTGAATTGATGACTAAAATTCTCATTTTTATTACAATAGAATTTTGTCAAATCAGTTATTTAAATACTTAATTCAAAAATACATCATTAAGTAGAAAGACAACTTTATGGAGCATTATTACATCACATTCATATCTACTCTCTTTTGGGAAGATTACAAAATAAAATTTACAGATATTTAGATATTTCAATTGATTTATGTTTTATTTTTTTAATTTTAGTTACAAATCTACATCTCTATTTATTAGTTTTAACTAATTATGTGTAGTATAAAAAAATAAAAATAAAAGATTCAAAAGACAAAAATAATTTTTACAGTATATGCGAGTGAGTCATAGCATTGAATGTTAAGATGCAATCTAAAAAAGTACATTTAATAATGTAACTTAGAGTTTAATTAACATAATGTACATATGTTATATATTAAATTTCTTCTTCAAAATTTTTTACATGCACTATGGAACTCATTTTAGTTATAAGTACATGTTAATAATATTTTTGAATTTGATTTTAAAAAAAACAAAAAATTTAATTCAAATATATGAGATAAATTCATATTCTGATAGATGTGAAAATGTTTGACTTAACTTTTAAATTATAATCACTTCTAATAGATTAGATTATTTTGGAATGTTCTTTTAATTTATATTTTATTTAGTCTATTATGCATAACAAAATTTGTCTATTCTAATGTTAATATTTTGAAGTAAGATAGAAAAAAACTCAACGCTTATGTACGTAACACAAAATATAATCTAATTGAAGGTCTAATTAGAGAAAAGTGAAGTAATCAAATTATAATAGAAAAAAATATACATGGGGTATTGGGGGTGGGTGGAGGGAGGAAATTTAAGTAATTTTTGAGAATACAATGAAGAAATCAGATAATACACATATTTCTATTTATAAAATTTTGCACGAAAGAGATGGAGGGATAGTAATAAAACTTTAAATTGCTTTTGACAATCTGAAATATTTAAGTTATAAAAATATAAATTATATATATATATGTATATATATATATATATATATATATATATATATATATATATATATATATATATATATATATATATATATATATATATATATATATAATGTTGAGGTGGGGGGGAGAGGGATGTAGGGGGTGGACAAAGTATATTAATCATCCACCTTATTTAAATTGTGAATAATATTATAAAAAAAATATGAAACATAAATTTTCTTTACAATTAGACAATTATTTTTTTGTATAAATTTGATTAGCGGTGAGGATTGGGTTAGTAGGGGGGGTGCGGATCTATGCGGATAACTAGCTTGTGAAATAGATCTATTATATGTATAATGAATCTATTTTTCTTTGTGCGTGGATATTTAATAAATTTTGTTTCAATATCTTTTAATGATTTATTCTTTTCGTAAGATGTATTCATTAATTTGCGTAGTTTATTATTTTATCCTATAGTAATTGCAGAGTTACAGATTTCTGTATAATAATTTATCCTAATTGTACTGTAATGTATATCTAATTCTAGGTTTTCAATGTTATTTATTATCTTGTGTTGTTCTTCTCGCAGCGAGTTTTTTAAATTATATAAACTATCACATGTACTTTTTTCTAAATTTTCTAAGGTTTCTTCTATCCATATTAATTTTTCTTTTAGATTCTTCATTATTTTTCTAATTTGGTTTCTATAATTAATTTCTTTATTAAGATTATCTTGATTTTCTCTAGTTTTTCTAATATATTCTAACATCTCTTAATCTGAATAATATCCATCTGGGTAATTATCCAGGTATAACTGTGCTATCCAATTTATAGTTTCAATTTCATAGTCTAATACTTTTTCTAATATTATTTTCTTAATATCTATAATTTCTATATCTCTAAGTATATATAAGATTAAGACTTTAAGATTATCTATCATTTAAAATTGACTAAATATTTTATTATAATATTTTGTAGTTGTTTGTTTTAGCCTTAGTAGTTTTGCATATTTTCATTAAGAAATTCTATATATTTTATATCTTTAGTTTTCATGTATTTGTCTAAATTTACTTTCATCTGTTTTTCTATTAACTATATGTTTCTCATATCTTTTTCCAAAATTTCTAGATATATGTAATTTATCATGGTAAGTATTTGTAAGAGTAGTTAGGTAGGTATGGTATGTAATTTATTCAAGTCATATAATATTTACCAAATGCTTTTTCTAATATGATTTTTCTTATATCTACTACTTTTATATCCTTAAGTGTATACAAAATAAGTATTTTAAATTTATCTACTTTCACATCAGATAAATAGTTATTCATTTTCATAAAATTGCTATTTTTAAAATATTCCCTTCAATCATGTACATAACAAAATATGGTCATCTTAGATTACTATATACTAGATTATTCTTAAATAACATGTTCTTCGGTCACTATTAGCATGGTAATTTGGATACTTTTCCCTTAAACAACGCCTCTACTCTGGTTACCCCCCACCACGGCTTCTTGCCTCATTGGTTTCACCTTTAGGATGACATAGTTCTTAGGGATTTTTCTCCGTTTCCACTTTGCTAATAAACTTCTTAACATATTATTCTTCGAATAATTCTACTATAAAGTAACTAACATGAATTTATTTTATCATACCATGATTGTTGGGAATTATGAATTTAGCTATTCATAATCATAAATAAATATACCTTTTCGGGTAGGTTTGATATTTCTGAGGTTTGTTCCTCTATAGCTTTTTCCATTGAAATAAATATATTTTTGAATAACTAAGTAAAATATTTGTTACGGACAGGAGAGAGTATTTGTGCTTCAACACATGAAGGCTTGCTTTGCAATGCTTTCGATTCATCTTATTTATAGACTGAATGAATCTTTACAAGAATCTGCACATTTTTAAAATTAATCTACTTTACAAAAAAAGTCTTCTAATAAGATAAAAATTATTAATGCCTAGGCTAATAATAGTCAAAAAGCCTAAAGCCTAAAAAGTCTAAAAATCTAGCCTATACAAAAATTTTCAATACTTTACGTAAAATGAATTGTGAAAGTTTACATGTTGCTTTCACAATTTAATAGCTTGTCTTCTATTATTACTCCGTTGATATCTTCTTGTTGTCCTATCTGCTGCTTTTCCATTATTGCTCCTTATCTTGTATCTTCCAGCTAGCGTTCTTATCTACTTGGTTGATTTTTCTTCTATTCTAGCTGAACTTCTGGGATATCATTATCTCCTCTATTACATTTTGAACATTTATGATCTGGATATTTATGTCCTATTATCTTGCAATATCTGGTTAATAATTCTTCTGAAATAAATTTTTCTCTGATAGCTCTGGCGATAGGTTCCGTCTCTGATTTAAGTAACGTTAGAATCCATTGCCTAATAGTTTCCATATCTGTTTCTCGTAATTCCTTTGAATTTGAATATATTAGTACATGATTTCTTGAATAATAACTCCATATGGGATTTTGGTTGCAGTATGTGTTCGCTAGCTCTTGCAAAATCGTAGATAGTCCAATAATCCTCTTATTCACATAAAATTTTGGTATCTCAATTCTAGGTATTTCTGGTTATGGAATAATATCTTGTGGTATAATCATATCTCGTGTCATTCCTATCTTTACAACTTGTATGGGCTTTTTAACTTCATTATATAATATTTCTGCTGGTGCTGTGTAAATTTTTATAAAAAATAGGGTACCTTTGGTTATTCTTTTAAAAATGATAAATGCTTCATATATTTCCGGTATAATGGATATCTCATTTCCATCAGAGGTATATACAGTACTAAGTAGTCCATATTCATAGCAAGTTTTAACTAGTCTTGGTTTGGTTTTAGGTAAAGCAATTAGCTTATTATATCCGGTCAATCTCTGGGTTATATAGTTTATATCTGGTTCTTGGATGTTTATAGCTCTGGGGTTGGTATTTAAAAAGGTTTGTACATTGTAGATATTTTCTATATATGTTCGGGCTGTGTAGTTGTAAGTCTTTTTGTCTTGGTTTATACTATCTCGGTATGTGGTAATTTGTGGGGGTATAAACATGGGATCTTTTGATGTATTTGGTGTATAGGGTTTATCAAATAGCTTGTTTAGGTTCATATTTGTGTTTTTCCTAACTTCTTTGCTTGTACCTGCAGAAGTAGATTGATAAACATTATGGGTTTTATGGAGTGTCCCATCGTCTCCTTCGAGCTCTGGAACTTTAATGTCTTCCGATTGACATAGCTCTGCACACTGCTGAGTTAGCTAATTTGTAGCTATAGACTTCAGTTTAACTTCATTATTCTTTAGCTTTTCAATTTCATTACCCATACTGTCCACTTTCATTGAAAGCGTAGTTAGGGTGTTGAGTATTTTTTCCAGAGTATCTTCTTTTATTATATCAGTCTGTGTAGATTTGTCTTGATATGTAATCTGCAATAACATTTTTGTTAGTACTAATTACTTCAATTATAAATGTGAAATTTAATATATTCAAGACTAGTATTCGAATCTCTTTTGTTGTAATTGAATTTTGTATTTTCTTTGTTAACCACCAGCGTACCTGTGTATTATCTGTCCGTACAATAAACTTGTTATATACAATATATGGCTCAAATGCTAACAAACATTTATATAATGAACATAATTCTTTCCTATTTATTTTCCATTTTATTTTTGTTTCATTGAACGTATCTGAGTAGTATCTACAATGGTGTTCTAATTTTTTTGCTTCATATCAGTATTTAAGTACTCTTCCATAACTACATTCACTAGCATCTGCTTCTACTATATATATAAATTTTCTATTTTCATCTGGAAATTGTAGTTTTGGTAATTCCTTAAAAAGTAATTTTATTTTCTGAACTTGTTTTTTATCTTCTTCATTATAGTTATATTCTACATTCCTTTTTAATTTTTTCTGTAGTGGTTTTAAAGTTTCTACTAATTTTGGAATATATTCCCTTACTTGGGTTACTAATCCTAAAAATGATTGTAATTTCTTTTTCGTATCTAATTCTTCTTTCGAATTTATTATTTTTTGTAATATATGTTGTTGCATTTTTACTCCACTCTTATCTATTTGTATTCCTAAAAATTCTATCTGATTTTCATGATTTCGACTTTCTTTTCACTTAGACTTATTCCTGATTTTTCTATTATATCTATAAATTGTCCTAATAATTTTAAATGTTCTTCTTTAGTTTTTGTATATAATAATATATCATCTATGTATACTATACAATTAGATAATTGTTTAAAATAACTATCCATAAAATGTTGATATCTGCCTGGTGCATTTTTATATCCAAATGGTAATACGTTCCATTTATAACATCCTTGTGGTACCGTAAATGCGGTTAATTCTTTAGATTCTTCTTCTAACTTTAAATGGTAAAATCCTGATTTACAATCGAATTTACTAAATAATTATATCCCTGTGTTTGTCTCATTTTTAATACCTTATTTGGTATTGGATAATTATATGTCATAGTCTTTGCATTTAAATTTCTATAGTCAATAACCATTCTATTTTTTCCTCTTTTTTGTTCACTATTTTTATTTACTATAAATGCTGGACTATTATATTTACTATTACTTTTTTGTATATATTGTTTTTATAATAATTCATCTATATGCATTTTAAATTCTTTTAAATCGTCAAAATTATATGTTAATGGTTTCTGGGTTATTATGCTATTTTTATCTATTAATTCAATTTTTATAGTAGTTTTATGTTTTTTCCATCCTTTTAATGGATCTTCACTATATAATTGTTCTAATTTTTTCTTAATTATTTCTATCTTATTTATTAAAAATATAGTTATTTCTATTTTATTTATCGAAAATACAACTAGTTCTATTGTATCTTCAATATTTTTTATATTTTCTAACTTTTGTATAATTTTTTCACTTTCTTTTATCCAATCAGTTTTCTTTCTTATTTTATTATTAACTCTTTTTGCTCTTACTTTCTGTTTACATGGTATTGTAAACCACCAATTTGTTCTAGTTATTATATGTGGCCATAATTTATCTAAAAACGGCATTTCTAAAAGTATATCTTTTGATGTTAGTTCATAGTTATAAATTTCTTCTATTGTTAATATCTTATCCCATACTTGTATAGCTTTATAAGTAATTAAGCTTCCTTCATTATTGAATCCTTTAACTATTATTGGTGTTTTTTGTTTATCCCATTTGCTTTCTGGTAAGCAATTATATCTACATAAATTAGCTTCTGCTCTTGTATCTATCATAGGCGTATAATATCTACTGTAATATCCTTCTACAACTATCTTCATTAATACATATATTTTCATTTTATGTTAAAGCTCTTCTTAAGAATAATTTTTCTCTGTTATATGTTAAGCTTAATTGTGTATGTTCTATATTATATGGTTTTACTTGTTCTAGCCATTTTATTTCTAATATTATGTCTGCTTTTTACATTTCTTCCTTTACTTCAAATTCTATTTTTATTTTTCTAATTCTTCTTATTATTTTTTTTCTGCTATATTTTTACTATTTATTAAACTTCTTGGTAGATCTGGGCATATATCATTATCAGTTTTTATTTCTTCACTTTTTACTAGATATTTTGCTATATAATTGTCATCTTGTCCTCTATTTAAGAGTATTAAATATTCTTTTTCATTTACCTTTCCTGTTATGTAATATTGGTTTAAATTATTTGTTGAATTTATTTCATAACTTGTTCTTTTTTATGAGCTTGATGATTCTGGTTTTTCATTAGCTATTCTTTTCGTTGTACTTATTCTATCATTTACTATTTCTAAATTTTCTTCTATATCTATGTCTTTATAGCTATAATAATTATAATCTATTGTTTTTACAATTTGTTCGAATGGGCTTTCTATTCGTATTTTGTTAATCTTATTTTTTCCTGTTATTTTATGTTTTGTTGTTAATACATATAAATTTTTGCATCTTGCTGTAAATATTTTACTTTCTGGGGTTAATTCTATTCCAGATATTTTTCAATATAATACTAATGATTTATCTATATTCTTATCTGTTACCGCTACTGAATAATTTGCACTTATTATAAATTTAAATTTTTGGTATATTAAATTTCTTTTATGGCAGTTATTATGCTTTTTTCTACAGGTTTTATAATTCTATCATCTGCGAAATATAATTCTATTGGTGTATCTATTCCTTCTCTAAAATATGCTTTTATTAATATCTCCGTACCTCCAAGGTGTACATATTTTATTGGGTCTCTACTTTTTATATCATTTATCTCTTTATTAATTATTCTTTTTGTTACTAGTGGTATATTAGCTTTAACTTTTGCATATCTACAGTCTATTACATGTTCCTTTTGACATACTACATAATATTCTTCTTTTTTCTTAGTAAATAGATTTCTTGTTGTTGGTATTTTAAATAGTTTTTCTACACTTAAGTCTAATTCTTTTCCTTTTATTTCATCAAATATGTTACTGTCAAATATTACTTTTTGTTCTGTTCCTTCATCATTTAAATATTCTTCCTTTGTTATTATTTTTATATCTTCTTCAGTCATTTGATTCATCTATTTCACTATCTATTTCATTATCTGTTTTATTTTCTGAAATTTTATATATACTATCCTCACTTTCTAATTCATAATCTATATAATCTATCTGCATATATTCTATATTATCTATTTTTATTTCTGATATTTGTTTATTTTTTGGATTTTTAGGTAATTTACAATCTCTAGCTAAATGCCCTAATTTTCCACAATTATGACAAATACATTCTTTTATAGATTTCTTTTTTCTATATGGTCTTTTGTATTTATAATTTTTTACATAATATCTTTTTCTTGGTTTCTTGTATTTATATTTTGATTTTTTATATTTCTTATATTTCTTATGTCTTTTTCTTTTCTTATAATATCTTTCTTCACATCCGAATTGGGGTGCTATTTTATTTTTGCAACATGTTAAATTGCTTATCAATGTTTTTTCCATTTTTAATTCTTCTCTATATTTTTCACATATGTTTCTATACCACTGTTGTAAAATTTTTATTCTTGCTCCTAGAGTATCTACTATTTTTGCTTCTTCCCAACTCTTTATTATCTCTGAACTAAATGGTTCGGGTAATTTATTAAAATATAATTTTTTTATTTCTTTACTTTCTTCTATATTATATGCTCCTTTATAATAATATTCTTTAAATGCGCAAGTATATTCATCTATATAACACATATTACATATTGCTAATTTTAACATTAAATTCCTATTTGTATCTTTTTCTTCATCTTGTTCTTCTTCTATTGTTGTCATACTACCAAATTCATCTTTTATAGCTGTTTCAAATTTTTTTAATAATTTTATAGGTATTAGTTTAGTTGTTGTTGATGATGTTCCTTTTGTAGGTTTGTTAGTTCTTAATACCTTCTTGCTATTTTCAGTTAAATTTGAAAACTATAATTTCACTGTTCCTATTAGTGTTTTTTCTATATATTCTGGTGCATCTGTTATGTTTATATTATTATCTAATAATTATTCTGTCATATATCCTATCCATAATTGTATTGATTTTTCTGTATCTATTACACAGTCTAAGTCTAAAAAGTTATAATTTTTATTAACTATTTGTTTTGGTGTCCATTTGTTATATTCATTCTTTAGATTATATTTTTTAAACTAATTCTTATAATATGTAGGTTTTCTTATTTTTGATGTTCTAGGTATTATATTTTCTTCTTCTTTTTTATCAAGAGTATTTATTTCTATGTTGATATTTTCTAAGTTTTCTTCATTAATTACTTCTTGTTTTTCATTGATTTCTAAATTTTTTGTATTTGTTAATATTTCTGTATATGTTTCACTATCTTCTGAATCATAATTATCTGTCTCTTCAACATCTATATTATTTATTTTTAATTCCTTATTTTTTTTTTCTTTATTGTTTATTTCTAATTTTTCTTTAAATTGATTTATCTCGTTTAGTAATTTTTGTTCTTTATCTTTTGTCTTTGTTCATACAAATCTTTTAACATTTTTAGTTTTTTTTTAATTCAGCTATCCTACTATTTTTAGTTTCTTCTATTTTTCGTATTTCTTCTGTAGTTTGTTGTTTTATTTTTTCTATTTCCTTTTTCCTATCTATTTCTTTATTTTCTCTTTCTATTCTTACCATAGCTGTCAATTTATCTTCTAATTTTAATTCTTCTTTTTCTAGCATTAAATATAAATGTTCACTTATTTTCTTGTATCTTCTTCCTAGATTAGAAAATACTATTTTTATTTTTAATCCTTCGTAATTTTCATATATTTTTTCATCTATTATAAATTCTTCTTTGTTCATTTTATTGTAAATAGTTCATGTTGATATATATATTCTAAACTATCTATTTGTGATTCTAGTTTTGATATTTCATCTTTTTGTGCATTTATTGAGTTTTTACTAACTCCGACAAATATATTATAATGTAGTCTTTCTATTCTTATTTTTACTTCCTTACGTTTTTCTGAAATAATTTATTTTAGTTCTTTGTATTTTTTTACTTTATACATTTAAACCATATTTATAATATTTTGGTGGATATCTAAATCTGATTTTATCATAATTAGGTGGTATGTGTCTCATTCTTCTATATTTTAAATGGATTATTAATTTTGCTTCAATAGTAGATATTAAGGTAATTAGGTAGGCTAATCTTTGTGGGTTTTCTTTTGTTTTATTTAGACTTATATATTCTGAATAATTACTAATTAAAGATTCTTTAAGTTTTCTAAAAGCTTCTCTGTTTTTAAATGGTCTTTTCATAGTTAGTTCAATCCAATCTAAATAGCATATAGGTTTGAATTTAGATTGGATTGAACTAATTATGAGAAGACCATTTAAAAACAGAGAAGCTTTTAGAAAAATTGAAGAATCTTTAATTAGTAATTATTCAGAATATATAAGTCTAAATAAAACATAAGAAAACCCACAAAGATTAGCCTACCTAATTACCTTAATATCTAGTATTGAAGCAAACTTAATAATCCATTTAAAATCTAGAAGAATGAGACACATACCACCTAATTATGATAAAATTAGATTTAGATATCCACCAAAATATTATAAATATAATTTAAATGAATAAAGTACAAAAATACAAAGAACTAAAATAAATTATTTCAGAAAAACGTAAAGAATTAAAAATAAGAATAGAAATACTACATTATAATATATTTGTTGGAGTTAGTAAAAACTCAATAAATGCACAAAAAAATGAAATATCAAAATTAGAATCACAAATAGATAGTTTAGAATATATATATCAACACGAACTATTTACAATACAATGAACAAAGAAAAATTTATAATAGATAAAAAAATATAAGAAAATCACGAAGGATTAAAAATAAAAATAGTATTTTCTAATCTAGGAAAAAGATATAAGAAAATAGGTGAACATTTATATTAATGTTAGAAAAAGAAGAATTAAAATTAGAAGATAAATTGACAGCTATGGTAAGAATAGAAAGAGAAAATAAAGAAATAGATAGGAAAAAGGAAATAGAAAAAATAAAACAACAAACTACAGAAGAAATACGAAAAATAGAAGAAACTAAAAATAGTAGGATTGCTGAATTAGAAAAAGAACTACAAATGTTAAAAGATTTGTATGAACAAAGACAAAAGGAAAAGGAAGAAAAAGATAAAGAACAAAAATTACTAAACGAGATAAATCAATTTAAAGAAAAATTAGAAATAAACAATAAAGAAATAAAAAACAAGGAATTAGAAATAAATAATATAGATGTTGAAGAGACAGATAATTATGATTCAGAAGATAGTGAAACATATACAGAAATATTAACAAATACAAAAAAAAAAGAAATCAATGAAAAACAAGAAGTAATTAATGAAGAAAACTTAGAAAATATCAACACAGAAATAAATATTCTTGATAAAAAAGAAGAAGAAAATATAATACCTAGAACATCAGAAATAAGAAAACCTACATATTATAAGAATAAGTTTAAAAAATATAATCTAAAGAATGAATATAACAAATGGACACCAAAACAAATAGTTAATAAAAATTATAACTTTTTAGACTTAGACTGTGTAATAGATACAGAAAAATCAATACAATTATGGATAGGATATATGACAGAATAATTATTAGATAATAATATAAACATAACAGATGCACCAGAATATATAGAAAAAACACTAATAGGAACAGTGAAATTATAGTTTTCAAATTTAACTGAAAATAGCAAGAAGGTATTAAGAACTAACAAACCTACAAAAGGAACATCATCAACAACAACTAAACTAATACCTATAAAATTATTAAAAAAATATGAAACAGCTATAAAAGATGAATTTGGTAGTATGACAACAATAGAAGAAGAACAAGATGAAGAAAAAGATACAAATAGGAATTTAATGTTAAAATTAGCAATATGTAATATGTGTTATATAGATGAATATACTTGCGCATTTAAAGAATATTATTATAAAGGAGCATATAATATAGAAGAAAGTAAAGAAATAAAAAAATTATATTTTAATAAATTACCCGAACCATTTAGTTCAGAGATAATAAAGAGTTGGGAAGAAGCAAAAATAGTAGATACTCTAGGAGCAAGAATAAAAATTTTACAACAGTGGTATAGAAACTTATGTGAAAAATATAGAGAAGAATTAAAAATGGAAAAAACATTGATAAGCAATTTAACATGTTGCAAAAATAAAATAGCACCCCAATTCGGATGTGAAGAAAGATATTATAAGAAAAGAAAAAGACATAAGAAATATAAGAAATATAAAAAATCAAAATATAAATACAAGAAACCAAGAAAAAGATATTATGTAAAAAATTATAAATACAAAAGACCATATAGAAAAAAGAAATCTATAAAAGAATGTACTTGTTATAATTGTGGAAAATTAAGACATTTAGTTAGAGATTGTAAATTACCTAAAAATCCAAAAAATAAACAAATATCAGAAATAAAAATAGATAATATAGAATATATGCAGGTAGATTATATAGATTATGAATTAGAAAGTGAGGATAGTATATATGAAATTTCAGAAAATAAAACAGATAATGAAATAGATAGTGAAATAGATGAATCAAATGACTGAAGAAGATATAAAAACAATAACAAAGGAAGAATATTTAAATGATGAATGAACAGAACAAAAAATAATATTTGACAGTAACATATTTGATGAACTAAAAGGAAAAGAATTAGACTTAAGTGTAGAAAAACTATTTAAAATACCAACAATAAGAAATCTATTTACTAAGAAAAAAGAAGAATATTATGTAGTATGCCAAAAGGAACATGTAATAGACTGTAGATATGCAAAAGGTAAAGCTAGTATACCATTAGTAACAAAAAGAATAATTAATAAAGAGATAAATGATATAAAAAGTAGAGACCCAATAAAATATGTACACATTGGAGGTACAGAGATATTAATAAAAACATGTTTTAGAGAAGGAATAGATACACCAATAGAATTATATTTAGCAGATGATAGAATTATAAAACCTGTAGAAAAAAACATAATAACTGCCATAAAAGAAAATTTAATATACCAAAAATTTAAATTTATAATAAGTGCAAATTATTCAGTAGCGGTAACAGATAAAAATATAGATAAATCATTACTATTATATTGGAAAATATCAGGAAAAGAATTAACCCTAGGAAGTAAAATATTTATAGCAAGATGCAAAAATTTATATGTATTAACAACAAAACATAAAATAACAGGAAAAAATAAGATTAACAAAATATTAATAGAAAGTCCATTTGAACAAATTTTAAAAACAATAGATTATAATGATTATAGCTATAGAGACATAGATATAGAAGAAAATTTAGAAATAGAAATGATAGAATAAGTACAACGAAAAGAATAACTGATGAAAAACCAGAATGATCAAGCTCATAAAAAAGAACAAGTTATGAAATAAATTCAACAAATAATTTAAACCAATATTACATAACAGGAAAGGTAAATGAAAAAGAATATTTAATACTCTTAAATACAGGACAAGAAGAAAATTATATAGCAAAATATCTAGTAAAAAATGAAGAAATAAAAACTGATAATGATATATGCCCAGATCTACCAAGAAGTTTAATAAATAGTAAAATATAGCAGAAAAAGAAATAATAATAGGAATTAGAAAAATAAAAATAGAATTTGAAGTAAAGGAAGAAATGCAAAAAACAGACATAATATTAGGAATAAAATGGCTAGAACAAGTAAAACCATTTAATATAGAACATACACAATTAAGCTTAACATATAACAGAGAAAAATTATTCTTAAGAAGAGCCTTAACATAAAATGAAAATATATGTATTGATGAAGATAGTAGTAAAAGGGTATTACAGTAGATATTATACGCCTATGATAGATACAAGAGCAGAAACTAATTTATGTAGATATAATTGCTTACCAGAAAGCAAATAGGATAAACTAAAAACACCAATAATAGTTAAAAGATTTAATAATGAAGGAAACTTAATTACTTATAAAGCTAGGAATGTAAAAATACTAGTATGGGATAAGATATTAACAATAGAAGAAATTTATAATTATGAACTAACATCAAAAGATATACTTTTAGGAATGCCGTTTTTAGATAAATTATACCCACATATAATAACTAGAACAAATTGGTTGTTTACAATACCATGTAAACAGAAAGTAAGAGCAAAAAGAGTTAATAATAAAATAAGAAAGAAAACTGATTGGATAAAAGGAAGTGAAAAAATTATACAAAAGTTAGAAAATATAAAAAATACTGAAGATACAATAGAACTAGTTGTATTTTCGATAAATAAAACAGAAATAACTATATTTCCAATAAATAAGATAGAAATAATTAAGAAAAAATTAGAACAATTATATAGTGAAGATCCATTAAAAGGATGGAAAAAACATAAAACTACTATAAAAATTGAATTAATAGATAAAAATAGCATAATAACCCAGAAACCATTAACATATAATTTTGACGATTTAAAAGAATTTAAAATGCATATAGATGATTTTTTAGAAAAACAATATATACAAAAAAGTAATAGTAAACATAATAGTCCAGCATTTATAGTAAATAAATATAGTGAACAAAAAAGAGGAAAAAGTAGAATGGTTATTGACTATAGAAATTTAAATGCAAAGACTATGACATATAATTATCCAATACCAAATAAGATATTAAAAATAAGACAAATACAGGGATATAATTATTTTAGTAAATTCAATTGTAAATCAGGATTTTACCAGTTAAAGTTAGAAGAAGAGTCTAAAGAATTAACCGCATTTACGGTACCACAAGGATTTTATAAATGGAACGTATTACCATTTGGATATAAAAATGCACCAGGTAGATATCAACATTTTATGGATAGTTACTTTAAACAATTATCTAATTGTATAGTATACATAGATGATATATTATTATATACAAAAACTAAAGAAGAACATTTAAAATTATTAGGACAATTTACAGATATAATAGAAAAATTGAGAATAAGTCTAAGTGAAAAGAAAGCCGAAATCATGAAAAATCAGATAGAATTTTTAGGAATACAAATAGATAAGAGTGGAGTAAAAATGCAACAACATATAGTACAAAAAATAATAAATTCGAAAGAAGAATTAGATACGAAAAAGAAATTACAATCATTTTTAGGATTAGTAAACCAAGTAAGGGAATATATTCCAAAATTAGCAGAAACTTTAAAACCACTACAGAAAAAATTAAAAAAGGATGTAGAATATAACTATAATGAAGAAGATAAAAAAACAAGTTCAGAAAATAAAATTACTTTGTAAAGAATTACCAAAACTACAATTTCCAGATGAGAATAGAAAATTTATATATATAGTAGAAGCAGATGCTAGTGAATGTAGTTATGGAAGAGTACTTAAATACCGATATGAAGCAGAAAAATTAGAACACCATTGTAGATACTACTCAGGTACGTTCAATGAAACAAAAATAAAATGGAAAATAAATAGGAAGGAATTATGTTCATTATATAAATGTTTGTTAGCATTTGAGCCATATATTGTATATAACAAGTTTATTGTACGAACGGATAATACACAGGTACGCTGGTGGTTAACAAAGAAAATACAAAATTCAGTTGAATATATTAAATTTCACATTTATAATTGAAGTAATTAGTACTAACAAAAATGTTATTGCAAATTACATATCAAGACAAAGCTACACAGACTGATATAATAGAAGAGGATACTCTAGAAAAAATACTCAACACCCTAACTACGCTTTCAATGAAAGTGGACAGTATGAGTAATGAAATAGAAAAGCTAAAGACTAACGAAGTTAAACTGAAGTCTATAGCTACAAATCAGCTAACTCAGCAGTGTGCAAAGCTATGTCAATCGGAAGACATTAAAGTTCCAGAGCTAGAAGGAGACGATGGGACACTCCATAAAACCCATAACGTTTATCAATCTACTTCTGCTGGTACAAGCAAAGGAGTTAGGAAAAACACAAATATGAAACTAAACAAGCTATTTGATAAACCATATATACCAAATACATAAAAAAATCCCATGTTTATACCCCCACAAATTACCACATACCGAGATAGTCTAAACCAAGATAAAAAGACTTACAACTACACAGCCCGGACATATATAGAAAATATCTACAATGTACAAACCTTTTTAAATACCAACCCCAGACATCCAAGAACCAGATACAAACTATATAACCTAGAGATTGACCGGATATAATAAGCTAATTGCTTTACCTAAAACCAAACCAAGTCTAGTTAAAACTTGCTATGAATATGGACTACTTTGTACTGTATATACCTCTGATGGAAATGAGATATCCACTATACCGAAAATATATGAAGCATTTACAATTTATAAAAGAATAACCAACGGTACCCTATTTTTTATAAAAATTTACACGACACCAGCAGAGATATTATATGATGAAGTTAAAAAACCCATACAAATTGTAAAGATAGGAATGACATGAGATATGATTATACCATAAGATATTATTCCACAACCAAAAATACCTAGAATTGAGATACCAAAATTTTATGCGAATAAGAGGATTATCGGACTATCTACAATTTTGCAAGAGCTAATGAACACATACTGCAACCAAAATCCCATATGGAGTTATTATTCAAGAAGTCATGTACTAATATATTCAAATTCAAAGGAATTACGAGAAACATATATGGAAACTATTAGGCAATGGATTCTGACATTGCTTAAACTAGAGACGTATCGCCAGAGCTATCAGAGAAAAATTTATTTCAAAAGAATTATTAACCAGATATTGCAAGACAATTGGACATAAATATCCAGATCATAAATGTTCAAAATGTAATGGAGGAGGTAATGATATCCCAGAAGTTCAGCTAGAATAGAAGAAAAATCAACCAAGTAGATAAGAACGCCAGCTGGAAGGTACAAGATAAGGAGCAATAGTGGAAAAGCAGCAGATACGACAACAAGAAGATATCAATGGAGTAATAATAGAAGACAAGCTATTAAATTGTGAAAGCAACATGTAACTTTCACAATTCATTTTACGTAAAGTATTTAAAATTTTTGTATAGGCTAGATTTTTAGACTTTTTAGGCTTTAGGCTTTTTGACTATTATTAGCTTAGGCATTAATGATTTTTGTCTTATTAGAAGACTTTTTTGTAAAGTAGATTAATTTTAAAAATGTGCAGATTCTTGTAAAGATTCATTCAGTCTATAAATAAGATGAACCGAAGACATTGCAAAGCAAGCCTTTATGTGTTGAAGCACAAATACTCTTTCCTGTCCACAATAAATATTTTGCTTAGTTATTAAAAAACAGATTTATTTCAATGGAAAAAGCTATGGAGGAACAAACCTTAGAAATATCAGACCTACCCGAACAGGTATATTTATTTATGATTATGAATAGCTAAATTCATAATTCCCAACAATCATGGTATGATAAAATAAATTCATGTTAGTTACTTTATAGTAGAATTATTCGAAGAATAATATGTTAAGAAGTTTATTAGCAAAGTAAAAACGGAGAAAAATCCCTAAAAACTATGCCATCCTAAAGGTGAAACCAATGAGGCAAGAAGCCGTGGTGGGGAGTAACCAGAGTAGAGGCGCTGTTTAAGGGAAAAGTATCCAAATTACCATACTAATAGTGACCGAAGAAAATGTTATTTAAGAATAATCTAGTATATAGTAATCTAAGATGACCATATTTTGTTATGTACATGATTGAAGGGAATATTTTGAAAATAGCAATTTTATGAAAATGAATAATTATTTATCTGATGTGATGGTAGATAAATTTAAAATACTTATTTTGTATGGACTTAAGGATATAAAAGTAGTAGATATAAGAAAAATCATATTAGAAAAAGCATTTGGTAAATATTATATGACTAGAATAAATTACATACCATACCTACCTAACTACTCTTACAGATACTTACTATGATATTTACATATATCTAGAAATTTTGGAAAAAGATATGAGAAACATATAGTTAATAGAAAAACAGATGAAAGTAAATTTAGACAAATACATGGAAACTAAAGATATAAAATATATAGAATTTCTTAATAAAAATATGCAAGAACTACTAAGGCTAAAACGAACAACTACAAAATATTATAATAAATATTTAGTCAATTTTAAATGATAGATAATCTTAAAGTCTTAATCTTATATATACTTAGAGATATAGAAATTATAGATATTAAGAAAATAATATTAGAAAAAGTATTAGACTATAAAATTGAAACTATTAATTGGATAACACAGTTATACCTAGATAATTACCCAGATGGATATTATTCAGATTAAGAGATGTTAGAATATATTAGAAAAATTAGAGAAAATCAAGATAATCTTAATAAAGAAATTAATTATAGAAACCAAATTAGAAAAATAATGAAGAATCTAAAAGAAAAATTAATATGGATAGAAGAAACCTTAGAAAATTTAGAAAAAGTACATGTGATAGTTTATATAATTTAAAAAACTCGCTACGAGAAGAACAACACAAGATAATAAATAACATTGAAAATATAGAATTAGATATACATTACAGTACAATTAGGATAAATTATTATACAGAAATCTGTAACTCTGCAATTACTACAGGATAAAATAATAAACTACACAAATTAATGAATACATCTTACGAAAAGAATAAAATACATCTTACGAAAAGAATAAATCATTAAAAGATACTGAAACAAAATTTAAGAAATATTCACACACAAAGAAAAATAGATTCATTATACATATAATAGATCTATTTCACAAGCTAGTTATCCGCATAGATCTGCACCCCCTACTAATGGTATCAGGGTGGAGGCGTGTGAGGGGAAAGGGGTAGAAAAATGTTTGTATTTTAAAAAAAATGATTGGGGGTGGAGAAAATGTGGGTAGAAAAAGATTTTATTTTAATTTTTCATTTCATTGAGAAATAAAATGATAGATGAACTTTTTTTCAAGATAATATCTATAATATATTAAAAGTGTGAAGACCCTTAGAAAAGTGATTCGAAGTTTTTACCCTTCATTAAAACACTTTGCTTTAGACAAAATCATCTTTTTACTATTTTTAAAATTATTATTTAATTATTTATTATCTCGAAAAGGAATCCTAAAATATATGATAAGAGAAAAGTCCTACAATATATGGTAAGAAAAAAAATATATTGATAGATTTTTTTGTCTCCATAAGATAAAAATAAAACCAAATCACTTAAGGAGACATAAAAAACTCATGTTTGATTGAAATATTTATATTTATTATGCAATTATCAGGAAATTTCGGGTATAGGTTTCTTTTTTTTTGGCTAAAAGTTTAAAACGCAGAAAAATAGATAAAAAGTACAAAACTTTTTATTTATTTATTTGAAAGTTACCAGGGGGTTTGGGCCACAGGTGACAAAAGAGTTTTAAAATGAGGTGTAGGTGACATAAGTCTTAATTATTAGGTGGAGGTGACAATTACTTATTATGGATTAAGAAAGTTGGAGAAGTTTGAAAATAACCCACAAGTTTTTAAATTTACACTTTGATTCAAATGTTAGCCTATATAACCAAAAACGGAGGAAAAAAAGGCGTCTTTCTCTCTTTTCTAACCCATTGTTATTTTTTGTCTCTTAGCGATTTTTGTTGTTAATTGTTGTTGCTGCTTCATTCATCATCTTCTGCTTCATTATCATCATCTTCTACTTCATTATCATCTTCATCTTGTTCTTGTTGACCATTTGTTGTTGTTGTTACCGCTACTGTAGCTATTTGACCAGTTTCTTAGGTCAAATTTTGTTTCGAACATCACTTTCCACTTTGACATTACTTCATAGGAGACGTTGGTAAGTCAAATTAAGATTTTTAGTTGAATTTGTCACTTGGATAACTGCTATTGTGTTGTTTTTCAATAATGTATAGAACCCAATCATGAATTCAACATAAGATCCATCTGTTTAAACAGATAAATCATCTGTTATGATAGATGAGACATCCGCTTCAACAGAAAACTGATATGTTAGATTCATGTTTAAAAAGATAGGTCATCTGTTGCAACATTTGACATATCTGTTGCAACAGATTAGTTACCTGTTACAATAGAACCTGAACACAATTCTAACATCTGTTTCAACAGATTAATAACCTATTGCAACAAGTAAGTCATCTGTCACAACAGGTTAATAATCTGTTGCAACTATCACTCATCTGTTGGAATCAGCTTCAAAGGTGATTTAGTTGTAACATCAATCTCAACAGGCGCTTCATCTGTTGCAACAGATATTCAGGAGCGTAACATGAATTCCAATAGGCAGGAATCTGTTGTGACTCATCACTTACCTGTTGCAACAGATAACACATCTGTTGGGATTCATTCACGGCACTATGAAATCACTATCAATTTTTTTTAATAAATAACTTTATTTAGGTATCACTAATGGAGGGATCAATAATAATAGGGGTGGATTGTCATGGTCAATGGGTCGTGAATAGCAATCGATATATATGAAGTTGGAAGGAGGGTGAAATGCTAGAGACGATAGCTATGACAGCCCAAAGTGATGTTTTGTATGATGATTTTATGAACTTAATCATCATCTTTTGTGGACTGAATTGTCAACCGGAAGAATTTGCCATCATCTACATGCACAACTCCTTTGAAAATCATAGGGTACTGCCTTTCAAGATAACCAATCAGGTTCGTTGCATTCTTATCTAAGTGATTCAACAAGGCCGGTGTTAAGGGTGTACATGGTTGAAAAAATGAGAGAGAATGAGAATCAAAACAAAGAAGAAAAATAAGAAAAAGAGGAATTCTTTGATGATAGGTTGGATGATCTAGACATAAATATCCCAGATGATAATCAAACACCTACGCATGTTGATGCGGCCAATACGATGTGTAGTTCTTCTCAATCGACACAGTCTGGAAATCTTCAAGACGACGAGACTGAGTTTTTTATTAGAATGTCATTCAAGGACAAGAATGAACTATCTAACACTTTGTTTATTTCTTTCTTGAAAAAAGATTTCAGAATAAAGAAGGTGATTAATTCGAGCAGTGTCTTTTGCTTCAAATGTGCTAATTCGAACTGTAAGTGGTGGTTGGGAGCAGTGAAGTATGCAAGTTTTGATAGATTCATCATTCATAAACATGAAAAGAATCACACATGTGGTTTAGAGCACATCTCAGACCAAAATCCTCACGCCATGGCAAAGGTCCTCGTGAATATTTCAGGAGTAATTTCCCCGATGGCAAAGGCCCTTCAACACGGCTTATGGCCAATGAACTCCTTATGGATTTGGGTGTCCTAGTCAGTTATTGGAAGGTATATACAACCATGGGGATTACCAAGGACCTGGTTAGCGGGACACTTGAGCATGGGTATGAAGTCTTGGATGCTTATCGTTACATGATTGAGTCCACAAATCCCCGAAGTAAGACAATATTACATCTGGATAAAAACAGAAGGTTCAAGTATTTTTTAATCCTATGGTGCTTAGATTCAAGGTTTTTGATATTTGAGAAAAGGCATAGCCGTCGACGGTACCTTCTTGAGGAACAGGTATAATAGAGTTCTGCTAGCGGCGGTGGCACAGGATGTGGAGAATCACATCTTTCCTATCACTTTTTGTGTCGCGGATAAGGAATATGATGCCTCTTATGGATTTTTTTTTGAACAACTATGACGCTGCCTCAAAGATACCAAAGAGTTGTGTTTTGTATCGGATAGGCATCCAAGTATTCCAAAGATGGGTTCACTTTTCTTCACTTTAGCTTACTTTGGTTGTTGCATCATGTATCTTAGAGAGAACATTCGAACTAACTATCATAACAAAAGGGTCATCACTTTTTTATAGAGCAGCTAAAGCATATAGTAGAGAGGAGTTTTTAGACCATTTCAATTAAATAACGGATGTGAATCCCAAGGTGGCAGAATTTATCGCACGTGTCGATTTCGAGAGATGGAGCCGGGCATTCTGTCCAGCAAATAGGTACATTCTTATGAATTTAATGTCTTATTCTGTCCAATATGGTCATAAATATGGACCTGAAGTTTATGAGAACTCCTCTCAATATTATTCAGTAGAAAAATATGAAATGACATATAGTAGGCATATTACTCCGCTGCCTCCCGAAGAATCTTGGGTTGTTCTAGTAGATCTTATGGGGAGATTAATAGCTCCTCCATATATTGACCCGAGCACTATCAAACCGGGAAGAAAGCCATATAAATAGAGGCGTGGAGATGGAGAATCATTTTCATCAAGAAGAAACAAGTGCTACATATGTAAGTGCTGGCCACAAAAGAACTACATTCCCGAATCATAATCCACCATGATCGTTGTAATTGCAGAAACTTGTGTTGTTGTTTGTTTGTTTGTTGTGGACTTTTATATATTTAACTCATTGTTGTGAACCTAATGTTATCATTTATTATATATAAGATGTCTTTTTTTTTAAATAACTTGTGCATCAATAAAATGAGGCAAAACATGAACTAAATAATACAGTAGACCACAATTATTCTCAATAGTTGCATAAACAACTAGAATGCTTTCCTCCAGCAGATGAAAATTTGTTGAAACAGATGTATAATTTGTTGAAACCCAACAGATGACCAATCGGTTCCAACACATGGTCCATCTGTTGAAAGAATTCAAAAGCCAAAATTGCTAGTGCTACTGGATGCAACATTGCCTTCAACCATCGACATGTTAATATGTATTAGATTAAAGGAAATAGATAGAATGAAAATTGAATTAGAATTAAAACTCTAAAGTCTGACTAAAATTAAATTTTTCATTAAATGAAAAATAAAATACATTAGGTATAGCTCCGATATAGAAAGATTAAAATACCATCCGGTATGCTAAAATACAGCCGGCCAATCAACTCGCAGCAGCAGGGCTCTCATCAGCCTCTGTATCTCTTTGAACAACGTCGCTCTCACAGCGACCAGCTCACTCTGCAGGTCATTAACCTGCCTTTGAAGTTTCTGCACTGTGTCGCGTAGAATAGCAATATCCAAAAAAGGATCAGCCATATCTAGAACACCATGAATTGACAAATGTAAAGAAAAAAGTCCAAAATATAATACATCATATACGACCAACTAATAAATTTACGCCAGAAAAAAACTTACCTCAATGAGAAAGGAATATGCTCTTTGAAGAGAAGTCGTTGAAGATGTCACAGGAAAGGGAAAAATGCAAGAAATAAATAGAGTTGAATGAATATTAAGGAGGGACCTATTTATAGAGGATTGAATCTGGACTCGTCAGGCCAAAAAGGTAGGACTGTTCAGCTTCATTGTATTAATTACATTCAAACTGGTGGCATTTGTTTCTGTGAAAAATCATGATCTTTTCTTTTCCATTAATTACTTCTCACCTTTTCATAGCTATTTGCGACTCGATAAAAGTCGTTATTATTGAGATGTTGCAATAGATCGTCCATTATTTTCACTAGATTTAGCATCTGTTGTAATAGATGGATTAAATGTGCAACAGACGGTCTGTCAAAACAGATTTACCATCTGTTGCAATAGATGGTTTGTATATACAACAGATGATACATCAAATGCAACTTATGTATTATCTGTTGCGACAGATGGACAATTTATGTTGGAGGAGATGTTTTGATATCTTCTAACAACTGATTCATCAATTTCAACTGATGGAGTATTCGGTTCATTAGCTATTTTGAATGTGTTAGATAAAAAGTCGAGACTCTTCACCTCTTTTTAATGGTCCCTTCGTTTCGTATTAGTTGGGCCCTATGGGCGTGGCACACCATTTACTAAAAATATAAATTAGGTGATTATTTTATCAAATTGTCCTTATTAATTATGATTTGAAAGTATAAATGTGAATAATATACTTTATGTAGTCATTTAATAATAGGGGTAATCTTGAAAGAATGTAATAAAATTATCTTGATTTTATAAATAGGAAAACTAAATTGAAACAAACATTTTTAGCAAGAAGTAATCACATGCGTGCAGATGAATAAAAAAACAGTCTGGTCTATCGCAATAGATTTACCATCTGTTGTAATATATGGATTATCTATTGCGAAAGATGGACCATATGTTGGAGGAGATGTTTTTATTTCTTCCAACAGCTGATTCGTCAGTTGTAACAGAAAGAGATTTCTATTCATCAGTTGTTTTGAATTTGTTAAGATAAAAAGTTACGACTCTTCACACCTCCATTTTAATAGTCATCCATGCGTGCATATGAATAAACAACACTGTCTGACATGTCCTGATGGGGTAGGAAGAATAAGGTGCGTGCAATGGATCCCATTTTCATGCATACGAGTTATGTATATTATTGTTCAGGCTACCGTAAAGACACACATAAAGTGCAATGATTTTGTGAAGGCAGTTTTTTAGCGATTAGACACTGATCCTTCAAACAAGATCCTGCATTGTACAGTTTAGTTTAATAGGTGTGAACTGATAAGGCTGAAGGGTTCCAAGACGGTGTTGTTGATACCCCGTTACAATTTAATGATGATTCATGCTCTTGTTTTTGTGTCAAGTTTGGGGAAGGGTTTAAATTTTTGGAGGCAGTGTAAATATCCAATAGTGATTGGACCAGTTTTAATGGAACAATAGACTTTTTGAAAGGCCTCCGAAGCCTCACAATGCAGGAAACAATGATAGAACCAATAGAAATTCCCCTGGTCCAAATTTATATGAATAGATTTGTGGAGGAGACTTTTTTTACAGCAGAAGGTGCTTGAGAGTATACCTGTGCACGAAGGGAGAGGTGGAGAAGGACATATATTATTTCAGACCTTGTTTAAAAGGAAACACAGGGTAGGAAGGAAAGTTTAGCGAAATTGGCTAATGAAATTCACATGAGAAACAAAAAAACTGGACGTGCTTTAAATGTAGAAGTGTATCAAAATATAAAAATCCATCAGTCGATGAAAAAAAAAGAATGGACAGCAGGACTAGAGCTGGATACTTTGGTCGAGAATGCAACTAGCAAGCGTGGCCTCAATGAAGACTCTCACAAAGTGCAATGCTAGAACTCCAAGGAAAAAGCTTTTCTAGCACGGAAGGTGGTAAGATTGTTGGTCAAAATTGAAACCTACATGTCAATTTAGACCGACAATCTTACCACCTTCCATGCTTGCAAAACTTCTTTCTTAGAGTTCTAGTCCTGCATTTTATGAGTCTTCGTTGAGGCCACGCTCGCTAGTTGCAGTCTCTATCAAAGTGACCAGTTCAATTCCTCTTGACCATTCTTCGTTTTCTTCAACGACTGATGGATTTTCATTTTTGGATACACTTTCACATTCGAAGCTCATCCAGTTTTTTCATTTTTCATGTCAATTTCATAAGATAATTTTGCTACACTTTCCTTCCCACCCTGTGTATCCTCTTAAACAAGGACTGGGCCTTCTCAACCTCCCTCTTCCCACACAAGTTTTCTCCCAAACACCTTCTGTTGTATATAGTCTCCTCCAACAACCCATCCATATAAATTTGGACAAGGAAAATTTCTAGTAGATCCATAGTTGTTTGTTGTAGTGTGAGGCTTCGAAGGATTTTCAACAAGTCCATTGCACCATTAAAACCGGTCCAATCACTATTAGATATTTGCACTGCCGCAAAAAATTTAAACCCTTCCCCAAACTTGAAACAGAAACATGAGCATAAACCATCATTAAATTATAATGGGGTATCGACACCACTGTCTTGGTCCCTCAACCTTACCAGTTCGAATCTAAGAATCTTAACTGTAAAATGTCATATCTTGTTTGAAGGATTAATGCCTAATAGGTAAATAACAAATATTCACAAAATCATTGTACTGGATTTGTATTTTCATGATAGGTCGATCAGTAATACATACCTCCCACATATGAAGTGGTTCCATCTGCAAGCAGCTTATTCCTCCGAACCCATCTTTACTCTAGCCTTCAATGCCGGCCGAGCAAAAATGGATCCAATTTCACTTTCTTTTGTCTGCAAACAAAAGAAATACATTTGATGTCAAACAAGAGAAGAACAAAAAAAATATTACAAAAGGGTAACACAAAATTGAGTGAATCAACAGATGACCAATGTGATGCAACAGATTACCCATTTGTTCAACCGATGAGGCATCGTTGCAAAGGATGGATGACATGTTGCAACAGATGGGTCATCTGTTGGAATAAATCAAACCAGCCTTGCTACTAGTTTGATTTCTTCAAACAGTTGCTCCATCTTTTCTAATAGCTGATTCATCAGTTGCAACAGTTGAGGAAACTGTTGCAACACCACCACCACCAACATCAACAACAAAAAAAACAAAACAACACCATATGTTCCAACACTATCTATAACACAAACATCACATGTTCCAATACAACCACTCCGAACAATAGTACCACTAAAGTACCAAACAAAAGACATAAAAAAATTATACTGACAACAAGGCCTTTTAAGTTCTCCCAATGACTTTTTTTGCATATTTTAATAAAAACAACGATTCGTTCATTCAAGACTTAAAAGTCACCTTTCATTCAATTTTCTCAATAAATAGGAAAATGGTAATGGGAAAATCATTAATAGCAACAGATGTAAATATCTAATTTAAATGACATACAAAAAGAAGATGAGATAAAAAGAGCAACAGTGAACCATACCTGCAATGTCAAAAATACAAACGGATCAGAACATCCAGGTCAGTTGAGAAAAAATATTAATTGGTTGAGATCCTAAAGGATCCTCATCTGAAAGAAGAGAGAAAAGAGAAGAAAAAAGAAAACACCAAAGATAATTGAGAATAAAGAATAAAGAAGAGTGATAAGTTAAGTCTAGACTACTTTATGGCTGAAGGAGAGAGTTCTAGATATGGGGGGGGGGGTTTAAATATTCATTAATAACTTTTGAGGGGCACGAGGAGACAGTAATATTGAAAAGACCAGATAAGACTACTCACTCAGGAGATTTTGAGTTATCCAAGTAGTACCGAGTAATATTTTTTACCGCCTTAGTATTTTAACTATTTTATCTCGGATAGAAAATACCTAAATTGCTTTAAAAATAGGATCTTAAAACATTTAAGTGCAACAAATGACTTAATCTGTTTGATAGTTTACAACATATTCGTGATCTGTCGCAACAAATGACGTAATCTGTTTGATAGTTTACAACTGATGCATAATATGTTGCAACAGATTACCTAATCTGTTTGACTTGATCCAACAGAAAAGATATTTGTTGCAATAGGTTTAACATTTGTTTATATATAATTTCAATTGATTTCATATGTTAGACTAATACCATAATTGAATGTGAGTTCTCATAGGGTCAACTACAACTTTAATTGAGTCTTTTGGCAATTTCATGATGAGATAGTATTGCTTTCCTCCCGACTAGAGTCTTCGATCGATCACTCTAAGTCAAATCGATTATTACTACCTCATATGTTAGACTAATACCTTAATTGATTAATCTAGGACTAAGGTACTAATACCTTAATTGAATAATCTGGGACTAAGGGTGAGTTCTCATAGGGTCAAGTACAACTTTAATTTAGTCTTTTGGCAATTGCATGATGATATGGTACTGTGTTCCTCCTGACCAGAGTCGTCGATCGATAACTCTGAGCCGAACTGATTCTTACTACCTCATATATTAGACTAATACCTTAATTGATTAATGTAGGACTAGGGTACTAATACCATAATTGAATAATTTGGGACTAGGGGTGAGTTCCAATAGGGTTAACTACAACTTCAATTGAGTCTTTTGGAAATTACATGATAATTCGGTACTGCGTTTCTCCCGACAAGAGTCATCGATTGATCACTTTAATCCAAATCGATTATTACTACCTCATATGTTCAACTAATACCTTAATTGATTAATATAGGACTAGGGGTGAGTTCTCATAATGTCAACTACAATAGATGACAATGCCTATTTGATAATTTACAACAGATGGGTAATCTATTACAACATATGACTTAATCCATTTGATAATTTACAACAGATGGGTAATCTCTCACAACAGATGACTTAATCTGTTTAATAGTTTACAACAGATTCATGATCTGTCGCAACAAATGATGTAATCTATTTGATAGTTTACAATAGATGCGTAATATATTGCAATAGATTACATAATTTATTTGATTTGATCCAATAAAAAATACATCTGTTGCAATAGGTTGAGCATTTGTTTATATTTAATTCAATTGATTTCATATGTTAGACTAATACCTTAATTGAATGTGAGTTCTCATAGGGTCAACTACAACTTCAACTGAGTCTTTTGGCAATTGTATGATGAGACGGTACTACGTTCCTCCCGACCAGAGTCGTCGATCGATAACTCTAAGATGAACCGATTCTTAGTACCTCATATGTTGAACTAATACCTTAATTGATTAATCTAGGACTAGGGTACTAATACCTTAATTGAATAATTTGGGACTAGGGGTGAGTTCTCATAGGGTAAACTATCGATTAATCTAGGACCAGGGCTGAGTTCTCATAAGGTCAGCCATAACAGATGGTAGTGCCTATTTGATAATTTACAACATATGGGTAATCTATTGAGATATATGACAATCCATTTGATAATTTACAACAGATGGGTAATCTGTCGCAACAGATGACTTAATCTATTTAATAATTTACAATAGATTCGTAATCTATTGTTACCTAATTTGATTGATAATTTACAACAGATGAGAAATCTGACGCAATAAGTTGAACATTTATTTTTACAATATCAATTGAATTCATATGTTAGACTAATAGTACCTAAATTAATTAATCTAGGACCAGGGGTGAGTTTTCATTGGGTCAACTAGAGTATTTGGTCAACTACAACTTCAATTGTTTTTATACAATTTCAATTAAATTACCTTTTTGGCAATTGCATGATGAGAGGGTTAAAAATTACGCATATATTTTATGATTTTAAAAATAATTAAGATCAAATTAACATTTTCAAAACTACTTGTCATTCTTTTCCAAAATACAAATCAACCCATACAAAACGTTTCATCATTTCAAATCTCGAGGTCTCACTCTTTCTCTCTCATTCTCACTCAACAATAAAGTACAAATAACAACTACTCAATAAATTTGCTCAACCCTCCACAACAGTTTGCTTTTCTTCTCTTTTTTGACCACATAAGTGTTATTTTTGAATTCATTCTTGCTTTTATCAGTCGTTTTCTTTGTCTTCGTGGGCAACAGAGTTCGAGAAGAGCTCTATATTTGTTATTTTTTCTAAAAATAAAGGCTTTTAAAATCTATGCATACATCAGTTGTAATGTAATTTTTGTTTTTCTTTGTCTGTAGGTAAAACATGTCTCCCAAAAGAAAAGAAAGTAAATGTGGATCAATGTCTGACCACCCCAAAAAAAAGCTACAGTACAGAGGGATTTAGAGGAGCTTCCTGAACAATCTCAGTCAGGGAAAAGTAAAGCTGAGGAAAGATATGAAAACTACATTGAGGGAGGTGGACAAGGGTCTGTAAATGGTGATGAAGAAAATTAAAGTGAGAAAGAGGAGGAATTAGAGAGTGAGAAAGAGAAAGAGGATGATCATCAGCATGATGATAATGGATCACCGATGGGGCATGAATTAATATCAACATCCCAGCATGATCCTTTCAAAACTTTTAGTATTGGCAGATTTCAAGTTGTGATGCCGATAAATGAACCAGAAGAAAAACAACTAACTGGTCAAATTGTACTTAAATGTCAGATGGGGAAATTTTTTGAACATTTTATGAAAATTATGAAGAACGAAAACATCGGTGGAATTTTTAAGAATAGCTACTTTGGACACTTTCTTGAGCTGCCTGAGGACCCCTCTGCCTGTATCCACTTCCCTATGACGATGGTATATGGTCTTCTCAAGTACAAAATCAAGTATGCAGGGAATGATAAAGATTCAGAGGAGGGGAAAAAAGAAGATGGATGAAATCTGGATTAACTACTATGGCATGCCTGTTTGTTTTGGCTTGCAAGAGTTTGCCATAGTGACGGGCTTGATATGCCATCATCCAGAAGGACCACCACCCCACAAAATATTCAAGGCAGAAAAATGCAAGAAAAAAATAGATGGTTATTTGACATTGCTCGACGTGGCTATAAAACATCAGATTTGTTGACAAATCTCGAGGATAAAACTATACCAGAGCAATACAGGGAGTAATTGTGCTTAGTTTGGTTTGCCCATTCGGTTATATTGACAAGAGACATCAAAAAGGTCATAGAAGATGATTTATTGGTGTGTGCTGAGGATTTTTATAAATTCAACAATTATCCTTGAGGATATGACAACTTCTACTTGACTGTCCAATATTTACTGACAAAGCTATCCTCAGGGAAGACCACATTATACGTATTTTCTTGGGCTTTCATGGTAAAATTAATCACTAATTTTACTCATCGATTAATTTATATTGAATATAGTTATTATGACTTTTTTTTACTTGCTTCTTGTTTACATTTTTTAGGCTTGGACATTTGAAGCCATTCTTCCCCTCCGAAAGCAGTTAATGGATTACCCGAATGAGGTTTCTCATCCAAGTATATTTAGGTGGTTGACTGCAAAGAGCAACACCAATATTAAGGAGGCTGATCTCTTTAACCCTCTGGATGATGAAGTACATCTTCTTCAAGTAAAATAATTCTACTGAAAGAAAGATATTGAACAGATGTTATATCTGGTGCAACAGATGTTATATCTGATGCACCAAATGAGGCATTTATTGCGACAGGGTATGTCTTGCATCAGATTACCCATCTGTTGCTTTGGTTCTCTAAACTCAACTCTAAAAATATTAACCACCTATTGCAAATTATGCGACAAATATGTAATCTGATAACATATTGGTCATCTATTACGATGTATAGATCAACTGTTGCATAACAGATTAGCCGTCTTGTGAAACTATTGCAATAGATGATTGATATTTTACCTCAGATTATCCATGTGTTGCTTTATTTCTCTGAACCGGACTCAAATGAATTTTAACGATATACTGCAAACTATGCAATAGACGGGTCTTTTTTTAAATGTATCCCAACTGTGAAAATTATTATATTATATATTTAAATGCATCTGTCTTTTTTTATAGGTTGTGCATCCATGGATCGTGCCTATTGAGGAGGAGTCGGTGATGACTTCTTATATTACTCTAGGTTATGTTGATACTATAGCAGACCCAACGGTGGAGTTAATGAAAAAGGAATTGGCTGGAGCAACAACCATAAGAAGAGCAGTTAGGCAAGGTCAGCCTAATGTTGAGGTTTTTCATGACCAACCTTTTACTGAGGCAGATCTGGGTGCTTCTTTTGGTGAAGTTGTTGGTATTGGTGGCAGACATGCTTATGCTGCTACCACTCATGATGATGAGCATGTTGATGCTCAAGAAAGAACAAATATGTTTAAAAACACCTCTTTTCGCCCTTACACAGGTCCCTCTCACCCCTCTTCACCCTCGTGTTCTCGTTGCGAATGCGAAGAGTGCAAGGACAAATAGGATAAACTCTTTAAAAAAGTAGAGGCTATCTCTAAAGCTATCGAGGAATTCAAATCCAAGAGGTGTGTCATACCATTCAAGAAGGTGAGGGAACTGCACACTCCTTCAATTTTAGTTAGGAGAAAGAAAAAAATGATTAGAGACGTACTCTTCGGTCAAAAATCAAAGAAATTACAATTCCTCCCTCTCCAAAAGTTGTTGAAGTTTAAGGGCCAGTCAAGAAGGTGGACATATACTTGGAACTTGGCGCCGAAATGAAGAGGGATCTACGACAGACCAAGAATGCCAAGCCAGGCGCACCAGATTACCCCAGGCCTCCTTTTCCCCCCAAGACTTCCAGACTATGACTGCTATGCAGATGCCGTACGAGGATAAGGTAAGTTTACTTTTCATAACCTACCCCTTCTAATCTACCCCATGAAGAAGAATCTACGCAACACATTTCACATCTGTTGCAACAGCGGGGTATACTGGTGCAACTGGTAGTGGTTCTGTTGCAACTTATTATCCATCTGTTACATAAGTTGTGTTGGATGGATCTGTTGCATCTTTACTATTACTATCCTATTTAAAAATTGACTTCTTATCTCAGAGTATATTGACATAATTCTCTGCCTCATGAGTAAAAGGCAATTAACGTACCGGGAAGCTTATGATGCTATCAATAGAATAATGAACCTCGACTTCTGCAAGAAGCTCAAGGATAGGTACGATCAACTTAATGGGGAGGCGTTATCCTTGGTGTGGGACTTGATTTTCTACTTCCTACGTTGGTCTTGGATGAATAAAACGTGATAAAATATGTTAGAGGGGACAGGCCAAATCCACATGGCAAGAGCTGTACCGAGGCAAAAAGGATTCTTGCAGTCATTAGCATGAACGACATGCATTATCGGGTTGTTTAGATACTACTCAAGGAGGGAAAGATCAATGTTTATGACTCCAACGTACCTCTCATCGACAATTTCGATCCTTTTCTCTTCCTGGAGCCACTGATAGTGCTGTTACCCATCTTGTTGAGGGAGAGTAAACTGATGAATAATTTGCCAAAAAAAGTGTTGATGAAGAAATTATGAGATTTTGAAGGTCGAAACAAGGGAATGATCCTTCCAAAAGATGATGCCGCTAAAGCAAGTGGCTTGCACGCTCTTGCACATATCGAATGTTTGCTGACCAACATAGAAATAGATAAGCCAATGATTTTCTGTGCGACAATGTTGTGGCAAACTTCCAAGAGGTCTGGGCTTGTGGGGTACTAACTGGACGCTTGAAGACTGTGTATATAGAAGAGCCTGTGAAATAAAAATTTTTAATTTCAAGTCACCCTTCACTTTATTACATGTACATGTAGTGGCAATAATTTTTTTCTGATGAAAGTTGAGTTTTTTATAATGCAATAGATTGTCAATTTGTTGTAAAATATATTTAATCCGTTCTGGCAGATAATTTATCTATTGCAATAGGTTGGTCATCTGTTGCATTATGCCGATGTTATTTCTATGAATAATCTAATAATCTAAGTCTAATTTATTACAACAGTGGGAAGATCTGTTTGATAATTTCGAACAGATGACCTAAATTTTACAACAGTTGCCTAAATCTTTTTGATATTTTCCAACAATTACGCTTGAATATCCATGTGCTCGACAACATGAAACCAGTAGTAAATACACACACCACCATAAAAATTTCAGCAATTAGGCTTGAATATCCATGTGCCCAACAACACCAAACTAGTAGCAATAACGACAACAATGTAGTATTTTCTTGCTCAATTTTGTTTATCTTCAGAAGCCTTGACTTTGTTCAACAAACTAAGATTACACGATTTACTTGTGAAGGGTGTCATTCTTCATACCAATCAAAGTAATCACATCCACCCAATTTCTATAAAAAAGAGAACACAATTAAAAACAATTACAAGTCAATAATTAATCAACTAATTAAATGAAAAAAATATTACCTTTGAAATCTTACAAGAAAAAAACCTATGACCCAGATTTTGTTGAGTCCAAGAAGTCTTTAACAGAGCTTCATGACCGCACTTACAATATCGCAAATATTTATCACAAAAATAGTGGAATATACGCTCGACATTGTCAAGCTTAGGTAGAAAAAATGAAAGAAATAATTTGATGAATTTGGATAGATAAAAGAAGATGACGATGAAGAAGAAGATTTGGGAATTTAGGGTTAAATTTTAGGAGGAAGATGAATATATAAGACAATGGGGGGATGACCATTGGGGGGGAGTGAAGGTGACAACAAGTCACCAAAATGTGCCAGACTGGCACATTTGATGCCTATTTTATTTTACGTGTTTAAAATGAACGCTGTCTACTTGATGCCTATTTTATTTTGGGTGTTGAACTGAACACCGTTGATGGGTTTCGTCTTTTTATATCAATTCAATTCACTTTAACCTTTTTACACGTAGTGGCAATTTTTAATGTCCAACGAAAGTTGAATTCTTATAATGCAACAGATTCTCCATCCGTTATAACAATTATTCTACCTGTTCTGACATATAGTTTATCTGTTGCAATAGGTTGGTCATCTATTGCATCATCTTGATGTTATTATCTAAGTCCATCTGTTGCAGCAGTGGGAAAACCTATTTGATAAATTCTAATAGATTACCTACCTATTGCAACATATGTCTAAATCTGTTTGATTTTTCTAATAGATGTGTCATCTGTTACAACAGATACATTATCTATTGTAATATGTGAATATAGTATTCATTTTTTAATTAATAAGTTCAAATTTGAGGAATAAATAAAATTCGTAGACACAATAAAATAAATCAAAGCCTTCATAAATTAGCTGAAATAAGTCAACGAATAAATGAAATGTAAAAAAATTGTTATGGGTACAGATCTTAACAAATACATCAACAATAATTTAAGTATACTGCCAAGGATTACTTTGACAGGCTCAAACTATAAAGATCTACTCAGTATGGACAAGTTGTTCTTCATCCGGTGCTATGGAATTCGGTTTTGCTCGTCGTGGATCTTCATTGTCGCTTACGTACGGTTTTTCCTCTTTTTGTTCTTCGTATTTACATAAAAAGAGTAGTATATTGTCAATGTTGTTCAGCAGTAGCTTCTTCTACATCCACCTGGAAAGCCAGAATTGGTCAATGCTAATCACGGAGATACAACAAAATGGACAAGGATAACTCATCTCTTCTAGTAAATCTAACAGGTCTTCCTCCTGTTTTAAATTATCCCAAATAAATTATATTTCTGTTACAATAATGAATCAATAGTTGGGACAAATTTCTACATGAGAAAGACCTTGTATGATAATTTCCAATGGATGAACCATCCGTTGCAATATATGAATCATCTGTTGCAGCAGATCGGTCGTCTATTGGTACAAATAAAAGTGGTATGAAAAGCTGTTTGATTTGCTAAAATAGATGAGACATATGTTGTACCAAATACTTTATCTGGTGCAACAGGTTAGTCAACTGTTTCAACAGATATATACATTTGTTTGATAATTTTCAGCAGATGTATCATCTGTTGAAACAGATATGTGTCTATTTATTTTGTCAGTTGGAAGACATATAATATATTCATCTTCTTCACCTTGTGCTACTCTCCTTTGGATATTGTATGTTTCTCAGTACAACACACAGACAAAGGAGTTGCAATTTCGCTTTTTTGGATGCTTGATAATGCCCTGGAAATCACTTTCCTTCTCCTCTTAGCCCTAATCTCTAATGGAGTGGATGAAAAAAAAATCTTTTTTGATGGAATGAGACCCCTCTTAGATGTCAATTCCTTTACAGAAGCAGTTAGTGCATTAATAACATTAATCACTACATCATGTTTTGCCCTGCAGTCTTGATATTTGCATGCAGAACATTCACTGAGAGAGGCAAAATTTGTATAACCAGTATGATCATACTCATAATGGTTTGCTTTAAATACTGTAAGAGAAGAATCATTAGCACCAACAACAACACCACTACCACCACCAACAGCTCCATCACCACCTAGACCATCAATAATAACAAGTCCACCCTCCAAAATTATTTTTCTTGTAATGGTTGTTGCTCCAAACAATTTCATTTTTATTCTTTCAGTGACCTTAGGGTCCGATAAAGTTTGAACAGATTGTAAAGTAAGAAAAAGTGGAATATTCAACTCTCGATTGATTAGAACTAGCGACGTATGCACAATTTAACATAAATCATTACATATATTAGAAGGATGATTAGATCATTCAAAAAAACATTAATTAAAAGAAAAAATTAATTATAATTATACTTACTGCATCCTTTGGGGGGTTGAAGAGATAAAGAAAATTTACATTTTTATCAGTTTTGACAGACAACTATCTTAAGATTCTTGGACAGGAAACTCCTTCCTGGTAGTTCACTTGTTGTCTCAAATAAGGAATGGCTTCAAATGCCCAAGCATATAAAATAACGCCAGTAAATCAAAACCATTATTGAGTGAAAAAATGAATGATATCATAATAGAAGAAAGAAACATTTACCATGAAAGCCCATGGGAAGCCATATAAGTTGACTGTCTTTGGCGCTAACAGAGTCAACAAATATTTGACAGTCATTTTGAAGCTTTCATACCCCAAGGATAGTTGTTAAATGCCTCAAGATCCTCAGAGAACTTTATTAAACTGAGACTTATGTTGTTGTTAATGTCTCTCGCCCAAAGAATATTATGTACAAACCAAACCAAGCATAATGACTACTTGTGCTTCTTTGAAAGTCCTTTACCTTTCAATGCTTCTAACAAATTTTTATTTTTGAAGCTTGGACCAATAATGGACACCAGGTCATCACGATCACATGACTTACCTTTGCCTTTTTTGGGTGTTCGGGTGTTTTTTTTTGGGTTAGAATAGGTATAACTTGAGAAGAAAAATAACATTTTAGTCTAATAACTATGGTAAACTCCTTCCAACCAAAACAAATAGGCATGCCACAGTAATTTATCCATACCTCATCCATCTTATCTTTGTTTTCATATATAAACCTATGCTTGAGAAGTTCATATACCATTTTTATTTGGAAACGAGCATTGTTGTTCTCCAATAAATCAAGATATTGCCCAAAGCAACTGTCCCTGAAATAAGAATCCAATTTTGGTTCTCGAAGTATTTTTCCAAAGATATCGAAAGATTTTCCCATGGCTGAATTAACCACGAAATCACCCGTTAAATCTGCGACACCATCGCACTGCATTCTCACAAGATAATAATCAATGCTGAAGGCTTTGACCAACTCTTCAGTAGAAGGTCTATTAGCATTTGCATTATCTCTTTTGAAATATTCCTCCTCCCCGTGTCCTTCATATTCTGCTTTCGATTGAGATAACACTTGTAAAGTAAGATTATAGAGTGGTGGATATAGCCTAGCTGCTTCACTTGTTTCTTTACTTAGACTTGATTCAATTTCTGTTCTTTTGGGAACCATATTATCTAAAATTAATAGAAGCATAAAATAATATATTATTGTTAATTAATGCATCGTTAAAAAGGGATAAAAGTAAATCAAAAAAGCAAAATAGTAAAATAACAATTGCAACAGATCATCGATTTATTGCACCAAGTAGTATATCTGTTGCAGCATATAACAAACTATTGTAGCGGTTGAGTAATCTGTTGCAACAATACAAAACATATCACTTATTTTTTAAGACAGATGAATGGTCTGTGCAACAGATCACATAACTGTTGTGACATCATCTGTTGCAATATATGAGTGATTTATTGGAACAGTTAAATAATCCGTAGCAAAGGCTGAGTAATCTATTGCGACAATACAAAACATATCATTCATCTGTTGAGAAAGATGAATGGTTTGTGCAACAGGTCACACATCTGTTGCAACATATGAGTGATCTGTTAGAGCAGTTAACTAACCTGCAGCAACGACTGAGTAATTTATTGCGACAATACAAAATATATCACTCATCTATTGAGAAAGATGAATGGTCTGTGCAACTGGTCACACATCTATTGCAACATATGAGTGATCTGTTGGAATAGTTATCTGACGATAGGCGTATTTACACGCCTAAAGTACTATAATTTACCCATATTTTAGCTAAGTTTTGAGGACAAAATATATAATTCATGCACTTTTAGTCCTTTTTCCTGTAAGTGAGCTAACAAACGTGATTAGCAAGTTTTCAGGTATAAATGATGAAGATTTAAGCATTTTATGGATAACTTGACGCCAAAGGAAGATTCACGAAAGAAGGAAAGCAGATCTTGGACGCCTAGGGACTAAAAGTGACGCATGGAAAACCTATCCCGGGCAAAAACAACATTTCCAAAGACTTTGGGGATCAGCAGTAACTTATTAGGAGTAGGATAATGATGCAGTAACTTATTAGGATTAGGATAAGTAATGCAGTAGCTTAGTAGGAATAGGATATGGGTATTATAAATACCCTATTTTGCTGAAGTTTTTATAATTCTCATCCATCGACCCATTCATCCCACCTATTTCCGCCATCCTCATCCTTATTCCTCCAAATTCGACTATTTCCCTTTTTCTTCATTAATTCATTGTTGACATTATTTTTCATCTATTCGACTTTTAAATTTTCATAACAAGAGAAACGCTACTAAGCAAGGAAATTACGCCATAAGTGACGCTATTACCTACATATCGTGAGATTGTTATGATGATAATGTCTATTGTGTTTTCCGTTGCACTCATTAGTAGCTAAACTTCTCTGTTGGGGTTATGGAAGCCTTATGATATACTATCTATTGCTATGAGTTTGTGAATTCTTGACATGCATGCTGATTATATCATTACTCTCTTCATCTTAATTCAAATTCTTGTGGTTGCAAACATATAGAATACGCCAGTATATCATTAACTTGTTTGAAAGAAAAGTTACATGTCTGGAAAAGAGATAATGTCAAGGAAACAGGGCACCAACCCCTGTTTAAAAGTTAGTGCCGTAATTGGATTAACCTCTTGGAGATTTTGTACCATTAGATACGCTTTAAGCTCGAAAGAGTTAAAGTAAAATAATCCTTGATGGTCGAAAGACGCTTGGATTTACCATAGAATATGCATCTCTATAAGCGCATACATGTCTGAATTCCACATAACTCATAGCCAATAGATACGTAAAACTCATAAGGTGGACATAACCCTAACTTCCAATTCTCATTGATTAAAATCTTACTAAATATTCTTTCTTTTTACTTTGCTATTTTCTGTTTTCACTTTGTTACATTATTTGCATGCTACAATCCCCCCTTTTTACGAAACTTTCACCAAAAGTCTAATAATCTTTGCTTACTTAGTGACCAAGTATTCTCTGTGGGATTCGACACCCAACCCAGTTGGGTTCTATATTTGACAACGACCGCTTACACTCTTATGAGAGCTGTAGTTTGACCGTTATAAAAAATTGGCGCCATTGCCGGGGAATACGGTTGTCAACTAAGTTTGTGATAATTACTAGACCCTTTGGTCAAAGATTCTTGTATTTTACTTTTAGTTGTTGTTTTTGTTTTCTGCAGGGTTTTTTCAGTGCATGCCCCATACTCGGAGTTCGGGACAACCATTATTACCCACAAACCCTAAACCGCAACTTATTGGAAGGATGGAGGCGCAACGTGACATTGTAAGAAGGGCTGCTCAACAGGAGCAGGCTAGACTAGCTGCGTTGGCTGCTGCCCAAGTACATCAACAAAATATTGATAACCCTGGGCGAGCAACAAATCCTAATGATGAGAAATTGGGTGATGATGAGTTACTAAACCCTAGGTGTGATGCTGAGGTGGCGACACCAGCAAACAGAAGAGATCGTCAAGCAAGATTTAGGCCTGAACGCCAATCTGTGCAAATACCGTTCGATGATGATAATGATGATCTTGATGGAGCTTGTGCCACAGGAGCTATTATTCCTCCGCCATTGTCACCCGGAGCCAAGTTCAACATCACTAGCACCATGATTCAGTTATTGCAACTCAAGGGATTATTTGGTGGACTTGCAGGTGATGATCCGAATATGCATCTGATCAACTTTATCTCTACATACAAATCATTCGACAATCCAGGCGTTGGACAGAATGCAATTCGGCTATGCTTATTTCCATTGTCTCTATCTGGGGAGGCAACATTATGGTTGAATGGGCTAACTCCTGATTCTATTACTAATTGGAGGCAATTGAAAGACGCTTTCCTAGAAAGATTCTTTCCGCCATCCAAAAGAGCACAGTTGAGAGATGAGATCACCAATTTTTGACAGCTTCCAACTGAAGCTCTCCACAAAACATGGGAGAGGTTCAAGACGAAGCTAATCCAGTGCCCAAACCATCATATGACCAATGTCCACTTAATGGAGATATTATACAGGGCTTTGAATTTGGTGACTAAGCCAGTGGTTGATAATGCAGCAGGTGGTTCATTCATGGACCTCACCTTTGTTCAAGCAAGCGATATGCTAGACCGGATGACAAAGCAAAGTAGAGCTTGGCATACCAGGGATTCTGAGGTAGCAAGCCCCACTTTATCTATTGCCATGACTGCAGAACAAAGGAGAAGAGAAGAAGAACGTGATCAAGATATGGCGCATATGAAAACATAGATAGATCTTCTTACCAAGCATTTATTGTCTGGGAAGACCGAAAAAGTAAAATAAGTTGCGTCAAAAGGAAGAGACGAATCTGATTCTAAGGAAGAAGCCAACTACTTGAACAATCATGGGGGTTTCCGAGGCAATGCCCAAGGAAACCAAGGTCGAAACTATTATGATGATCTGGATACATGGACCGCGATCAAGGTAGTTGGAAGGATCAGACTAACAGGATTGGTTTGTATGTTCCTCCTGGAAATCGTGAGGCTGTGGCGTCTGGCTCTAGAAAAATGTCCATGGAATATATGATGACGAAGCTGTTGAAAGGAGTAGAGGCAACCAATACGGGAGTGAATGAGGTGAAGAACAAATTGTCTTCAATAAATCAGTTGGTTGACTCACATTCCACTGTAATAAGACAACTAGAGCAGCAATTGAGTCAACTTTCAGCAGCAATTAATCAAAGAAAAGCCGGCACCCTACCTAGTGACACTGTGCAAAATCCAAGGAACGACGGATCATGCATGGCCATTACTACCAGGAGTGGTAAGGTGTTGGAAACTTTATCCAAAGGCAAGCAAATGACCAATGCAGAAGATGACGACGCCGAAAAAGATGATGAGGTTGTTCGTGACGTCATCCCTCGACGTTCACAACCTGAAAAGACCGCCGAACTAAAGCAAGACGAAAAGAAAGTTGTGGAGAAAATGATTCCCCTTCCACCACCACCTTTTCCTCAGAGATTAAAGAAGAAAGCTGACGATACCAAGTTCAATAAATTTATGACTATGTTGAAGCAGCTGACCATTAATGTTCCGTTGGTAGAGGCGCTAGAACAGATGCCTGGGTACGTGAAATTTATGAAGGATCTCTTGACAAAGAAGCGGGCTGAAAGTTATGATCCGGCAGATAACATTCATCATTGCAGTGCGATTACCACGAGATCGTTAGTTCAACAGAAGGCAAACCCTGGTGCTTTCACTATTCCTTGCACGGTTGGATCTATGAATTTTGATAAGGCATTGTGCGATTTAGGAGCTAGCATTAATTTGATGCCACTATCCGTCTACAGAAAGTTGGGGTTGGGCGACCCTACACCAACCAATATGCGGCTCGTGATAGCAGATAGGTCGGTAAAACGACCTGTGGGTATCTTAAATAATGTGTTGGTGAAGGTGTCTACCTTCATTTTTCCTGCAGACTTTGTAATTTTGGATTGCGAGGTGGATTCTGAAGTTCCCATAATCTTGGGACGTCCTTTCCTTACAATAGGAAGTGTGCTTATTGACATGAGAGCTAATGAGGTTTTATTTTGGTTGAATGACGAAGTGGACCGTTTTGATGTATGCAAAGCAATGAAGCAGCCCAAAGATATGGATGTGTTCTCTATAGCTGAAGCTAATTATAAGGATGACAAAGAATTATCTGTAGAGAAGCAGCTTACTGATGAGTCACTATCTGATGAGCTGCTGAATTTTGAGCGTGAGGAGGCTCAAGAACATGAAGAAACTATGTGTGCTCTAACAGAAATAGGGTCCTATTCTCATACTCCTAAGCAACCGGACCTTAGATCTTAAGAAACAACCGTCACCAACAGTGAAAACTTCCATTGAAGAGCCACCAGTGCTAGAATTGAAAGTGCTCCCTAATTATCTAAGGTATGCGTTCTTTGGAAGTGGAAATACACTTTCGGAGATTGTTGCTAATGATTTAAGTGAACTGCACGTAGAGGGTATCATCTCTGCTCTGAAGAGATACATGAGAGCTATGGGTTGCACTATTGATGATATAATTGGTATCCCTCCTGGGATGTGTATGCACAAGAGTCATATTGAAGAAGATTGCATGCCTACAAGTAAGCATCAACGTCGTTTGAATCCATTCGGAAAATGATGCACCAAATATCTCGATGAAGTCTAAGTAATCGAGATAACTATGTCGTGCCGCGATAATAAATCAAGTGCTTGGTGGGAGGCAACCCATTGTTTTTAATTGTTTTAATTGTTTTGTATTTCTAGGATTTTGTTGAGCCACGACCAAAACTAAGGTTCTTGGTGGGAGGAAACCCATCGTTCTAATCGTTTTTGTTATTTTTGAGTATGTGTAGGTGCAAGATGTATAAAGGAGGAGATTGGTCCCAAATTTTGATTTGGAATTGTGTCATATTAAAGGTGGTAAGTGAGTAATGAAGGAGCAAAAAGCTTTCGGTTAGGCATTGCCTATACAAATCTAGGCAATGAACAAGGCAAGGCCTATGTAAAACTAGGCCACGGACAAGGCATGGTCTATGCTATGGCCTTTGCTCTCTGAATCTACAATGCCATAGCATAGGCGTCGCCTATGCTATGGCCTTCTTCTCAACTAGGCAAAGCATTAGGCGCTGCCTATGCTATGGCCTTCTGCTCAACTAGGCAAAGCATTGGGCATGGCCTATGCTATGGCATTCTGCTCAACTAGGAAAAGCTAAAGGCGCCGCCTATGCCATTGCCTTTGCACTCTGAATCTACAATGCCATAGCATAGGTGCCACCTTTGCCTCCCAAAACTCTCAAAACTTTTATTTTTGCTCTTTTAACTTTGCAAGAACATCTTCCGAGGCCATCAACCAAGTAAGTACTTCTTTGCTCTTCTTTTATATTACGTAAGTATTACAATACTACACCTATAATAAGTTGTTAAATCTTGAAGTAGTGTTGGTGATTTGAATGTGGTTGATACAACTAAGTAAGTGAAAGAATATGTATGGATGCTTTTGACTTGTTTCCAACTTGTATTTGATTTTAATACACTGTCATACTTTTGCGAAATCAACATGGTCAAGATAATTGCATAATCTTGTAACTCGAAAGCTTACATGTTGAAATGACTTGTTCATTGAGATGAAAATCATGGGCGACTACAAACATGCGATGTTGTGATTATTTCTATGCCATAAATTGATACGATATCTATGTAGTAGTTTTGTTCAAAAGATGCATTAGTCCAAACACAAACGCATTGTCAAGATTGCATAACGTTAAGAGGATATGAAAGTATGACTGTGCTGAACATATTGTTGGAATATATCACCTAAATGTATGTCGATGAAGTTTGAGTAATCGACATCATTCACTTAATTAGTTTGTGTCAACAAATTAAGTGTGGGGTGGTGCTACTATTGTCTGTTTGTCGATTGAATCTTCCGAGATGAAGCTAACATGACTCTATTGAGATCTCAGGTAGAATGGCACAAAAAGTACGACAAGGAAAAGAAAAAGTGCCCACCTCACAGAAAGGTAAGAAAAGAGGAAGAAAAGAGAAAGCTGAATCCTCCGTGCTGCAAATACCTCGACGCACTCTTGGAATCAAGTGGGGTACTTATGAGGAACTTCTGATGACGACGACTCTGATGATGATTTCGATGAAGGGGGTATGACCCCAGACATAGAGGAGGAGTCCGACTAACCAGGTTCTTTTTATTTATTTTCCACTGAAGGCAGTGTGTCCCGTCTAAGTGTGGGGTGCTGGTATTTGTATGCTATACTCTGTTATCTGCATTTGCTTATTTATGTTTGTTTGTTTGCTTATTTATTTTTGTTTGTTTTATTTTTTATTTTTAAAAAAACTTTGCATAAAAGTGTTCTGATAGGCAGCATGGTATTGTGACAAGAGTTTGTGATAAAATCATTACTATTGAGACATTTAGGCTCCAAGTGTGACTCACTATGTGATAATTGTGTGGTTTAATTCATTCATCTGTTGGGTCAAGAGTCTATACTGCTCCCAATAAAGTTGACCATATGCCTTGTGTGTGTGAGATGATAGTATATTCTATGTTTGTGGCTGATGCTAGAACTTGCCTGGCGTGTGTGTGAAGCGGAATAAAGAGTGTGAGTTTAGGAGATGATTTAGGCATTTCTTTGGCAACCTATGATTGTTTACCTTTATTTTACCTACGCGTGGACATTATCCTAGTTAACTCTTTTGAGCCTTTAGCCTATTTTCTTTGACAGCCTCATATGTAAGCCTAATCCATTTTTTTTGAAGACCATAATTTGATCCAAATTCCTAAGTGCTTTAAAGTGTAAAGTCATGTGACAAAATAAGAGGAAATTGGGTGAGTATGATGCCTTAGAATGTATTGGTGCTTGAATTAGTTATGAAAAAGAATTGCTAACATAAGAGGTGTGTTATGAAAATAAAAAGGAAAAGAAAACTAAAAAGTTAGTTATGTTTAAAATTGAAAAACAAAAGAGGAGAGAAGGGGTGGTAGAATAAAAGAAAGTAGAAAGGTTTTTTGAAAGAAAGTGTTAATGGCATAATGTGATGTATTAAAGCGCTTAGGAACATAGTCACTATTTCTGGCAAAAATAGTCTTACCCGTCCCTTAGCCTACATTACAACCTATAAAAGACCTATTTGATCCTAAGCTTAGCATTCTGATATTTAGTGGAGCATTACACTAAGGGCAAGCTTATGGTCATCAGTTGCAACATATGAATTCTTTGTGAAAGTGAGAGCAAGGATAATCTTATACCCATGTTTGAAATACATACAATACTTGTGAGTGATTATGGGTGACATATTGTGAGACACACATGGTTGATGAGTTTTGGGTAAGTCGTATATGATTCTTTGCGCCTTAACTTTTGAATACGAATTAACCATCATCACGAGTCTATATTAGAGGTTGAAATTGTTTCTAGTAGTGATCAGAAAACTACTTTTTGTTAATGATTGTCGTGCCTGTCTTGACGAATATTTTGTGCTATTACTGTGAAACCCTAAGTAGATGTTTAGATGGACATGATATTTTGTTCGAGGACGAACAAAGCTTTAAGTGTGGGGTGTTGATGATAGGCGTATTTACACGCCTAAAGTACTACAATTTACCCATATTTTAGCTAAGTTTTGAGGACAAAATATATAATTCATGCACTTTTAGTCCTTTTTCCTGTAAGTGAGCTAACAAATGTGATTAGCAAGTTTTTAGGTATAAATGATGAAGATTTCAGCATTTTATGGATAACTTGATGCCAAAGGAAGCTTCACGAAATAAGGAAAGCAGAGTTTGGACGCCTAGGGACTAAAAGTGACGCATGGAAAACCTGCCCCGAGCAAAAAGAGCATTTTCAAAGACTTTGGGGATCAGCAGTAACTTATTAGGAGTAGGATAATGATGCAGTAACTTATTAGGATTAGGATAAGTAATGCAGTAGCTTAGTAGGAATAGGATATGAGTATTATAAATACCCTATTTTGCTAAAGTTTTTATAATTCTCATCTATCGACCCATTCATCCCACCTATTTCCGCCATCCTCATCCTTATTCCTCCCTATTCGACTATTTGCCTTTTTCTTCATTAATTCGTTGTTGACATTATTTTTCATCTATTCGACTTTTAAATTTTCATAACAAGAGAAACGCTACTAAGCAAGGAAATCACGCCATAAGTGACGCCATTACCTACTTATCATGAGATTGTTATGATGATAATGTCTATTGTGTTTTCTGTTGCACTCATGAGTAGCTAAACTTCTCTGTTGGGGTTATGGAAGCCTTATGAGATACTATCTATTGCTATGAGTTTGTGAATTCTTGACACGCATGCTGCTTATATCATTACTCTCTTTATCTTAATTCAAATTCTTGTGGTTGCAAACATATAGAATACGCCAGTATATCATTAACTTGTTCGAAAGAAAAGTTAAATGTCTGGAAAATAGATAATGTCAAGGAAATAGGGCACCAACCCCTGTTTAAAAGTTAGTGTCATAACTGGATTAACCTCTTGGAGATTTTGTACCATTAGATACGCTTTAAGCACGAAAGAGTTAAAGTGAAATAATCCTTGATGATCGAAAGACGCCTGGATTTACCATAGAATACGAATCTCTATAAGCGCATACATGTCTGAATTCCGCATAACTCATAGCCAATAGATACGTAAAACTCATAAGGTGGACATAACCCTAACTTCCAATTCTCATTGATTAAAATCTTACTAAACATTCTTTCTTTTTACTTTGCTATTTTCCGTTTTCACTTTGTTACATTATTTGCACGCTATATTTGACAACGACCGCTTACACTCTTACGAGAGTTGTAGTTTGAGCGTTATCATTATCAACGGATAATATTGTTTAGATTTCTTCCAACATAGGGTCGTCTATCTCGGCAGAATAATGATCAGTTGGAAAAATCAAGTCTTGGACATTTCCTGTAGGAAGAGTTGATAAGATTTTATCCAACAAGAGGTTCATCTATTGCATCGGATCATTAATCTGTTGGTTCTTCCATTACACCAGATGGTTAATTAGTTGCATCCAATTTTTTATCTGATGCTTAATCTTTTTCAACATATGGTAAAGCTGTTGCATCAGATAGTTAATTTGTTGCATCAGAATTGTAATCTGATGGTTTCTCTAGTGCATCAAATGGTTGATCTGTTGCATCAGATGGTTAATATATTGCACCAGATGGGTAATCTGTCAGAGAAAATAAAGAATAGTAGCATGATTTTGTTCAACAAAAAAACAACAATTTCACCATTTTTACCAAGAATAAGAACAGAACAAATCAACCCAAATTGTCATTTTATTTTTATAAACACAAAAAGTAAAAAATCAAACTTCAAAAAGATGCAACAAACAATAAAATATCATAATTCACTTTGAAAAGAGAGGAGAAGAAATACCAGAAATTAGGGTTTTATTCAGACCGAATTTCAAATTAATGCAACAGTTATTGAAATTGGTAACCAATACTATAAGAGAACTTGGCTCAAGTTCCTCATTTTCTTCAAAACTAAAAGGGCCATAAACTTTTATCTGTGAAAAAAGAAAAGGAACGATGAAAAATTCAAAGTTGTTGTGGCCGGAGAGCAAGTTTGTCACATCGATTGAAGGTTAAAGTCGGAAAGGAACTCGAAGCCTAACTATTTGTAGTCGGATGTTGAAGTCACGAGGATTGAAATGAGAAATTTACAGAACAGTTGGTTGGGAGAGAGTTGAGTGAAGTTGTCGAGAGAGGAATGAGGACAGGTTGATTTGAATTGAAGAGGGGAACTCGAACCCCAACTATTTTTTGCCGTAGGTAGAAGTTGCCGAAAGTTAAAGGGAGAAAAAAGGGGAACTCGAAGCCCAACTATTTGTCGCCGGAGGTAAAAGTCATCGGGGGTTGAAGGGAGAAATTTTGCAGAACTGTTGGTTGAGAGAGAGTTGAGAGAAACTGTCGAGAGAGAGGAGAGAGTGGTTGATTTTGTTTGAAGAGGAGTGTGGGTTGGGTTGATTTGTATTTTTCCAAAGATTAGAAAGTTTTGAAAATATTAATCAAGTCCACAATTAACTTAATCAAGTTTTCTAATGATGTTTGACCCTATCTTTTGGTCAATGTCACCAACCCTTCATTCAAGACTTAAAAGACACCTTTCCTTCAATTTTCTCAAGTTACCAACATGGAAAAAAGGATAGAAAGTACTATTATTAGCTTTGGTTAAACCAAGAAGGAAAAAAGAGATTTAATACAAAAATGAGTAGGAAATTATTGGTGCGAAACTCCTAATATTTAGCAATCATATTTTATATTTATTTTACTCGAAACTAATATTATTCTAATATGGAAAATAATATGTGGAATAAAAAAATCATATTTCTGTAACTCTTTCTTGGAGAAAAAGATTTTAAACTTTTATAAATTACGAATGTTTCTTTTTTTTGTAAAAGAGTATGGATGTCGCGGATTATAATAGAAGGTTGAATTCATTTTTATTTATGTATTTGAATATGTTTCTTGTGATATCGTAACTTTAATTTTATGTGCAATTTAGTTGTAATGTCATTGCATGCCCTCTAATTTATTTTAATAAATTTGTGGTTTTTTTAAATATATTTGCATTAAATATAAAGACATGGAGGTCATAATTGATAGAAGGTTTTTGATTTATGAATTATATTTTTTTATAATTTCATAACTTTTATGTGCAATTTAATTATAATATTGTTGCATGCCTGTAGTCAGGGACGGAGCTACTCTTAGGATAGGGGGTTATACGAACTTCCATCGACGAAAAATTATACTATATATACGTGGTTACAATTATTTTTATGTATATATAGTAGATGTTGAACCCCTATAGTTAGTTCGTATGTTCACTTGTGAAATCTCTTGGTGAAAATCTTGGCTCCACCACTACCTGTAGTATATTTATTTTCAAAATATTATGATTCTTTCTTTATATAGATGCATTAGAAAGGAGAGTATGAAGGTCACATATTAAAGTAGAAGGTTAATTTATTTTTTTATGAATCATGTTTTAATTTTATAATCAATTGAAATCACGTGCAGCAAAAAGTCTAGAACTTATTTGAAATAGAATTCAACATGTCACGACCCAAAATAAGGATCATGATGGCACTTGTCGTGGCGTATCTTGACAAGTAAGCGTATCACCCAAACTGATACAAAAAGAAGAAAAGATAGAAATATCCCACGGTAAGGCTTCTAGAACGAAGCCGAACCATATAAGTAATCATAATAATGCGGAAAGAACTTATCCAAAATACCAATCATGCCCAAAACCAGGTGTCAATAGTGTAAGAACTACTAGTACAATCCAAGAGTCAAATGCATCAAAAAAATAACCATAAAGGAATAATAACTATCTCCGAATACTAATAAAGACATAACTAGTATAGAAAGATAGAGGTGCACTTCGAACGCATGAATGTCCAACCGTTACCTTGGAAGCTCCAACAATCACTCGAATCAAGCAAGTTGAGGCGCACTCGAGCTAGGACCTGCACCGAAAGGGCGCAGTAGGCATGAGTATGGTCCACTTGTACTCAGTAGGTATCATAGGCCGACCAAGCAAAGTAGTAAATAAAACAAACAAAATATACACTAAGGGCACGTCACCTGCAATAAGAAAATATCCCACAACGGTAGCCCACACCGCTTGCGCTAACAGTTTAATATATCTCACATATATTACATTAACACACCAAGATATAGGAAACAAGTATACATTACGTTACATATAAATAGAACAAGAGAGAACATGTAGATACAAGATCATCAACTACAAGTAAAGGAAGGTAAGACAAATACATAGATGACAAGTCAATAAGATAATACAACATAATATAAACACAATAAAGTAAGTGCAATGTATATGATGATGATGATGATGATGCACGAGGTCGTCGCACATCCTCCGGGATCGTCGCACAATCCCCGTATACACCTCCGGAGCTAAAGCATCCCGACGTAGGTCTCATGGGAGGTTCGTTAAACCAAATACAATCCATATATATCATATCTCATTTCCGGTATATCCCTCAAAAAGGATTTTATAAGGTGTTACAATGTCTTTTAAAAAAGTGTTGTCAGTGTTTCTAGATGTTGCCACAGTGGTACCAATATTTCATGCATGAGTATGATACGAAGATGTAATGCTCACAACCAATCACAATGAGTATTTACACGAAGAAGCACATGATATAATTCTACAACCAACCACAATGATACATTTCCACAACCACATACGCCAATATCCGCTCATTATGTTCGTATCATCTATGAATTTTCACATGTCTCATTTGCCAATAAAGTATGAATATAATCACAATACACCAATGGTACCATATTAGAATTTTAACAACACAATATAATTATTCATATGTATTGAAGGCTATCAATATCACATAGGACCCCACACGGTCACATATATCACATAATATCTCAATTTCGACAATTATATCACATATAAGCCCCCACACAGGCACAACACATAAATAACCATTTTTCATAATTATTTACCACCCTTAACATGTATTTTGTACCATCATTTACCACCCAGCCCAGTCTGAGGAGTTAAGCCATAACCTACCTCGAAAGCCGAAATCGATCGATACACTTGAACTCGCGACCTTACTTTTCATGAGCAATTTCAAACTTCACTAAAAATATCAAATATGAAATATATGCGTCAAAACAAAGCCAACGACACCCATATTGACTACTTTTGGTTCGGGGTCAAAATGGACCTCCAAAATGGATTTTCAAAAAAAGAAGGGCAAAATCAAAACTTTACTTCAAAAACATGTTCTCCATATTTTTAGGAATCTACATCTGAAAACCCAAGTTAAATCGAATAAAAAAAAGGGGGTTCAAATCGAAGAAAAACTATTTTTGAGCTTTACCGGTAAAATCTTTGAAATCCGGGTTAAAATAAAGAATCAGAGTTGTTTTAAAAATTAAATTAATGAAAAACTAGTAATTATAAGATAAAAATATTATTCAAGTGAAAGGGGTGAAATTTGAGTTTAAAATCATGCCCTAAGATTTTTGAGGTTTTGAGGAATTCATCAAGAAATTACTAAGAAAAGGGGTGAATTCTTACCTTAAATCCATAATAAAACCAAAAAATGAGTGTTAATCTAGCTTCCCAAGCTCCCACAAACTTCACTTTTAAGCTCCCAAACTATTTAGGGTTTAACTCCCAAGAGGCAAGATAAAAAATGAGCAAAATAAGTCAAAAAAGGTTATTTATCAGTGCAGATTTTTCTGCACTGCTGTTAACTCAATCCAGACTTCAACGAGGTGCCCGGGATTCGTTCGAAGTCCGATTTAAGAAAATGAACAATGAAAACACACTAAATTCGACATTCTGGACACGATGGCGATACCATATTTTCCATAAAATGTCATTTTCACAAAATTGACCCCCGAAACCTGAAATCACAACTTTTCAAACCAAGGGTCGAAATGAGATTTAAAAGCCCTAAAATCATACCAAATATGCTAACACCCTAGATTCAACATTCCGGATCTACTGGCGAAGTCGTATTTTCCATCCAAGGTTGTTTCGATCAAATGTGGGTCCCACTACCATATTTTTAATTTTCCAACTTCCGATCAATGGGTTGAAATGAGTTCGGATGCACCGGGACCCGAATCAAAGGTTTACCTAGCCTAAAATTGATATTCCGGAGCTGTTGGCGTAGTTCATTCGGTCATCCATCGTACGGATCAAAATATATCCACATAAGTCTAAATTAAGGCTCTTTAAGCCATCAAAACCCACAATATTGTATAAATGATACCAAAGTGCATCAAAAATCATGCCAATCACTCCCACACCCCAAAAATATCATAATGCAATTACGGGGAGGGGTAAAATAGTCAAATCACAAAAAATCACAAATTTCACATATTTAATCAAATTTTTAGGTCGTTACATCATCCACCACTTAAAATTTAGTTCGTCTTCGAACTAAGGCAAGAAAATACCTGAATCAATGAAAACCTGGGGATAAGAACTATGCATATCAGACTCAACCTCTGAAGTAACCTTATCTACAAGTTGATGTCACCACTGGACCTTAACCACAGGGATCACTTTAGAGCGCAACCGCTTAACATCCCTAACCAAAAAGGAAATCATCTTCTCTACAAAGGACAATCGCTCATCTAACTGAACCGACTCCCAACGAATGACATGATTCTCATCAGGAATATAGCAATGAAGCATAGAAACATGAAAAACTGGACGACCAGCTGATAGATCAAAGGGCAAAACCAAGTCATAATCCTCATCACCAATAATTCGAAGAATCTCAAATGGACCAATATACCTAGGGCTAAGCTTGTCGCTCTTTCCAAACCTCATCACACCCTTTATGAGTGAAGCTCAAAGAAAAATAGTTTCAAGGCACGAAGTCAACGATCAACATGACACTTCTGTCTACTCTGAAACACTCTAAGTCTATCCTAAATGACCTGTACTTTATCCAACGACTCACAAAGCAAGTCCGTACCTCGAGGTATCACCTCTGAAACATCAAACCAACCTACTGGGGAGCGACAACGCCTACCATACAACATCTCAAAAAGAGTTATATCAATACTGGAGTGGTAGCTATTACTATATGCAAACTCTGCTAAATCTAAATGCCGCTTCCACTGGACACCAAAATCCAACGTGCATACGTGAAGCATACCCTTCAAAACCTAGATAGTCCGCTCTGATTGGCCATCAGTTGGGGGTGAAACACTGTGCTAAGATCAACCTGAGTACCCAACTCATCCTGAAAAGTCTTCCAAAAATGAGATGTGAACACAAAACCTCAATCTGAAATAATAGACACCGACACACCATATAGACGCATATCTCACGAATGAATATATGGGCTAACCTCTCAGCACTGAATGAGACCTAAACCGAAATAAAATTAGCTGACTTGGTCAATCAATCCAAGATGACCCAAACACTGCCACAACCATGAAATGTATGAGGCAAACTAGTCACAAAGTCCATAGTGATTTGTTCCCACTTCCACTTGGGAATGGGTAACTCTAAAGCCAACCACCAGGTCTCATATACTTGGCCTTCACCAACTGACAACATAGGCAACGAGCCACAAATCCATTATTTCACGCCTCATACCACCCCAAAAGTAGTGCTTCCTCAAATCACGATACATCTTAGTCACACCTGGATGGATAAAATATCTGAAACAATGGGCTTCCTCCAAGATCAACCTAATCCAATCACTACTCTCGACACACAAAATCAGCCCCCAATCCTCAAAACTCTATCTAAATCAATTGAGGCTTTCTTAGACTTCTCACTACACATCTAATCATGAATCAATCTCAATCCAACATGTCAAACTGATGAGCTCGAATCTGCTCCATCAAAGAAGATCTAGCCTCCATAAATGCCAAAACATGCCCTGGTGTTGAAATATCAAGCCTAACCATCTGATTAGCTAAAAACTGAATATCTAAGGCTAAAAGCCTTTCCTGGGTCATAAGATGCGCCAAACTGCCCATGCTAGTTGACTTCTGGCTCAAGGCATCCGCAACCACATTAGCCTTGCTCGGAAGGTAGAGGATATTCAAGTCATAATATTTAAGAAACTCAAGCCAACGGTGCTGCCTCATATGAAGATCTCACTGGTAAAGAAGTACTGAAGACTACGATGATCTGAGAAGATCTCACAATGGACTTCATACAAGTAGTGCCTCCACAACTTCAAGGCAAACACAACTGCGCACAACTCCAAATCATGGGTAGGATAATTCCTCTCATGAGGATCCAATATTGACGAGATGCATACACAATTACCTTGCCCTGATGTATCAACCCAACACCTAAACCAACACCTAAAGCAGCACAAAAGACAATAAAGCCCACGCCCTTGTTGGGCAAAGCCAATATAGGAGCTGAAGTCAATAAATCCTTGAGCTTTTGAAAGATCGCCTCACAACATCATACCACTGGAAAGAATTCTTCTTCTGAGTTAACTTGGTTGATAGAGCTGCAATGGAAGAGAAACCCTCAACAAAACACTAATAATACCCGGTCAAGCCAATAAAAATCCGAATCTTGGTGGGCAAAGTAGGTCTAGCCCAATCACAAACCGCTGCAACCATAGCTGGATCAACCATAATACTTTCCTTAGTCATCACATAATCCAAGAAAGAAACTGACTCCAACCAAAACTCGCACTTAGAGAACTTAGCAAACAACTTCTTATACTCAATCTCTAAAGCATAATCCACAAATGATCCTCATGCTCAACTTTATTCTTGGAATAAACCAAGATATCATCTATAAATACCATAACAAAGGAGTCAAGATACGGTCAAAGCACCCAGTCTATCAACTCTATGAACGCAGCAGGGGCATGGGTCAACCCAAAAGACATGACTAAGAACTCATAATGACCATATCGAGCCTGAAAAGCAGTTTTTGAAATATCCAAATCTCTAATCCTTAACTGGTAATAACTAGACCTCAAATCAATCTTCAAAAAAACCGCAATACCCTGAAGCTGATCAAATAAATCATCGATACGAGAAAGAGGATACTTATTCTTAACCATGACATTATCCAATTGCCAATAATCAATACACATCCACATAAACCCATCCTTTCTCTTCACAAATAAGATAGGCGCACCCCAAGGTGAAATACTAGGTCAAATATATCTCTTATCCAATGACTCCTGTAACTGATCCTTCAGTTCCTTTAGCTCTGCTGGGGCCATCCTATAAGGAGGAATAAAAATGGGCTTGGTGCCCAACTCAACATCAATAATAAAATCAATATCTCAATCCTAAGGCATACTAAGCAAGTCCATAGGGAACATATCTATAAACTCACAGACAACATAGACAGAATCCAAGAAAAGAGGTGAAACAACACTGATGTAATGAATATGGGCCAAGTAAGATAAACATCCCCTCTCAACCAATTTACGAGCCTGAACATAAGATATGACCCTCTTAGGACTCGAATAGAAGTGTACCCTTCCAAGCTATCCTTGGCACATCCGATAAAGCTAAAGTCACAGTCTTGGCATAACAATCTAAGATAACATAATAAGGAGACAACCAATCCATACCTAAAATAACATCAAAATCGATCATATCTAACACAAGCAAGTCTATCAAAGTATCACACTCGACAAAAGTTACCATACAAGATCGATGCACCCGATCCACCACTAAAGAATCACCTATCGAGGTAGATACATGAATAGGCATGAAAAAAGGCTCAGTAACAGAATCAAAACCCGAAGCAAAATACACAGATGCATAGGAGAAAGTCAATCCAAGATCAAATAATACAGATGTAAGTCTGAAACAAATGAGAAAGTTTTTTGTAATCACAACATCAGAAGCCTCTGCCTCAGGTCTGGCTGGTATAGCATAACACTATCCATGACTACCAACTGGCTGAGTAGCCCCACAACTACCAACACAGGATCTACTATCCTTACTTCTTGCACCTTTGGTAGAACACCTACCTCTCACAGCTGAAATAAGAATAACTCTAAACACACAACGAGAACAACCTTTGGCCACATGGTTAATCTCATCACACACATAGCAACCTCTACAACCAATCTCAATAAGATAAAGTACAACTGAGCCTGAACGACCACCCTGAACTGCTAAACTAGAAGATCCACCAGCTGAACTCTATAAAATCACCTACACTTGCCTACCATGGTATCCATGAGATCCTCTAGAATCTCTGCCTCAAGAGGTCTTACTCTTAAACTCACCAAAACATCGCACCTTCTTGGCACCTCCCTGAGATGCACTACTAATACCCTCTGTCATCTTACCATGATACACAATACTCTAAAGAGGAGCTCCAAGCATAATTATCTGAGATGCAACCAACTAAAGAGAAATATCAAAACCCTTCTCAAACTTTTAAATATTCTTAAACTCGATGGAAATGCTATCTTAGAAATATCTGGACAGGGTATGAAAGCATGCCTTATACTCAAAACTGTCATGGAGCCCCACTCCAAATTATCAAACTCGTCACACATACGATCTCTCAAACTGAAAGGTACAAATTTCTCCAAAAAGGCATCAACAAACTAATCCCAAGACAACTCAGGAGCATCAACAAGCCTACAACCAACAAATGATATCCACTAATTTCCTACAGTATCTCTCAACTAATAGTATCATAATCAATTCCATCCGCGTAGAAAGAGTGAAACATAACTCAGAATAGAAGATATAAAAGAATCAGCATGATAAGGAATAAAATGAGGAAAGTTTTCTAAAGACATCCTATAGCCTCTTGAAGATAGATACGGACGTCTACGTACCGATCCACGAGACTCTATTAGACATCCCGTTCTTACACCATTGAGACCAATGAAACTTGACTGCTCTGATACCAATTTGTCACGACCCAAAAATAAGGATCATGATGGCACTTGTCGTGGCGTACCTTAACAAGTAAGCCTATCACCCAAACTGATACAAAAGAAGAAAAGATAGAAATATCCCACGATAAGGCTTCTAGAATGAAGCCGAACCATATAATTAATCATAATAATATGGAAAGAACTAATCTAAAATACCAATCATGCCCAAAACCAGGTGTCAATAGTGTAAGAACTATTAGTAAAATCCAAGAGTCAAATACATTGGAAAAATAACCACAAAGGAATAATAACTGTCTCCAAATACTAATAAAGATATAACTAGTATAAAAAGATAGAGGTGAACTTCGGATGCATGAATGTCCAACCGCTACCTTAAAAGCTCCAACAATTGCCCGAATCCAGCAAGTTGAGGCACACTCGAACTAGGACCTGCACCAAAAGGGCGCAGTAGGAATGAGTATGGTCCACTTGTACTCAGTAGGTATCATAGGACGACCAAGCAAAGTAGTAAATAAAACATACAAAATATACACTAAGGGCACGTCACCTGCAATCAGAAAATGTCCCACTATGGTTGCCCACACCGTTTGCACTAACAGTTCTAATATATCTCATATATATTACATCAACACACCAAGATATAGGACACAAGTATACATTATGTTACAATAAATAGAACAAAAGAGAACATGTAGATACAAGATCATCAAATACAAGTAAAGGAAGGTAAGACAAATACATAGGTGACAAGTCAATAATACAATACAACACAATATAAACACAATAAAGTAAGTGCAATGTATATGATGATGATGATGATAATGATGTACGAGGTCGTCGCACAACCTCCGGGATCGTCGCACAATCCCCATATACACCTACAGAGCTAAAGCATCCTGTCGTAGGACTCATGGGGGGTTCATCAACCCAAATACAATCCATATATCTCATATCTCCTTTCTGGTACATCCCTCGGAAAGGGTTTTATAAGGTGTTACAATGTCTTTTAAAAAGGTGTTGTCAATGTTTCTCAGATGTTGCCACAGTAGTACCAATATTTCATAAATGAGTATGATATGAACATGTAATGCTCACAACCAATCATAATGAGTATTTCCATAAACAAGCATATGATATAATTTCACAACCAACCACAATGATACATTTACAAAACCACATACACTAATATCCGCTCATTATATTTGTATCATCCATGAATTTTCACATGTGTCATTTGCCATTGTCACGCCTTAAATCCTATTGGGCGGACTGGCACCCATAATCGAGGAGGTCCAGGAGAACCATCTCATAACCTTATACGTCCCATGCATACCTCTATGACAACCCAAAATTCGGACAACATCATGTCACATATAAAAATAAATAATCACCTGTATAAGCTCGAGCACACATATATATGTATATACAATATTTGGCCATTGGATCCATCACGTCTATTAACAAAACACCACCTTAACTGTACATTAGGTCTACAAAGCCTTAGACAATACACAGAGTTTAATTATGGTCGGGACACACCCCGTCATATAACTAACTTCTATACAATTCCAAAACTGACTGGATATGACACGAAAATCCCCAAAGCAAACTAAAGCTCACCAAAAGCAGCTGGATATCTTGGCTTCTATTTATGCGGTGTATGAGTGATAACGCTCAATCTACAGCTCTCATAAGAGTGTAAACGGTCGTTGTCAAATATAGAACCCAACTGGGTTGGGTATCGATCCCACAGAGAATAGCCGGTCACTAAGTAAGCAAAGATTATTAGACTTTTGGTGACAGTCTCGTAAAAAGGGGGATTGTAACGTGCAAATAATGTAAACACAATATTAAAGTATAAACGGAAAATAGAAAAGTAAAAAGAAAGAATGTTTGGTAAGATGTTAACCAATAAGAATTGAGAGTTAGGGTTATGTCCACCTTATGAGTTATACGTCTCTATTGGCTATGAGTTATGCGAAATTTAGACATGCATGTGCTTATAGAGAATTGTATTCTATGGTAAATCTAGGCGTCTTTCTACCTATCAAGGATTATTTCACTTTAACTCTTTCGAGATTAAAGCGTATCTAATGGTACAAATTCTCCAAGAGGTTAATCCAGTTACAGCACTAACTTTTTAATAGGGGTTGGTGCCCTATTACCTTGACATTATCTCTTTTCCAGATATATAACTTTTCTTTCGAACAAGTTAATGCTATACTGGCGTATTCTAAGTGTTTGTAACCACAAGAATTTGCATTAAGATGAAGAGAATAATGATATAAGCAACATACGTGTCACGAATTCACAAACTCATAGCAATAGATAGTATTTCATACGACTTCTATAACCCCAACAGAGAAGTTTAGCTATTCATGAGTGCAACGAAAATCACAATAGACATTATCATTATACCAAAATAAAGATCTCACGTGTAGTAGGGTTTGGTATGGCGTTAAGCGTGAATTCCCTTTTTAGAATAGCGTTTCTCTTATTGTGGAAATTAAAAGTTGAATAGATGAAGAGAATAAGAATTAAAAGTAGAAGTATGAGAATTAGAATTAATGGAAGAATTAGAATGATTCGGAATTAGAAGTAGAATGAATAAAGATCTCTAGCAAAATAGGGTATTTATAACACCCATATCCTATTCCTACTAAGCTACTGCATTACTTAACCCAATCCTACTGGGTTACTGCATCATTATCCTAATCCTAATAAGTTACTGCATCATTATCCTAATCCTAATAGGTTACTGCTGATCCCCAAAGTCTTGTGAAATGTTGTTTTTGCCCGAGACAGGTTTTCCATGCGTCACTTTTGGTCCTTGGCGTCCAAGCTTTCCCTTCCTTCTTTCGTGAAGCTTCCTTTGGCGTCAAGTTATCCATAAAATGCTGAAATCTTCATCATTTATACCTAAAAACTTGCTAATCACGTTTGTTAGCTCACTTACAGGAAAAAGGACTAAAAGTGCATGAATTATATATTTTGTCCTCAAAACTTAGCTAAAATATGGGTAAAATATAGTACTTTAGGCGTGTAAATTCGCCTATCATCAACACCCCACACTTAAAGCTTTGTTCGTCCTCGAACAAAATATCATGTCCATCTAAACATCTATTTAGGGTTTCACAGTAACAACACAAAATATTCATCAAGACAGGCACGACAATTTATCAACAAAGAGTATTTTTCTGATCATTAGTAGAAACAATTCAACCTCCAACATAGACTTGTGATGGTGGTTAATTCGTGTCCACAAGTTGAGGTATAAGGAATCATACACAACTACCCAAAACTCATCAACCATGTGTGTCTCACAATAAATTACCCATAATCACTCATAAGTATAGTATATTTATCGAAACATGGGTATATGAGTATCCTTGCTCTCACTCTCACAAAGAATTCATATGCTGCAACTGATGACCATAGGATTTCCCTTAGTGTAATGCTCCACTAAATATCAGAATGCTAAGCTTAGGATCAAATAGGTCTTTTGCTGGTTGTAATGTAGGCTAAGGGACGGGTAGGACTATTTTGGCCAGAAATAGTGACTATGTTCCTAAGCGCTTTAATACATCACATTATGTCATTAACACTTTCTTTCAAACAACCTTTCTACTCTTTTTTATTCTACCACCCCTTTTCTTCTCCTTTGTTTTTCAATTTTAAACATAACTAACTTTCAGTTTTCCTTTCCTTTTTCTTTTTTCATAACACACCTCTTATGATAGAAATTCTTTTTCATAACAATTTCAAGCACCAATTTATTCTAAAGCATCATACTCGCCCAATTTCCTTTTATTTTGTCACATAACTTTACACTTTAAAGCACTTAGGAATTTGGATCAAATTATGGTCTTGAAAAAAATGGATTAGGCTTACATATGAGGCTGTCAAAGAAAATAGGCTAAAGGCTCAAAGGGGGTTAACTAGGATAATGTCCATGGGTAGGTAAAGAGAAGGTAAAGAAGTATAGGTCGCCAAAGAAATGCCTAAATCATCTCCTAAACTTGAAATCTTTATTTCGCTTTACATACATACCAGGCAAGTTATAGCATCAGCCACAAACATAGAATATACTATATCCTCACACATACAAGGTACATGGTCGACTTTATTGGGAGTAGTATAGACTCTTTAGAAAGGAGTTGAAGAACTCTGCAGTTAGTTGCAAAACATGGCCCCTAATCTTTACTTCACTCCCTGTAGTTTTCGGTGACCAGTTGGCATAGAATTCTCTTGTTAAATCGAGATTGCACTCTCCCATATCTCGGATTATGAAATCAAGATGTAACGCCATTATCTTGGCCAACATGCGCGGTTCTTTCTTTGCTAGGCTTTCCTTGTGTATCAGCTCCACATGAACATATTTTTTCTCTTTATTGTTCCTATACCACTCCTTTGCTTCCTACTCTAGGACCCATTTAATTCCGAACATGCGGCTTGGTACTTGCATCGAGGAGGATTCTCCTTGCTCTTTTCGTCCTCTTTTCTTGCCTTTTTGTGAAGTGGTTGCTTTATCTTTGCCTTGTCTTGCTTTGGGTGCCATTGTACCTGAGATTAAAACAATAGTAATGTTAGCGTCATCTCGATGGATACAATCAACAAACAAGCAGTAGTGGCACCACCCCACACTTATTTTGTTGGCACAAACTAGTGAAGTGAAAGTTTGTCGATTACTCAGACTTCATCGATATACGTTTTAGGTGTTATATTCCAACAATATAATCAGTGCAGTCATACTTCATGAAATCTTGGCAATACTTTCATGTTTGATGTATCTTTTGACCAAGACAACTACATAGAGATTGAATCAAGTTTAGGAATAATCACAACATCGTATGTTTGTAGTCCACCACGATTCTCATCTCGATGAACAAGTCATTCCAACATGTAAGCTTTCTATTGACAAGATTATGTAATTTTTGTAACCATGTCAATTCCGCAAAGTATGACAGTGCATCAAAATCAAATACAAGTTGGAAACAAGTTAAGATCATCCTTACGTATTCTTTCACTCACTTAGTTGTATCACAACAAATCAACCATATTCAAATCACCAATACTACTTCAAGATTTAACAATTCATAATAGGCATAGTAGTGGAGTACTTACGGAATATAAATGAAGAACAAAGAAGTACTTACTTGGTTGATGGCCTTGGAAGATGTTCTTGTAAAGTTAAAAGAGCAAAAGGAAAATTTTTGAGAGGATTTGGAGAGGTAGGCGGCGCTTAGGTTAGCTTTGCAATGTATTTTTGGTCTAAGATTAAGTTTCTTATTTATAGGGCAAGCTTGGGTCGGGTTTTGACCCATTTAAAATCGGATTTGGAGACCAAAAGTGACCATAAGCGGCGCCTAATGCTTTGCCTAGGCTTGGCATAGGCGGCGCCTTTTGCAAAGCCTAGTTGAGCATAGGCGGCGCCTATGCCATGGCATATGAGATTCAAAGACAAATGGCATAGGCATAGGCGGCGCCTATGCTATGGAATTCTTAGGCATAGGTGGCGCCTATGCTATGGCACTCCAGAATCCGAGAGCTTAGGCCATAGCATAGGCCTTGCCTTGTTCGTGGCCTAGTTTTACATAGGCCTTGCCTTGTTCGTTGCCTATATTTTCATAAGCAATGCCCAACCCATAGCCTTTTGATTCTTCATTCCTAACTTACCACCTTCAATATGCAATACTTCCAAATCAAAATTTGAAACCAATCTCTTTCTTTACACCTTTTGTACCTACATCTACTCAAAAATAACAAAAACGATTAGAACAATGGGTTGCCTCCCATCAAGCGCCTTAGTTTTGGTCGTGGCTTGACTCCTCTTTTTGGATTTTTATTTATCAAAAGCAAACACTTAGTAGAACGAAATAAAGAAAAAAAATAGAAACCGATGGGTTGCCTCCCATCTAGCGCTTGATTTATTATCGCAGCACGACATAGTTACCTCGAATACTTAGACTTCGTCGAGATAAGTGATGGCCATGCATTTTATCGAGTCAAGAGGACCGATATAAGGTTTAAATAGTTGGCCATTCACCTTAAAGACATCACCATTATTGTCTTCTAACTCAACTACTCCAGACGAGTAGACTTGGTTAACTTTTTATGGACCAGACCATTTGGACTTTAACTTACCTGGGAATAGCTTCAGTATGGAATTGAAAAGAAGTACCATATCATCCTTTTGAAAGTTTTATTGAACAATCCGCTGATCATGATACTTTTTCATCCGCTCCTTGTAGAGATCCGATCTTTCATAAGCATGTAGACGGAATTCATCCATCTCGTTTAGTTGCTCCAATCTCAGATTCATAGCATCATCCCAATTCAAATTCAGTCGCTTCAACGCCCACAATGCTTTATGCTCGAGCTCAATGGGCAAGTGATAGGCCTTCCCATAAACTAGTTGGTATGGGGACATGCCAATTGGCATTTTGAATGTAGTCCTATAGGCCCATAGTGCATCGTCCAGCTTCCGAGACCAATCTTTCCTATTAGCATTTACAGTCTTCGCAAGGATTTGCTTGATCTCTCGATTGGAAACCTCTACCTGCCCACTAGTTTGTGGGTGATAAGGTGTGGCTACCTTATGTTGCTTGACACCATATTTTGCCAACACGGATTTGAATAGCTTGTTGCAAAAGTGAGACCCTCCATCGCTTATGATAGTACGTGGTACTCCAAAACGAGAGAAGATATTTCTCTTCAAGAATGCTACAACACGCTTACCCTCATTGTCGGCAAACGCTACTACTTCAACCCATTTTGAAATATAATCTACAGCAACTAGGATATATTTCATTCCAAACGAATTTACGAATGGACCCATGAAATCAATACCCCATACATCAAAGAGCTCTACTTCAAGGATTTTCGACATGGGCATCTCATGGTGTTTCGAAATCGCACCTTGTCTCTGACATTGGTCGCATCTTCTCACAAAGTCATAGGCATCTTTAAATATCGAAGGCCAATAATATCCACTTTACAATACCTTCCTTGCTGTTCGATTACCTGCGTGATGTCCCCCAACTTGGGAAGTGTGACATGCTTTTAATATATTCGGCACCTCTACATGGGATATGCATCGCCTGATAACACCATCCGCGCATCGTCGAAACAAAGATGGCTCATCCCAAAAGTAGTGTTTTACATCATGCATGAACTTCCTCTTTTGATGGAAAGATAGATTTGCAGGTATCACATTACTCACCACAAAATTTTCAAAGTCTGCATACCATGGTAACTCTTCCATTATTGTGGCTAAGATCTCCTCTTCAGGGAATGCATCATCAATCTCAAGATCAGGCTACGCTATATGCTCGTTCTCGAGTCTAGATAGATGATCAGCCACTTGGTTCTCGCAACCTCTTCTATCTTTAACCTCGAAATCAAATTCTTGCAGCAACAATACCCATCGAATTAGCCTTGGTTTTGCATCCTTCTTTGTCATTAAATATCTCAGAGTTGCAGGGTCAGTATGAACTATTACTTTGGTTTCCAACAAATAAGCACAGAACTTTTCAAAAGCATACACAACCGCTAGAAGCTCTTGTTCCGTGACAGTATAGTTCTTCTGGGCTTCGTTCAGGACCTTGCTCGCATAGTACATAGGATGGAATAACTTTTCCCTTCTCTGGCCAAGCACAGCACCCAAAGCTACCCCGCTAGCATCACACATGACTTCAAATGGTAGAGACCAATCTGGTGCTACAATGACAGGAGCTTCAATTAGCTTCCCTTTGAGGCATTCAAATGCCTTCAAACAATCTTCATTGAAGTCAAACTTTGCATATTTCTCCAAGAGTTTGCATAATGGACTAGCAATTTTGGAGAAGTCTTTGATAAACCGCCGATAGAAACCTGCGTGACCGAGGAAACTACGAACTCCCTTAATGGAAATTGGAGGTGGTAGTTTCTCGATAACTTTAATTTTAGCTCGATCAACCTCAATTCCTTTTTCGGAGATTTTATGCCCAAGAATGATACCTTCTTTAACCATAAAGTGGCACTTCTCCCAGTTCAGCACTAGGTTGAATTCTACACATCTTTGTAATGCCATACTTAGGTTTGCCAAGCACGATTCAAACGACTCGCCCACAACTGAAAAATTGTCCATGAATACCTCCAAAGTATCTTCAACCATATCAGAAAAAATGGACATCATACAACGCTGAAAGGTGGCTGGTGCGTTACATAGCCCGAATGGCATACGTTTGAAGGCAAACGTACCATATGGGCATGTGAACGTTGTATTCTCTTGGTGTTCGGGGGCAATACAAATCTGATTATAGCCTGAATAACCATCTAAGAAACAAAACCATCCTTTCCCTGCTAATCGATCTAGCATTTGGTCCATAAATGGCATTGAAAAGTGATCTTTGAGCGTCCATGAGTTCAGCTTTTGGTAGCCCATGCATACTCTCCATCCTGTGATGGGTCTGAGTGGAATAAGCTCATTCTTCTCATTCACAACTACCGTCATGCCTCCTTTCTTAGGAACACATTATACCGGGCTTACCCATGTACTGTCAGAGATTGGATACACAACTCCTGCATCTAACCACTTGATAATTTCTTTCTTCACCACTTCTTGCATAGGTTGATTGAGACGCATTTGATGCTCAATAGTTGGTGTGCAATTTTCTTCAAGCTGAATCTTGTGTGTACAAATCCCAGGTGGAATACCAATAATGTCAGCGATGGTCCATCCAATGGCTCTTATGTACTTCCGTAGAATAGCAATGAGAGCTGCAACTTGCTGCTCACCCAAATCTGCCGCCACAATGACTGGGAGTGTGCTTTCTCTTCCCAAGAATGCGTACTTTAAATGACTAGGCAGCTCCTTCAATTCTAACTTGGGTGGCTCTTCAATAGATGGTTTAGCTGGTGGTTTAGGTCGGTTTTTGAGATCAAGGTCCAGCTTCTTGGGAGCATGAGGATATGACCCTAATCCTGTTAGAGCACCAATAGTCTCTTCATAATTTTCAGCATCCTCACGCCCAACATTCATGAGCACAACCGCTAATGGGTCATCAATAATTTGCTCCTCTTCAAGTAATTCTTTCTCATTATCAAAGTAAACATCAGCCACCGAGAATACGTTCAGATCTTTGAGTTGCTTCATTGATTTGCACACATCAAAGCGAACTACTTCGTCATTTATCCGGAATAAAAGCTCATTAGCTCTTAAATCAATAAGCACACTTCCTGTTGCAAAGAAAGGGCGCCCCAAGATTATAGGAACTTCTGAGTCTACCTCACAATCCAAAATAATAAAGTTTGCTGAAAAGATGAATGAAGAAACATTCACCAATACATCACATAAAATACCAACAGGTCGTTTTACCGACCTATCCACCATTACGAGCCTAATATTGGTTGGAGTAGGATCACCCAACCCCAACTTTTTGTAAATAAATAATGGCATCAAGTTGATGCTGTCTCCTAAATCGCATAATGCCTTGGCAAAATTCAAAGATCCAACGGTGCAAGGAATAGTGAAATCACCGGGGTCGGCCTTCTTCTGAACTAGTGATCGGGTAGCAATTGCACTGCAATGATGAACAGTATCTGTCAACTTATAGCTTGCTGCCCGCTTCTTTGTCAAAAGATCCTTCATAAATTTTGCATACCCAGGCATTTGTTCTAGTGCCTCCACAAGCGGAACATTAATGGTCAATTGTTTTAACATTGCCATGAATTTATTGAACTTGGTATCATCCGCCTTCTTCTTCAATCCTTGAGGAAAAGGTGGTGGTGGAAGTGGAATTGTTTTCTCCATGGCTTTCTTCTCCTCTTGCTTCCAAATTTCGGTTTTTTCAGGCTGCAAACCACTAGGGGTGACGTCATGGACGTCGTGGCCAGCTTCTATGGCTTCCTCATCTTCTTTATTTTCGGCCACTTACTTGCTTTGGGATAAATTTTCCAGCACCTTACCACTTCTGGTAGTAATAGCCATGCATGATCCGTTATTCCTTGGATTTTGCACAGTATCGCTAGGTAAAGTGCCAGCCTTTCTTTGATTAAGTGCTGCTGAAAGTTGGCTCAATTGCTGCTCTATTTGTTTTATTGATGTGGAATGTGAGTCAACCAATTGCTTCATCGAGGACAAGTCATTTATTAATTTCGTTACTCCCGCGCTGGTTGCCTCCACTCCTTTCAACAGTTTAGCCATCATATCTTCCATATTTCCAGAACCAGATGCAGTGGCGTCACGTCTTCCTGGGGGAACATACAAACCATTCTTGTCATTCTTGTTCTTCCAACTACCTTGGTCCTTGTTTCCAGATTTATCATAATAGTTCCGACCTTGGTTTCCTTGGGTATTGCCTCAGAAACCCCCCCTAATTGTTCAAGTAGTTAGCTTCTTCTTCTGAATCAGATTCGTCTCTTTCTTTTGACGCAACATCTTTGACTTTTTCGGTCTTCCCTGATAATAGATGCTTTGTAAGAAGATCCACTTGTGTTTTCATGTGCGTCATATCTTGATCACGTTCTTCTTCTCTTCTCCTTTGGTCTGCAGTCATGCCAATAGATAAAGTGGGGCTTGCTACCTCAGAATCCCTGGTATGCTAAGCTCTACTTTGCTTCGTCATCCGGTCTAGCATATTGCTTGCCTGACCAAAGGTGAGGTCCATAAATGATCCTCCAGCCGCATTATCCACCACTGGTTTAGTTATTGAATTCAAGGCTCTATATAATATCTCCATTAGGTGGACATTGGTCATATGATGGTTTGGGCACCTCATAAGCTTCTTCTTGAATATCTCTCATGTTTCATGAAGGGCTTCAGTTGGAAGCTGACGGAAGTTGCTGATTTTATCTCTCCATTGTGCTCTTTTGGATGGGGAAAAGAATCTTTCTAGGAAAGCGTCTTTCAATTGCCTCCAATTTGTAATAGAATCAGGAGTCAACCCATTCAACCATAGAGTTGCCTCCCCAGACAGAGACAATGGAAATAAGCGTAATCGAATTGCATTCTGACCAACGCCAGGATTGTCAAACGACATGCATGTAGAAATAAAGTTGATGAGATGCATATTCGGATCATCGCCTGCTAATCAGCCAAATAATCCCTTGAGTTGCAATAACTGAATCATGGTGCTCGTGATGTTGAACTTGGCTCCGGGTGCCAATGGTGGAGGAATAATGGCTCCTGTGGCTCCGGCTTCATCAAGATCATCGTCATCATCGTCGAAAGCTGGTTGCATGGCTCGGCGTTCAGGCCTAAACCTAGCTTGACGATCTCTTCTGCTAGCAGGTGTTGCTATCTCAGCAGCATGCCTAGGGTTTAGTAACTCGTCATCACCTAGGTCCTCGTCATCCAAATTTATTGCTCGCCCAGGGTTATCAATATTTTGTTGATGCACTTGAACGACAGCTAGAGCAGCTAGTCTAGCTTGTTCCTGTTGAGCAGCCATTCTTTCAATTTCCATTTGTGCCTCCATTCTGCCAATACATTGTGGTTCAGGATTGATAGGTGATAACGGTTGACCAGAACTTCGAGTATGGGGCATGCACTGAATAAAAACCTGCAGAAAACAAAAACAACAAACTAAAAGTAAAGTACAAGAATCTTTGACCAAAGGGTCTAGTAATTATCACAAACTTAGTAGACAACCGTATTCCCCGGCAACAGCGCCAATTTTTGATAACGCTCAATCTACAGCTCTCGTAAGAGTGTAAGAAGTCGTTGTCAAATATAGAACCCAACTGGGTTGGGAATCGATCCCACAGAGAATATCCGGTCACTATGTAAGCAAAGATTATTAGACTTTTGGTGAAAGTCTCATAAAAAAAAGGGATTATAACGTGCAAATAATGTAAACAAAATATTAAAGTATAAACGGAAAATAGCAAAGTAAAAAGAAAGAATATTTGGTAAGATGTTAAACAATGAGAATTGAGAGTTAGGGTTATGTCCACCTTATGAGTTATACGTCTCTATTGGCTATGAGTTATGTGAAATTCAGACATGCATGTGCTTATAGAGAATTGTATTCTATGGTAAATCCAGGCGTCTTTTGACCTATCAAGGATTATTTCACTTTAACTCTTTCGAGCTTAAAGTGTATCTAACGGTACAAATTCTCCAAGAGGTTAATCCAGTTACAACACTAACTTTTTAATAGGGGTTGGTGCCCTATTACCTTAACATTATCTCTTTTCCAGACATATAACTTTTCTTTCGAACAAGTTAATGCTATACTGGCGTATTCTAAGTGTTTGCAACCACAAGAATTTGCATTAAGATGAAGAAAATAATGATAAAAGCAGCATACATGTCATGAATTCACAAACTCATAGCAATAGATAGTATCTCATACGGCTTCCATAACCCCAACAGACAAGTTTAGCTATTCATGAGTGTAACGGAAATCACAATAGACATTATCATTATACCAAAATAAATATCACACGTGTAGTAGGGTTTGGTATGGCGTTAGGCGTGAATTCCCTTTTTAGAATAACATTTCTCTTGTTGTGGAAATTAAAAGTCGAATAGATGAAGAGAATAAGAATTGAAAGTAGAAGTATGAGAATTAGAATTAATGGAAGAATTAGAATGATTCGGAATTAGAAGTAGAATGAATAAAAATCTCTAGCAAAATAGGGTATTTATAACACCCATATCCTATTCCTACTAAGCTACTGCATTACTTAACCCAATCCTACTGGGTTACTGCATCATTATCCTAATCCTAATAAGTTACTGCATCATTATCCTAATCCTAATAGGTTACTGCTGATCCCCAAAGTCTTGTGAAATGTTGTTTTTGCCCGGGACAGGTTTTCCATGCGTCACTTTTGGTCCTTGGCGTTCAAGCTTTCCCTTCCTTCTTTCGTGAAGCTTTCTTTGGCGTCAAGTTATCCATAAAATGCTGAAATCTTCATCATTTATACCTGAAAACTTGATAATCACGTTTTTTTAGCTCACTTACAGGAAAAAGGACTAAAAGTGCATGAATTATATATTTTGTCCTCAAAACTTAGCTAAAATATGGGTAAAATAGAGTACTTTAGCCGTGTATATTCGCCTATCATCAATGAGCTGAGGTACCTGTGCCTGTAGCATGAAATGCAGGTCCCCTATGGGAGTCGTCAGTATGAAATATGTACTGAGTATGTAAAGGTATAGATAATCACATATGATATAGGAGATCAATAGAAATCAAAAACAAATGAATAAATCGTAACAAGAGTGAACCACACTTACTTGAACTTGTGACAACCTGTACATTGTATTTATTTAATCACTTTACCTTCGTTCTTATCATCTTTGTAATCATTACTATACTTTACTGTGACCATTAGGCTGCCTCCAGTACATATCAATTGGGATCGACCCGTGATAGGCTTATGCCCGTGGGATACCACCCGATAAGAGAGAACTTCTATCACTTAGTTCAATTAATCTTTGAGATTGTTATTACGGTCGCCACCGTATTTTTGATACTTTGAAACAATGATACATCAATAAGAGACATATAAATATACCATCAATGCAATAAGAATGAAGTAAGAACTCATTGGCACATCAATGAAGTGTTTTGGAGTCATCAATGCCATAACAATGAAGTAGGAACTTATTGGTATATCAATGAAACGTTTTGGAGTCATTAATAGCACATGGATCTTGTTTGAGTAACCGGATACCTTCTGACATTCATTAGTGCAATAAACATGTAAGATTTGGAAAACAAGTAAGTATAAGAATGTCTTGACATCTTGTAGGGTGGAAACAAGTTCATTGGTAATGTAGGACATCATACAAAACCATTATGGATCACATATTATTGAATAACTTTGGGAAACTTTCTTAATAGAACAATTGTTCACTTTCATGCCAAAGATATGGTATAGAGTATGCTTTACATACCTGACTGTCAACCTTCAATACTAGTCCCAAATGGACTTCCCGTCTTTTCGGATTACTTATCTACAATGAACATATATAGCAATCTAGTATTAGTAACCAAAAGTCACAATTCAATTATTTGAATTCACCAAACTAGTGGTTAAGTAGTAAGCCTTAATTACACCATAAAGGGTGTCACCTTAACCCTCTTATACTCCAATTACATTCACATGCCATGCATATTCATACAACATCCTCCAATATCAAGTTTGGATTCATTTATCCTTCCAACCAATCCATTAAACCAAATTGAGCCATAGACATAAATAATCATCAATTCAATAGTATATCACCATATCCACCTTCCATAACTCAATTACCATATCCACCTTCCATAATTCGATACAACCAAACCATGCAAAATAGTCTATAACCCTATTTCCATCACCTTTCAATAACATCCAAAACATATAATCCTCTATCACACATATACATATGGAAAAGGATAAAGGCAAGCAATATTCATACCTTAGAATTCACCGCGTGATTATGCAATCCTATTTGTACAAATAATAGGTGTTGTTCGAAGCTTTCGAGATGACAAACACAATTATCGGATTACTTTGAAATTTCTACGGTTGAATCAAAAGTAATTTAAAGGTCAAATTTGGCTAGGGTTTTTTCTTTCTCAATTATTGATGATGAAAATGAGTTTTTAAACTTATATACATGTATATATACACATATTCCCATCCATAATATAATAGGAAATGACCAAAATGCCTTTAAAATTTAAATAACGTCAAATGTGTCCTTTGGTGGATTATTTTGATAATCTAAAGTAGATCGACCATAACTCTTTGCTCCGATATCAGATTCGGGTAAAATTGGTATCGTTGGAAGGATAATTTAAAGGTATTTCATTTCATATAAAGTAGGCCACCCATTTCATCCTGTACAAGGAGTTATGGTCGTTTGAAGTTGACCCTAAAATTCTATTTTGATAGGCTAAAGTAAAATGAGTATAACTCCTTACTCAGACGTTGGATTTGGATGAAACCAATTGAATTGGAAAGAACACTCAAAGATCTTTATTTTCATAGGTCGCATCTCTCCCCGTTCATTATATTAAGGGAGTTATGATCATTCAAAGTTGACCCAAAAATTCGGCTAGCCTCAGTAGTTTGTGTGCACGAAATTTTCCTGCATATTTACTATTCCCAAATATCCCGGTCACTGTTTTATAGTTTCAAACGTGCTCGATTATATCTGAAAACTATCCGTTTTTGGAAATCTTTATATTGCTAGAAAGCTTATTCAATAACCTTTGCATAGAACCATCGACGGGCAAATTCCAGTATAAATAAAATAAAAAATTAATTCCATATAAATAAGACTAATACACATACTTGAATACGTCAATACACGTACTTGAATATGGGGTGTTACATCCTTCTCCAATTTAGGACATTCGTCCTCGAATGTTAGCATAGTTATTCAACCGAAACAAATTCAAGTCCATCATTAATATTCACATCATCACATAAACACTATGCATATATAAAAAAAACTTACTTGTTAATGTTCTAACTCCGTTTCTTGAACTTCCTCTTCATATTTGAACAAATGCGGGTACTGAGATTTCATTTCTTCCTCAGCTTCCTATGTAATCTCTTTCCTTTGATGATTTCTCCAACGTACTTTCACAAATGCTATCTCTTTGTTTCTCATCTTCTTAACTTGGTGATCTAGAATAGCAATAGGCACTTCCTCATACGTAAGATCTTCCACAACTTGCACATCCTTAGTAGAAGTGATATGTGATGGATCTCCGATGCACTTTCGAAGCATTGACACATGAAATATCAGATGTACTGATGAGAGCACTTGGGGTAGCTCTAATTCATATGCAACTTGTCCAAACCTTCAAGTGATCTTATACGGGCCTATACAACGTGGACTCAACTTTCCTTTTTTGCCAAATCTCATTACCCCTTTCATTGGTGATACCTTCAAAAATACCCAATCACCTATAGAAAACTCTAGCCCTCTCCTTCTACTATCCGCATATGACTTGTGTCGACTTTGGGTTGTTTTCAGTCATTGTTGAATTACTTTAACCTTCTCTATGGCTTGATAAATAAGATCCGGTTTGAACAAAAGAGTTTTACCCACTTCGAACCATCCTATTGGTGATCTACACTTCCTTCCATATAAAGCTTCATATGGTGTCATATTTATACTTGAATGATAGCTATTATTGTAGGCAAACTCAATAAGAGGTAAATGATCATCCCAGTTGCCCTTAAAATCTATTGCACAAGCTCGTAGCATATCTTCAAGTGTTTGGATGGTACGTTCTGCTTGTCTATCTATTTGAGGGTGAAAAGCTATACTCAACTTCACTTGTGTTCCTAAACACCTCTGAAAAGACTTCCAAAAGTTTGCGATAAATTGGGTTCCCCGATCTGATATAATAGAGATTGGTACTCCATGTAATTGGGCTATCTCTTTAATGTACAACTTTGCATACTCTTCAACTGTGTAAGTGGTCCTAACTGGTAGGAAATATGCGGATTTGGTAAGCCTATCAACAATCACCCATATAGAATCAAACTTCCAGGATGTACGAGGCAAACCAATAATGAAATCCATGTTAATTATGTCCAACTTCCAGCTTGGAAGATCAATGCATTGCATATAACCTCCGGGATTTTGGTGCTCAACTTTAACTCTTTAACAATTTGGACATTCAGCTACAAATTCTGCAATGCTCTTCTTCATGTCATTCCACCAATGCATATCTTTCAAATCTTGATATATTTTGGTTGATCCTGGATGAATAGAATACCTTGAACAATGTGCCTCTATCATAATCTTCTTTCTTAGCCCGTCTACATCCGACACACAGAATTGATTTTGGCACTGAAGTACTCCTTCTCGCGTAAGCTCAAATGCCTTGGTCGCACCATTCTGAATGTTCTCCTTAAGCTATAATAAAATAGGATCTGCATATTGTTTCTCTTTCACTTCAGCTACTAATGAAGATTCTGCATCATTATGTACGATAAGCTCTTTATCCGGAGTTTCAAGAAGGCGAACTCCCAAACTAGCTAACTGGTGAAGATCTCTAATCATCCCTTGCCTTTATATAGGCGCCATCATAGCCTAATGACTTAACGCATCAGCTACCATATTTGCTTTTCCTGGATGGTACAAGATATTAACATCGTAGCCCTTTAATAGTTCAAGCCATCTCTGCTGCCTTAAATTTAGATCCTTCTAATTAAAAATATATTGCAAGCTCTTATGGTCAGTATATATATCAACATGAACCCCATATAATTAGTGGCGCCATATCTTTAAAGCAAAAATAACTGTTGCCAGCTCAAGATCGTGTGTAGGATAATTTTTCTCATGTGGCCATAATTGTCTAAAAGCATATGCTATTACCTTATCCTGCTGCATCAATACACATCCTAAACCAATTCTAGAAGCATCACAATACACTATATACCCTTTGGTGCCTTCTGGAGTACCAACACGGGTGTAGAAATCAACTTGTTCTTTAAATCTTGAAAACTCTTCTCATAGGAATCATTCCATTGGAATTTGGATGCTTTATGAGTTAGCTTGGTTAAGGGTGCTGAAATGGAAGAAAAGCCTTCAACAAACCTTCTATAATAACCGGCCAACCCGAGAAAACTACGAATCTCCGTAGGCATTGTGGGCCTTAGCCAGTTCTTCACAGCTTCTATCTTTTGAGCATCAACCTTTATCCCTTCACTAGATACAATATGACCCAAAAATGCCACCGAATTTCACCAAAACTCACATTTAGAGAACTTTGCATAAAGCTTACAATCACGAAGAGTCTGCATTACCGATTATAAGTGATTGGCATGGTCCTCTTCTGATCTAGAATAAAATAGAATATCATCTATAAAAACTATCACAAATACATCCAGGAGTGGCTTAAACACCCTATTCATCAAATCTATAAAAGCTGCAGGTGCATTTGTTAGCATAAATGACATAACTAGAAACTCATAATGACCGTACCGTGTTCGAAAAGCTCTCTTGGGTATAACCTTCTCTTTGACCCTCACTTGGTGGTAACCTGACCTCAAATCAATCTTAGAAAAGCAATTGGCACCCTGTAACTGATCAAATAAATCATCAATTCTTGGGAGAGGATATTTATTCTTAATATTCACCTTATTCAATTACCGATAATCAATACACATCCTCAGCGACCTACCCTTTTTGCGCACAAATAACACTGGTGCTCCCCAGGGGGACATACTAGGCTTTATGAATCCCTTCTCTAGCAAATCTTTTAATTGCTCTTTCAATTCTCGTAATTCTACTGGGGCCATTCTATATGGAGGAATGGATATTGGTTGGGTGCCTGGTATTACATCAATACCAAGCTCTACTTCTCGTTCAGGAGGCAAACATGGAAGATCTTCAGGAAATACATCAGAAAATTTATTTACCACCAAAACAGCGTGAAGAGTTAGTGGCTCCACTTCTGTATCCCTTACTCTAACTAAATGATATATGTATCCCTTGGAAATTATTCTTCTTGCCTTAAAATAAGAAATAAATCTACCTCTTGGCGCACCAATTTCACCTTTCCATTCAAGGACTGATTCATTTGGAAAATGGAAATATACCTTTTTCGTACAGCAATCAATTGTGGCATAACAAGATGCCAACCAGTAAATACATATTATAAAATCAAAATCTACCATTTCTAACTCCACAAGATCAGCCATCATATCACGACCACAAACAGTTACTATGAAGTTTCGATAAACCCTTCTAGCTATAATAGATTCCCCAACCGGTGTGGACACTTCAAATGGATTAACTAACAGTTCGAGTATTTTTTTGAACTTTCCAGCAACCAATGGAGTAACATAAGATAATGTAGCACCGGGATCAATTAAGGCATATACATCAAATGAAAAGATAGACAACGTACCCGTAACCACATCTGAGGAAGCCTCTAAATTCTGTCTATCCGCTAGAGCATACGTATGATTTTGAGCCCCGCTAGAATTCGTGGATCCTCTATCAACTCTAACATGACCCATTGATTGTGCACCCCTTCCTGAATAAGGCATCGATGATGATGATGCAACAAATGACCCCATAGGTCGTGCCATACCCCTATGCCCCTTCGTGGACATTCTCTCATAATATGCCCCAACATACCACACCAAAAGCAAACATTGGTCCCCAGCCAAAATGCGCCCAAATGATACCTTCCACATTTATTGCATGGCTCGCGAGGAGGTCTCGATTGGCTCATATTCCCTTGCCCTTGGTACCCCACTGTCTATGAACTCTTACTCTTATTTCTGTGCCCAAATTGATTTCCTATGGACCCTTGGAACTGTGGTGGGGCACGAGCTGCAAAATAAGAAGATAATAGCCTAGGTGGTCTAGCAGAAAACTGTGGTCTGAACCCTTCTTGGGATACCATGAACTGCCCTGTAGATCTGGCTCTCTTGGAATATCCTCTTTCTAATTCTTGTGTTCTTCTCCTCTACCTCTGATCTTCCATTTTCTGTGCAAAATCTTGGATCCTCGCTATGTCCATATCTTTGTTCAAAGTGGCAATAGTATAATCTCTAACCAGATATGGATCCAGCCTATCCACATATTGATGAACTCTGTTATCCATAGTAGCTACAATATTAGGAGCATATATCAACAAGGAATTAAATCAGAGACTGTACTCCCTCACGCTCATAATCCCCTGACGAAGATTTAAAAACTGATCTGCACGGTCCTGATGAATCTCGAATGGAAGATAATGATCAGAAATGCCTCTTTGAACTCTTTCCAAGTAGTTGGGGGTGCATCAATACCCCTAGATCATTTCCAATCCTCGTACCAATATATAGCCTCCCCTTTGAATCTATACGCCGCTAACTCCACTGTCTCTCTACCCGTTACATGCATAACATCTAAGGCCCTTTGAATTTGATCAATAAAGTACTGTAGGTCCTCGTTAAGATCTGATCCAGTAAAAGTGGGAGGATCCATCTTAAGAAAATCCTGTGTTCGAAGGATAGCCGCCCTATCTGTACCACTAGGACCCGTGGTAGGAATGGCTTGCCTTTGAGCTTTCCCAGCAACTATACGAGTCAAAAGTTGCACTGCATTTTTAAGATCTTGATCAACAACATTAATAGGTGGCTCTGGGGATATAGTTCTCCTCCCCCTTATTCTCCTAGAGTGGAAGAAGTTTCTGATGCATGTTCAGCTGGAACCTCACTTTGATTAGCTGGTATAGTGGGTGACTTACTAGTCCCCTCTTCGGCAGCCACATCTACTTGCTTACCGGTATTCTTGCTTTTGGTAACTGGCATCATTACTATAATAAGAGAAACAAATGGATTCAATGGTCAACTATGTCTTCATATACAATATAGGCTCTATCGCACGATCTAAGACATGAATAAAAGAGACAATTCCTAAATGTCCATAGCCTCCTATTTATAGATGCGGTGCATGACACACCAATAAACAAGACTCTACGTAGACACGGCTTTGTAGAATCACTTGGACGAACTTCTTTGATACCACTTTTGTCACGCCTCAAATCCTATTGGGGTGGACTGGCACCCAAAATCGAGAAGGCCCGGGAGAACCAACTCAAAACCTTATACTTCCTATGCATACCTCAATGACAACCTAAAATTCGGACAGCATCATGTTGCATATAAAAGGAAATAATCACCTGTATAAGCTCAAGCACACATATATGTGTATATACAATACTTGGCCATTGGAGCCATCACGTCTATTAACAAAACACCACCTTGACTGTACATTAGGTCTACGAAGCCTCTAGACAATACACAGAGTTTAACTAGGGTTGGGATATACCCTGTCATATAAATAACTTCTATACAATACCAAAAGTGATTGGATATGACACAAAAATCCCCGACGATCACTAGAGCTCACCAAAAGCAGCTGGATATCCTGGCTCCTACTTGCGCGGTGTATGAGTTGAGGTACCTATGCATGCAGCATAAAATGCAGGTCCCCCGTGGGAGACGTCAGTACAAAATATGTACTGAGTATGTAAAGCTGTAGATAATCACATATGATATAGGAGCTCAATAGAAATTAGAAACATGTGAATAAATCGTAACAGGAGTGTACCACACTTACTAGAACTTGTGACAACCTGTACATTGTATTTATTCAATCACTTTAGCTTTGTTCTTATCATCTTTGTAATCATTACTGTATTGTACTCCATTAGGCTGCCTCCAGTACATATGAACTGGGATCGACCCATGATAGGCTTATGCCCCTGGGATACCACCCATAAATACATAAATAAGGATCGACCCATGATAGGCTTATGCCCCTAGGATACCACCCGATAAGAGAGAACTTCTATCACTTAGTTCAATTAATCTTTGAGATTGTTATTTCGGTTTCCACCGTATATTTGATACTTTGAAACAATGATACATCAATAAGAGACATATAAATATACCATCAATGCAATAACAATGAAATAAGAAGTCATTGGGACATCAATGAAGTGTTTTGGAGTCATCAATGCCATAACAATGAAGTAGGAACTTATTAGTATATCAATGAAACGTTTTGGAGTCATTAATAGCACATGGATCTTGTTTGAGTAACTGGGTACCTTATGACATTCATTAGTGCAATAAACATGTAAGATTTGAAAAACAAGTAATTATTGGAATGTCTTGACATCTTGTAGGGTGGAAACAAGTTCATTGGTAACGTAAGACATCATACAAAACCATTGTGGATCACATGTTATTGAATAACTTTAGAAACTTTCTTAATAGAACAATTGTTCACTTTCATGCCAAAGATATGGTATAGAGTATGCTTTACATACCTGACTGTCAACCTTCAATACTAGTCCCAAATGGACTTCCCGTCTTTTCGGATTACTTATCTACAATGAACATATATACCAATCTAGTATTAGCAACCAAAAGTCACAATTCAATTATTTGAATTCATCAAACTAGTGGTTAAGTAGTAAGCCTTAATTACACCATAAAGGTTGTCACCTTAACCCTCTTATACTCCAATTACATTCACATACCATGCATATTCATACAACATCCTCCAATATCAAGTTTGGATTCATTTATCCTTCCAACCAATCCATTAAACCAAATTGAGCCATAGACATAAATAATCATCAATTCAATAGTATATCACCATATCCACCTTCCATAACTCAATTACCATATCCACCTTCCACAATTTGATACAACCAAACCATGCAAAATAGTCCATAACCCTATTTCCATCACCTTTCAATAACATCCAATACATATAATCCTCTATCACTCATATACATATGAAAAAGAACAAAGGCAAACAATATTCATACCTTATAATTCACCTCTTGATTATGCAATCCTGTTTGCATAAATAATAGGTGTCGTTCGAAGCTTTCGAGATGACAAACGCAGTTATCGGATTACTTTGGAATTTCTACGATTGAATCAAAAGTAATTTAAAGGTCAATTTGGCTAGGGTTTGTTCTTTCTCAATGATTGATGATGAAAATGAGTTTTTGAACTCATATACATGTGTATATACACATATGACCGTCCATAATATAATAGGAAATGACCAAAATGCCTTTAAAATTTAAATAATGTCAAATCTGTCCTTTGGTGGATTGTTTTGATAAGTTAAAGTAGATCGACCATAATTCTTTGCTCCGATATCGGATTTGGGTGAAATTGGTATCGTTGGAAGGATAATTTAAAGGTGTTTCATTTCATATAAAGTAGGCCACCCAGTTCGTCTTGTACAAGGAGTTATGGTCATTTGAAGTTGACCCTAAAAATTTGTTTTTATAGGCTGAAGTAAAACGAGTATAACTCCTTACTCAGACATTGGATTTGGATGAAACCATTTGCATTAGAAAGAAGACTCAAAGATATTTATTTTCATAGGTCGCAGCTCTCCCAGTTCATTATATTAAAGGAGTTATGATCATTTGAAGTTGACCCAAAAATTCAGTTGGCCTCAGTAGTTTGTGTGCAGGAAATTTTCCTGCACATTTACTAGTCCCAAATATCCTGGCCACCATTTTGTAGTTTCGAATGTGCTCGATTATATCCGAATCCTATCCATTTTTGGAAATCTTTATATCGTTGGAAAGCTTATTCAATAACCTTCGCATGGAACCATCGACGGACAAATTTCGATATAAATAAAATAAAAAATTAATTCCATATAAATAAGACCAATACACGTACTTGAATACGCCAATACACGTACTTGAATATGGGGTGTTACACCAATAAAGTATGAATATAATCACAATACACCAATGGTACCATATTAGCATTTTAACAACACAATATAATTATCATATGTATTCAAGGCTATCAATATCACATAGGATCCCACACGGTTACACATATCACATAATATCTCAATTTCGACAATTACATCACATATAAGCCCCACAAAGGCACAAAACATAAATAGCCATTTTTCATGATTAGTTCTCACCCTTAATATGCATTTTGTATCATCATTTACCACCTATCCCAGTCTGAAGAGTTAAGTCATAACCTACCTCGAAAACCAAAACCGATCTGCTACACTTGAACCCGCGATCTTATTTTTCATGAACAATTCCGAACTTCACTAAAAATATCAAATATGAAATCCATGCATCAAAACAAAACCAATGACACCCATATTGACTACTTTTGGTTCGGGATCAAAACGAACCTCCAAAATAGATTTTCGAATAAAAAAAGGCAAAATCGAAACTTTACTTCAAAGGTTAAATTGAGTAAAAAAGGGGTTCAAATCGAAGAAAAACTATTTTTGAGCTTTATCGGGTAAAGTCTATGAAATTCGGGTTAGAATCAAGAATTGGAGTTGTTTTAAAGGTTAAATTGATGAAAAACTAGTAATTATAAGATAAAAATATTATTCAAGTGAAAGGGGCGAAATTTGGGTTTAAAATAATGCCCCTAAGATTTTTGGGGTTTTGAGGAATTTATCAAGAAATTACTAAGAAAAGAGGTGAATTCTTACCTTAAATTCGTAATAAAACCAAGAAATGAGTGTTAATCTAACTTCCAAGGTTCCACAAACTTCATTTTTAAGCTCCCAAACTATTTAGGGTTTAACTCCCAAGAGGCAAGATGAAAAATGAGCAAAATAAGTCAAAAAAGGTTATTTATCAGTGCAAATTTTTCTGCATTACTGTAAAAAAAAGCTGTTTTTTTAACTCAATCCGGACTTCAACGGGGTGCCCGAGATTCGTTCGGAGTCCGATTTAAGCAAACAAACTATGAAACCACACCAAATTCGACATTCCGGACGCGATGGAGATATCATATTTTCCAGAAAATGTCGTTTTCACAAAATTGACCCCCGAAACCCGAAAGCACAACTTTCCAAACCGAGGGTCGAAATGAGATTTAAAAGCCCTAAAATCATACCAAACATGCTAACACCCTAAAATCGACATTCAGGATATGCTGACAAAGTCGTATTTTCCATCCGAGGTCATTTAGATCAAATGTGGGTCCCACTCCCATATTTTCAATTTTCCAACTTTCCGATCAATAGGTCGAAATGAGTTCGGGTGCACCGGTACCCGAACAAAAGTCTACCCACCCTAAAATCGATATTCCAGAGCTGCTGGCACAGTCCGTTCAGTCATCCGTCACACGGATCAAAAGATATCCACATAAGATGTAATCCTGTACATATAAGCCAACTAAGATAAATATCCCTTCTCAACCAATTTAGGAGCCTGAACATAAGATATAATCCTTTTAGGACCCAAATTAAGCGTACCCTTTCCAAGTTATCCTTGTCACACCAACTAAAGCTAAAGTCAGAGTCTTAGCAAAACAATCTAAGACAATAAGATAAGGAGCCAATCAATCCATACCCAAAAATAACATCAAAATCGATCATATCTAACACAAGTAAGCCTACCAAAGTCTCACGCCTGAAAAAAGTCACAACATAAGATCAGTATGCCCGATCCACCACTAAAGAATCACCTACCGGGGTAGATACACAAATAGACATAGCAGCAGGCTCACTAACAGAATTAAAACCCCAAGCAAAATATGCAGAAACATAAGTGAAAGTCAATTCAGGATCAAATAATACAGACGTAGGTCTGAATCAAATGATGGTACCTGTGATCACAACATCTGAAGCCTTCGCCTCAAATCTTACTGATATAGCGTAACACTGTCCATGACTACCAACTGGATGAGTAGCCCCACAACCACCAACACGGGCTTTACCATCTCTACCTATTATATTTGGTAGAATCTCGACCTCTCACAACTGAAATAGGAGTAGCTCTAAACACACAGCATGAACAGTCCTTGGCCACATGGCCAATCTCATCACACACATAACAACCTCTACGACCAGTATCAACAAGATAAAGTACAACTGAGCTCAAACGGCCACCCTGAACTGCTGAACTAGAAGATCCACCAGTTGAAATCTACAAAAATCACCTATACTGGCCTACCATGGTATCCACGAGAACCTCTAAAATCTCTACCTCAAGAGGTCTGACTCCTGAACACACCAAAATGTCATGCCTTCTTGGCGCCTCCATGAGATGAACTAAGAATACCCTCTATCATCTTAGCATGATCCACAATACTCTAAAAAGAAGCCCCAAACACAACCATCTGAGACGTAGCCAACTGAAGGAAGACAACCCAACCGTTCACAAACTTTTGAATCTTCTCAAACTCAGTGGAAATGCTATCTTAGAAATATCTGGACAGAGTATAGAAGCATGCCTTATACTCAAAAACTGTCATGGAGCCCCGCTCCAAATTATCAAACTCGTCCCACATACGATCTCTCAAACTAAAAGGCACAAATCACTTTAGAAAGGCATCAACAAACTGATCCCACGATAACTCAGGAGCATTAACGAGCCTACAACTAACAAATGATATCCAATAATTTTTTGCTGCATCTCTCAACTGATAAGAGGTATAAGCAACTCCATTCGTGCAGAAAGAGTGAAACACAACTTAGAATACAGGGTATGAACGAATTAGAACGATAAGGAATAAAAAGAGAAAAGTTTCCTAAAGACGTCCTATAGCCTCTCGAAAATAGATATGGACGTCTATGTATTAATCCGCGGGACTCTATTAGACATCTCGTTCTTATACCATTGAGACCAATAAAACCTGGCTGCTCTGATACCAATTTGTCATGACCCAAAAACTAGGGTCATGATGACACTTGTTGCAGTGTACCTTAACAAGTAAGCCTATTACCCAAACTGATACAAAAAGAAAAAAAATTAGAAATATCCCAAGGTAAGGCTTCTAGAACAAAGCCGAACTATATAAATAATCATAACAATGCGGAAAGAATTTATCCCAACTACCAATCATGCCCATAATCAGGTGTCAATAGTGTAAGAACTACTAATACAATCCAAGAGTCAAATACATCAGAAAAATAACCACAAAGGAGTAATAACTGTCTTCGAATACTAATAAAGACATAACTAGTAAAGAAAGATAGAGGTGAACTTCGGACGTGAATGTCCAACCGCTACCTTGGAAGCTCCAACAATTGCCCGAATCAAGTAAGCTGAGGTGCACTCGAGCTAGGACCTACACCGAAAGGGAGAAGTAGGTATAAGTACGGTCCACTTGTACTCAGTAGGTATCATAGGACGACTAAGAAAAGTAGTAAATAATGCATACAAAATATAAACTAAGGGCATGTCACCTACAATCAGAAAATATCCCACAACGGTAGCCCACACTGCTTGCACTAATAGTTCTAGTATATCTCATATATATTACAAAAACACACCAAGATATAGAACCCAAGTATACATTATGTCACATTTAAATAGAACAAGAGAGAACATGTAAATACAAATCATCAAATACAAGTAAAGAAAGGTAAGACAAATACATAGATGAAAAGTTAATAAGGCAATACAACACAACATCAACACAATGGAATAAGTGCAATGTATATGATAATGATGATGATAGTGCACGAGGTTGTCGCACAACCTTCGAGATCATCGCACAATCCCCATATACACCTACGGAGCTAAAGCTTCCTTACATAGGACCCATGGGGGGTTCATAAACCCATATACAATCCACATATCCCATATCTACTATCTGACATATCCCTCGAAAATGGTTTTATAAGGTGTTACAATATTTTTAAAAAGGTGTTGCCAGTGTTTCTCAGATGTTGCCACGGTGGTACCAATATTTCATGAAGGAGTATGATATGAAGATGTAATGCTCACAACCAATCACAATAAGTATTTTCACAACCAACCACATGATATATTTCCACAACCAACCACAATGATATATTTTCACAACCACATGAGCCAATATTCACTTGTTATTTTCATTTCATCCATGAATTTCCACATGTCTCATATGCTAATAAAGTATGAATATAATCACAATACACCAATGGTGACACATTAAATAATACAATACAATTACTCACATCTATTAAAGGCTATCAATGTCACATAGGACCCCACACGGTCAAACATATCACATAATAGTTTAATTTCAATAATTACATCACATATAGGCCCCCACACGGGCACAACACTAGATAGCCATTTTTCATGATTAGTTCTCACCCTTAACATGCATTTTGTACCATCATTACTACCCAGCCCAGTCTGAAAAGTTAAGCCATAACCTACCTCGAACATCAAAATCGGTCCGTTACACTTGAACCCACGACCTTAATTTTCACGAACAATCCTAAACTTCACTAGAAACATCAAATATGAAATCTATGCTTCAAAACAAAATCAACGACACTCATATTGACTACTTTTGGTTCGGGGTCAAAACGGACCCCCAAAATGGATTTTCGAAAAAGAAGGACAAAATCAAAACTTTACTTCAAAAACATGTTTTCCATATTTTTAGGAACCTACAGATGAAAACCCAAGTTAAAACAAGGTTCAAATCGAAGAAAAACCATTTTTGAGCTTTACCGGGTAAAATATTTGAAATCCGGGTTAAAATCCAGAATCGGAGTTGTTTTGAAGGTTAAATTGATGAAAAACTAGTAATTATAAGATAAAAGTATTATTCAAGTGAAAATGAGTGAAATTTGGGTTTAAAAGCATGCCCTAAGATTTTTGGAGTTTTGAGAAATTAATGAAGAAATTACTAAGAAAATAGAGAATTCTTATTTTAAATCCGTAATATAATCAAGAAATAAGTGTTAATCTAGCTTCCCAAGCTCCCACAAACTTCACTTCTAAGCTCCCAAAATATTTAGAGTTTAACTCTCAAGAGGCAAGATGAAAAATGAGCAAAATGGGTCAAAAAGGATGAAAAATTTGCTATATATTGCAGATTTTTCTGCAATAGCTGTGCAGTCTTTTTGTCTAAGTCGAAATGGATTTCGACGAGGTGCTCGGGATTCGTTCAGAGTCTGTTTTATGCAAACGAACTATGCAACCACACTAAATTCAACATTTCGGATCCGATGGCGATACCAAATTTTCCAGAAAAAGTTGTTTTCATCAAATTGACCCCCGAAATCCAAAATCATAATTTTTCAAATCGAGAGTTGAAATGAAATTTAAAAGCAGTAAAATCATACCAAACATGTTAACACACTAAAATTGATACTTTGGATTTGATGGCGAAGTCGGATTTTCAATACGAGATCGTTTCGACTAAATGTGGGTCTCACACCCAACTTTCCAATTTTTCAACTTTCCAATCAATAGGTTGAAATGAGCTCGGGTGCACAGGTCCCAAACACAAGGCCTACCTAACCTAAAATCGATATTCCAAAGCTGCTGGCACAGTCCGTTCGGCCATCTGTTGCACGGATCAAAATATAACCACATGAGTCCATAATAAGGCTCTCAAAGCCATAAAAAACCACAATATTGCATAAATGATACCAAAATGCATCGAAAATCATGTCAATCACTCCTACACTCTAGAAATAACATAATGCAACTACGGGGAGGGGTAAAATAACCAAATCACAGATTTCATATATTTCATCAATTTTTTTCAGGTCGTTACAGTTAGATTTTCATGTTTACTGAATTTTTTGGCGTAACATCTCCTCTAAACTTACCGCAACTTTTGTAGATTCTTCTTTGTCACTTTAAATAAATTATTTTTTTTCAAAACATTTGTTTAATTTCAGGTGTAAGAATATTTATCACATATAAGTGCAACAATGAATTGAAAATCAATGTCAGTTGAAAGCATCAAACAGGTCCTACAAAGTATCAAGTAAAAGCACTGGCAATAGTGCTTCATAAAATAGACAATTTCAGCAATATGTGATGCAATTTGATATCACACTTAGAGAGAACAAGTAATTGAAATAATGATTTTTTTGGAGACTTATATTCTGTTTTTGAAATTATTTTGGTGGTTATGGTAATACATTTACATTATAATAAAATTGAAATCGGACTTTGAAAGTGGCTTATCAAAATTCGTATGGGATGCCAAGCATGTAGTCTGAAACAGTTCAGTTTATTTGTTTTATTCGATCTATCACATAGAATAAAAAAATATACGATTGAGAATTATTTTCTTACATTCTTAATTTTTTCAGGTGAATTTATTTACAAAGCGGAATTTAAATATGCAAAATTCAATAACTCCGTTATTTCTTTTTCTTACACCGCAACATGAAGTGTGAGATAATATCTTGGAGCAACATTGATACTTAAAATGTGCTAATTCTAATTTGAAATTTTTGTTGTGGTCTAAACAAACTTAATTCCTCTTTACAAATTAGTTTTAATTAGTGTTACATGGCCTTGAATTATGAACTTTTTTTTTCTTGATTATCCTATACATTTGAATCTATCATGATTAAGTCTGTTTTTGTATAAATTTGAATATTTAAAAATTATGTGAAAAATATTATAAGTCACAATTTTTCTCATATCAATATGATGAATAAATAAATCTTAAAATCTTGATCAAAGTTCATATCTTTTGACTTTCAATAATAAAATTATGAGTTATAAAAATAAACGGGTGGAGTACGTGAGTATTAATTTGTCACTTTCTGAAGGTTAGAGCATGTGTTATATTATTTTCCACATGAGCATATGTAATTAGTATTTTGGTGTTACCACAGTATTTGCTAGCATGATTTGAGTATAGGATAACCACCTCAAAGCTTTATATTTGTCATGTGCTTTAACATTTTGATATCAAGTTCAATAAAATTTGCAAACATAATTGTTAATAAAATTAGTCTCTGAAATTTGCCTTTTAATGCAAATGAAGGACAAAATAATCATTAGTTTGTGCAAGTGTGTACTAATTCATATACAATTTTCTCATGCTTCGATAAAAATTTATCTTTCACTCCCCATCTTGGTTCATACACTGACCACATCCCTTGCGACAATCACACACATATACATGCATTATATATAGGACAATTGAGATCATAAAACACATCATAATATATTGATTATTTTTTCATAAAAGAATATCATAGCATATTTAGGAGGACAAAAGAAGGAAAAACACAAATAGAGGCAAAGATACAGAGTATTTAGGAGTTTTCACCAAAAAAAAAGATTTTGTTCGAAACAATCAAGTTGGAGCTCTATGTTTCGTTAAAAGCTTTTTTTTAGATTTTTCGACAATTTATGAAATTACCTTCCAAAAATATTTGAAGTAATTAATTGTTTGATCCATTTGTTATTATACAATGTGATTTTAATATGTATACATGCCATGTTTTTTTATTTATCTAATATAATTAACATGTACAAATGCTAAAATTTTTGGCAAGTTTACATGATTATTCATTTGCAGTTAGTAAGTCTTTAAATTATGATGAAGAACTCTATGATAAGCTCACCTAATTCAAATCTTATTACAGTTACGAAATTAAAAAAATATAATTTAAATGAAATATATATCAACATATTAGACTGAAATTCAAACATAATATAGGTTTTTAAAATCATTTATTTGGATAATAGGTAAAACATTAAATAAAAAAACAAATAAACTATTAAATTATTATAGTAAAAAAATACTTACAAGAGTATAATAGGGATTGTCTGATGTATTATGATTTGATTAAATAATTCTAAAATTATTGTTAACGAATTTAGGAAATGGAAAATCTAAGAAATAGTTTAAAACTATATTTAAATGTCTATTCAAAATAATAATTTATATACTTAGCAAATATTAAAAGAAAAATAGTAAACAAGGTTATTAATTTTTGGGGCTAGGCTAATAAAAATTCAAAATAGTGATGGTGTGAGAATTTAAATTTTATGATAGCAACATCAAGAAACAATATTTGATTCTAAATTCATATATTTGTATCTATTTAGAAAAATAGTAAAGACAAATATAAAATTTGCTTTAAAAATTATTGGATTCAAGAATTTTATTTATCAGCTTTTGACTAATCGGTAAAAAGCAAGACACAAAATAAAGAAAACTAAATAATTATAAGTAATTATTTAAATCAAAGAATATTTCAGGAATAAAATGTCTACATTATATTAAAAAGTAAGTAATATGTAATGATGCTAAAGCAAGTGATGATAAAGTAATAAAATATCATCCTACCAAAGTAAAATACTAATAGTTGAAATAGTGGTTAAATGCATTAAAATAATATAAAATTTAAAAAGTTATTTGGTGACTATATAATTAATTTTCCCTAAATTAATAATAATTTTTATTATTGGGCATTTTAGATTGAGAAATAAAATTACAGGTGAAATATAATATATTATAATATAATCAAATATGCTCAAGTAAATAGTTGTATTGATATTGTATTTCTATCACATAGATGGATTGATATTATATTTCTTTTGTTTTGTGTAATCTCAAAAAACTCTATTCATACGTGGTATGAAAGGGTGTTTGGCATGTTTGAAAGATATGACTTGAAATTCACACTGTGACTGCTTCTTTCATTGAATTAGCTAAAGAAAATCAACATTATTACTAATTATCAAGAGTTTGCAATTTTTGGTGTTATTTTTATTTAATAACTTAATTAAATAAACTTCATATCATTTATACGTCAAAATTTTTATATTTATAAACAACTAATAAATGATCATGAATCAGATAGTTTAAATTTCACAATCAATAAAATAAAATAAAATTTAATGGGTCAAACTAATAAAATAATAATTTTTTTAGTTAATTTCTCTCTAATATTTTTCTCGCATCGCGCTGGGACGAATGCTAGTATATATACTAAATAGCAAGAAAGTCTTGCTTAGATTGTTGCCAAGTGGCAGCCTAAGATGACCCCATGTGTTAGTTTTAGGACAAATTAGTTAAAATTAGGTCTAATTAGTTATTGGTTATTATGTTCAATTAATTTTTTTAATACGTTTTAAATTTTCTTGCAGTTTTTTTAATTCAAAACTAGTATTAGTTCCCGCGGGATGTGCGAATTATTTCAAACCTAGAAAATAAGGATTTATTTTCATTTTTTAATGAATTGTTGTTAATAAAAAGTTACATTTTGTATGGTATATATATAGTATTTACTATTTATTACTTCAATATTGTCAATATCTTCAAATACTACATAGTTTTTTTAAATTCAAACCTTAACTATTATTGTCAACATACTGTAAAATTGAAAAAATATTTTCAAAAAACTGGTTAATTGCTTGCTTTCGAAGAAAATTCGATAAAAAATAATATTCTATAAAGTAATGCAAAGTTGAAGTAATGTATAATTTTCTCTGAAATAATTTGCACAAATATAATATCTTCATCATCATCCTTGAAACTTTACTTCTTATTTTTTTAAAAATTAAATATTAAAATTTAATTTTGTATTCCCTTTATCCAAATTTATATGATATTTTTTTTGTAGTCATTTTTTTTTAAATATTATACATTTTTAGTATACGTATTCGAGCGATGTGTGAATATTTTAAAGAAAAAAATAGAAAAATATAATATAAATGAATGTATATCAATTATGGGTAACATATTGCACATTTCTTATGGTATGTGTAACTGCTACTGATTCATTATTGATTATTTCTTTCAGACAATATGCACTTTTATACTTCTAAGGCTAATATAAGATAAGAGGGTGCAACACAAACTTAATTATTGTGGACGTACTTAAAGATTGAAGGTAGTTCTGAGAAGTGATATTATTCATTAACATGTTTCTTCTTGCCTTAATTACTTTTAATGCTCTCTCTAATGATTTAAAGAGAAATTTCAACCATCCTCATAATATATATACAATATGTACATACAAAATTCATCACTCATAAGCAATTTGTATTCTATGCTCGAATTCTTTCATTATTTGAATTTAAGACAAATATTTTGCATTCTAATTATTTATTCTATTTTTAAAATCAATTCAAAGAATAAATAGCTAAATAATTAGTATGGTTAGCCTCTCTTCATACATGCTCCCCCTGTTATTATATTTTTATAACTCTAATTTTTAACGTTACTGATTCTATTAATTGAAAGTTAATGAAAAGATTATTTGCTTTGACACTATTATATAATATACTCTTATAGAATAATAAATTATCACGTGAAAGAGATGACATATTATTAAAAAAAAAAGATTGTATCCAACTTTATAAGGTTACAATTATATGTATACATCTTTGACTATTACATTTTTTTTACATTGTAAATAAGAAATTTAAAAATTATGAAATTCATCGTTAAATTATCACTAAATTATTCATAGCTAACCGTTTTTTGATAATATGTCACTAATTTTTTTATCTAAAGAATTGTTTAAGTTCAATTAAATATATAATAACAAAATGCTTATAACTACTCTTAAAATAATTCAGGCATTTATTCTATAGGAATAGCATCAATGAATAATTGATTCATATATTGAAATTTAGTGTGTAAATTATTAAGAAAGGCATGTAAATGTATCCAAATACTCAGCTTTTACTTCAATAAAAAAATATTTACTTTTCAATCTAACCTCAAACTAATTCAAGTCTCTACTTTTTTAGTGCATTGCTGCATTACTATCTATTCATTTGTACACAGAATATATGTTTTCTGAAACTGATATTTGAAGAATAGAGGACAAATTAAAATGCACAATAATGTTAATGGGAAGGTCTCAATCGATGTCAAAATTATTGAATACGGTAGATATGACTATTCCTTGCTTTCTATGTAATTTTTTGTCCAATCCGATTAAAAAAAATTAATGATACCTGCAACACAAACAAACGTCATAAAATTAAAATTATGGTGGTTATGAAAAGACGCAGAAGATGTTCTCTCTAATTTTTTTCCTTTACCTTTTTTTGTGATTATGCCTCATAAATCATGTGTGAGAGTATAATCAACATAAATGTGATTTAGTGATAACTGAATTCAAATTCATCAAGTATGCAACAAATTGGTTCCAAAAGAAAAAAAAACTACATAGAAAAATATGCATATACTATTAAAGGAGTGAACCTTATTAATAATTTGTTCACATTCCTTGACACACATTCGATGATCTTAATGACTTATTTAGATAACATTTGTTTCGTCTTCTCTTTCGTGTGATTCATTTTCTGCACAAAACATCAAATATGATGGATAGATACCACCAAATCAATACGTTCTCCATGCATAAATCAACCTTACAAGAAATTAAAGAAAAAAATAAAATTTATCTTACCGACATTCAGTTTATGCTGCTATAATTTAAAGTGTATCAAACTCCCTTGAAATCTGATGATTCTGCAATATTAATCAAAATTAGAGATTTGTAAATGAATAATGTGCATAAGAACCAACAGTACATCAATATGAAGAACACACAAATTGGTGACACCAGCCTGTTGTAATAACTTTAACTGTTGTGATAGCTTCCAACACATCAATAGCACTGACACAATGACCTATCATATAACATACAATATGGGAGAAAAACATAAAGATGAATGTACCATCAAACACTCTAATAGTTTCAGATAAATGAATGAATGCATGTAGGCAGAATTACCTAGGTTGAATTCATTTTGATTCTTCAAGTGTTCACTAATATCTTAACAACATTCAACTGTTCTCTGCATCAATAATAGTAAAAATTGCAGTAATTAAATTCTTCAATGATAACTTTTAGAGAAAAGAGAGGATAAAAACTTGTTTTTAATTGCCACAATTAAGAAGCAACATTATTTTGCTCGTAAAATCGTGCATATATGAATCTTTTTGAGTATTTGCAAGTTTACTCTTCTTAAGGTGCTAATTCTTGTTTTTAATAAATGTGTTTATTATGTGAATTAAATGAGAAATTGCATCGACTTTGAAGTTGTAATCAATTTGAACTCAAAAGTCTAATTAAAAATATATTTTTATTCTTACGTATTTTTTTTAATGAGCATTGTCAGATTGTCTTGTTTATTTAATTTTTTAAAATTTTAATAATGAATAAAATATAAATATTAACCTTATTTTTAATCCATCTATTTCTTAGATGTTTTTTAAAACACACACGCACATACACACATATTTAATCAGAAAAACAAATAAAAAGAGATTTAAAAAGATCCACAAATAAATAAACTAATCAAGTCTTTATCCAAACTTTCCGCCCTCCATTCTTGCCTAACTTTCCATTTTCTTCCCACGTTTGCACTCTTATATCAATTAAGTTTTAGCTAAAATTAAAATCTAAAATAATGACTCTAATAATTTAAATAATTCAATAATTTAAAATATTATAAATTCTAAAATGTTTAAATAATTTTCTTCCTAATTCCTAACCAGTAATTGATGAGGATGGGTTAATGACTCTAATAAAGATATTGATAGTATAATTATTTATTATTAAATGAGTAACTTTCTAATAGTTAACGGTTAGTAGGGGGTGCGGATAACTTGTTTGAATATATTCAAACATATATGCTACTGCTGTATTTTTTTAAATAACTGAGCTCTGATACCATTAGTAGGGGGTGCGGATAACTAACTTGTGAAGATAACTTGTGAAATAGATCTATTATATACCATTAGTAGGGGGTGTGGATAACTAACTTGTGAAGATAACTTGTGAAATAGATCTATTATATACCATTAGTAGGGGGTGCGGATAACTAACTTGTGAAGATAACTTGTGAAATAGATCTATTATACATAATGGATCTATTTTTCTTTGTGATATTATTTCATCCATATTTTCTCTCCAATATTTTAAATATTTGTAGTCTATCATTTTATCCTGTAGTAATTGCAGAGTTACAGATTTCTGTATAATAATTTATCCTAATTGTACTGTAATGTATATCTGATTCTAGATTTTCAATGTTATTTATTATTTTGTGTTGTTCTTCTCGTAGCGAGTTTTTTAAATTATATAAACTATCACATGTACTTTTTCTTAAATTTTCTAAGGTTTCTTCTATCCATATTAATTTTTCTTTTAGATTCTCCATTATTTTTCTAATTCGGTTTCTATAATTAATTTCTTTATTTAGATTATCTTGATTTTCTCTAGTTTTTCTAATATATTCTAACATCTCTTAATCTGAATAATATCCATCTGGGTAATTATCCAGGTATAACTGTGCTATTCAATTTATAGTTTCAATTTCATAGTCTAATACTTTTTCTAATATTATTTTCTTAATATCTATAATTTCTATATCTCTAAGTATATATAAGATTAAGACTTTAAGATTATCTATCATTTAAAATTGACTAAATATTTTATTATAATATTTTATAGTTGTTTTTTCTAGTCTTAGTAGTTCTTGCATATTTTCATTAAGAAATTCTATATATTTTATATCTTTAGTTTCCATGTATTTGTCTAAATTTACTTTCATCTGTTTTTCTATTAACTTTATGTTTCTCATATCTTTTTCCAAAAATTCTAGATATATGTAATTTATCATGGTAAGTATTTGTAAGAGTAGTTAGGTAGGTATGGTATGTAATTTATTCTAGTTATATAATATTTACCAAATGTTTTTTCTAATATGATTTTTCTTATATCTACTACTTTTATATCCTTAAGTGCATACAAAATAAGTATTTTAAATTTATCTACCATTACATCAGATAAATAATTATTCATTTTCATAAAATTGTTATTTTCAAAATATTTCCTTCAATCATGTACATAACAAAATATGGTCATCTTAGATTACTATATACTAGATTATTCTTAAATAACATATTCTTCGGTCACTATTAGCATGGTAATCTGGATATTTTTCCCTTAAACAGCGCCTCCACTCTGGTTACTCCCCACCACGGCTTCTTGCCTCATTAGGATGGCATAGTTCTTAGGGATTTTTCTCCTTTTCCACTTTGCTAATAAACTTCTTAACATATTATTCTTCGAATAATTCTACTATAAAGTAACTAACATGAATTTATTTTATCATACCATGATTGTTGGGAATTATGAATTTAGCTATTCATAATCATAAATAAATATACCTATTCAGGTAGGTTTGATATTTCTAAGGTTTGTTCCTCCATAGCTTTTTTTATTGAAATAAATCTATTTTTTAATAACTAAGCAGAATATTTGTTGTGGACAGAAGAAAGTTTTTACTTCAACACATGAAGGCTTGCTCTGTAATGCCTTCGGTTCATCTTATTTATAGACTGAATGAATCTTTACAAGAGTATTCACGTTTTTAAAATTAGTCTACTTTACAAAAAGTCTCCTAATAAGACAAAAATTATTAATGCCTAGACTAATAATAGTCAAAAAGTCTAAAACCTAAAAGTTTAGCCTATATAAAAGTTTTCAATACTTTACGTAAAATAAATTGTGAAAGTTTACATGTTGCTTTCACAATTTAATAGCTTGCCTTCTATTATTACTCCGTTGATATCTTCTCGTTGTCATATCTGCTGCTTTTCCATATTTCCATTATTGTTTTTTATCTTGTATCTTTCAGCTGGCGTTTTTATCTACTTGGTTGATTTTTCTTCTATTCTAACTGAACTTCTGGGATATCATTATCTCCTCCATTACATTTTAAACATTTATGATCTGGATATTTATGTCCAATTGTCTTGCAATATCTAGTTAACAATTCTTCTGAAATAAATTTTTCTCTGATAGCTCTGGCGATAGGTTTTGTCTCTGGTTTGAGTAACGTCAGAATCCATTGCCTAATAGTTTCCATATCTGTTTCTCGTAATTCCTTTGAATTTGAATATATTAGTACATTATTTCTTGAATAATAACTCCATATGGGATTTTGGTTGCAGTATGTGTTCGCTAGCTCTTGCAAAATTGTAGATAGTCTGATAATCCTTTTATTCGCATAAAATTTTGGTATCTCAATTCTAGGTATTTCTTGTTGTGGAATAATATCTTGTGATATAATCATGTCTCGTGTCATTCCTATCTTTACAACTTATATGAGTTTTTTAACTTCATCATATAATATCTCTGCTGGTGCCGTGTAAATTTTTATAAACAAATAGGGTACCTTTGGTTATTCTTTTACAAATGATAAATGCTTCATATATTTTCGGTATAGTGGATATCTCATTTCCTTCAGAGGTATATACAGTACTGAGTAGTCCATATTCATAGCAAGTTTTAACTAGACTTGGTTTGGTTTTAGGTAAAGCAATTAGCTTATTATATCCGGTCAATCTCTGGGTTATATAGTTTGTATCTGGTTCTTGGATGTTTATAGCTCTGGGGTTAGTATTTAAAAAGGTTTGTACATTGTAGATATTTTCTATATATGTCCGGGCTGTGTAGTTGTAAGTCTTTTTGTCTTGGTTTAGACTATTTCGGTATGTGGTAATTTATGGGGGTATAAACATGGGATCTTTTGATGTATTTGGTATATATGGTTTATCAAATAGCTTATTTAGGTTCATATTTGTGTTTTTCCTAACTTCTTTGCTTGTACCAGCAGAAGTAGATTGATAAATGTTATGGGTTTTATGGAGTGTCCCATCGTCTCCTTCTAGCTCTGGAACTTTAATGTCTTCCGATTGACATAGCTCTGCACACTGCTGAGTTAGCTAATTTGTAGCTAGACTTCAGTTTAACTTCGTTAGTCTTTAGCTTTTCTATTTCATTACCCATACTGTCCACTTTCATTAAAAGCGTAGATAGGATATTGAATATTTTTTCTAGAGTATCCTCTTCTATTATATCAGTCTGTGTAGCTTTGTCTTGATATGTAATCTGCAATATCATTTTTGTTAGTACTAATTACTTCAATTATAAATGTAAAATTTAATATATTCAATACTAGTCTCCGAATCTCTTTTGTTGTAACTGAATTTTGTATTTTCTTTGTTAACCACCAGCGTACCTGTGTATTATCTGTTCGTACAATAAACTTATTATATACAATATATGGCTCAAAGTCTAGCAAACATTTATATAATGAACATAATTCTTTCCTATTTATTTTCCATTTTATTTCTGTTTCATTGAACGTACCTGAATAGTATCTACAATGGTGTTCTAATTTTTATTCTCCATATCGGTATTTAAGTACTCCTCCATAACTACATTCACTAGCATCTGCTTCTACTATATATATAAATTTTCTATTTTCATCTGGAAATTGTAGTTTTGGTAATTCTTTAAAAAGTAATTTTATTTTCTGAACTTGTTTTTTATCTTCTTCATTATAGTTATATTCTACATCCTTTTTTAATTTTTTCTGTAGTGGTTTTAAAATTTCTGCTAATTTTGGAATATATTCCCTTACTTGTTTTACTAATCCTAAAAATGATTGTAATTTCTTTTTCGTATCTAATTCTTCTGTCGAATTTATTATTTTTTGTACTATATGTTGTTGCATTTTTACTCCACTCTTATCTATTTGTATTCCGAAAAATTCTATCTGATTTTTCATGATTTTGGCTTTCTTTTCACTTAGACTTATTCCCGATTTTTCTATTATATCTATAAATTGTCCTAATAATTTTAAATGTTCTTCTTTAGTTTTTGTATGTAATAGTATATCATCTATGTATGCTATACAATTAGATAATTGTTTAAAATAACTATCCATAAAATATTGATATCTACCTGGTGCATTTTTATATCCAAATGGTAATACGTTCCATTCATAAAATCCTTGTGGTACCATAAATGCGGTTAATTCATTAGATTCTTCTTCTAACTTTAAATGGTAAAATCTTGATTTACAATCGAATTTACTAAAATAATTATATCCTGTATTTGTCTTATTTTTAATATCTTATTTGGTATTGGATAATTATATGTCATAGTCTTTGCATTTAAATTTCTATAGTCAATAACCATTCTACTTTTTCCTCTTTTTTGTTCACTATGTTTATTCACTATAAATGCTGGACTATTATGTTTAATATTACTTTTTTGTATATATTGTTTTTCTAATAATTCATCTATATGCATTTTAAATTCTTTTAAATCGTCAAAATTATATGTTAATGGTTTTTGGATTAATATGCTATTTTTATCTATTAATTCAATTTGTATAGTAGTTTTATGTTTTTCCCATCCTTTTAGTGGATCTTCACTATATAATTGTTCTAATTTTTTATTAATTATTTCTATCTTATTTATTGAAAATATAGTTATTTCTGTTTTATTTATCGAAAATAAACTAGTTTTATTGTATCTTCAGTATTTTTTATATTTTCTAACTTTTGTGTAATTTTTTTGCTTCCTTTTATCCAATCAGTTTTCTTTCTTATTTTATTATTAACTCTTTTTGCTCTTACTTTTTGTTTACATGGTGTTGTAAACCACCAATCTTTTCTAGTTATTATATGTGGGTATAATTTATCTAAAAATGGTATTCCTAAAAGTATATCTTTTGATGCTAGTTCATAGTTATAAATTTCTTCTATTGTTAATATCTTATCGCATACTTGTGTTTTTACATTCCTAGCTTTATAAGTAATTAAGCTTCCTTCATTATTAAATCCTTTAACTATGATTGGTGTTTTTAATTTATCCCATTTGCTTTCTGGTAAGCAATTATATCTACATAAATTAGCTTCTGCTCCTGTATCTATCATAGGCGTATAATATCTACTGTAATATTCTTCTACTACTATCTTCATTAATACATATATTTTCATTTTATGTTAAGGCTCTTCTTAAGAATAATTTCTCTCTGTTATATGTTAAGGTTAATTGTGTATGTTCTATATTATATGGTTTTACTTGTTCTAACCATTTTATTTCTAATATTATGTCTGCTTTTTGCATTTCTTCCTTTACTTCAAATTCTATTTTTATTTTTCTAATTCCTATTATTATTTCTTTTTTCTGCTATATTTTTACTATTTATTAAACTTCTTGGTAGATCTGGGCATATATCATTATCAGTTTTTATTTCTTCATTTTTTACTAGATATTTTGCTATACAATTTTCTTCTTGTCCTGTATTTAAGAGTATTAAATATTCTTTTTCATTTACCTTTCCTGTTATGTAATATTGCTTTAAATTATTTGTTGAATTTATTTCATAACTTGTTCTTTTTGATGAGCTTGATGATTTTGGTTTTTCATCAGTTATTCTTTTCGTTGTACTTATTCTATCATTTATTATTTCTAAATTTTCTTCTATATCTATGTCTCTATAGCTATAATCATTATAATCTATTGTTTTTACAATTTATTCGAATGGACTTTCTATTCGTATTTTGTTAATCTTATTTTTTCCTGTTATTTTATGTTTTGTTGTTAATACATATAAATTTTTGCATCTTGCTGTAAATATTTTACTTCCTGGGGTTAATTCTATTCCTGATATTTTTCAATATAATACTAATGATTTATCTATATTTTTATCTGTTACCGCTATGAATAATTTGCACTTATTATAAATTTAAATTTTTGTTATATTAAATTTCCTTTTATGGCAGTTATTATGCTTTTTTCTACAGGTTTTATAATTCTATCATCTGCTAAATATAATTCTATTGGTGTATCTATTCCTTCTCTAAAACATGCTTTTATTAATATCTATGTACCTCCAAGGTGTACATATTTTATTGAGTCTCTACTTTTTATATCATTTATCTCTTTATTAATTATTCTTTTTGTTACTAGTGGTATACTAGCTTTACCTTTTGCATATCTACAGTCTATTACATGTTTCTTTTGGCATACTACATAATATTTTTCTTTTTTCACTTAAGTCTAATTCTTTTCCTTTTATTTTATCAAATATGTTACTGTCAAATATTACTTTTTGGTCTGTTCCTTCATCATTTAAATATTCTTCCTTTGTTATTATTTTTATATCTTCTTCAGTCATTTGATTCATCTATTTCACTATCTATTTCATTATTTGTTTCATTTTCTAAAATTTCATATATACTATCCTCACTTTCTAATTCATAATCTATATAATTTATCTGTATATATTCTGTATTATTTATTTTTATTTCTGATATTTGTTTATTTTTTGGATTTTTAGGTAATTTGCAATCTCTAACTAAATGTCCTAATTTTTCACAATTATAACAAGTACATTCTTTTATAGATTTCTTTTTTCTATATGGTCTTTTGTATTTATAATTTTTTTACATAATATTTTTGGTTTCTTGTATTTATATTTTGATTTTCTATATTTCTTATGTCTTTTTCTTTTCTTATAATATCTTTCTTCACATCCGAATTGGGGTGTTATTTTATTTTTGCAACATGCTAAATTGCTTATCAATGTTTTTCCATTTTTAATTCTCTATATTTTTCACATAAGTTTCTATACCATTGTTGTAAAAATTTTATTCTTGCTCGTAGAGTATCTTCTATTTTTGCTTCTTCCCAACTCTTTATTATCTTTGAACTATATGGTTCGGGTAATTTATTAAAATATAATTTTCTTATTTCTTTACTTTCTTCTATATTATATGCTCCTTTATAATAATATTCTTTAAATGCGCAAGTATATTCATCTATATAACACATATTACATATTGCTAATTTTAACATTAAATTCCTATTTGTATCTTTTTCTTCATCTTGTTCTTCTTCTATTGTTGTCATACTACCAAATTTATCTTTTATAGCTGTTTCATATTTTTTTTAATAATTCCATAGGTGTTAGTTTAGTTGTTGTTGATGATGTTCCTTTTGTAGGTTTATTAGTTCTTAATACCTTCTTGCTATTTTTAGTTAAATTTGAAAATCATAATTTCACTGTTCCTATTAGTGTTCTTTCTATATATTCTGGTGCATCTGTTATGTTTATATTATTATCTAATAATTTTTTTGTCATATATCCTATCCATAGTTGTATTATTTTTTCTGTATCTATTACACAGTCTAAGTCTAAAAAGTTATAATTTTTATTAACTATTTGTTTTGGTGTCCATTTGTAATATTCATTCTTTAGATTATATCTTTTAAACTTATTCTTATAATATGTAGGTTTTCTTATTTCTGATGTTCAAGGTATTATATTTTCATCTTCTTTTAGTAAGAGTATTTATTTCTGTGTTGATATTTTCTAAGTTTTCTTCATTAATTACTTCTTGTTTTTCATTGATTTCTAATTTTTTTTATTTGTTAATATTTCTGTATATGTTTCACTATCATCTGAAACAAGTAAAGCCATATAATATAGAACACACACAATTAACCTTAACATATAATAAAGAAAAATTATTCTTAAAAAGAGCCTTAACATAAAAATAAAAATATATGTATTAATGAAGATAATAGTGGAAGGATATTATAGTAGATATTATACGCCTATGATAGATACAGGAGCAGAAGCTAATTTATGTAGATATAATTGCTTACCAGAAAGCAAATGGGATAAATTAAAGACACCAATAGTAGTTAAAGGATTTAATAATGAAGGAAGCTTAATTACTTCTAAAGCTAGGAATGTAAAAGCACAAATATGGGATAAAATATTAACAATAGAAGAAATTTATAATTATGAACTAACGTCAAAAGATATACTTTTAGGAATGTCATTTTTAGATAAATTATACCCACATATAATAACTAGAAACGACTGGTGGTTTACAACACCATGTAAACAAAAAGTAAGAGCAAAAAGAGTTAATAATAAAATAAGAAAGAAAACTGATTGGATAAAAGGAAGTGAAAAAATTACACAAAAGTTAGAAAATATAAAAACCACTGAAGATACAATAGAACTAGTAGTATTTTCGATAAATAAAACAGAAATAACTATATTTTCAATAAATAAGATAGAAATAGTTAAGAAAAAATTAGAACAATTATATAGTGAAGATCCATTAAAAGGATGGAAAAAACATAAAACTACCATAAAAATTGAATTAATAGATAAAAATAGTAGAATAACCCAAAAACCATTAACCTATAATTTTGACGATTTAAAAGAATTTAAAATTCATATAGATGAATTATTAGAAAAAACAATATATACAAAAAAGTAATAGCAAACATAATAGTCCAGCATTTATAGTGAATAAACATAGTGAACAAAAAAGAGAAAAAAGTAGGATGGTTATTGATTATAGAAATTTAAATGCAAAAACTATAACATATAATTATCCAATACCAAATAAGATATTAAAAATAAGACAAATACAAGGATATAATTATTTTAGCAAATTCGACTGTAAATCAGGATTTTACCACCTAAAGTTAGAAGAAGAATCTAAAGAATTAACCGCATTTACGGTACCACAAGGATTTTATGAGTGGAATGTATTACCATTTGGATATAAAAATGCACCAGGTAGATATCAACATTTTATGGATAATTATTTTAAACAATTACCTAATTGCATAGTATACATAGATGATATATTATTATGTACAAAAACTAAAGAAGAACATATAAAATTATTGGAACAGTTTACAGATATAATAAAAAAATCGGGAATAAGTCTAAGCGAAAAGAAAGCTGAAATTATGAAAAAACCAGATAGAATTTTTAGGAATACAAATAGATAAAAGTGGAGTAAAAATGCAACAACATATAGTACAAAAAATAATAAATTCAAAAGAAGAATTAGATACAAAAAAGAAATTACAATCATTTTTAGTATTAGTAAACCAAGTAAGAGAATATATTCCAAAATTAGCAAAAAACTTAAAACCACTATAGAAAAAATTAAAGAAGGATATAGAATATAACTATAATGAAGAAGATAAAAAACAAGTCCAAAAAATAAAATTACTTTGTAAAGAATTATCAAAATTACAATTTCCAGATGAAAATAGAAAATTTATATATATAGTAGAAGCAGATGCTAGTGAATATAGTTACGGAGGAGTACTTAAATATCGATATGAAGCAGAAAAAATAGAACACCATTGTAGATACTACTCAGGTACGTTCAATGAGACAGAAATAAAATGGTAAATAAATAGGAAAGAATTATGTTCATTATATAAATATTTATTAGCGTTTGAGCCATATATTGTATATAACAAATTTATTGTGCGAACAGATAATACACAGGTACGCTGGTGGTTAATAAAGAAAATACAAAATTCAGTTACAACGAAAGATATTCGGAGACTAGTTTTAAATATATTAAATTTCACATTTCTAATAGAAGTGATCAGTACTAACAAAAATGTTATTGCAGATTACATATCAAGACAAAGCTACACAGACTGAAATGATAGAAGAAAATACTCTTGAAAAAAACTCAACGCCCTAACTACGCTTTCATTGAAAGTGGACAGTATGGGTACTAAGATAGAAAAGCTAAAGCTAAAGACTAATGAAGACAAACTGAAGTCTATAGCTATGAATCAGCTAACTCAGCAGTGTGCAGAGCTATGTCTATCGGAAGACAATAAAATTCCAGAGCAAGAAGAAGACGTTGGGACACTCCATAAAACCCATAACGTTTATCAATCTACTTCTGCAGGTACAAGCAAAGGAGTTAGTCGACCAAGATACCAAAATATGAACATGAATAAAATATTTGAAAAATCATTTACACCAAAAATACAAAAAGACCACTTATTGATACCCCCACAAGTTAACAAATACCGAGATAGCTTAAAACAAGACCAAAAAAATTATAATTATATAGCCCAGAAATATATAGAAAACATCTATAGAGTACAAACCTTTCTAAACCATAACCCAAGAGCTACAAACATCAAAGAACCAAACACCAACTATATAACCCAAAAATTACAAGGATATAACAAGCTAATCGCACTACCAAAAACTAACCCAAGCCTAGTAAAAACGTGTTTTGACTACGAACTACTAAACACCATATACACCCAAAACGGAGAAGAATTGACAGCTATGGAAGGATTATACAAGATATTCACGACCTATAAAAGAATAACGAAAGACACTCTATTTTATATAAAGTGTTATACTGCACCCGCAGAGATATTATATGACGAGATAAAACCAGTTATACAAGTCGTAAAGATAGGACTAACTAGAGATATGATTATACCAGAAGATATTGCGCAACAACCGGAGATACCCAGAATTGAGATACCATAGTTCTATGAAAATAAAAGACTTATTGGACTATCTAAGATTATACAAGAACTAGCAAATAACTATACTAATGGAAATCCAATATGGAGCTACTACTCGAGAGATTATCAAATGATTTACTCAACTTCAAAAGAGCTACGACCAACAGATATGGAGGATGTAAGACAATGGATAATAATACTACTCAACCCAGAGAAACAATCTACTGCACGAGCTATTAAAAAAGAATTTATTTCTGACGGACTACTAACAAGAAATTGTAAAATAATTGGACATAAATATCCAGATCACTAATGTTCGAGGTGTAATGGAGAAGATAATATTATTCCAGAAGTACATCTAGAATAAAAATCAAGAAGACAAGATGACAGCTAGAAGATAAGATAAGAAGCAATAATGGAGATATGACAGATACGACAAAATCAACGGAGACAAGATATTCATTGTACAGATTTTATTTACGTAAAAGTCTTTAAAATTATTGTAAGTTACTATTTTTTTCATAGACTTTTTAGACTCTTATGTAGACTTTAGGATCATTTAAGGCTACATAGACTTTTAGGTAGCCTATGTATAGCCTTTAAGACTTTTAAGGGTTTTTTGTTTTCTAGCTTTTACGTAGGATTGTAAAATTTGTAAATAATTTTGTAAAGTTCATTCTATAAATAAAGAAAGCAGAAGGCATTGCAAGGCAAGCCTTCTCACGTTAAAGCAAAAACTCTCTTCATTCCATAAAAAATATTTTTCAGTTAATTAAAAAACATACATACTTCAATGGAAAAAGCTATAGAGGAACAAACTTCAGAAATATCAAAGCTACCCGAACAGGTATATCTATTTATGATTATGAATAGCTAAATTCATAATTCCCAACAATCATGATATGATAAAGTAAATTCATATTAGTTACTTTATAGTAGAATTATTCGAAGAATAATATGTTAAGAAGTTTATTAGCAAAGTGGAAACGGAGAAAAATCCCTAAGAACTATGTCATCCTAAAGGTGAAACCAATAAGGCAAGAAGCCATGGCGGGGAGTAACCAGAGTCGAGGCGTCGTTTAAGGGAAAAAGTATCCAAATTACCATGCTAATAGTGACCGAAGAGCATGTTATTTAAGAATAATCTAGTATATAGTAATCTGAGATGACCATATTTTGTTATGTACATGGTTGAAGGAAATATTTTGAAAAAAGCAATTTTATGAAAATGAATGATAATTTATCTAATGTGATGGTAGATAAATTTAAAATACTTATTTTGTATGCACTTAGATATATAAATGTAGCAGATATAAGAAAAATTATATTAGAAAAAGCATTTGGTGAATATTACATGGTTAGAATAAATTATATACCATGTCTACCTAACTACTCTTATAAATACTTATCATGAAAAATTACATAGAATTTTTAGAAAAAGATATGCGAATTATACAGTTACTAGAAAAACGGATGAAAACAAATATAGACAAATACATGGAAAATAAAAATAAATCTCTTAATAAAAATATGCAAAAACTACTAAGGCTAAAACAAACAACTATAAAATATCAATTTTAGAAAATAGATCATTTAGACTATCTTAAAGTTTTAATATTATATATACTTAAAGATATAGAAATTATAGATATTAAGAAAATAATATTAGAAAAAGTAATAGACTACGAAATTGAAATCATAAATTGACTATAACAGTTATACGAAGAAATTTACCCAGAAGGATATTATTCAGATCAAGGATGTTAGAATATATTAGAAAAACTAGAGAAAACCAAGCTAATCTAAATAATGAAATTAATTATAAAAACCGAATTAGAAAAATAATGGAAAATCTAAAAGAAAAGTTAATATGGATAGAAAAAACCTTAGAAAATTTAGAAAAAAGTACATGTGATAGTTTATATAATTAAAAAACCTCACTACGAGAAGAACAACACAAGATAATAAATAACATAGAAAATCTAGAATTAGATATATACTACAGTACAGATAGGATAAATTATTATACAGAAATTTGTAACTCTGCAGTTACTACAGGATAAAATAATAAACCAAATAAATTAATGAATACATCTTACGAAAAGAATAAATCATTAAAAAATATTGAAACAAAATCTAAGAAATATCCACACACAAAAAAGAATAGATTCATTAGATATATAATAGATCTATTTTATAATCTAGTTATCCGCACCCCTCTACAAATGGTTTATAATTATACAGCCCAGAAATATATAGAAAACATGTATAGAGTACAAACCTTTCTAAACCATAACCCAAGAGCTACAAACATCAAAGAACCAAACACCAACTATATAACCCAAAAATTACAAGGATATAACAAGCTAATCGCACTACCAAAAACTAACCTAAGCCTAGTAAAAACGTGTTTTGACTATGGACTACTAAACACCATATACACCCAAAACGGAGAAGAATTGACAGCTATGGAAGAATTATACAAGATATTCACGACCTATAAAAGAATAACGAAAGACACTCTATTTTATATAAAGTGTTATACTGCACCCGCAGAGATATTATATGACGAGATAAAACCAGTTATACAAGTCGTAAAGATAGGACTAACTAGAGATATGATTATACCAGAAGATATTGCGCAGCAACCGGAGATACCCAGAATTGAGATACCATAGTTCTATGCAAATAAAAGACTTATTGGACTATCTACGATTATACAAGAACTAGCAAATAACTATACTAATGGAAATCCAATATGGAGCTACTACTCGAGAGATCATTTGCCTTTAACTACTATTGGTGTTTTTAATTTATCCCATTTGCTTTCTGGTAAGCAATTATATCTACATAAATTAGCTTCTGCTCCTTTATCTATCATAGGCGTATAATATCTACTTTAATATCCTTCCACTATTATCTTCATTAATACATATATTTTCATTTTTATGTTAAGGGTCTTTTTAAGAATAATTTTTCTTTATTAAATGTTAAGGTTAATTGTGTGTGTTCTATATTATATGGTTTTACTTGTTCTAACCATTTTATCCCTAATATTATATCTGCTTTTTGCATTTCTTCCTTTACCTCAAATTCTATTTTTATTTTTCTAACTCCTATTATTATTTCTTTTTCTGCTATATTTTTATTATTTATTAAATTTCTTGGTAGATCTGGGAACATATCATTATTGATTTGTCTTCATTAGTCTTTAGCTTTAGCTTTTGTAGTTGACACTATTGTTGACTTTGTTTAATTTGTTTTCAATTTTGTTTTTAATTTTGATGCTAAATTTAGTTGATGAATTAATTTAAGCTGATAATTTTTTGGAAAAGTTTGTTTTTTCTTAAATTGTTAGGGTTCATTTTTTTTCAGTGTTTAAGTCATTTTATTATAATTTTTCAAAAGATAGATCCACATTTTCTTTTATATATTTGATTTTCTAAAAATTATTAACTCATGACGTTATATTATCATTTGTTTTCTTCTAGTAGTACCAATCACTTTTAAATGAAAAATAATTAATTTAATTATGCATCGATAATAATATCAATAATTTTTTTTATGGAATTTCTAAATTAAAATTTGCTATTATATGACTATCAAGAAGTCTATGTATTGACAGTAATATCAATAAAAATACTACTACAAACTATAATCTCATAATAAAGTAATAACTTTTAGACAACCAATTTTTTTTTAATTAATGTTATATTTTAGTAGCGCCAATTACTAAAAATAAAAAATAATGAAATTTGACCTTATTTTTAATTGGAAACAACCTCTCTATTTCTTCGGATGTAGTGATATAGATTGCGTATATTTTACCCTCCCAACCCCCACTATGGGATTGTTGTTGTCGTTGTGTATTTCCTAAAGGAAGAAAAGAAAACAATTTTAAAATATATACTTAAACTTTAATATTATTTAACTTTTTGTGCTAATTAATTATAAAATGATCAATAAAAATATGACATGTGATCATATTAATTAGAATTTAAGTTATTTTTTCATTTCTCACATGTCTTCTAATAGAGTTAGTACATTCTCTTTGCCATCTAACATAACAACAACATACCCAGTATATTCTCACCGGGTCTTTGTCATCTAACACATAAGTAATGTTATCTTTTAAACGAAAAAAATGTGTAGTTGATAATATGATCACAGTTCACGATACTTGTACCGTTTCCCAAACAATATTTCATATTTTGGACACTCCAAAAATAAGATGAGTAATCATGCATATTTAAATATTATAGTAAATATTAGTATACGTTGAAAGGCCATCCAACTCTAAGTGGTTGAATGTTTTGTACATTATATGATATTGTTTTGTACAACAATGAAAAAGGAACATAAAATAACAATGAACAACAACTTATATTCCTGTGTAACTTGAGATGGTCAAATTGCATAGCTTGGCAACAACACATTTGTCAATGTAGTGCCAATAATCAAAATACTGTCCAGTGCAATGCTTATGTCAAAATTCATCACCTTCTATCCTTTTAGTATATGTTTGATACTCCTTTAGTTGCCTTACACACTTAGGGTTGCAACTTACTTTCAGTGTCGCTGCAAGTATTTTACCCATAGTCTTCTATGATTTTCGCCAACTTCATCCACTGCAAGGCTGCATCCCTCGGTTGATCAAACTCTTTATATCATCATACAATAATCATCCTAAAATGTAGTAGTAGTATAGTTTCATTACAATAAATAGCTTTGTTTACAAAACTATGTTACATAATTTGCAGATACATAACCACAATTGCATACTTTATTTGAATTTTTTTACTCACACTTAGTATTGTATACAATTCTTGTAGTGTCCAAATGACCATACACTATGCACAAACTGCATAATTGGAGCACAAATTGTTGTCCTACTTGCCAAGTTGAACTTGGAAATATAAGGTGCTTAGCCTTAGAGAAAGTAGCAAAGTCATTGAAATTGCCCTGAAGACATCAAAATTTGGGATGTCACAAAATATTAGATTACAATAGAAAGCTCAAATACGAAAGACTTTTGCAAATTTAGTCCTTATCATTGTCCTTAAGCTGGATCAGAATGCTTGATAAAAGGGAAAATTTCAAAACTCATATTGAATCTCAAGGAGGATCACAAAGTTGATATGCACACGAGATGCACATTAAATCATTGATATATTAAATCAAATGCAGAGGTAGTTGAGAATGCAATATGGATGCTCAAAGTAAGTGTTAGTTTTGGTCATAAGTTCTGTTTAGTGATGTATACTTAGTTTTGATCACATTCAATATTTGTCAACTCATACCCAAATTGTGCGTTCAACTGCATGCATAGAGAAAATAACTAGCAGATGATATGATACATGAATATATGCTATGCCAAAGAATTAAAGACTGATAACAATTTATCTTCAAGTTTTGACTTTATTTTTCTTGATTTTTTGAAAAAAAAGAAAAAAAAATTCATTATTCATAAAATGTATCCCTATTTCCTCTATTTTTTTGGATTGGGTGTGGGGATTAGCACCAAATTGAAGATAACAACAGTATTCGAATGCAGTCGCAAAAGATGACAACATAAGCAACATTCAAAAATCTCAAAATCAACAACAAATATGAACATAATGCAACAAAGAAGATTCCAAAAAGCTGAAGAATCTTATGAACTGAAACCAACCATGGGTGCTTTCAAGAGTGAAATCTAAGTATTTTCTTTTGTCAATAACACCTTGGATCTATATTTCAAAGATTGTAAGAATCTACACTTCCGTAACATTAAATATTGAATTTTCCCAACATGTTTCTTCAAAATACCTAAATAAAGAACAACAGTCAACACAAACACTCAACCCATTAGCATACATTTGAAAAGTAATTCATAAAAATTGAATGCACAACAAACTGCGTAAAAAGAAAACTAATTTATTCAACTCGAAATGGGAGAAACCCAGAAGGTAAATTGCCCAAAAAAATAAAGTCAAAACCATCAAAATTACTTTAAAAAAGCAAAATAACTTAACCCATTAATAAAAATCATGAAAATAACTCGTGAAAATTGCATCTTGAACAAACTCTAAAAAGAAAACTAACTTGCTAAAATCGAAATGGGCAATTGTGCACACAAAGCCTCCATTGATTGATTAATTCAAATGTAGATTTGACTTGCTCTGTTTGTAATTCTCACACAATTCAAGACTATTTACGGAGTAGGTTGTTAATACCCATGTCTTATTAAGTGCATGTAGTGCACTGTGAACGTGGAGGAGATAAAAACGGGAATAGCTACGTGGGGTGAGAGAATTGGGGAAATGAGGTGGTTTAATTTATTAAAATCTTTTCTCTTCTTTTATTTTTAAATTTTTTTTGTATTAAAGGTTAATATACAAATATTAAAAATATAGATAGAATCCTTAGGTTTAAGTTTTTTTAATACAGACACAATAAGTTTCTTTCTCATGAAGTTTATAATAATATAGAATATACATGAAATATATTTATAAATTAAATTAAATAGATAACCATCATTATAACTAAAAATATCACAAAATTTGAACTTTTAAGAAAGTTGTGTAGTTAATTTTATTTTGTGGGAGTCAAAATAAGTTTTTTTCATTTCCACTTTTAAATCTTAATCTTTTTTCAATCTGGCGTATTGTAGCAATTTTTTTGTGGGTTGTAGTAGATATATAATAAAATATTGTATTAGAAAGTATAAGTATTTAAATTATTTTAATTTTAAAAAACTAATAACTACTAACTAACCATTACCTAATTTAACTAAGTTGTTCTAAAAATAAACACATGACGTAATTATAGGTCGTTACTTGGCAATATATTTGGCAATACTTTCTGGCTATTTAGTATATATAGATTCTGACCCTTTTTAATCATAGCAATGGTTGGTTGTTACTATGAATTAAAAAAATTCCGATTTACTGAACTGAAAATAAATTTGTGCCATTTGTTTTCACTTTATATTAAATGAAACATATATTTAGTTGATATTAATATTATTTTAAAATATTCTCACGAAAATGAAAATTGTCAAGTTATTTTAAATTTAAAACTGTAAATTCTGAAATTAAAAGTATATCAATTTTAAAAGAGAATAATGTGGGTTGTTAGTGTTACATTTCTCTTAGGAATTATTTGTTCTATTTTTTCAAAAATAAATTTTAGCATTACTTAAAGTTTTAATTCAGAGTAGTTATTCAAAATTCAATTTTTTTTACAAATTTATACTCTTCCTAAAAAAAAAATTGTACCTTAATTATAGATAACACTAATCCGTTTCTATCCACTCTAAATTATCTTTTTGAAAAAAAAAAAATTAAAAATTAATTAACCTAAACTAACCCCAACCTACATCTGAGTAACTTGAGAAAACTGAAGGAAATGTGTCTTTTAAGTCTTGAATGAAGGATTGGTGACATTGGCCAACTTAAAGGGTCAAACATCATTAGAAAACTTGATTAAGTTAATTGTGGACTTGATTAATATTTTCAAAACTTTCTAATCTTTTTAAAAATACAAATCAACCTAACCCACACCCCTCTTCAATCCAAATCAACCACTCTCTCTCCAGCTTCTCTCAATTCTCTCCCAACCAACAGTTCTGCAAAATTTCTCCCTTCAACCTCCGACGACAAATAGTCGGGCGAGTTCCTTTTCGACTTTCAATCGTCAATCGACGTGAAGACTTCTTCGGCGACAACAACTTTGAGTTCTTCGTCGTCTCATTTCCTTTTTCATAGGTAAAAAATTATGAAGAAACAGAGGAACTTGAGCCAACTCTCTTCTAGTATTGAAATGTGAACTGAATAAAACCCTAATTTCTGGCATTTCTTCTTGTTGTCGTACTATTGATTCGAATTTGTTGGTGATTTTTTGTCACAATTATGTTCTTAGTGTGTGTGTGTAATGTGTTGGTGTTGTTGGGTTGATTTGTTGTTTGTCTTGGTAAGAATGGTATTGCAACAGATGAAATATCTGATGTAACAGATGAAACATATGATGCAACAGATGAAAATATGATGCAACATATGAAGATCTGATGCAACTATGAAAATCTAATGCAACAGGTGAACAATCTAAAAGATCATTCATCTGTTGCTACAGATGACTCTTCTGTTTGGAAGAAATCTAAAAAATATTGATCCAACAAATAACTGATTAGTGATCTGTTTTTATTCTTTCCAACAATTTACTCTTAATTTTGCAACAAATTAGTGACTGTTTTTATTTTTTCCAACGATTTACTCATCCATTGCAACAGGTCGGTTATATATTGCAACAAATAACATACCTCGTGCAACAGATTAGTGATCCATTTTTACTTTTTCCAATGGTTTACTCATCCATTGCGACACGTCGGTTATATGTTGCAACAGATAACATACTAGTGCAATAGATTAGTGATCTATTTTTATGGTTTCCAACGAATTACTCATCCGTTGCAACGGGTCAGTTATATGTTGCATTAGATAAAATACCAGGCACAATAGATTAATGTTGTTTTTATGGTTTTCATAGATTACTTATCCGTTGCAACAAGTCGATTATGTGTTGCAACAGATAACATACCTGGTGCAACAGATTAATTGTCTGTTGGAACTGTTATATTATTGTTATGCATTAATCAATTATAATCTATGTTATGTTCCTGTTAATTTAAGATAACATGGCTCCCAAAAGAAAAGAAATTGAATCAAGTCCAAGTAAAGGAACAAGTGCAGCAGCTCAGCTACATCCACCACTCTATGAGCTTGCTTTACAAGCGTTATCTCAATCAGGAGCAGAAGATAATGAACGTGGGGAGGAGGAATCTTTCAAAAGAGATGATCCAAATTCTAATAGACCTTCTGCCGAAGGGTTGGTCAAAACCTTCAGCATTGATCGTTATCCTGTGAGAATGCAGTCCGATTGTGCCACAGATTTAATGGGTGATCTCGTGTTTAAGTCAGTCATGGAAAAATCTTTCGATGCCTTCAAAAAATACTTCGAGAACAAAAATTGGATTCTTATTTTAGGGAAAGCTTTTTTGAGCAATATCTTGATTTGCCGGAGGACAACAATGCTCGTTTCCAGGTGAAAATGGTATATGATCTTCTCAAGCGCAGGTTTATGTATGAAAACAAAGATAGAATGGATGAGGTGTGGATATATTACTATGACATGCCTGTTTTTTTTTTGTTGGAAGGAGTTTGCCATAGTTACTGGACTAAAATATTATCCTCATTCTCCTTCTCAAGTTATACCTACTCTGACTCAAAAAAAAGTACTCCGGACACCCAAAAAAGGAAAAGGCAAGTCGAGTGATCGTGATGACCTGGTGTCCATTGTTGGTCCAAGCTTCAAAAATAAAAATCTGATAGAAGCGTTGAAAGGTAAAGGACTTTCAAAGAAGCACAAACAATCATTATGCTTGGTTTGGTTTGTATATAATGTTCTTAGGGCGAGAGACGTTAACAACACCATAAGCCTCATTTTAATAAATCTCTTTGGGTATCTTGAGGCATTAACTGCTATCCTTGGGCTTATGAAAGCTTCAAAATGAATGTCGAATATTTGTTGACTCTGTTAACGCCAAAAATAGTCAACTTATATGGCTTTCCATGGGCCTTCATGGTAAATATTTTTTTTGTCATAATATGATTCATCATTTTTTTATTCAATAATATTTTTGATTTATTGGCGTTATGTTATAGGCTTGGGCATTTGAAGCCATTCCTTATTTGAGACAACAAGTGAACTACGAGGAAGAAGTTTCCTGTCTAAGAATTCTGAGATGGTTGTCGGCCAAAATCTATAAAAATGTAAAATTTCTTGATCTTTTCAATCCCCCAAGGAAGCAGTAAGTTGAATTCTAATCAAGTTTTTATTTTAATTAATGATTAAATGATTTCATCATCATTCTTAATTTATGTACCGATTTATTTTAGATTATCCATCCGTGGCTTGTTTTGAACAATCGAGAGTTGAAGATGCCATTTTTTCTTACTTTACAGTCTGTTCAAACTTTATCGAACTCTAACGTCGTTGATGGAATAAAAATAAAATTGTTTGGAGCAATAGCCATCATAAGAAAAATAATTTTAGAGGGTGGGGCTAATGATGCTCCTCTTACAGTTTTTGAAACAACAAGCCATTTGATTATATCATAATGGTTGTACAGATTTTTCTCCAGATTTTGCCGTATCTAGCTAATGTTCTTCATGCAAATGTCAAGACTGCAAGGCGAAACATGATGGAGTGATTAATGCTATTAATGTACTAACTGTTTCTGTAAAGAAAATAACATCTAAGAGGGGTATCATTTCATCAAAGAGGATTTCATATCCAGACACTCCACTAGAGATCAAGACGGCTAAGAGGAGAAGGAAAGACACTTTCAAGGCATCATCAATCATAAAAAAAGCAAGATTGCAACTCCTCTGTCTTTATCTTGCACCGATCTTCAGTGTGCAAGGGCCACAGGAGAGCAACATAAGCTGAAGAAGGTGAATGTATATCATCTATTCCAAAAAATAAACAAGCACATATCTGTTTCAATAGATGATACATCTACTGAAAATTATCAAATAATATATACATCTGTTGCAACTGTTATCTAACCCGTTGCAGCAGATTCATTATCTGTTTCAACAGATGAGTCTTATGTTGCAACAAATGGGTCATCTGTTCGAAATTATTGAACTACTCTGATTTACCTGTTCGAATTTGTCCCAACTAAGGGTGTCAAGTAGGCTCGTAACTAGCCTTGCCCGGTTTGACCCTACCCGGTAAGCCCTAGGACTTTAGGGTTTTGGGTCCCGGACCGATTATTTTTTTAAAATAGGCTCGGGTAACCTGGCCCAGACCAAGCCCGATCCAAGCCCGCCGGTTAACCGGCCCGGATACCTTTTGTTATTAAAAAATAATTTTTTTTTGAGATTTTGGGCCAAACTAGCCGTTGGCCCAATGTCTATATAGCCATTTTTGGGTCCAAACAGCTAGTTTGGGCCCATTTAAAAAATATCTTTTAATCCCAAAAAAATTCTATAAATACTCTACAACTTCAAATCATTTTTCACACAATTTTTCACTCTCTCAAATCTCAATTCTCAATTCTCAAATATTCAATATATTTAATTTCTTAAAGTGTTCACTTTAATTTTTTAATTTTTCGTTTACAAAGTACGAGCGGAAGTTTCTAAAGTCGCAACCTTCGGATACATCCAAAATTTGGTATTGTCGTTCCATCTCTTACGTTTAATTTTTATTTATTGTATTAATTGTTTAATATTTAATTTTATTATATTTGTGTATTTTGAATATTTTTAGTTTAATTTAATTTATATTATGGATAAATTAAGAAACCTCGCTAATAAAGGTGTTAAAATTTTTTGTCCCGGAAGCGGTAGTGATAGTAAAAAGCGAATTACTAGCGGTAGAGGTAGTTCAAGTAGTAGATATACCCGTGTGCCTTCACCTCCGGTACCGCTTGGTACACCTTTTGAGGAAGAAATAGGTGTAGTTGCTCACGATATGGATTATGTAGAAGCTCAGGAAAATTACGGTATAGACGAAGAAAATGAAGTAGATGCGGTTAATTAGACGAAGATAATGAAAATATTGCTGAGACACCTGTAGTAGGAGATGTTAACATTAGATCTGAATCGATTAATCTCCCTCCCCATCCTCCCAGTGCCCTAAGACCTCGTAAAAGAACCAGTGTTGCATGGCAATTTTTTGAACGTATATCAGATATTGAGGTGCAATGCAATATTTGTCAACAAATATATAAGTATAGAAGTGGAGGCAAGCAAGGGGGTATGGGTACATTAATGAGACATATAGCTAAAGATCATTTAAATATTCCACAAGGTGGTGGGGATGTTGGTGGGCCAACGCAAACTAGAATGGACTCAGCAACCGGTCACATAGCGAAGAAGTATAATAAATTAAGGGACCGGGAAGAAATAGCTAAAATGGTAGCTGTGGGTTGTTTGCCTTTTAGTTTTTCTTATTCTGATGCCTTTATTCGTTATATACAAGCAATTTATAATCCTATGTTTAACGACATTCCTAGAACTACTTGTCGGTCTGATATTTTTAAACTTCATTCACAATATTATTTTTATTTATCAACATTGTTAAAAATATTCAATGTAGATTGTCCCTAACTTCTGATCTTGGTCGTGCTATAAATAAAAATGATTATTTAACCGTTACTTGTCATTGGATGGATAGTAATTTCGTGATGCAAAAACATATTCTTGCTTTTTTATATGAAAAAGATCGTAACACACTGGACAATTTATTGTTGATTCTATTGTTAAAATTGCCGGATATTATGATATCAAAAATAAAATTTTATGTATTGCTTTTGATAATGCTTCTAACAACAAGACTGCTATAAAAAAATTAAAATCTACGCTATCTCCGCCCTTGCCTGAAATTTTTCATATTAAGTGTGCATGTCATATATATAATTTAATTGTAAAAGATGGTCTTGAGTTTTTTGAGCTTTGTATTAAAAAAATTCGTCTTGCCGTTAGTTTTATTCAAGGAAATAATCGTAGATCGAGAATTAGAGAATTTAAAGTTAAATGTCAAGAAAATGGACTTACACCGATTTTGATGCCTGAGGAAATTGATACTAGATGAAATTCTACGTATGAATTTTTAAAAACTTGTTATAAATATAGAATTCTTATTACACTAGCTTTTAACCAACATTGCGGTTCGTTTGCTGATTTTGCTGATTGCATGCTACATAATTCTGATTGGATTGTAATTAATGATCTTGTTAAGTTTTTAGAAAAAAATTTATGTAGCTACGGTTGAATTTTTCGGTGCTTATTATCCTAATGTTTGTAATATTTTGGCATATATAGCCAATATTTCTGGTTTGCTCAAAGAATAAAAAAATAAAGAAGGTTATAAAGAAGTTGTTGGCGCCATGTTTACGAAATTTAAAAAATATTGTTTTCTGATTCCCCCTATTTACTTGGTTGGTGCTATGCTAAATCCGTGCATGAAATATAATACTATGTGCCACTTTAGTACTCTTATTTATACTAACTTAGAAATAAATACTAACCATGATTTTGAACAAGTACAACCTGATTTGTGGACGGCTACGGCTGATGCAAAGGATTACATAGAAAAATTATATAATCACTATGCTGATTTATTTGATTTAACCGTACCTACAAATATCACTCCAACTGTCGCTCCTCATCCTCCCGAGGAGCCATCATCTTCTAAAAGGCTGGCACATAGTGGTTTTTCTGATTTGTTTTATGATTTAAATTGTTGGAATAGTGTTGATGAGAGAACTTCCACATCGATTTATTGGGAAGAGCTGAAATATTATCTTCGGACGGTACCAGAGGATCGCAGACGGCGGATCAACATGGTGGAGGAGTAATGAAACACAATATCTTGTGCTTTCAAGATTAGCTAGAGATATCTTGAATGTTCCAATGTCAACCATTGCATCAGAGAGCGCCTTTAGTCAAGGACGACAACAGCTTGGAGACAACCGACACTTATTGGGAAGCAATGCAATGAATGTTCTAGTTTGCCTCAGAGATTGGATTAGAGCGGAAAGAAGAAACCAAGGAATGGAACCGGAGCCGAGCGACGAGCTGAAACTTGAAGAAATTATGACTTCACGGGAGAACTCAGTAGAATCAAGTTCAATGCATGGTTTTGCCCCCGTTGACTTCGACTATCCTATGCAAGTTCCCATTAATATTAACATGAATGAGTTGAAAAAAATGATGCATAATTTGTAGATTTTTCATTCATGTAAATTATAAATTTTGGATCATTTTGCAATCAATAAAAATTTTCAAATTCATTTACTCCTTAGTACTTGCTTTTTATATTTTTTCATTTAACAATTTAAAATTTTAAATTGAATTTCTAGTTTTCTACTTTAAATTAAAAACTTACTTATAATATATTATTAATTTACTACCAAATATTATTAATTTGTTATATTAAGTAGCATATGTTTTGTATAGTTGTGCATATATCTTCTATAGAAGTGTATATTTAATGTATATATGTGTATATGTTTTATAAATTAGTATATAAGTATATATATATATATATATTGTAATGTATATATAATGTAGTATGTTTTACAAGTAGTATTATATATACATTGAATGGTGAGTATACACGTGTATATATCTTCTATAAAAGTGTATATTTAACGTATACATGCGTATATGTTTTATAGATTAGTATATAAGTATATCTATATATATTGTAATGTATATATATTGTAGTATATTTTATAAGTAGTAGTATATATACATTGAATAGTGCGTATACACATGTATATATCTTCTATAGAAGTGTATATTTAATGTATACATGTGTATATATTTTATAAATTAGTATATAACTATATCTATATATATTGTAATGTATATATATATATATATATATATATATATATATATATATATATATATATTGTAGTATATTTTATAAGTAGTAGTATATATACATTGTATGGTGCATATACACATGTATATATCTTGTATATTTAATGTATACATTTTATATGTTTTATGAATTAGTATATAAGTATATCTATCTATCTATCTATCTCTCTCTCTCTCTCTCTCTCTCTCTCTATATATATATATATATATATATATATATATATATATATATATATATATATATATATATATATATATATATATATATATATATATATATTGTAATGTATATATATTGTGGTATATTTTATAAGTAGTAGTATATATACATTGAATGGTGCGTATATATGAGTAATTGACTAATTGTGTATATGTGTATATATTTTTTAAATTCTAATGTAGTATATACTATATATAGTGTATATATATTATTTAACGTATTTATAATGTATATAGGTGGGTATATGTAATGTATATTGAAAGAAAGTTTTTTTTTTTTATATATTTTTGACCGGGTTTTGGTGGGTTTGACCGGGTTGGATTAAGTGGGCCGGGTTAGGGTGGGTTTTAATTTTTTTACTGTTTGGCCCGGCCCGGCCAGTCCCGTCTAGCACCAAAACCGGCCCTTAACCGATCCTCAACCCGATTAAAATAGAAGGGCCGATTCCGGGTTGGCTAGGCCCGGCCCGTTTGACACCCATAGTCCGAACAGATAATCCATCTGATGCAACATAAGACCCATTTGTCGCAACAGATGGAAAATCAGTTGTATATCTCTACTTAGCATTGACAATTCTGGCTTTCCAGGTAGATGTCACAACTACTGCCGAAGAGCATAATATCACAGTTGATAATCCATCAACTGCTTCAAAAGATGAAGAAAAAGTGGAGCCTGTCAGTTTAGGAGAACGGAAGAGTTACCCGTTTGAAGGGTTCAACATCTCGGACAAGGCTCTAAAAAACCTAGCATAGTTGACCAACGACTATTTAGAATGGATTGCCAATGGGCAGTTAAAGCATCATGCCGGTAGGTACATAAATCGATTTTATAGATATTGATTTATACAATTCTTGTTGTAAGAACCTGATATTAACATATATAAATTATCATGTAGAAAATAAAATGACGAGCGTTACAAAGTGAACGAATCGAGTCTTGGTTTTGATATGTTCGACTTTGTTGTTGCACATCTCGAAATAAGAAATTGGTTCTATTTGATGTCACAGCCCCAAACTTGCTGGAACGATGAGGTTTAAATGCCATACATATTACTATTAATTAATACTTTATTTAATTGCATCTGCATATTGATATTTTCTTTACGTAATTAGAGATGTTTGATAATATGTGCAGCACATCGATGTCATTTTTTACTACCTCCGAAAGAAGGCTAAGTTGCAAACACAAGAACAATATAGATACACAACAGGAAATTATTTGTACAAAGTTTACGTCAATAATGCCTACGATAGGTATTGTCAACAGCAGCCGAAAGTTTCCCGAAATAAGGAATGCTTAATCAACATCATCAAAGGTTTTATCATTTCGGCTGGCTTACCTTGACATTTGGTCGATGTAGTGTACATCCCAATCAATTGTGGTGATGAAATCCATTGGGTGTTGGCCGTCGTCGTTCTAAAAGAGAGGCGCATCCGAGTTTATGACTCGATGTCGCGAAGGAGACGTTCCGGGCCATCGTCTGAGATACAAAAGCTGGCCAAAATATTGCCTACTTACCTTGATATGAGTGACTTTTTGGACCAAAAAGTTAGTACTGATTGGTCGACGATTGAAGTATACCGGGATAAAATGGCTAATCCATTTGATGTACAATATGTTGACGGAATTGCTCAATAAACCATTGGTAGCCTGTAAGTTTAAGCGTCAGGATTTAGTTTCATTTCACAAATTTCACAATGCTTGCATGAACTACAAGATATGGATTATCTGTTTTATTATAACGCAGGGATTATGGTCTTTTTGTTGCCGCCTATGCCGAGTATTTGAGCGATAGATTACAAGTACCAAATGATGAACTTGATGTCGGATTACTCCGCAAAAGATATGCTTCTCTTTTATAGAAATACGGAGAAGCGAAAGCTTAGAAGCCGTACGCAACCAACGTTAAAGATCCACGATGACCAAAGCCGAATTTCGTAGCACCGAATGAAGAACAACTTGTGCATATTGATTAGATCTTTATAGCTTGAGTCCGTCAATGTAATTACCCATCCTCTTTGGTTTAACTTGTTGATTTATTTGTAGAGTAGATCGTTTGTACCCATAATGATTTTTTTTACATTTCATTTATTTGTTGAGTTATTTCTTGTAATTTTCGAAGGCTTCAATTTATTTTATTCTGTCTATGAATATAATTAATCCTTAGTTTTGAATATGTTAATTGAAATAGAGTACTAGATTCAAATATCGCAACAGATAATACATCTGCTGCAACAAATGACATATCTTATCATACAGATTTAGACATATATTACAACATGATATACAACACGTAGGTCATTTGCTAAAAATTATATAATAGGTCTTCCTACTTTTTGATTTTCTCCAACAGATTACCGATTAGTTGCAACAGATAGATTATATGTTGTAATAGATCATATATCTGTTGCGACAGACAGACTGGGAACATCTGCATAATGCAACGGATGACCAACCTATTCTAACAGATAATCAATCTATCACAACAGGTACTATATCTGCTATGACATAAAATCTGTTGCATTATAAAAATTTAACTTGGCCAGACATAAAAATTATTGCCACTATATGTAAAGTGAATTAACTTGAAATAAAATTTGTTATCGTGTTCATCTCTGTCTTTGTACATGTTATTTTTTATACACGGGCTCCAACCATTTAGTTAGTAGCCCATATGCCCAGACCCATTGCATCTTTTCCACAACGGTGTCGTACACATCGGTCATTTGTGTGCCGATCAACAAACACTTGATGTATGCAAGCGAGTACGGCCCGCACGCTGCACCGATTGTATTATTCGAGAGATGAATGTTCTTATTTTGAACTTTAAAATCCCATGATTCCTTTGAAAAGACTTCAGCTGGCAAATGCTCCATCAGCTTACTCCGCGTCAAAAACTTGGGTAACAACTTCAAGAATGACTGCATGTGGGTTAAAAATGTCTTCTCGCTGAAGACAGGTAAGTTGCAGTCATAAACCTTAATATTTTCCTTATATAGTAGTGATGATAGGCATATTTACACGCCTAAAGTGCTATAATTGACCCATATTTTATCTAAGTTTTGAGGACAAATTATATAATTCATGCACTTTCAGTCCTTTTTCCTGTAAGTGAGCTAACAAACATGATTAGCAAGTTTTCAGGTATAAATGATGAAGATTTAAGCATTTTATGGATAACTTGACGCCCAAGAAAGCTTCACGAAAGAAGGAAAGCAGAGCTGGACGCCTATGGACTGAAAGTGACGCATGGAAAACTTGTCCCGAGCAAAAATAGCAATTCTAAAGACTTTGGGGATCAGTAGTGACTTAGTAGGATTAGGATAAGTAATGCAGTAACTTAGTAGGATTAGGATAAGTAATGCAGTAGCTTAGTAGGAATAGGATATGGGTGTTATAAATACCCTATTTTGCTAGAGATTTTTAATCATTCTTCAATTCCGAATAATTCTAATTCTTCCATTAATTCGAATTCTCATACTTCTACTTTCAATGCTTATTCTCTTCATCTATTCGACTCTTAATTTTCACAACAAGAGAAACGCTATTCTAAAAGGGAATTCACGCTACAAGCCATACCAAACCCTACTACACATGAGATCTTTATTTTGGTATAATGATAATGTCTATTGTGATTTCCATTGCACTCATGAGTAGCTAAAATTCTCTGTTGGGGTTATGGAAGCCTTGTGAGATACTATCTATTACTACGAGTTTGTGAATTCTTGACATGTATACTGCTTATATCATTACTCTCTTCATCTTAATGCAAATTCTTGTGGTCGCAAACACATAGGATACGCCAGTATAGCATTAACTTGTTCGAAAGAAAAGTTATATGTCTGGAAAAGAGATAATGTCAAGGTAATAGGGCACCAACCCCTGTTAAAAAGTTAGTGCCGTAACTGGATTAACCTCTTGGAGAATTTGTACCATTAGATACGCTTTAAGCTCGAAAGAGTTAAAGTGAAATAGTCCTTGATAGGTCGAAAGACGCCTGGATTTACCATAGAATACGATTCTCTATAAGCACATGTATGTCTGAATTCCGCATAACTCATAGTCAATAGATACGTATACCTCATAAGGTGGACATAACCCCAACTCTCAATTCTCATTGATTAACATCTTACTAAACATTCTTTCTTTTTACTTTGCTACATTAGTTGCACGTACTACAATCCCCCCTTTTTACCAACCTTTCACCAAAAGTCTAATAATCTTTGCTTACTTAGTGACCAAGTATTCTCTGTGGGATTCGACACCCAACCCAGTTGGGTTCTATATTTGACAATGACCGCTTACACTCTTACGAGAGCTGTAGTTTGAGCGTTATCAAATTTTGGCGCCGTTGCCGGAGAATACGGTTGTCTACTAAGTTTGTGATAATTACTAGACCCTTTGGTCAAAGATTCTCGTACTTTACTTTTAGTTTTTGTTTTTGTTTTGTGCAGGTTTTTATTCAGTGCATGCCCCATACTCGAAGTTCTGGTCAACCGTTATTACCTATCAATCCTGAACCACAACGTATTGGCAGAATGGAAGCACAACAGGAAATTGAAAGAATGGCCGCTCAACAGGAACAGGCGAGACTAGCTGCTCTAGCCGCCGCTCAAGTGCATCAACAGAATATTGATAACCCTGGGCGAGCAATAAATCCTGATGATGAGGACCTAGGTGATGACGAGTTACTAAACCCAAGGCGTGATACTGAGATAGCAACACCTGCTAACAGAAGAGATCGTCAAGCTAGGTTTAGGCATGAACGCCGACCCGTGCAACCAGCATTCGATGATGATGATGATGATCTTGATGGAGCCGGAGCCACAGGAGCCATTATTCCTCCACCATTGGCACCCGGAGCCAAGTTCAACATCACGAGCACCATGATTCAGTTATTGCAACTCAAGGGATTATTTGGTGGACTAGCAGGCGATGATCCGAATATGCATCTAATCAACTTTATTTCTACATGCAAGTCATTTGACAATCCTGGCATTGGTCAGAATGCAATTCGATTACGCTTATTTCCATTGTCTCTGTCTGGGGAGGCAACTCTATCGTTGAATGGGCTGACTCCTGATTCTATTACAAATTGAAGGCAATTGAAAGCGCTTTCCTAGAAAGATTCTTTCTGCCATTCAAAAGAGCACAATTGAGAGATGAAATTAGCAACTTTCGTCAGCTTCCAACTGAAGCTCTTCATGAAACATGGGAGAGATTCAAGAAGAAGCTTATGAGGTGCCCAAACCATTATATGACCAATGTCCACCTAATGGAGATACTATACAGAGCCTTGAATTCAATAACTAAACCAGTGGTGGATAATGCGGCTGGAGGATCATTTATGAACCTCACCTTTGATCAGGCAAGCAATATGCTAGATCGGATGATGAAGCAAAGTAGAGCTTGGCATACCAGGGATTCTGAGGTAGCAATCACCACTTTGTCTATTGGCATGACTGCAGACCAAAAGAGAAGAGAAGAAGAACGTGATCAAGATATGGCGCACATGAAAACATAAGTGGATCTTCTTACAAAGCATCTATTATCAGGGAAGACCGAAAAAGTCAAAGCTATTACGTCAAAAGAAAGAGAGGAATCTGATTCTGAAGAAGAAGCCAACTACTTGAACAACCAGGGGGGTTTCCGAGGCAATACCCAAGGAAACCAAGGTCGGAACTATTATGATAAATCTGGAAACAAGGAATAAGGTAGTTGGAAGAACAAGAATGATAAGAGTGGTTTGTATGTTCCCCCAGGAAGACGTGATGCCACTGCATCTGGTTCCAGAAATATGGAAGATATGATGGCTAAACTGTTGAAAGGAGTAGAGGCAACCAGCGCGGGAGTAACGGAGGTAATAAATGATTTGTCCTCGATGAAGCAATTGGATGACTCACATTCCACTTTAATAAAACAAATAGAGCAACAATTGAGCCAACTTTCAGCGGCACTCAATCAAAGAAAGGTTGGCACTTTACCTAGTGACACTGTGCAAAATCCAAGGAACGACGGATCATGCATGGCTATTACTACCAGAAGTGGTAAGGTTCTGGAAAATTCATCCCAAAGCAAGCAAGTAGACGAAAATAAAGAAGATGAGGACGCCATAGAATCTGAACAAGACGTCTATGACATCACCCCTAGTAGTATGCAGCCTGAAAAGACCGAAATTCGGAAGCAAGAGGAGAAGAAAGCCGTGGAGAAAATAATTCCACTTCCACCACCACCTTTTCCTCAAAGATTGAAGAAGAAAGCTGATGATACCAAGTTCAATAAATTCATGGCAATGTTAAAACAGTTGACCATTAATGTTCTGTTGGTAGAGGCACTAGAACAAATGCCTGGGTATGCAAAATTTATGAAGGATCTTTTGACAAAGAAGTGAGCAGCAAGCTATGAGTTGACAGACACTGTTCATCATTGCAGTGCAATTGCTACCCGATCACTAGTTCAGAAGAAGTCTGACCCCGGTACATTCACTATTCCTTGCACCATTGGATCTTTGAAATTTGCCAAGGCATTATGCGATTTAGGAGCCAGCATCAATTTGATGCCATTATCTATTTACAAAAGTTGGGGTTGGGTGATCCTACTCCAACCAATATGAGGCTCGTAATGGCAGATAGGTTGGTAAAACGACCGGTTGGTATTTTATGTGATGTATTGGTGAAGGTTTCTTCATTCATCTTTCTGGCAGACTTCATTATTTTGGATTGTGAGGCAGACTCAGAAGTTCTCATAATCTTGGGGCGCCCTTTTCTTGCAACAGAAAGTGTGCTTATTGACTTAAGAGCTAATGAGCTTTTATTCTGAATAAATGACGAAGTAGTTCGCTTTGATGTGTGCAAATCAATGAAGCAACCCAAAGATCTGAACGTATTCTCGGTAGCTGATGTTTATTTCAATGATGAGAAAGAATTACTTGAAGAGGAGCAGCTTATTGATGACCCATTGGCGGTTGTACTTATGAATGTTGAGCGTAAGGATGCGGAAAATTATGAAGAAACTATTGGTGCTCTAACAGGATTAGGGTCGTATCCTCATGCTCCCCAAAAGCTGGACATTGATCTCAAAAACCGTCCTACACCACCAGCTAAACCATCTATTGAAGGGCCACCCACGTTAGAATTAAAGGAGCTGCCTAGTCATTTAAAGTACACATTCTTAGGAAGCGGAAATACACTCCCAGTCATTGTGGCGGCAGACTTGGGTGAGCAACAAGTTGCAGCTCTCATCGCTATTCTATGGAAGTATATAAGAGCCATTGGTTGGACCATCGCTGACATTATTGGTATTCCACCTGGGATTTGTACACACAAGATTCAGCTTAAAGAAAATTGCACACCAACTATTGAGCATCAAAGGCGTCTCAATCCACCTATGCAAGAAGTAGTGAAGAAAGAAATTATTAAGTGGTTAGATGCAGGGGTTGTGTAACCTATCTCTAACAGTAAATGGGTAAGCCCGGTACAATGTGTTCCCAAGAAAAGAGGCATGACGGTAGTTGCGAATGAAAATAATGAGCTTGTTCCACTCAGACCCGCTACAGGATGGAGAGTATGCATGGATTACCGAAAGCTGAATTTGTGGATGCTTAAAGATCACTTTCCAATGCCATTTATGGACCAAATGCTTGATCGATTAGCAGGGAAAAGATGGTTTTGCTTCTTATATGGTTATTCCGGTTATAATCAGATTTGTATTGCTCCCGAAGACCAAGAGAAAACAACGTTCACATACCCATATGGTACGTTTGCCTTCAAACGTATGCCATTCGGACTATGTAACGCACCAACCACCTTTCAGCGTTGTATAATGTCCATTTTTTCTGATATGGTTGAAGATACGTTGGAGGTATTCATGGACGATTTTTTAGTTGTGGGTGAGTCGTTTGAATCTTGCTTGGCAAACCTAAGTATGGCGTTGCAAAGATGTGTTGAATTCAACCTAGTGCTGAACTGGGAGAAGTGCCACTTTATGGTTAAAGAAGGTATTGTTCTTGGGCATAAAATCTCTGAAAGAGGAATTGAGGTTGATCGAGCTAAAATTGAAGTTATCGAGAAGCTACTACCTCCAATTTCCGTGAAGGGAGTGCATAGTTTTCTCGGGCACGCAGGTTTCTATCGGCGATTTATCAAAGACTTCTCCAAAATTGCCAGCCCATTATGCAAACTTTTGGAGAAAGATGCAAAGTTTGACTTCAATGAAGATTGATTGAAGGCATTCGAATGCCTCAAAGGGAAGCTAATTGAAGCTCCTATCATGGTAGCACCAGATTGGTCTCTACCGTTTGAAGTTATGTGTGACGCTAGCAGGGTAGCTTTGGGTGCTGTACTTGGCCAGATAAGGGAGAAGTTATTCCATCCAATATACTATGCGAGCAAGGTCCTAAACGAAGCCCAAAAGAACTATACTATCACAGAACAAGAGCTCCTAGCGGATGTGTATGCTTTTGAGAAGTTCTGTGCTTATTTGTTAGGAACCAAAGTGATAGTTCACACAGAACATGCAGCTCTGAGATATTTAATGACAAAGAAAGATGCAAAACCAAGGCTAATTCGATGGGTATTGCTGCTGCAAGAATTTGATTTCAAGGTAAAAGATAGAAGAGGTTGCGAGAACCAAGTGGCTGATCATCTATCTAGACTTGAGAATGAGCACACAATGCAGCCTGATCTCGAGATTGATGATGCATTCCCCGATGAAGAGATCTTAGCCATAATAATGGAAGAATTACCATGGTATGCAGACTTTGCGAATTTTGTGGTGAGTAATGTGATGCCTGCAAATCTATCCTTTCATCAAAAGAGGAAGTTCATGCATGATGTAAAACACAACTTTTGGGATGAGCCATATTTGTTTCGACGCTGCACGGATGGTGTTATCAGGCGATGCATATCCCATGTAGAGGTGCCTAAATATTAGAAGCATGTCATACTTCCCAAGTTGGGGGCCATCACGCAGGCAATCGGACAGTAAAAAAAGTATTGCAAAGTGGATATTATTGGCCCTCGATATTTAAAGATGCCTACGACTTTGTGAGAAGATGCGATCAATGTCAGAGACAAGGTGCAATCTCAAAACACCATGAGATGCCCATGTCAAAAATTCTTGAAGTCGAGCTCTTTGATGTATGGGGTATTGATTTCATGGATCCATTCGTAAATTCATTTGGAATGAAATAAATCCTAGTTGCTGTAGATTATGTTTCAAAATGGGTCAAAGCAGTAGCATTAGCCGGCAATGAGGGAAAGCGTGTTGTAACATTCTTGAAGAGAAATATCTTCTCTCGCTTTGGAATACCACGTACTATCATAAGCGATGGAGGATCTCACTTTTGCAACAAGCTGTTCAAATCCGTGTTGGCAAAATATGGTGTCAAGTAACATAAGGTAGCCACACCTTATCACCCTCAAACTAGTGGACAGGTAGAGGTTTCCAATCGAGAGAACAAGCAAATCCTTGCTAAGACTATAAATGCTAATAGGAAAGATTGGTCTCGGAAGCTGGACGATGCTCTATGGTCTTATAGGACTGCATTCAAAACGCCAATTGGCATGTCCCCTTACCAACTAGTTTATGGGAAGGCTTGTCACTTACCCATCGAACTCGAGTATAAAGCATTGTGGGCGCTGAAGCAACTAAATCTGAATTGGGATGATGCTATGAATCTGAGATTGGAGCAGCTGAATGAGATGGATGAATTTCGTCTATATGCTTATGAATGATCAGACCTCTACAAGGAGCGGATGAAAAAGTATCATGATCAGCGGATTGTTCAACGAAACTTCCAAAAAGGTGATATGGTACTTCTTTTCAATTCTCGACTGAAGCTATTCCCAGGTAAGTTAAGGTCCAAATGGTCTGGTCCGTACAAGATTAGCCAAGTCTACTCGTCTGGAGTAGTTGAGCTAGAAGACAATAGTGGTGTTGTCTTCAAGGTGAATGGCCAACGAGTAAAACCCTATATCGGTCATCTTGACTCGATAAACTATATGGCCACCATTTATCTTGACGAAGTCTAAGTACTCAAGGTAACTATGTCGTGCCGCGACAATAAATCAAGCGCTAGATGGGAGGCAACCCATCGTTTGTTTTATATTTTCTTTTACTTTTGCTTTCACTAAATAAAAATCCAAAAATAAGAGTCGAGCCACGACCAAAAATAAGTTGCTTGATGGGAGGCAACCCATCGTTCTAATCGTTCTTGTTGTTTTTGAGTAAATGTAGGTGCAAGAGATGTAAAGGAGGAGATTGGTTTCAAATCTTGATTTGGAAATATTGTATGTTAAAGGTGGTAAGTTAGGAATGAAGAAGCAAAAGGCTACGGGTTAGGCATTGCCTATGAAAATATAGGCAACGAACAAGGCAAGGCCTATGTAAAACTAGGCCACGAACAAGGCAAGGCCTGTGCTATGGCCTAAGCTCTCGGATTCTAGAGTGCCATAGCATAGGCACCGCCTATGCCTAAGAATGCCATAGCATAGGCGGCGCCTATGCCAAAGTCTTTTGTCTCTGAATCTCATATGCCATGGCATAAGCGCCGCCTATGCCTAACAATGCCATGGCATAGGCTCCGCCTATTCTCAACTAGGCTTTGCAAAAGGCGCCGCCTATGCCAAGCATAGGCAAAGCACTAGGCTCCGCCTATGGTCACTTTTGGTCTCCAAATCCGATTCTAAATGGGTCAAAACCCGACCCAAGCTTACCCTATAAATAAGAAACTTAGTCTTAGACCAGAAACACATTGCGAATCCAACCGAAGCGCCGCCTACCTCTCCAAATCCTCTCAAAAAAATTTCTTTTAACTTTACAAGAACATTTTCCAAGGTCATCAACCAAGTAAGTACTTCTTTGTTCTTCTTTTTTGTTCCGTAAGTACTACACTACTACGCCTATTATGAATTGTTAAATCTTGAAATAGTATTGGTAATTTGAATGTGCTTGATTTGTTGTGATACAACTAAGTGAGTGAAAGAATACGTAAGAATGATCTTGACTTGTTTCTTACTTGTATTTGATTTTGATGCACTCTCATACTATTGCGGAATTGACATGGTCAAGAAAATTGCATAATCTTGGCAATAGAAATCTTACATGTTGGAATGACTTGTTTATAAAGGTGAAAAGCATGGTTGACTACAAACATACGAAATTGTGATTATTCCTAAACTTGATTCAATCTATATGGAGTAGTCTTGGTCAAAAGAGATATCAAACATGAAAGTATTGCCAAGATTTCATGAAGCATGACTGCACTGATTATATTGTTGGAATATAGCGCCTAAAACGTATATCGATGAAGTCTGAGTAATCGATAACTTTCACTTCACTAGTTTGTACCAACAAAATAAGTGTGGGGTGGTGCCACTACTGCTTGTTTATTGATTGTATCCACCGAGATGAAGCTAACATGACTATTGTTTTAATCTCAGGTACAATGGCACCAAAAGCAATAGAAGGAAAAGAAAAAGCAACCACTTCATAAAAAGGCAAGAAAAGAGGATGAAAAGAGCAAGGAGAATCCTCCTCGCTGCAAATACCTCGCCGTATGTTCGAAATAAAATGGGTCCTAGAGGAGGAAGGAAAGGAATGGTATAAGAACAATAAAGAGAAAACATATGTTCATGTGGAGTTGATAAACAAGGAGAGGCTAGCAAAGAAAGAACCTCGTATGTTGGCCAAGATAATGGCGTTACATCTTGATTTCATCTTTCGAGATATGGGAGAGTGCAATCTCGATTTAACACGAGAATTCTATGCCAACTGGTCACCGAAAACTACAGGGAGTGAAGTAAAGATTAGGGGCGATGTTTTGCAACTAACTGCAGAGTTCTTCAACTCCTTTCTAGGTTTGCCATCTGTTGACCCATCACCATTCAAGGAGTTGTATAACAGACCTTCGTACAGGGCTATTAGACACACATTATGCGAAACAAGATCCATGGCACGATGGAGTAGACACAAGGACACCGGTCGACACAACACCTTCCCAAATGCTCCTTTGAATAGGGAAGTTAGGATATGACTGCGAATAGTCAACTCTTGTTTGATCCCAGGGACACAGTACACAAAGTTAACACGAGATAGAGTGTGCTTAGTATACGCATTGATGACGAATGTCCCTATCAATATTGGGGCAATTATTCGATCTACAATGCGTAAGGCTAGGCTACACAAGAGGTCCCACTTCAGCTTTGGCAATCTGTTGACCGCAATATTGAGGAAGGAGGACATCGAAGAGGAACCAGCTGATCATAAACTTTCATACAACCCGAAAAAGGTTGACCTCACAAAGGTTAAAGATGCCGAAACCACGCATGGCGTCAACCTTACCACTGTGGAAAGACATGCTCGGGATGAGAGTTTCTTTTGCCATCTTTATGGCATGAATCGATTTACCATGATGAGCGGAGGTCGTATTCCAACTGCTGCAGAGCTCCAACAGCTGGATTATGACTACCCAATGAATGAGAATGCAAGGCAAATATGTGGAGTAGGTGTGTACTTTGAGGAACCTCTTGATGACGATGTGCCAACCGATGATGAGCGCCGAATGCCAGACTCCGACGTGGAGGAGAACTCTGATGACGACGACTCTAATGATGATTTCAACGAAGGAGGTATGACCCCAGACATTGAGGAAGAATCCGACTAACCAGGTTCTTCTTATTTATTTTCCACTGAGGACAGTGTGTCCCGTCTAAGTGTGGGGTGCTGGTATTTGCATGCTATACTTCTTTATCTGCATTTGCATTTATTTATGTTTGTTTGTTTTGTTTTTTTTAGTAGTTAATTTTTTTAGTAGCTAAAATTTTTTTTTAAAACAAACTTTGCATGAAATTGTTCTGATAGGCAGCATGGTATTATGACAAGAGTCTGTGATAAAATCATTACTATTGAGATGTTTAGGCTCTAGTTGTGACTCACTGTGTGATATTTATGTGGTTTAATTCCTTCATACGTTGGGTCAAGAGTCTATACTGCTTCCAATAAAGTCGACCATGTGCCTTGTGTGTGTGAGATGATAGTATATTCTATGTTTGTGGCTGATGCTAGAACTTGCCTGGTATGTATGTAAAGCGAAATAAAGAGTGTGAGTTTAGGAGATGATTTAGGCATTTCTTTGGCAACCTGTGATTGTTTACCTTCGTTTTATCTACCCATGGACATCATCCTAGATAAACCCCTTTGAGCCTTTAGCCTATTTTATTTGACAGCCTCATATGTAAGCCTAATCCATTTTTTTCAAGACCATAATTTGATTCAAATTCCTAAGTGCTTTTAAATTGTAAAGTCATGTGACAAAATAAGAGGAAATTGGGGGAGAGTAGTGCCTTAAAGTGAGTTGGTACTTGAATGTGTTATGAAAAAGAATGGTTATCATAGAGGTGCGTTATAAAAAAAATAGAGAAGAAAAGAAAATTGAATAACGAAAAAGGTGAGAAAGGGTGGTAGATTAAAAGAAAGTAGAAAGGTTGTTTGAAAGAAAGCATAAATAGCATAATGTGATGTATTAAAGCACTTAGGGAACTTAGTCACTATTTCTGGCCAAAATAGTCCTACCCGTCCCTTAGCCTACATTACAACCTGTAAAAGACCTATTTGATCCTAAGCTTAGCATTATGATATTTAGTGGAGCATTACACTAAGGGCAAGCCTATGGTCATCAGCTACAACATATGAATTCCTTGTGAGAGTGAGAGCAAGGATAATCTTATACCCATGTTCGAAATATATATATACTCGTGAGTGATTATGGGTGATATATTGTGAGACACACATGGTTGATGAGTTTTGGGTAGTTGTGTATGATCCTCTGTGCCTTAACTTGTGGATACGAATTAACCATCATCACGAGTCTATGTTAGAGGTTAAATTGTTTCTAGTAAGTGATCAGAAACTACTCTTTGTTAATAATTGCTATGCCTGTCTTGATGAATATTTCGTGTTGTTACTGTGAAACCCTAAGTAGATGTTTAGAAGGACATGATATTTTGTTCGAGGATGAACAAAGCTTTAAGTGTGGGGTGTTGATGATAGGCGTATTTACACGCCTAAAGTGCTATAATTGACCCATATTTTATCTAAGTTTTGAGGACAAATTATATAATTCATGCACTTTCAGTCCTTTTTCCTGTAAGTGAACTAACAAACATGATTAGCAAGTTTTCAGGTATAAATGATGAAGATTTCAGCATTTTATGGATAACTTGACGCCCAAGGAAGCTTCACGAAAGAAGAAAAGCAGAGTTGGACGCCTATGGACTGAAAGTGACGCATGGAAAACCTGTCCCGGGCAAAAACAGCAATTCTAAAGACTTTGGGGATCAGCAGTAACTTAGTAGGATTAGGATAAGTAATGCAGTAACTTAGTAGGATTAGGATAAGTAATGCAGTAGCTTAGTAGGAATAGGATATGGGTGTTATAAATACCCTATTTTGCTAGAGATTTTTAATCATTCTTCAATTCCGAATCATTCTAATTCTTCCATTAATTCGAATTCTCATACTTCTACTTTCAATTCTTATTCTCTTCATCTATTCGACTCTTAATTTTCACAACAAGAGAAACGCTATTCTAAAAGGGAATTCACGCCACAAGCCATACCAAACCCTACTATACGTGAGATCTTTATTTTGGTATAATGATAATGTCTATTGTGATTTCCATTGCACTCATGAGTAGCTAAACTTCTCTGTTGGGGTTATGGAAGCCTTGTGAGATACTATCTATTGCTACGAGTTTGTGAATTCTTGACACGTATGCTGCTTATATCATTACTCTCTTCATCTTAATGCAAATTCTTGTGGTTGCAAACACATAGGATACGCCAGTATAGCATTAACTTGTTCGAAAGAAAAGTTATATGTCTGGAAAAGAGATAATGTCAAGGTAATAGGGCACCAACCCCTGTTAAAAAGTTAGTGCCGTAACTGGATTAACCTCTTGGAGAATTTGTACCATTAGATACGCTTTAAGCTCGAAAGAGTTAAAGTGAAATAGTCCTTGATAGGTCGAAAGACGCCTGGATTTACCATATAATACGATTCTCTATAAGCACATGTATGTCTGAATTTCGCATAACTCATAGTCAATAGATACGTATACCTCATAAGGTGGACATAACCCCAACTCTCAATTCTCATTGATTAACATCTTACTAAACATTCTTTCTTTTTACTTTGCTACATTAGTTGCACGTACTACAATCCCCCCTTTTTACCAACCTTTCACCAAAAGTCTAATAATCTTTGCTTACTTAGTGACCAAGTATTCTCTGTGGGATTCGACACCCAACCCAGTTGGGTTCTATATTTGACAATGACCGCTTACACTCTTACGAGAGCTGTAGTTTGAGCGTTATCAAGTAGTATCTCAACAGTGAGAAAATATGTGACATCCACGTTCATGACTGCAAGGATTCTCTTTGCCTTGGTCCAGCTCTTGTCGTGTGGATATGGCCTCTTCCCTCTAACATATTTAATCGCTTCTTCATATCATTGGAACATAGAAACTGATTGATCAAATCCCAGGCTACCGAAATCAGCTATCTTACAGAGTTTAGCGTACCTATCCTTGAAATTATTGTAGAAGTTGAGGTCCATTACTATAACGACCTAAAAATTTGATGAAATATGTGAAGTTTATGATTTTATATGATTTAACTATTTTACCCCTTCCGATTGTTGAATTATGGTATTTCTGGGGTGTGGGAGTGATTGACATGATTTTTGATATATTTTGGTATCATTTATGCAATATTTTAATTTTTGATAGTTTTAAGAGTCTTATTTTGGACCTATATGGATATCTTTTGATCCGTGCGATGGATGACCGAACGGACTATGCCAGCAGCTCTGGAATATCAATTTTAGGCTAGGTAGATCTTTGGTTCGGGTCCCGGTGCATCCGAGCTCATTTTGACCTATTGATCGAAAGTTGAAAAATTGGAAATATGGGTGTGGGACCCACATTTGATCAAAACAACCTCGGATGGAAAATTTGACTTCTTCAGCAGATCTGAAATGTCGATTTTAGGGTGTTAGCATATTTGGTATGATTTTACGACATTTAAATCTCATTTCGACTCTCTATTTGAAAAGTTGTGATTTCGGATTTTGGGGGTCAATTTTGTGAAAACGATATTTTCTGGAAAATTTAGTATCACCATCCCGTCCGAAATGTCAAATTTAGTGTGATTGAATAGTTCGCTTGGTTAAATCGGGTTCCTAACGAATCCCGGACACCCTGTTGAAGTCCGTATTGAGTTTAAAAAAAACAGCTTTTTCTTTTGACAGCAGTACAGAAAAATCTGCACTGATCAATAATTTTTTTGACCTATTTTACTCACTTTTCATCTTGTCTCTTGGGTGTTAAACCCTAAATAGTTTGGGACCTTAAAAGTGAAGTTTGTGAGGGCTTGAAAAGCTAAATTAACACTTTATTCTTGGTTTTATTACGGATTAAAGGTAATAATTCACCCTTTTCTTAGAAATTTCTTCATTACTTTCTCAAAACCCCAAAAATCTTAGGACATGATTTTAAACCCAAATTTTACTCATTTTCACTTGAATAATATTTTTTTCTTATAATTACTAATTTTTCATCAATTTAACCTTCAAAACAACTCCGATTCTTGATTTTAACCTGGATTTCAAATATTTTACCCGGTAAAGCTTAAAAATGGTTTTTCCTCAATTTGAACCTCATTTTTGACTCGATTTAACTTGAGTTTTCAGCTGTAGGTTTCTAAAAATATGAGGAACATATTTTTGAAGTTAAGTTTCGATTTTGCCCTTCTTTTTCAAAAACCCATTTTGGGGGTCCGTTTTGACCCCAAACCAAACGTAATCAATATGAGTGTCATTGGTTTTGTTTTGACGCATATATTTCATATTTGTTATTTCTAGTGAAGTTTAGAATTTTTTGTGAAAAGTAAGATCGCGGGTTCAAGTGTAGCGGACCAATTTCGGCTTTCGAGGTAGGTTATGACTTAACTCTTTAGACTGGAATGAGTAGTAAATAATGGTATAAAATGCATGTTAAGGGTGAGAACTAATCATGAAAAATGGCTATCTACGTGTTGTGCCCCTGTGGGGGCTTATATGTGATGTAATTGTCGAAATTAAAATATTATGTGATATGTTTGACCGTGTGGGGTCCTATGTGATATTGATAGCCTTGAATACATGTGAACAATTTTATTGTATTGTTTAATGTGGTACCATTGGTGTATTGTGATTATATTTATACTTTATTGACATATAAGACATGTGGAAATTCATGGATAAAATAAAAATAATGAGTGGATATTGGCTTATGTGGTCATGAAAATGTATTATTGTGGTTGGTTGTGGAAATATATCATGTGGTTGGTTGTGGAAATACTTATTGTGATGGGTTGTGAACATTACATCTTCATATCATACTCATTCATGAAACATTGGTATCACCGTGGCAACATCTGAGAAACACTGGCAACACCTTTTTAAAAATATTATAACACCTTATTAAACCCTTTTTGAGGGATATGCCAAAAAGGATATATGATATATTGGATTGTATATAGGTTGACGACCCCCCCATAGGTCCTACGTCGGGATGCTTTAGCTCCGTAGGTGTATACGGGGATTGTGCAACAATCCCAGAGGTTATGCGACAACCTCGTGCATCATCATCATCATCATTATCATATACATTACACTTACTTAATTGTATTTATGTTGTGTTATATTGCCTTATTGACTTGTCATCTATGTATTTGTCTTACCTTCCTTTACTTGTATTTGATGATCTTGTATCTATATGTTCTCTTTTGTTCTAATTATATGTAACATAATGTATACTTATGTTCTATATCTTGGTGTTTTTTTTAATATATGTGAGATATATTAGAACTGTTAGTGCAAGCGGTGTGTGCTACCGTTGTGGGACATTTTCTGATTGCAGGTGACGTGCCTTTAGTGTATATTTTGTATGCTTTATTTACTACTTTGCTTGGTCGGCCTATGATACCTACTGAGTGCAAGTGGACCGTACTCATGCCTACTTCGCCCTTTCGGTGCAGGTTCTAGCTCGAGTGCGCCTCAACTTACTTGACTCGGGCGATTCTTGGAGCTTTCAAGGTAGCGGTTGGACATTCATGCGTCCGAAGTTCACCTCTATCTTTCTATACTAGTTGTGTCTTTATTAGTATTCGGATATAGTTATTATTCCTTTGTGGTTATTTTTCCAATGTATTTGACTCTTGGATTGTACTAGTAGTTCTTACACTATTGACACCTGGTTTTGCGTATGATTAGTAGTTTTGATAAGTTCTTTCCGCATTGTTATGATTACTTATATGGTTAAGCTTCATTTTAGAAGCCTCATTGTAGGACAATTCTATCTTTTTCTTATTTCGTATCAGTTGGGTGATTGGCTTACTTGTCAAGGTACGCCGCGACAAGTGCCATCATGACCCTAGTTTTTGGGTCGTGACAAATTTGATATCAAAGCATCTAGGTTTTATTGGTATCAATTGTGTAAGAACGGAATGTCTAATAGAGTCTTGTAGATCGGTACATAGACATTCGTATATATCTTCGAGAGGCTATAGGATGTATTTAGGAAACTTCTCTCATTTTATTCCTTCTCATGTGGATTCCTTCATATCTTCTGTTCTGAGTTGTGTTTCACTCTTTCTACGCGAATGGAGTTGCTTATGCTACTATTAGTTGAGAGATATTGTGGGAAATTAGTGGATATCATTTGTTGGTTGTAGTCTTGTTGTTGCTCCTGAGTTGTCCTGGGATCAGTTTGTTGATGTCTTTCTGGAAAAATTTATACCTTTTAGTTTGAGAGATCGTATGTGTGACGAGTTTGATAATTTGGAGTGGGGTTCCATGACAATTTTGAGTATAAGGCATGCTTTTATACCCTGTCAATATATTTCTAAGATAGCATTTCCATCGAGTTTGAGAAGATTCAAAAGCTTGTAAAGGGTTGGCTTGTCTTTTTTCAGTTGTCTATATCTCAGATGGTTGTGTTTGGGGCTTATTTTCAGAGTATTATGGATCATGCTAAGATGATAGAGGGCATTCTTAGTGCATCTTAGGGAGGCGCCAAAAGGGTGCATCATTTTGGTAAGTTCAGGAGTTGAACCTCTCAACGTAGATATTTTAAAGGTTCTTGTGGATATCATGGTAGGCCAGTGCAGGTGACTTTATAGAGTTCAGCTGGTGGATTTTCTAGTTCAGCAGTTCAGGGTGACCGTTCGGGCTCAGTTTTACTTTCTCTTATTGAGACTGGTCATAGAGGTTGCTATGTGTGTGATGAGTTTTGTCATGTGGCCAAGGACTGTTCTTGCCATATGTTTAGAGCTATTCCTATTTCAGCTATGAGAGATAGGTATTCTACCAAAGGTGCAAGAGGTAGATATGGTAGAGCCCGTGTTGGTGGTTGTGGGGCTACTCAGCCAGTTGGTAGTCATAAATAGTGTTACACTATATCAGTCAAATTTGAGATGGAGGTTTCAGATGTTGTGATCACAGGTACCATTTCATTTGTTTTAGACCTGGATATTATTATTTGATCCTGGATCGACTTTATTCTATGAGTCTATATATTTTGCTTTGGGTTTAGATTCTGTTAGGGAGCCTCTTGCCATGACTATTCGTGTATCTACCTTGATAGGTGATTCTTTAGTGGTGGATCGGGTGCATTAATCTTGTGTTGTGACTTTTGGCGAGCATGATACTTTAATAGACTTATTTGTGTTAGATATGGTCGATTTTGATGCTATTTTGGGTATAGATTGGTTGGCTTCTTCTGATACCATCCTAAATCGTTATGCCAAGATTGTGATTTTAGCTTCATCGGATGTGCCAAGGATAGCTTGGAAGGGTACACTTCATTCGGGTTCTAAGAGGGTCATATCTAATGTTCAGGCTTGTAAATTGGTTGAGAGGGGATGTTTATCTTTCTTGGCCTATATTCATTACACCAGTATTGTTTCACCCTCTTCCCTGGATTCTGTCTGTGTCATCTGTGAGTTTATGGATGTGTTCCCTACAGACTTGTCTAGTATGCCTTTGGATCGAGATATTGATTTTATTATTGATGTTGAGCCGGGCACTAAACCTATTTCTATTCCTCCTTATCGGATGGCCCCAATAAAGTTGAAGAAACTAAAGGATCAGTTATAGGAGTTGTTGGATAAGGGATTTATTCAACCTAGTGTTTCACCTTGGGCACGCCTATCTTGTTTGTGAAGAAAAAAGATGGGTCTATGCGGTAGTTGAACAAGATGATGGTTAAGAATAAGTATCCTCTTATTTGCAGTGATGATTTGTTTAATCAGCTTTAGGGTGTTGCGGTATTTTTGAAGATTGATTTGCAGTTTAGTTTTCACCAGTTGAGGATTAGAGCTGTGGATATTATGAAAATAACTTTTTGAACTCGATATGATCATTATGAGTTCTTGGTCATGTCTTTTGGGTTGACCAATTCCCCTGCCTTGTTCATGGAGTTGATGAATAAGTTATCTCGACCATGTCTTGACTCTTTTATTATGGTATTTATAGATAATATCTTGGTTTATTCCAAGAATAAGGTTGAGCAAGAGGATCATTTATGGATTATGCTTTAGAGATTGAGGGATAAGAAGTTGTATGCTAAGTTCTCTAAGTGCGAGTTTTGGTTAGAGTCAGTTTCTTTCTCGAGTCATGTGATGACTAAAGAAGGTATTATGGTTGATCCAGCTAAGGTTACAGTGGTTTGTGATTAGGATAGACCTACTTCGCCCACTGAGATTCGGAGTTTTATTGGTTTGGTCGGGTATTATTAGTGTTTTATTAAGGGTTTCTATTCCATTACAGCTTCGTCGAACAAGTTGACTAAGAAGAAGAATTCTTTCCAGTGGTATGATGTTGTGAGGCGAGCTTTCAAAAGCTCAAGGATTTATTGACTTCAGCTCCTATATTGGATTTGCCCAAGAAGGGCGTGGACTTTATTGTCTTTTATGATGCTTTAGGTATTGGTTAGGTGTTGGATTGATGTAGGAGGGCAAGGTAATTAAGTATGCGTCTCGTCAAAATTGGAGCCTCATGAAAGGAATTATCTTACCCATGATTTGGAGTTGTGCGTAGTTTTGTTTACCTTGAAGTTGTGAAGGCACTACTTATATGGAGTCCATTGTGAAATTTTCTTAGATCATTATAGCCTTCAGTACTTCTTTACTAGCGAGATCTTCATATGAGGCAGCGCCGTTGGCTTGAGTTGCTTAAGGATTATGACTTAACTTTCCTCTACCATCAGGGAAAGGCTAATGTGGTTGCAGATGGCTTGAACCAAAAGTCGACTAGCATGGGTATCTTGGTGCATCTTTTGACCTAGGAGAGGCTTTTGGCCTTAGAGGTTTAGTTTTTAGCTAAGCAAATAGTTAGGCTAGATATTTTAACACCTGGGCGTGCTTTGTTATTTGTGGAGGTTAAATCTTCTTTGATGGAGCAGATTCAAGCTTATTGGTTTGATGATGTTGGATTAAGGTTGATTCGAGATAAGATGTTGAGTGAAGAGGTTAAGAAAGCCTTACTTGATTTAGATCGAGTTTTGAGGATTGGGGGTTGAGTTTGTATGCTGAGAGTGGTGATTGGATTAGGTTGATCTTGGAGGAGGCCTATTATTTCAGATATTCTATCCATCTAAGTGTGACTAAGATATATCGTGATTTGAGGCAGCACTAATGGTGGGGTGGTATGAGGCAAGATATAGCAGATTTTGTGGCTTGTTGCCTATGTTATCAGCAGGTGAAGGCCGAGCATATGAGACCTGGTGGTTTGCTTTAGAGGATACCCGTTCATGAGTGAAAGTAGGAACGCACCACTATGGACTTTGTGACTAGTTTGCCTCGTATATTTCATGGTTCTGATAGTGTTTAGGTCATCATGGATTGATTGACCAAGTCAGCTTATTTTATTCCGATTTAGGTCTCATTCAGTGCTGAGAGGTTAGCCCATATCTTCATTCGTGAGATTATGCATCTGCATGGTGAGTTGATGTACATTATTTTAGATCGGGGTTTTGTGTTCACCTCTCACTTTTAGAAGACGTTTCAGGATGAGTTGGGTACTCGAGTTGATCTTAGCATAGCATTTCACCCTAGACTGATGGCCAGTCAGGGCAGACTACTCAAGCTTTAGAGGATATGCGCCGCAAGTGCGTGATTGATTTTAGTGGCCAGTGGGAGCAGGTTTTGCCTTTAGCAGAATTTATATATAGTAATAGTTATCATTCCAGTATTGAGATAGCTCCTTTTGAGGCGTTGTGTGTAGGTGTTGTTGCACTCCTGTAGGTTGGTTAGATGTTTCAGAGCTGAGACCTCGAGGTGCGTACTTTTTTCGTGAGTCTTTAGATAGAGTCTGAGTCTTCCAGGATAGACTTAGAGCAGCTCAGAGTGCAGAAGTTCTATGTTGATCATAGACTTCGTGCCTTGAGATTTGGTATTAGTGATCGCGTTTCCCTTTGAGTTTCACCTATGAAGGGTGTGATGAGGTTAGGAAAGAGGAGCAAGCTTAGCCCTTGGTATGTTGATCCAATGGAGATTTTTTGCACTATTGGTGATGTGGCTTATGAGTTGGATTTGCCCCTTGATCTATTAGTTGTTCTTCTAATTTTCATATTTTATGCTTCGTTGCTACATTCTTGATGAGTCTCATATCATTCGTTGGGAGTCAGTTCAGTTAGGTGAGCGGTTGTCCTTTGTTGAGGAGCCAGTTTCTATTCAAAAATCATAATCAAGGTATGTGGGGTTTGAATAAGAATATCCTTTCATTTTTGTGCCCAAAGAATTGGTTATTACTATTGAAATTTCATGATTTTTGAAAGTGGGTTTACACCCAAATTACTTTATTGAGGATTTATGAGATTTGAGTTGATTAAGTTTGATATTTATGATTATTTTACCATCATATTTCTTAAATTGAGAATTTAAACCATGGGTTGTATATTGTCATTATGTATTGATGATTTCTAAGCGATTTAAGACAAGTGTTATGATTTGTGCTTTTCCATGAGAAGTTTGACTGTTGAATCTATATATTGATATTGAGCTCGAAAGTCAAGAATGAGTCCTATGATGTTTTCTTGAAGTTTTTGATGCTTGATATGATTTGATAAGCAAGTGTACTTAATGATGAGAAAGATCATTTTGAGTTTGAGTCGAGTTAGGAATCCACAAGTTGATTATGATTCACAGATGAGATATATTTACATTTTGGTCTTCATGATAGACCCTTGAGTTGATTGAGGTGGATTTCCTAACGCGTTCTGAGATGAGTCAGGGAGGAGTATTTAGCACCGAGCAAGAAGTGTGGGTTCAATGCATCCTACTTTCCCAGAACTACGTGCCACCATAGGATTGAGATTTGAGGGCTAAAATGTCTAGTTTGTGATCATAGATATGAGTTTGAGGTTATACTCCCTGACAAGAGTATAACGCTCCTGCCAATGTGGGGTTCCTTGATTAGGAGGGCAAAACACTGGACTCCATGTGGCTCACATGGTTTATGTCGGTTATAAAAAACTCCTAAGTCCATAATAATTTAAGTTTCTTGAGTTACCGAGTCACTTTAAGTCATGAGTCAAAGAGTTTGAGTTGAGTCCAATGGTTTATGAGATTTATGAAGCATGTGTTATTGTTGATGATTTATGAGAAACTATATTACAGTTTAATTCAAGCGAAAAGAGTCATTATTGTCAACATGCATGATTTTATTTTACCTTTATGATATTATTTAAAAATGTTGCTTACACCCCCACATACTCAGTACATTCCCAAAGTACTGACCTCCATATATTTTTATGTGCTACAGTGTCTTATAATGTAGGTACAAGTTGTAGCACACATATCGCATTCAGTCAGTTTGCAGCTTCCAGTCAGCAGGTGATGAGTCCTTTTGATTCAAGGTCTTGAGTTAGTTATACAGTTCGAGAAGTATTGTATTTTTCTTATTTTAGTCGTATTGAGCTTGGATAGTTGGGATTCATGACCTGGCTATCTAAAGTCAGTACTGGTAGAGGCTTTATAGACAGTCAGTAGAAGTTAGTGTATTCAGTTTCAGTTTCATTTTGTAAAAGTAGAGTTGTAATATTGTAAAGTTCACGTTTGTATTGATTAAGTTCAGATAAGTTCTATGTTTTCGCTGATTTTAAATAGATTTAAGTATTTTATTCAGCTGCTTATGAGTATGCCAGTAGGAGGGTTAGCTTGGGGTCACTAATGCCCCTAAGCATCGTGTGACGTCTCGGGACCCAATTTCGGAGCGTTACAAACTTAGTATCAGAGCACAGAGTTCAAGTGTACTAGGGTGTCTGTGAAGCCATGTATAGTAGAGTCTTACGGAACGGTACAGAGACGTCTGTACTTTTCTTTGAGAGGCTACAAGGCATTTTGGAAAGGTCTCCATTCTTTCAAGTCTTAGATCGTGCTATAGAAAGGTTCTTTGAGAAACTTTTACGGATTCTCATCTCTCTCTATTCAGGGCATCCCCACCTTATTTTTAAGGTATTAGAGACATTCAAGCTCAACTCTTTGCAGATAGTACTTTCTTAAATAGTCTCCACAGATAGTTATAGAGTTATAAATGAGCTAGAAAGTATCCTATTAGTGCCTTATCATGTATTGCTTATAAATCGTGCAATAAGCCCAAGTCAGTTGCACTTCCAGATTCCTTCTCAAAATCCATAACGATAATCTACACTTCTTTATCTATGTACTATTCTTGAGGTAACATGATCAGCGAGTACCAATTTTCTCCCTCTGATAATGCTGTCAGACTTACTAGTGAGGAGTTTTAGAAGTTTCACAAAGCAGCTTGAGTGGAGCCTTCCAGCGTGTTATAAGTTCCCCCAACCTTAATGTTATGTTCTCACCCTTATGATTCGTTCAGTTAAGACAGAGTGAGATGTGTATCTTAAATCATCGAGTATTGTATGTCAAGCTTCTACCTCTCGTAATCTTTTCATCATTATGTTGTTGAAAATCAAAGACTAGTGAAGCCGGGTGAGGCCTATTTTGATTCACTAGTGACTCGTTGTTCATCTTGTTTTGTCGTGTTGGTTGGAACTCAGTTTAGAGGTGTAGTGGCAAGAAGGGTGGTAAGTGTGATTTATTGAAAGTATGTATAGCCGATCCTTTTTGTATGTGATCAAGTTAGTGATGAAGTGATATGTCCTTGTGCATCAGCTCGTGGAAGAAAGAGAAAGAGTTACTGGTTAAGGTAAGTAATAGTTTGCTTGAAGTATGAAGAGAGTTGTTGACGGTGTATGTTGCACAAGACAAGTATAGGTTATGGATGAAGATACTTAGTGGATGAGTGTTGTTAACTTTGGTGCTCTTGAAATTGCAAGAGAAAGTTAAGTTGAGGCTTAGAGAGCTATGGACTAAGTTAAGTTGTGTATGAAGGATAGATAGTAATGATGGGTAGAAGAAGGACATATTGATGGATTTCAAATGAGATCGGCCATATGATTATGACCAATTATTGATGTTATGAGGTTTAAGTGGGCTAGTGTTTATTGATGTTTTGTTTCCAAGTCAAAATTGTGTGTGTGAGGTGGAGTTGTAAGTTATGTTGAGCGCTAGGCATTAAGCTTGGATGATTGGTGGCTATGAAGGTGGATGTGACGATTTCTTGGTTAATGGCACTAGTTATAGGGAAGTGACCTAATATGCTTAAACAATGTATGTAAGACTTTAAGTTTGGTTGATTTGTAGTCAAGTTTGATAGTGTATCTATGATAAGGAAGTTTGCCTAAGGTGCTATGGGGCTGCATTATTTTCAAGGATCATTGCATGTGGGGTAGATAGTGGCACCGTGGAGCTACTAGGTGGAGAAAAGACTAGTCAGGTAATGAATGCTATTCTTGATGGCTAAGTTAAGAAGTTTAGATTGAAAATGTTGAGCCTTTTTGTGTGATTTTAATTCTCATTGTTTAGAAATATAAGTTTACAAGTGTGATATTAGTAGGCTATGACAGTAGTAGTATGGTCCGTCAAAGGTTGAGAAGTCTTCAAGTTGAGCGTTATAATCTAAGATTTGAAATTTCGAAGTTGAGTTAATAGAAATAAAGGTTGAAGCGTTAGATGGTGTATACTCCTACTATGGCGATAATCGTGCAGATTTGAAGTTAGTGAATGTGCAAATATCATATGATGACTACTGGAGGTATAGAGGGATAGAGGGATAGGATGTAACTCAGAAGGTGGTGTAAGGAAGTGGTTGTGTGTTTCCAGGTGTAGTCATTCAAATTAAATTCTATTGTTCTTGTGTATTGATTATATCCCGGACTCTAAAGTAAAATGATTTCAGTTTAGACTAGCGTGTACATAATGGTTTATCTACTCAGAGTGATGGCTTAAGTCTAAGGGAGAGATGATAGGATGAGTAACCAAGATAAGCTTTCAGATTTTAGGAGATGTACCGGTAAGTTGTAAGGTAGCAGTGAGAAAGAATGATGCTCGACCTATTCTTATTTCAGTATTTTTTTCAGTTATCCCAATAATTACTCATGCTTTACGTTTCAGTTCCATAATCATAACTCTTGCATATCATAAAGAATCATGCCCTCTCTTAGTTCCCAAAATGTGGAGTTTCAAATCATTCAGCAGTTGGAATTACTTTCCGTAAGTTACAAGTTCCAAATTTAGGTCATGCGGCTCACGACTCATGTACTGAAGTCTTTTGGTATGTTCAGTTCAAGTACTCAGGTAATGCTTCTAATGATCAACAAAAAAAATTCAGATTTATATCGTGCATGTCCTGGGGCCATATTTCTTTGATAAGTTTATAATGTTAAATCCTCTATTCCCCAAGCCTCAGTTTAGTGTCAAGTTATTCATAGTATCTATTCACATGTAAAATCCTCATGCTCTAATCTTTTAGTTATCTTTCCTTAATCAGGATAGTGGAGGTGAATAGTTGTTTAGACGGGACAAAAAATATATTTCCTTATCAACAATAGAGGGTGGAATGCTTACTTTAGCTAGGCGGTAATGTGAAGTGAGATTGAGGCTAAGTCTTTGATACATGTCATGGTTAGTTGAATTTTAATGTTTTATGATTGGGGAGATTGTTGTATGTTCGCTTTGTGTAATTCCATGAGTCTGAAGTAATATTAAAGTAAAGCGTTTGTGCAGGACTTGATTGGTTAGAAGTATATTGGTTGTGCTTGCTTAAGGTGAGTGCATAGGAGTTGTTCTTGATAATAGGTATGTAGGATATAAAGAAAAGGCTTTATAAGTATTTGATTAGGAATACATATGTGGTTATGAAGATGAGCTCGAAGGTCGTGTTTGTGTACGTGAGGATGAATGCATTGCACGTTAGTAAAATGACTAGTACTAGGTGGATTGGAGTAGTCAAAGTGGTAATGAGAATTACTTCTTAATTGAGAAGTTGTAAAAATATAGATGTGTGGAAGTCCAAGATCCAGAATAGTGTCATGTGGCGAATCTTGTGGTTCTAAGTTAGGCATGAAGACGATGAGAGGGTTTGGTTCGAGGAGATATGAGTAGATGGAAGCATTAGTGTCATGTGAGGATTATAAGTCGTATCGATCAAGTATAGTATCAGAAGGGTATAGTATAGTCGAGAGAGTGTTTGAGAAGTGTGGTTAAGTTTGAGAGTAAGGAGTTGCATTGCTTGAGGCCTAGTACTGCTATCCCGACCTATGATTTATAGGTTTATGTTCCAAGCTATGGGATTATGGCAATTCTATGATCTCTGATTCAGATGTCTTGTTTAGATTTTTCCTAAAGTTCCTTGCTCCTTCATACCGTTAGAATTCCTTGGAAGGGTGTTGAAGAAATCTTCCACTTAAGTATGAGTATCTAGTACAATTCAGTTTGCATAGTCAGCAACCCAGTTTTAAAAATTTGGCAAATAAGGTTTCTATGGTTTTCCATTTTTCGAACTGGTCTGGTCTTACTACTCAAAGTTTCATAAGTACGATCAATCCGGTAAGTAGTTGCTCGCACCCAAGATCTACAAATTCAGTTCAGTAGATGTATCAGGCATCAGTTTCGGATTCAGATATCTAATTATGATTCAGTCTGTAAGCATTCATTGAACGATCCTTATTTTTCCAAGTATTCTAGCCCAGACAATGTAATACCCATTGTATAATCTTAGCCTTGTTTCTCATGACCTAAGCCTGCATAACTTATCACTTCGCAGTCTATGAGTATGATTGCACCTTGATCACATCAAGTAAATCCTAAACTCTCAGCATGAGCCTGCTCTTTATTATAAGTAGAAGACAAATTATCTCAGACTCAGTCGAGAATTACAGTTGTCCTCTATTCTATTCTTTTCCAGTCTCAGATCCAACGGTATAGCTATTCTTATCATGAGTTTATACATTCAATGAACTACTCCAAAGTTTAAAAAGATATAGATTCAAATTAGTAAGGCGTTTCAGCTTTTTATCTTCAGTGTTCTTTGTATTCTTGGCCAAACTAGAAACATTCGAGGACGAATATTTCCAAAGGGGAGATATTGTAATATCCTGATCATTCCTTAAGTCTAAAACCATCTTTTGAGTATATGGAAATGACTTCTAAAGTGAATGATGATTGAACCATGTAGAATTTCCCTAATTTTGACTTTTTGACCTGTAGAGCATTGAATAAGCTTTCCATTGATACCAAATTCGCCCAAATCCGACACTCGAGTGAAGAGTTAGAGTCATTTTAGTGAGACAGTATGCCACCTGACACTTTAGCGCATCGCGGAGCCAGCCAAAATGGCAATTGTCAATTTCAGCGAGTCTTCGCGATATTGGCGCATCGCTCCAAGGCTCAATTTTAGGATTGTCAAATTCCAGTGCACCAACGCGATTCCACCGCATCGCGGTGCCCTTCTAGGTCATAACCAAGGTGACAACGCAATTTCACCGTGTCACGCCACTGAGCAGTTTCCCAATTTTCCAAATCTAGTGAAGGTTCGCGATCATGGTGCGTCGCGCCAAGGACAAAAATCGAGCCCCAGTTCTAGAATTTACTTAAGGGTATTTTGGTCATTCCGCCCATTTTGGCCTCTATATATATATCCGAATACAAAAGAGAAAATTCATTTCTCTCCATTCCTTTCTACAAAAATCTAGAACTAAATCCAAATCTTCGCCAAGAAAATTCAAGTATCTTCCAAAGATTTTACCAAGTTGTTCAAGAATCAAGTTCTCCAAGTCAAAGACATTGAGAAACTTAGCTCAAAAGTGTGAAGAAGAGTTTCCAATCAAGCTTGTTCATCTCAAAAATCATAATCAAGGTATGTGGGGTTTGAACAAGAATATCCTTTCATTCTTGTGCCCAAAGAATTGATTATTACTATTGGAATTTCATGATTTTTGCAAGTAGGTTTACAACCAAATTACTTTATTGAGGATTTATGAGATTTGAGTTGATTAAGTTTGATATTTATGATTATTTTACCATCATATTTCTTAAATTGAGAATTTATACCATGAGTTGTATATTGTCATTATGTATTGATGATTTCTAAGCGTTTTAAGACAAGTGTCATGATTTGTGCTTTTCCATGAGAAGTTTGAGTATTGAATCTATATATTGATATTGAGCTCGAAAGTCAAGAATGAGTCCTATGATATTTTCTTGAAGCTTTTGATACTTGATATGATTAGATAAGCAAGTGTACTTGATGATGAGAAAGATTATTTTGAGTTTGAATCGAGTTAGGAATCCACAAGTTGATTATGATTCACAGATGAGATATATTTACATTTTGGTCTTTATGATAGACCCTTGAGTTGATTGAAGTGGATTTCCTAATGCGTTCTGAGTTGATTCTAGGAGGAGTATGTAGCACCAAGCGGGAAGTATAGGTTCAACGCATCCACTTCCCCAGAACTACGTGCCACCGTAGGATTGAGATTTGAGGGCCAAAGTGTCGAGTTTGTGGCCACAGAGATGAGTTTGAGGTTATACTCCCTGGCAAGAGTATAACGCTCCCGCCAATGTGGAGTTCCTTCCTTAGAATGGCAAAATTTTGAACTCCATGCGGCTCACATGGTTTGTGTCGGTTATAAGAAACTCCCAAGTCCATAATAATTTAAGTTTCTTGAGTTACCGAGTCACTCTAAGTCATGAGTCAAAGAGTTTGAGTTGAGTCCAATGATTTATGAGATTTATGAAGCATGTGTTACTGTTGATGATTTATGAGAAACTATATTACAGTTTAATTCAAGCGAAAAGAGTCATTATTGTCAGCATGCATGATTTTATTTTACATTTATGATATTATTTAAACATGTTGCATACACCTCCACATACTCAGTACATTCTCAAAGTACTGACCCCCATATATTTCTATGTGCTACGGTGTCTTATAATGTAGGTACAAGATCTAGCACAGATACCGCATTCAGTCGGTTTGCAGCTTCCGGTCAGCAGGTGATGAGTCCTTTTGATTCAAGGGCTTGAGTTAGTTATACAGTTCAAGAAGTGTTGTATTTTTATTATTTTAGTCGTATTGAGCTTAGATAGTTGGGAGTCATGACCCGATTATCTAAAGTCAGTACCGGTAGAGGCTTCATAGACAGTCAGTAGAAGTTGATGTATTCAGTTTCAGTTTTATTTTGTAAGAGTAGAGTTGTAATCTTGTAAAGTTCATATTTGTATTGATCAAGTTCAGAGAAGTTCTATGTTTTCGCTGATTTTATATAGATTTAAGCATTTTATTTAGTTGTTTATGAGTTATGCCCGTAGGAGGGTTAGCTTGGGGTCACTTGTTCCCCTAAGCACCGTGTGACGTCTTGGGATCCAATTTTGGGGCGTTATAATTGCCTTATTGACTTGTCATCTATGTATTTCTCTTACCATCCTTTACTTGGATTTGATGATCTTTTATCTATATGTTCTCTCTTATTCTAATTATATTTAACATAATGTATACTTGTGTTCTGTATCTTAGTGTGTTTTTGTAATATATGTAAGATATATTAGAATTGTTAGTGCAAGCAGTGTGGGCTACCGTTGTGGGACATCTTCCGATTGTAGGTGACGTGCCCTTAGTGTATATTTTGTATGCTTTATTTACTACTTTGCTTGGTCGGCCTATGATACCTACTGAGTACAAGTGGACCATACTCATGCCTACTTCGCCCTTTTGGTGCAGGTCCTAGCTCGAGTGTGCTTCAGCTTACTTGACTCGGGCGATTTTTGAAGCTTCCAAGGTAGCGATTGGACATTCATGCGTCCGAAGTTCACCTCTATCTTTCTATACTAGTTATGTCTTTATTAGTATACAGAGACAATTATTATTCCTTTGTGGTTATTTTTCTGATGTATTTGACTCTTGGATTGTACTAGTAGTTGTTACACTATTGACACCAGGTTTTGGGCATGATTGGTAGTTTGGATAAGTTCTTTCTGCATTGTTATGATTACTTATATGGTTCGGCTTCATTCTAGAAGCCTTACTGTGGGATAATTCTATCTTTTTCTCATTTGTATCAGTTTGGGTGTTAGCCTTACTTGTCAAGGTACGTCGCGACAAGTGTCATCATGACCATAGGTTTTGGGTCATGACAATTATCCTATCGGCAGCATCATAAGCATCCGGGTATACTAATTTCCTGCCCCTCATGAGGCAGAGAATTTCATCAACATACTGTGGTATAAGAAGACAATTTTTAAATAGGTTACTAATTGTAAAGAATAAAAATATAGTAAAAAGAATCCGATGCAGAGGGTTCTCTGAATCAGTTCACAGATTACCCATCCAACGCAACTTATGCAACAGATGTGTATTATGTTGCAACAGAATACCAAGTTTTTGCTACAAATTACACATCTGCTGGGTAGATTCTTCTTCATGGAGTAGATTGGAAGGCTAGGTTAGCAAAAGTAAAATTACCTTGTCATCGTACCACACGCACAAATTTGTCATATTCGAGAAGTCTTTGGCGGCAAATGAATGCATGGTGTATTCTTTTTGAACCTTCATCTTGATGAATTCTTCCATTTCCTTCTTCTTCTCCTTGTCAAGCGTCGCGAATATATCCACCTTCTTCGGCGGCCCCTTAACTTCAACAACTATTGGAGCGAGGGGAGTCACAATTTTTGTTGATTTCAGAACGTAGAGAATTTGTCTAATTTTTCTTCTCTTCCTCCTAACCTCCACTGTAAGAGTGCATGGCTTCCTCACCTTATTGGATGGTATGACACCCCTCCTGGATTTCAACTCCTCAGCAGCTTCAGCAATAGCCTCTAGCTTATCAAGGAGTTTATCCTCTCTGTCCTTGCACACTTTTCATTTGCAATAAGAACATGTGGGTGAGAAGGGGTGAGAGGGACCACTGTAAGGGTGAAAGGGACCGGTGTAGGGGTGAGAGGGAGAACCTGTGCAAGGGGTGTTTTCAAACATATTTATTTTTTTATGAGCACCAACATGATTATAATCATGATTAGCAGCAGAAGAAGTAGTAGGATGGATGCTACCATCACAAACAACTCCACCAGCAACACCCCAGAAGAAGCACCCGGATCTGTTGCAGTTTGAGGCTGGTCATGAAGAGCTTCAACATTAGGCTGACCTTGCCTAACTGCTCTTCTTATGGATGTTTTTCCATCCAATTCCTTCTTTATTAACTCTACCGTTGAGTCTTCTTTTGTATCAACAAGACCCAGAGTAAGAAAAGAAGTCATCCCCAGCTCATCAATGGTAGGGACAATCCAAGGATGCACAACCTATAATGACAGGAGAAATTTAAATCATATAATAATAATTTGCAGTCAGTTGGGTTACATGGGGATCGGTTTATGTTAACACAGCCAACTTATGCAACAAACGATCTAGCTACCGCAATAGCTAATCTGTATATTGAAATAGATTGATAATATGTTGCATCAGATTACCCATTTGTCGCATAATTTACAGTAAATGGGTAATTTGTTGAGTAGGGTTCAGAGAACCAGAGCAGCATATAGTTAATCTATTGAGAAATATGGATCGTTTGTCACAGCAAATTACCCATCTGTTGCACCAGTTGCAGTTGCTGGGTAATCTGTTGCAACAGACTACCCATCTATCGCAATAGATGGAATATCTGTTTCAATATCTTTCTTTGAGGCAAATTATTTTAGTTGAAAGAAGACGTACTGCATCATTCGAAGGGTTAAAAAGATCAGCCTCGTTAATATTTTTTTTGCTGCTCTCTGCTGCAACCAACCACCTAAGGATCCTTGGATGAGAAACCTTATTCGGGTAATCCTTGAAATGCTTTCGGAGGGGAGGAATGACTTCACATGCCCAAGCCTAAAAATTGTAAACAGGAAGCACGCAAAAAAAGTCATAAGTATATTTAATATAAATTAATGAATGAGTAAAAATAGTGATCAATTTTACCATGAAAGCCCAAGGAAAGCCGTATAATGTGGTCGTCTTTGGCTTTAGATTTTTCAGTAAATATTTGACAGCCAAGTAGTAACTGTCGTATCCTCAGGGATAGTCATTAAATTTCCCAAAATCATCATCAAGCGCCAACAAATCATGTTCTATGACTTTCCGGATGTCTCTTGCCAATAAAACGGAATGGACTAACTAAACTAAGCACAATTTCTCCCTGTAGTGCTTTGGTATGTCTTTATTCTTGAGATCCGCCATCAAATCCTCCACTCTATAGTCAGGTCCAACAATGTCCAACAACCCATTTTTTTTACCTTGCGTTTATTGGACCCTTTGTGGGGTGTTTTCTTGATGGGAGGTTCTTCTGGAAGATCGCATCTCAAGCCCGTCACTATGACAAACTCTTTCAATCCAAAATAAATCGGCATGCCACAGTAGTTGATCCAGACTTCATCCATCTTTTTTTTGCCCTTCTTCGGACCTCCATCATCCCCCGCATACTTGATCCTGCGCTTGATAAGGCCATATATCATGATCATTAAGAAACAGAGAGGGCCGGTCCCAAACAACTCAAGAAAGTATGCAAAGCAGCTCTTCTTAAAAAGTCCATCTATGTTTTCCTTCTTCAAAATACTCCTAAGTTCGTCAAAAGGTTTCCCCAACTGATATTTAAGTACAATATCACCAAATACTGCTTTAGGGCTATTCATCAGCATTGTAACTCGAAACTTGTCAATACTAATGGTTTTGATAGAATCATGCTGGAATTTTGATATTATTTCATGCCCCATTGGTGAGGAGGAGTTATCACTTTCCTCGGCTTCATTTTGCCCTGACTGAGATTGTTTTGAAAGTTCCTCCGAATCTATTTATACTCTAGCCTTTTTCGTTTGGTGATCAGAAGTTGATCCACTTTCTCCACTTTCACTTTTTTTCTTTTGGAAGACATCTTTTAACTACAAATAATAGAAAAATAAAAAATTAATTGCATTTGATGTCTGCATAATTTTTTTAAAAAAGGTGAGACAAATTTCAATAAATTATTCTATGTCACATAACCAAAAAAATACTCCAACGGACAAGCCATCAGTTGGAACAGATAGGGAAACCGAATTTGTTTGAAGACCTTTTTAATATCTCCCAACAGTTATTACACCTATTGCAACAGATGGACAAATTTTAATAAATCATTCTATGCCATATTACAAGAAAATACTCCAACGGATAACTCATCAGTTGGAACAGATAGGGAATCTGTTTGAAGACCTATTTAATATCTTCCAACAGATCTTCCAGCCATTGCAACAGATGGACCACCACCACCACAACCAATGCCACCAATAGCAACACCAAGACCACCGACACTACCGCCAAAAAATACAAATACCACCACCAACAACAACAACCACCAATAGCACAACAAACACCATTCAATAATACCACGACAGTCAACAAAACACTGAGAGAAAAAACTAGGGTTTTCTCGAGTGCTTCCTACTTTTTTAGCATCAAAACTCAAAATTGTTAACTCATTCTCGAAGATAATACAACTAAAGTATTTTTTTCATCATTAACTAAAAAACCTTATTTTTAGAATAAAGAACAAATGTAGAACTCTTCTCGAATTCTGTTACCTGCGAAGACAGAGAAACCAATGGATACAAGCGGGAATGAAGTAAAAAAATAACTATATGTAGTCGTAAATGGAAAGAAAATCGACCTATTTTGAAGGGTTGAGCAATATGTTAGTAGTTGTTGTTTGTATTGTTGAGAGGAAAAGGAGACCCCGAGAGAGAGAGACAGAGAAGAGAGAGAACTTAAAATTTGAAATGAAAAGTTTTTTGCACAAATGGATGATTTGTATGGGTTGATTTGTAATTTTGGAAAAGAATGACCAGTTTTGAAAATGCTAATTTGGTCCGAATAGATCTTAATTAATTTTAAAAATTTTAAAAGATATAGTTTTTAAGAAATTGAGTTAATGAGAACTCATTTCAACTCAGAGTGATCAATCGATGACTCGGGTTAGGATGAACGCAATACCAATGTCATGCAATTGCAAAGACTCGATTAGATTTATAGTTGACCCTGCGAGCTCATTCATTCATCCCTAGTCCCACCTAGCTATGACTATTCTAACATTGAGTTGATGAGAACTCATTTTAACTCAGAGTGATCGATCGACAACTCGAGTTGGGATGAACGCAATACCAACACTTTGCAATTGCAAAAACTCAATTGGATTTGTAGTTGACCTTGCGAGCTCATTCATTCATCCCTAGTTCTACCTAAATTAACTTAGGTACTATCATTATCCTAACATTGAGTTGATGAGAACTTATTTCCACTCAGAGTGATCAATCGATGACTTAGGTCGGGATGAACGCAATACCAATGCCATGCAATTGTAAAAACTCAATTGGATTTATAGTTGAACCGCGAGCTCATTCATTCATCCCTAGTTCCACCTAAATAAATTTAGGTACTATCACTATCCTAACATTGAGTTGATGAGAACTCATTTTAACTCAGAGTGATCGATCGACAACTCGGGTCGTGATGAACGTAATACCAACGCATTCAATTGCAAAGACTTGATCGGATTTGTAGTTGACCCTGCGAGCTCATTCATTCATCCTTAGTTCCACCTAAATCAATTGCAATAAAATCTGTTGCAACAAATGACTAAGCTGTTAAAAATTTTCAAACAGATATTCATATCTGTTACAATAGATGACATATCTGATTTAATTATCAAATAGACAATTGTATCTGTTGTGACAGATGACTGAGTTAATGGAAATTTTCAAATAGATATTTATATCTGTTGTAACAGATGACATATCTGATTTAATTAATTATCAAATGGACATTTCCATCTGTTGTCACAGATGACTGAGCTGTTGGAATTTTAAAACAGATATTGATATCTGTTGTAACAGATTCCTGAGTTGTTCGAATTTCTAAACAAACATTTATATATGTTGCAACAGATGACATATCTGTTTAAAAATCTTGTTTTCTCTTTTAATTTTAAAGCAAGCTTCTGGTTCGAGTAGATAATATCAAGTAGTAGTACTAACTACTAAAGGCAGTAAAAAATATTTCTTGGATAACTCAAAAGTGAGTTCATTGAGCAGTCTTGTCTTGTCTTTTCAATGTCGCTATTCTTAGTCTTCCTCGTGCCCCTCAAATTATTAATGAAATTAATGAATATTAATTAATAAATATTGAAAAGCCTCACGTCTACGTACATAATACATCTATAGAAATTATCTCATCTCTTCCTTCAGCTGCAGTTTATTTTATTCAACTCTCATCATTTTTTTCTTTATCTCCTCTTTATGGTCACAACCTTTTTTCTCTCTTTTCTCTTCTCTTCTCATAAAGATCCTTTCAGATCTAAACTGATCCATATCTTTCCTCGACTAAAATTACTATTTTGATCCCCTTTTTGATATTAAGGTATGGTTCATTATTGGTCTTTCATTCTCGTCTTTTTCTTTGCAAGTTATTTACATCTATTTTTTTTATTTAATTACTATTTACCCATATCATATTTATTAAAAAAAATTGAAGGAACTTTTAAGTTTTGAATAAACAAACCGAGAAGTTTTATTACAATATGCAAAAAAAATCATCTGTTGGGAGAAGTTTAAAAGCCTTGTTGGCAGTATCATTTGTTGTATGTATTTTATTTGTTTATTTATTGTTGATGCAGTTATTGATGTTGTTGGTGGGGTTGGCGTTATTGGAACTTGTGGTGTGGTGTTGTTGATGGTTCTGGAACAAATGATGTTGCTTCTTTATTGTTGATGATGTTGTTGGAACAAATGTTGTTATTTCTTTGTTATTGATGTTTAGGCTGTTGTTGATGTTGCAACAGGTGGAGAAACTGTTGGAACTAATCAAACCACCAGAAAGGATCATTTGATGTATTCCATTAGACTCTACATCTTTTGCAACAGACTTCACATCTGTTGCAATAGAATCTACATCTGATGCAACAGATGGATAACGTTCTTTTTGTGACATCAATTTTTTTCCTCTTCTTTGTAGATATAAGGAACTGACAGTTAATCAACTTTTGTCGGACCATCACAAGAGGCTGCAGTAAAGATGGGTTTTGAGGAATAAACTGCTTACAGATGGAACCACTTCATATGTGGTAGGTATGTATTACTGATAATGTTATCGTGGAAACACACATAGAGTGCATTGATTTTGTGAATATTATTTTTACTGATTAGTCATAGATCGTTCAAACAAGATGTCTGTAATTTTACAGTTAAGTTTGGTAGGTCCGAAATGATAAGGCTAAGGGACCATGAATATGGTTCTGATACCCTATTAAGATTTAATGTCGGTTGATGGTCATGTTTATTTGTCAAGCATTGTGAAGGAATCTAGTTTTGCTGTCATTGTAAAGAGATTCAATAGCGATTGGACTAACTTTTAGGGTGCATTGGACCCTTAGAGGGCCTTTGAAGCTTAGCACTGCATCTAACAAGAACGGAAAACCAATATAGTTATTGCCCTAGCCCAAATTTATATGGTTTGGTTGCTCGCTCGGGGTGATGATTATACGTCAGAAGGTGCGGTAGGAGAATGACTTCGAGGAAAAATGGGTGGTTGATGGAAAATTATATCATCTGAGAGCTAATTGAAGAAGAGACATAGGGTAAAATGTAACTTCTAGGGAATCTGGCCGATGGAATTATCTTAACAGATGTGAAATCTGAATCAAGTGCAAATCTAAAAGTGTATCCGGTAATGTAATTTTGTTTGTTGTCTATCTGAAAGAAAAATAATACAGATGGACACTTTGCTAGGGAGCTGCGTCGTTGGGATTATCACCTAGATAAAAAATAGAAAAAGACCAACAAAGCAGCCTCATGGCCATCGAGGGTTGAAATGATATACAGAAAGTCTAGAAAACTTACGCCAATAGCAACTGTAGTTAAAATAAGGAATCTAAGCGAAGACGAAAATTTTTGAATTTTAAATTTCATCCCATGCCTTTTTGTTTGTGTTTCTGATCAAGTCCACTGCCGTTGACCTGATCGAAACCACAAACGATATTGAAAGAAAAATTGAGTATCATTACTTCCTTAGCAATATGGTTATAATTTATTGTATTTTCTTGCCTTAGCATGCTTTCAACATTCCTTGGAGAAGATCAGATGCTTGTTGTAGTATGTGAATCTTGATAATTTTCAAGCTTGCCTCCAGCTTGCTAATTCTGTATTCAAGTTGGTCATTGTCGTCTTCAAAGTTGGTCAAGAGTTCCTCATCTCTTGTGAGATCGATCAGGGACACCACCTTCAAAGTTGTGGAAATCTAGAAGCCCTTCAGAACACTTTCTTCAGAAGCCTTAAAGGATACATGGAGGGTTACTGTGTTTGTTTTAGGTCAAAATGTGTTGATGCACGTTGAAGATGTGGTCCCAACAGTTGAACAACACACTTTTATCGAGCGTTGCTCCATGCATCTTGCTGAATCAATTTGATAAATTAGTAAGCATGGAGTTATGTAGCGTGTGATCTAAACCGACTCTACCAAGCCTATCAAACGTTACGTAACTCCGAGCTCATTACACTATAAAAAAATATGACCGAGTTAGTGCATAAATCGAATAAGCTCAATCTCTCAGCCTTTCTGTTGATCGCTCTTCTCCAATATAGATGACAAGATATCTGCTATGCAAAAATCTAATAGTAAATTTGAAATGGAATAGTAAATTTGTAATAAACATTCTAAAACATTGATTTGTTTTGAAAGAATAAAAAAACTAGAAATAAAATAAAACTAACCTAACTTAAATCACCTGCACCACCTCTTTTTTTTTTCCACGTTTCACATGCACTCACCCATTATCCACACACAAATTGAGTTAAATAAATTAGAGATTATGTATGATATTTATTATATTTCTTATGCATAAGACTTAATTTACTTTTTATGAATAAATTTAAAAATGTGTATCAACTAATTAACATCTATATCTTCTATATATTAGTACTAAAAGTAAGTAATAAAATAAAAAAGGGTGTTGTCTTTTTTGAATTTTTTTCTCTTCTTTCTAAATTAAACATTTGTTTGAATGTGTACCAATTAATTAACATCTATATCAAGAAAATATATATTTTATATATCTTACTTTAATTTTTTTCAGTACTTTAATTGTTAAGTTATATAGAATAATAAATAAAGTATAAAAAAAATAGGAACTCTATAAACTTCTACAGAATAACAGAAAATTACAAAAATAAAAAATTTCAAGTCATTTAAATTCAAACAAATAAGATGATACTTAAATGAAAATAAATAAATAAATAAAAATTATATAATAACAAATTCTAAACATTTTATTTGTTTTAAAAAATAACAGATTTTACACTTTTTAAAAATTAAAAAAGATAATTAAAAAAAAAAAAAGCTAACCTAACCTCCTGTGCACGTCCACACTTACCTAGCCCATTTCCTTGGCATGTCTCCCACTCTTTTTTAATTTTTGAAAAAAAAAATAAGAGAAAAAAACTATCAATGGATAATATCCACGTTTCTAGAACTTTCACAATAAATCTGCTAGCAGTTTTAATATATTTTAAAATTCCTATATTATTTTTTAAAAAATTAGGCATAAATTCAAAGCAGTTACAATGTTTACACATTTTAGCTTTCTTTTATCAGATGTGTTTAAAAATACAACATCTTGGCAACGTTGAAAAACCAAAATTCTCAGAAAAATTATTTTTATACGAAAGCATCCTAATTCTAACTTAAAATTTTTGTTGTGGTCTAAACGAACTTAATTCCTCTTTACAAATTAGTTCTTAATTAGTGTTACATGACCTTGAATTATGAATTGTTTTTTTTTTCTTGATTATCCGATACATTTGAATCTATCATGATTAAGTCTGTTTTTGTATAAATTTGAATATTTAAAAATTAAATGAAAAGTATTATAAGTCGCAATTCTTCTCATATCAATATGATGAATAAATAAATCTTAAAATCTTGATCAAAGTTCATATTTTTTGATTTTCAATAATAATATTATGAGTTATAAAAATAAACGGGTGGAGTACGTGAGTATTAATTTGTCACTTTCTGAATGTTAGAGCATGTGTTAGATTATTTTCCACATGAGCATATTTAATTAGTATTTTGGTGTTATCACAGTATTTGCCAGCATGATTTGAGTATAATATAACCACCTCAAAGCTTTATATTTGTCATGTGCTTTAACATTTTGATATCAATTTCATAAATTTTACAAGTATAATTGTTAATAAAATTAGTCTCTAAAATTTGCGCTTTAATGCAAATGAAGAACAAAATAATCATTAGTTTGTGCAAGTGTGTCCTAATTCATATACAGTTTTCTCATGCTTTCATAAAATTTGTCTTTCACTCTCCATCTTTGTTTATACACTGACCACATCCCTTACGACAATTACACACATACACATGAATTATATATAAGACAATTGAGATCATAAAACACATCATAATATATTGATTATTTTTTTCATAAAAGAACATAACATATTTAGGAGGACGAAAGAAGGAAAAACACAAACAGAGGCAAAGATACAGAGTATTTAGGAGTTTTAAAAAAAAAGACTTTGTTTGAAACAATCAAGTTGAAGCTCTAGATTTCGTTAAAGTTTTTTTTTAGATTTTTTGATAATTTATGAAATTACCTTCCAAAAATATTTGAAGTAATTAATTGTTTGATTCATTTGTTATCATATGATGTGCTTTTAACATGTATACATGCCATGTTTTGTTTTATTTATCTAATATAATTAACATGTACAAATGCTAAAAATTTTGGCAAGTTTATATGATTATTCATTTGCCGTTAGTAAGTCTTTAAATTATGATGAAGAACTCTATGATAAGATCACATAATTTAAATCTTATTATAGTTATGAAATAAAAAAATATAATTTAAATGAAATATATATATATATATATATATATATATATATATATATCAACAGATTAGACTGAAATTCAAACATAATATGGGTTTTTAAAATTATTTATTTAGATAATAGGTAAAACACTAAATGAAAAGAACAAAAAAAAAAAAATTAAATTATTGTAGTAAAAAATGCTTACAAAAAGATAATAGGAAATGTCTGATGTATTATGATTTAATTAAATAATTCTAAAATTATAGTTAACAAATTTAGAAAATGAAAAAATCTAAGAAATAGTGTAAAACTATATTTAAATGCCTATTCAAAATAATAATTTATATACTTATCAAATATTAAAATAAAAATAGTAAACACGGTTATTAAATTATGGGGCTAGGCTAATAAAAATTCATAATAGTGATGGTGTGAGAATTTAAATTTTATGATAGCAACCTCAAGAAATAATATTTGATTCTAAATTCATATATTTCTATCTATTTAGAAAAATAATAAAGACAAATATAAAATTTAATTTCAAAATTATTGGATTCAAGAATTTCATTTATCAGCTTTTGGCTAATCGATAAAAGGCAAGACACAAAATAAATAAAACTAAATAGTTATAAGCAATTCTTTAAAAATTCAAAGAATATTTCAGGAATAAAATGTCTACATTATATTAAAAAGGAAGTAATATGTAATGATACTATAGCAAGTGATGATAAAGTAATATAATATCATCCCAGCAAAATAAAATACTAATAGTTGAAATAGAGGTTAAATGCATTAAAATAATATAAAAAATTTAAAAGTTATTTGGTGATTATATAATTAATTTTCCTTAAATTAATAGTAATTTTTATTATTGGGCATATTAGATTGACAATAAAATTACAGTTGAAATACAATATAATATAATCAAATATGCTCAAGTAAATAGTTGAATTGATATTGTATTTCTATCACATAGATGGATTGATATTATATTTCTTTTGTTTTGTGTAATCTCAAAAAACTCTATTCATACGTGATATGAAAGGGTGTTTGGCATGTTTGAAAGATATGACCTGAAATTCATACTGTGACTGCTTCTTTCATTGAGTTAGCTAAAGAAAATCAAAATTATTATTAATTATCAAGAGTTTGCAATTTTCGCTGTTATTTTTATTTAATAACTTAATTAAATAAACTTCATATCATTTATATGTCAAAAATTTTGTATTTATAAACAACTAATAAATGATCATGAATCAGATAGTTTAAATTTCAAAATCAATAAAAAGAAAAATTTAATAGGTCAAACTAATAAAATGATAATTTTATAATTAATTTCTCTCTAATATTTTTCGCGCATCGTGCGGCGACAAATGCTAGTATATGTACTAAATAGTAAGAAGTCTTGCTTAAATTGTTGCCAAGTGACAATCTAAGATGACGTCATGTGTTAGTTTTAGGACAAATTAGTTAAAGTTAGGTCTAATTAATTATTTATTAGTTATTGTGTTCAATTAATTTTTTTTAATAGTTTTTAAATTTTTCTGCAGTTTTTTTAATTCAAAATTCTGACCTTTTTTAATCATAGCAATGGTTGGTTGTTACTATGAATTAAAAACTTCCGATTTATTGAATTGAAAAGAAATCTATGCCATTTGTTTTCACTTTATATTAAATGAAACATATATTTATTTGATATTAATATTATTTTAAAATATTCTCACGAAAATGAAAACTGTCAAGTTATTTTAAATTTAAAACTGTAAATTATGAAATTAAAAGTATTTCAATTTTAAAAGAAAATAACGTGGGTTGTTAGTGTTACATTTCTATTAGGAATTATTTGTTCTATTTTTTCAAAAATAAATTTTAGCATTACTTAAATTTTTAATTCAGAGTAGTTATTCAAAATTCAATTTTTTACAATTTTATACTCTTCCTAAAAAAAATTACACCTAAATTATAGACACACACTAATCCATTCCTATCCACTCTAAATTATCTTTTTGAAAAAAAAAATTTTAATTAATTAACCTAAACTAACCCCAACCCACATCTGAATAACTTCCCATTTTCATTTCCACGGCTGGAAAAAGGTACCCCGATATGTTTTCATGATCATATAAAGACATAATTGCACAGGACACAAATATACATCACACTCATCAAATAAATATATGAGAGCATAAGCATCGACTGTTACTCGACAAGAAAAATTCTTACGGAGAACATCAAATTGCATTACATTATTTGGCTTTTCGGAAGTTCATCTACGAGCCATTCAAAAATATATTTTATTATTTTTTTATCATGTAATATATTTCATACTTGAAAATATCACGTACTTCTTAATATCTTTAATATCTTATTTGTATTGCAGATGCCATGAATGCAATTATATTACATCAAAAGAAAAAAAATTTACAATAGAAGAAAGGAAAAAGCACATAAAGTATACATATTGAAAGTTTTTTTGCTATAACATTATTTACGTGTATTATGTGGACTTTGATTTCTGATGACAATGTTTTCTTCAACTGACTTCAATAAATATTATATTGATAAGTTTGTTATGTTCTTATTTTGTTTAAAATTGCATTTCAAAGTTTAAGGTTGTCATTCCATTAAATTTAAAGGTTAGTGTTTTTTTTTTTATATAAAAATTACATTCCAATGTAATATAAATATGAACGTAGAAAAAACTATATGTTGCAATATTATGTCAAATTAAAAATAACATCTTTCACTATGCTTCACTATAATTGTACTTACCAACAATTTGAATTTAAGTTGAGGAAGAATGGAGCGACAATGTTAATGAGAATTATTGATATATTAATGTATGACCAATAACATAGGTTGAAAACCTTTCTTCTTCTTTTATTTCCTATTTTACGACGTAATTTTTTATTTCTTTTTATTATTGTTCATGTCCGTAGCGATACATGCTACATGTAAACTTATCTTTCAATTTCTTATTTTTCTTTTTTTAAATATCATTATACGACACTTCTTAATTTGTTGTTTATTATGTTCAAATAGTATTTGGTTCACTCTATATATGTATTCTTCTATCCTCATATGTCTTATCAATTTTTTGGGTTTGTTTCAATTTAATTAATTTAATTTTATATGCAATATTAGTTACTGTTTTGTTACTATGAATGTAACGATCTAAAAATTTAATGAAATATGTGAAATTTTTTATTTTGTGTGATTTGACAGTTTTACCCCTCCCCGTAGTTTCATTATGATATTTCTGGGGTGTGGGAGTGATTGATATGATTTTTGATGCATTTTGGTATCATTTATGCAATATTGTGGTTTTTGATGGCTTTAAGAGCCTTATTTTGAACTTATGTGGATATATTTTGATCCATGTGACGGATGATCGAACGGACTGCGCCAGCTGCTCTGGAATATCAATTATAGGCTAGGTTGACCTTTGGTTCGGGTCCCGGTGCACCCGATCTCATTTTGACCTATTGATCACCATGCCTATTTGTGTATCTACCTTGATAGGTGATTCTTTAGTGGTGGATCGGGCGTACTGATTTTGTGTTGTGACTTTTGCCGGGCGTGAGACTTTGGTAGACTTGCTCGTGTTAGATATGGTCAATTTTGGTGTTATTTTGGGTATGGATTGGTTGGCTCCTTATCTTGTTGTCTTAGGTTGTTTTGCTAAGACTCTGACTTTAGCTTTAGTTGGTGTGACAAGGATAACTTGGAAAGGGTACACTTAATTTGGGTCCTAAGAGGGTTATATCTTATGTTCAGGCTCGTGAATTGGTTAAGAGAGGATGTTTATCTTACTTGTCCCATATTCGTAACACCAATGTTGTTTCACCTCCGTCCTTAGATTCTGTCTGTGTTGTTCGTGAGTTTATGGATGTATTCCTTATAGACTTGCCTGGTATATCTCCAGATTGAGATATTGATTTCGCTATTGATGTTGAGCCGGGCACCAAGCCTATTTCTATTCCTCCTTATAGAATGGCCCCAACAGAGTTGAAGGAACTAAAGAATCAGTTATTCGACCTAGTGTTTTACCTTTGGGTTTGTCTATCTGGTTTGTGAAGAAAAAGGATGAGTCTATGCGGATATGTATTGATTATTGGCAATTGATTAAGGTGAGTTAAGAATAAGTATCCTCTTCCTCGCATTGATGATTTGTTTAATCAGCTTCAGGGAGTTACGGTGTTTCAAAAATTGATTTGCGGTTCGGTTATCACCAGCTAAGGATTAGAGCCTTGGGTATTTCGAAAGCAGCTTTTCGGGTTCGATATGGTCATTATGAGTTCTTAGTCATGTCTTTTGGTTTGACCAATTCCCCTGCCTTGTTCATGGAGTTGATGAATAAGTTGTTTCAACCATGTCTTGACTCCTTTGTTATGGTATTTATAGATGATATCTTGGTTTATACCAAGAGTGAGATTGAGTCTGAGGAGCATTTGTGGATTGTGCTTTAGAGATTGAGGGATGAGAAGTTGTATGCTAAGTTCTCTAAGTGCGAGTTTTGGTTGGAGTATGTTTCTTTCTTGAGTCATGTACTGACTAAAGAAGGTATTATGGTTGATCCAACTAAGGTTGCAGCGGTTCATGATTGGGCTAGACCTACTTTGCCCATCGAGATTCGAAGTTTTGTTGGCTTAGCCGAAGTATTATCAACGGTTTGTTGAGGGTTTTTCATCCATTGCAGCTCCATTGACCAAGTAGACCCAAAAGAAGATTTCTTTTCAGTGGTCCGATATTTGTGAGACGGCCTTTAAAAAGCTCAAAGATTTAGCGACTTCAGCTCCTATTTTGGCTTTGCCTAAGGAGTGGGCTTTATTGTCTATTGTGATGCTTCAGGTGTTGGGTTAGGTGTTGTGTTGATGCAGGAGGTTAAGGTAATTACATATGCGTCTCGTCAAGATTAAAGCCTCATGAGAGAATTTATCCTACCCATGATTTGGAGTTGTGCGCAGTTGTGTTTGCCTTGAAGGTTTGGAGGCACTACTTGTATGAATTCCATTATGAGATCTTCTCAAATCATCGTAACCTATGAGGTAGCGCTGTTGGTTTGAGTTGCTTAAGGATTATGACTTCACTATTGTCTACCATCAGGGCAAGGCTAATGTGGTTGTGGATGCCTTGAGCTAGAAGTCGGCTAGCATGGGTAGCTTGGCACATCTTTTGACCCAGGAGAGGCTTTTGGCCTTAGAGGTTCAGTCTTTAGCTAACCAGATGGTTAGACTTGATATTTTGACACCGGAGCATGTTTTGGCATTTGTGGATGCTAGATCTTCTTTGATGGAGCAGATCCGAGCTCATCTGATGTTGGATTGAGGTCGATTCGACATAAAGTATTGAGTGGAGAGATGAAGCAAGCCTCACTTGATTCAAATGGAGTTTTGCGTAATAGAGGATGAGTTTATGTGTAGAAAGTGGGTGACTGGATTAGGTTGATCTTGGAGGAGGCCTATTGTTTCAGATATTCTATCCATCTAGGTGTGACTAAGATGTATCATGATTTGAGACAACACTACTGATGCGGTGGTATGAGGTAAGATATAGCGGTTTTATGGCTCATAGCCTATGTTGTCAACAAGTGAAGGCCACATATATGAGACCTGGTGGATTGCTTTAGAGGTTACCCATTTTCAAGTGGAAGTGGAACGGATCACTATGGACTTTACGACTGGTTTGCCTCGTACATCTCATGTTTTTTATGGTGTTTGGGTTATCGTGGATCAATTGACCAAGTCAGCTCATTTTATTCCGGTTTAGGCCTCATTCAGTGCTAGAGGTTGGCTCGTCTATATTCGTGAGATTGTTCATCTGTATGGTGTACCGGTATCTATTTAGATTGAGATTTTGTGTTCATATTTCACTTTTCGAAGACTTTTCAGGATGAGTTGGGTACTTAGGTCGATCTCCATACAACGTTTCACCCCCAGACTGATGACCAGTCAGAGCGGACTATCTAGGTTTTAGAGAAAATGCTTCACGCATGCACGATGGATTTTGATGGCCAGTGGGAGAAGCTTTTGGCTTTAGCATAGTTTACATATAGTAATAGCTACCATTCTAGTATTGAGATGGCTCATTTTGAGCCATTGTGTGGTAGGTGTTGTCTCTCTCCTGTACGCTGGTTCAATGTTTCATAGGTGAGACCTCGAGGTGCGTACTTTCTTCGTAATTCTTTGGATAGAGTCTGAGTCTTTCAAGATAGACTTAGAGCGGCTCAGAGTTTGCAGAAGTACTATGCTGATCATAGACTTCGTACCTTAAGATTTGGTGTTGGTGATCATGTTTTTCTTTGAGTTTCACCCATGAAGGGTGTGATAAAGTTTGGGAAGAGGGGCAAGCTTGGTCCCAGGTATGTTGGTCTATTTAAGATTCTTCGAATTGTTGGTGATGTGGCTTATGAGTTGGCTTTGCCCTTTGATCTATCAGTTATTCATCCAGTTTTTATATTTTTATGCTTTGTTGCTATATTCTTGATGAGTCTCATGTCATTCGTTGGGAGTCAGTTCAGTTAGATGAGCGGTTGTCTTTTATTGAGGAGCCAGTTTCCATTTTGGCTAGGGATGTTAGGCAGTTGCGCTCTAAAGTGATCCTTGCGGTTCAGGTCCAGTGGCAAATTTGACCTGTAGATGTGGCTACTTGGAGATTGAGTCTGATATGCATAGTTCTTATCCCCAACTTTTTAGTGATTTAGGTATTTCCTTACCTTAGTTCGAGGACGAACTAGATTTTTAGTGGTGGATGATGTAACGACCTAAAAATTTGATGAAATATATGAATTTTTTATTTTATGTGATTTGACAGTTTTACCCCTCCCCGTAGTTTCATTATGATATTTCTGGAGTGTGGGAGTGATTAACATGATTTTTGATGCATTTTGGTATCATTTATGTAATATTGTGGTTTTTGATGGCTTTAAGAGCCTTATTTTGGACTTATGTGGATATATTTTGATCCGTGTAATGGATGATCGAATGAACTACGCCAACAGTTCTGGAATATCGATTTTAGGCTAGGTAGACTTTTGGTTCGGGTCCTGGTGCACCCGAACTCATTTCGACCTATTGATAAGAAAGTTGAAAAAATATTAGTGTGTTAGCATGTTTGGTATGATTTTACGGCTTTTAAATCTCATTTCGACCCTCGGTTTGGAAAATTGTGATTTCGAGTTTCGAGGGTCAATTTTGTGAAAACGGCATTTTATGAAAAATCTGATATCTCCATCGCGTCCAGAACGTCGAATTTAGTGTGGTTTCATAGTTCGTTTGCACAAATCGAACTCCGAACGAATCTTGGGCACCCCGTCGAAGTCCATTTCGATTTAGAAAAAAACCAGCACCAGCTATTGCAAAAAATCTGCTATAAATAACAGATTTTTCATCCATTTTGCTTATTTTTCATCTTGCCTCTTGACAGTTAAAACCTAAATAGTTTGGGGGCTTAAAAATATAGTTTGTGGGAGCTTGGGAAACTAGATTAACACCTATTTCTTGATTATATTACGAATTTAAGGTAAGAATTCAATCCCTTTCTTAATAATTTTTTCTTTAATTTCTCAAAACCCCAAAAATTTTAGGGCATGATTTTAAACCCAAATTTCACTTCTTTTACTTGAATAATATTTTTATCTTATAATTACTATTTTTTCATCAATTTAACCTTCAACACAACTCCGATTCTTGATTTTAACCCGGATTTCAAATATTTTACCCGGTAAAGCTCAAAAATGGTTTTTCTTCGATTTGAACCTCGTTTTTTACTCGATTTAACTTGGGTTTTCAGATGTATGTTCCTAAAAATATGGGAAACATACTTTTGAAGTAAAGTTTAGATTTTGCCCTTCTTTTTCGAAAACCCATTTTGGGGGTTCGTTTTGACCCTGAACCAAAAGTAGTCAATATGGATATCGTTGGTTTTGTTTTGATGCGTAGATTTCATATTCGATATTTCTAGTGAAGTTCGAGATTATTTGTGAAAAGTAAAATCGCGGGTTCAAGTGTAGTGGACCGATTTTAGCTTTCGAGGTAGGTTATGGCTTAACTTTTCAGACTGGTTTGGATAGTAAATAATGATACAAAATGCATGTTAAGGGTGGAAACTAATCATGAAAAATATTATCTACATGTTGTGCCTTTGTGGGGGCCTATATGTGATGTAATTGTTGAAATTGAAATATTGTGTGATATATTTGACCGTGTGGGGTCCTATGTGACATTGATAGCCTTGAATACATCTGAGTAATTGTATTGTATTATTTAATGTGGTACCATTGGGTATTGTGATTATATTTATACCTTATTGGCATATGAGACATATGAAAATTCATGGATGAAATAAAAATAACGAGTGAATCTTGACTTATGTGGTTGTGAAAATGTATCATTGTGGTTGGTTGTAGAAATATATAATGTGATTGGTTGTGGAAATACTTATTGTGATTGGTTGTGAGCATTACATCTTCATATTATACTCATTCATGAAACATTGGCACCACCGTGACAACATCTGAGAAACACTGGCAACACCTTTTTAAAAATATTGTAACACCCACTGTCCGAGGGATATGCCTGTTACGCCCCAAAATCCCATCGGGCCGGACTGGCACCCGAAGCCGAGAAGGCCCGGGAGAACCCGTTCAATTACCTGTACCTTCACTTACATTCACCAAAAATTTGGGCAGCACTTCGTTACATATAGAAGGGTCTAATTCCCTGTATCAGCACAACACGCACAAATATATATATATATATATATATATATATATATATATATATATATATATATGTATAATACTTGGCCATCGGGGTCACCACATATACAAATATAACATCACTATATAAACTCCTATGACTTGACCCTTCCTTATGTCTACAAAGCCTCTAGGACATATATACATGACATAACTAGTGTCGGGACAAACCCCCGCCCACACATGACTCCTGTATAATAACAAAACATAAGGAACCGACTCGGAAAGCTCCGAAGCAAACTGGAGCTCACCAACAATAGTTGTACGACCCAGCTCCTTTCTATGCTGTGAATGAGCTGAAGTACCTATGCCTGCAGCATGAAATGCAGGTCCCCCGTGAGGGACGTCAGTACGAAATATGTACTGAGTATGTAAAGTTGTAAATAATCATATGTGATATGGGGGATCAAGAAAATCATACACATGTGAATAAATCATAATAGAAGTGAACCACACTTGATAAACACTTTTAGGATCATGTACATTATCATTAATCTGAACTGGGTTCTTGGATTCAAACACATTTGTGGAACGGTATATATTCGTTCATTTCATTCTTTACAATTATCATTCGCCATTACCTCCTCCTCCCGAACCTCCAACCACCTAACAATAATCAATACTGTACCGTACTGTGACCATTAGGCTGCCTCCAGTACATATCAATTGGGATCGACCCATGCTAGGCTTATGCCCCTGGGATACCACCCATAAACACATAAATAGGGATCGACCCATGCTAGGCGTATGCCCCTGGGATACCACCCACACGTATATCAAGTAACACACATAAGAAATCTTTCCAATAACTTAGTTCAAAAGCTTTTGAGATTATTACATTAGTGTTCATGCCAATATAGTACCTTTGGAACAATGATACATCAATAGGAATCAAGTAATAGACCTTCTATACAATAACGATGTAATAAAGACTCATTAGTACATCAACAATGTGTTTCAGAATCATCAATATCACAACAATGAAATAGGAGTCTTTTGGTATATCAATGAAACATTTTGACACTTTATAGAATGGAAACAACTTCGTTGGTAATGTAGAACAATACATGTGTTTGGACAACCTTGGAATCTTACTTGATGGAACATTGGTGTTTTCAGGCCAAAGAACATCGTTAGAGTATGCTTTACATACCTCGTTGTAGATTCGGACACCAATTCGACACAACTTCCCGCCTTTACAAATCACTTATCTACAATGAAATATTTGGCATCTAGTATTAGCAACCCAACACCACAATTCTCTTCCATAATTCCATACAACCAATATTTGTAAAACATTCCAAAAACCAACTTGATCAATAGGTTTATGTGTGTATATATATATATATATATATATATATATATATATATATATATATATATATATATATATATATAATCATCATTTCAATACCACATCATCACACCAAATCCCTTCACAATTCAACATAATCCAACCATGCACAAGAATAATCCAACATCATTTTCAATCATCTTTCAACAACAATCAAATAACATACTTCTTATGCTCACATGCATATATATATATACATATCCATATAAATAACACCAACATAATTTACATCCTTACCATAAAATGGCCCTTTTGATTTCGAAGTCCTGTTGGCACAAATAAGGGGTGCTTCTCGAAGCCCTCGAGACGGTGAGCACAACTACGGAATCAATTTGGATTTTCTACGGTTGAATCACAAGATAATTGGTGTTGAAATTAGGCTAGGGTTTCTTATTTCCAATAATATGATGATAATTAATGGATATAAGACCAATTATATCTATATAATGACCAATTTTCGTCCAAGAGGTGATCGAAAATGACCATATTGCCCTTAAAAATTTAAGTAAATCCGAATCTGTCCATGGTGGACTGTTTTGATAGGCTAAAGTAAATCAGCCATAACTCTTTGCTCCGATATCGGATTTGAGTGAAATTGGTATCGTTGGATACATAATTCAAAGGTCTTTCATTTCATATAAATTAGGCCACCCATTTCGTCCTGTACAAGGAGTTATGATCATTTGAAGTTGATCCTAAAAATCTATTTTGAGAGGCTGAAGTAAAACGAGTATAACTCCTTACTCAGATGTTAGATTTGGATGAAACCAATTGCATTGGAAAGAAGACTCAAAGATCTTTATTTTGATAGGTGGTATCTCTCCCAGTTTATTATATTGAGAGAGTTATGATCGTTCAAAGTCGACCCAAAAAACTGGCAGGCCTCAGTAGTTTGAATTTCCTGCATATTTACTGTTCACAATTATCCCGGCCGCCGTTTTATAGTTTCGAACGTGCTCGATTATATCCGAAACTTATCCGTTTTTGGAAATCTTTATATTGTTGGAAAGCTTATTCTATAAACTTCGTATGGAACCATCGACGGGCAAATTCCGGTATAAATAAAGTCGATTCCCATACACATATAATCAAACTATACACTTGAAACCATCTCAAAATAATCAATACTCATACTTAAACTCATATATACCTAACTTAGGATCAATACATATACTCCAACACATATAACCATGGCTAATGCACATAATTAAGTATGAGGTGTTACAATGCCGATAAGGAGATATGAGATAAGTGGATTGTATATGGGTTGACGAACCCCCCATGGGTCTTACGTCGGGATTCTTTAGCTCTGTAGGTGTATATGGAGATTGTGCGACGATCCCGGAGGTTGTGCGACAACCTCGTGCATCGTCATCATCATCATCATTATTATATACATTGCACTTACTTTATTGTGTTTATATTGTGTTGTATTGCCTTATTGACTTGTCATCTATGTATTTGTCTAACCTTCCTTTACTTGTATTTGATGGTCTTGTATCTACATATTCTCTCTTGTTCTATTTATATGTGACATAATGTATACTTGTGTTCTATATCTTTATGTGTTTTTGTAATATATGTGAGATATATTAGAACTATTAGTGCAAGCGGTGTAGGCTACCATTGTGGGACATTTTCTGATTGCAGGTGACGTACTCTTAGTGTATATTTTGTATGCTTTATTTACTACTTTGCATGGTCGGCCTATGATACTTACTGAGTACAAGTGGACCGTACTCATGTCTACTGCGCCCTTTTGGTGCAGGTCCTAGCTCGAGTGTGCCTCAACTTACTTGATTCGGGCGATTGTTGGAGCTTCCAAGGTAGCAGTTGGAGATTCATGTGTCCGAAGTTCACCTCTATATTTTTATACTAGTTATGTCTTTATTAGTATTCGGAGACAGTTATTATTCCTTTGTGATTATTTTTTCCGATGTATTTTACTCTTGGATTGTATTAGTAGTTCTTTACTATTGATACCTGATTTTGGGCATGATTGGTATTTTGGATAAATTCTTTCCGCATTGTTATGATTACTATTATGGTTCGGCTTGAATCTAGAAGCCTTACTTTGGGATATTTCTGTCTTTTTCTCTTTTTGTATCAGTTTGGGTGATAGACTTATTTGTCAAGATGCGCCGCGACAAGTGTCATCATGACCCTCGTTTTTGGGTCGTGACAATGAATCTTTTGAATTAGAAATAGTGATTTTATAACTGAAAATTGATGAACTTTGGATGGAGAGACGTCTGTGACGACCATGGAGGAGATGAGGTGGCCTTTTTAATGAAATTATGGGCAATGGTATTCACTTTGAAGATAGAATGGTGATTCACATGTAATGCCAATGCTTTTAATTTTTAAATATATTTCAAATTTAGCAAAAAGTTTATTAAATGCATAGTAAAAAAAATGTCCAATTTTAAAAATAAACGCAAATGTTATACATAAAGTTATTAATATGAATTTTGGATTCTAATTTGAGCAGAATGTTATAAATTCTAATTCTGGATTCTAATTATGTAATACAGTTTCTTTATTTTAGAATTCATGTATATAAATTTTAATTTGAATGGAAAGATAAGTTTAATATATAAATATAAGACTTTTTCAACTTAAATAAGAATTAATTGTTATTTTTAAAATTTAAATTTTAATATATAAATTTAAATTTATTTAAATACCTATATATTTTAACGTCTTCTATTATAAATAGGGAAGTACCTACATTAAGTGTTAAAATATTATACTTTTAGTTGCTGTCATATTTTAACAGATCAAACCTATGAAAAATATTAAAATATAAAAGTTTCAGAATTTGAAATGCATTAATAACAATAACATTTCTCAATACTATGCTAATGAAAGCTAAGATTTCCCGAAGAAGATTCATTTGAAATTCAAGTGATCTTTTTTTTCTAAAAAAGTACTAACTAAATTGTCCCATTGTTTAATTAAGTAATGATTCGTTAGTAAATTTTTTAATTTTTATTAATACAAAAAAAATATATGAAACAAATAAATAATACAAAAAAGATAGTTTAAAAAATTCTATATGCCTGCACGTCCCTTTCCATTACCCAACTTAATTACAAACACAATTATACAGTTATTTATTAATAGAAAAATATTACTACAGATTTCAATCAAGTATGAAACCTCTTGTTTCTTTCCGTTTTATTGCACTTTTCAATATATTTCTATATTAATTTTAAAAATAATATAATTAAAAAAAGGTATTTTATATATAGTATAAATTGTTTTAATTTGATCTGAAAAATACACATTTATAAATAATTACTACCCTTTTTGACTAGCATATTTTTAATCTTTAAACAAAAAAGAAACAAAGCAATAAAAGATTATTTTTAAAAAAGAGTAAACTAAATAAAACAGCCAAACCCATCGATAACCCCTCAAACTTGTCCCTAAAATTCACTTAGGCCCCTAAACTAAGGCTTGTACCTATTAAACCCCTAACCCCCCCCCCCCCCCTCCCCAATTTGGTTCCAATTGAGCATTTTTTGCCCACATCTCATCAACTTCAGGCACATGCCTCCAAACTCCGCTGATATGGAAAGTTATTCCACTTAAAACCATCTACGTGTATAAACTAACTCCACATATACTTAATACATTTTAATTTTAAATGGAAAAAATCTCATTCCACGGAAGTTTTTCTCTCTTTCTCCCCCCGTTAACTCTCTCTCTCTTCATAACCCTAAATTAACCAAATTTTCACTCAAATCGAAGGACAAATTTGGAGGTTTTCCTCAGATCTTCTTGGTGTAAGTGTTCTTATGATTTGTATTTGTTAAATTTTGTTGAATTTTAGCATATTGTAGTTTTTAGGGTTTTAAAATCACTGTTACGCCTATGATTTTGAGAATATTTTGTCTCCTTACTTAACATGCATTAAAGGTTGTATCTTTTAGCTTATTGATTTGTACTCTGGGTATATTCTGTGGTCATTCCGTTAAGTAACTTTGAATTTTACCCTTTGTCACAGGTGACGTAATAAATGGAGATAATTATCACAAAATTGCACCATGGGGGATCCTTTTTCAATACGGGTATCCATACATATGTTGCAAGTTGTGTGCCAGAGGTAAGGTACATTGACGAGGACCACTTTTCCATACTAGAATTGCTATTTTATACTAAAGAATTAGGGTATGAAGCTGTTAGGGGGTTTTATTATCAAGATGCAGTAACTAATCAATTCAAGTTGATTAAAAGTGGCAGACATCTCTATGAGCTGGTTAAAGATTTAAAACATGAGGACTCTATTGATTTTTATGTCTATCATATTTTAGATGAACCAATTCTTGACCCTGATGGTCCCACTGATTTTTTACCTGCACCTGATATTATTGAGTCTGCAGACCTAGAAAGAGAAAGTGTTGGTATTGGTGATAGTGCTAATATATAGAGGGAATCTATTGGAGTAGAGAAAGAGAGGAAGGCTGATGTAAAAGATGTTGGTGTACAAGGAGGTGATGAGGCTGATATAAAAGATGTTGGTGTACAAGGAGGTGGTGAGGCTGATGTAAAAGATATCCACGTAGAAGATATTAACCTAGAATATTTTGGTGTAGAAGGAGGTGATGAGGCTAATGTAGAAGACATTAATGTAGAAGATGTTAACAGGCTAACAAGTGAGTTATCAGATTATTTGAGTAGTGATTTAGATCTTGGAGATATTTCTTTAGAAGATGGCTCAGATGTTGATAAGGAGTTGAGGGATTTTAGACAAGAAATAAAAAAAAAGCCAACAACAAAGAAAGAAACAAAAAAGCAAGAAAAAAGGCAGTTGAAACTGAAGAAGTACCTGTGGGAGTTGTTGGTTGTGTAGATAGAGGCTTTAGGGATATTGGTAACGTAAGGCTACCAAATATTTTGGAAATTTGGGTGGAGATGAGGAATATATTGATAGTTCTGATTGTTGGAGTGAAGATAGTGAAGAGATAGATGTAGATGTTGTTAGAGGAGTAGATCTACATAGAAGAAGGAGAAACAAGAAAACTAGGTGTGATAAAAATTATGAGTTTTCTGTGTTTGAGCTTGGAATGATTTTTGCGGGTGCAAATCAGTTTAGAAAAGCTGTTGCAGATTATGTTGTAGAGTATAGAAGGCAGGTGAAGTTAAAACCTAATGAACAACATAGAATAAGGGTGAAGTGCATTGCAGCTAATTGCATCTGGTTACTGTTTGCTTCTACTGATAGGGATTCAGGTGACTTTATTGTTAAGAACTATAACCCTATTCACAAATGTATACCTCTAAACAAGAACAAGATGTGTGATTCAATGTTGGTTGCTAGAAAGTTCAAGGACAGAATAGGTTATCATCCATACATTAGGATTTGGGAAATTCAAGATTTAGTAAGAGAGGTGTTGGGTATTTATGTAGGTAAAACTATTTGTTATAGGGCTAAATAGATTGTTATGAGGGAGAATATGGGAGATTGGAAGCTGGAATTTGCCAGATTATGTGATTATGCAGATATGATCAAGACAATAAATCCTAGAAGTTCTTGTTGGATAAAAATTGACAAAGAAACTGAACCAGGAAAGAACCTCTTTGTTTATTTCTATGTGTGATTTCATGCCTTCAAGCAAGGATGGTTAGATGGGTGTAGGAAAATTATTGGTTTTGATGGATTCTTTCTCAAAGGAGCTTGTAAGGGTGAGTTGTTGGTTGCTGTGGGGAAAAATGGCAATAACCAAATGTATCCTATTGCATGGGCAGCTGTAGATACTGAAACAAAACATAGCTGGGACTAGTTCATAAGGTATTTGATTGCAGATCTAAATCTGGAAACTGGTGAAGGCTTGACTGTAATGTCAGACCAACAAAAGGTACCACCACTTAATTATTTTTCTCATTAGTTGACTTTATTTTCCAATAATATTCCTGTTTTAATAATATTTAATACTTATTACAGGGTCTTATTCTTGTTGTGATATATCTGCTATCAAATGCTGAGAGAAGAATGTGTGCTAGACATATTTGGAGCAATTGGCAAGTGCACTGGAGAGGAGAAGAGAGAAGGAAACAATTTTGGAGATGTGCAAAAGCAAGCTTTGAAGTAAAGTTTAGAGAGGCGATGCAAGCAATGTCAAGGCAAGGTAAGAAAGAAATAACTGAGGACATGTTGATTAATCCTCCTACTTTTTGGTGTAGGGTATATTTCAAAACACATTTCAAATGTGATATTGTAGAAAATAACATGTGTAAGACTTTCAATTCTTGAATCTTAACTGTTAGACATAAGTTCATAATCACAATATTAGAGGATATCAACATCAACTAATGAATAGACATGTAGATATGATTAAATTTGCAGAAACATGGATTTCAGACATTGCACTTATGGCAAGAACTATTTTAGAAGCTAACAAGGAATATTTAAATAGGTGTAGAGTTCTATGGAATGGAGTTAATGGTTTTGAAATTGAGGATGGGGGTTACACATTTGTTGTTCACTTGGACAAGAAGTATTGTGATTGTAGGTTATGGATGTTAAGAGGTATTCCTTGTCCTCATTTCATTTGTGCTTATTATTACTTGAATGTAGATCCTGATCAGCATGTAGAGCATTGGTATAAGAAAGAAACCTTTCTTAAGTCTTATAGCCATTTCATTCAATCAATTATCAATATGAGAATGTGGCCAAAAACCAAAAACCCATCAATTGAACCTCCAAAACCAAGAAAGATGCCACGCAGACCTGGCAAAAACAGAAGGAAGAAGAATGAGCCAAAAAAGTGGGGTAAAGTCTCAAAAAAATATGTCAAGATCACTTGTTCAAGGTGCAAGCAAGTTGGCCATAACAAAACTGTGTGTGCCAAAATGGTAAGCCTTAAATGAATTGCATAATAGTTTGTAAATTTAACATATTTCTTAGCTTTTCATATTTTTGTTTGTATGCTAGAACGGGATGGAGAGCAGTAATAGTAGTCAACCTAGCTGTCAGCCTGAATCTTCATGGAATCTACTACCATCACAATCAAGTTTTATTTGTGGTGACACCAGTGCAATGACAAGACATACCTACACTTAAAGTCAGACAACAAGAGTAAGTTATATATGTTCTGCTGCCTTAATATTTTTATCCTACTTAATATTATTATTTTTTGTCCTGCTTAATATTATTATTGAAAAATATTGAAAATATTGTGTTGCATTTATTCACAGTCAAGCTCCACCTTTCATACATATGCAACTACATAATTCAGTTAATCAGGATCTATTTGTGCTGACACAACCATTGTGCTAAGAACACCTCAAAAAAAGGTGTCAAGTGTGTTTGGTAGAGGTCAAGGTGCTGCTGGTAGAGGTAAAGGTGCTACTGATAGAGGTAAAAGTTGTTCTGATAGGGATGATAGTTCTGGTAGTGGTCAATTTGGTGTTGATAGAGGAGGTGAAAGAGGAATTGGTAGAGGTCAAGGTGTTACTGGTAAAGGTCAAGATGCTGCTGGTATAGGTAAAGGTTGTTATGGTAGGGATGGTGGTTCTGGTAGTGGCCAATTTGGTGTTGATAGGGAAGGTGAAGGAGAAATTGGTAGAGTTCAAGGAGCGAGGGGTAGAGGATTGTCAAGAAAAATAGCCAATGCAAGAAGGACCCCATTTGAAAGTGGAAGGAATGTTTCTTCCAGTCAAGTACCACCTTTGCCGACCAACAAGAGGGCATACAATGCTACCTCATTTGCTGCTGCTACTGGATACAAAAGGCCTACAACTGATTTTGGTGCTTACTCTGATCCAGCAAATGGAACCCACATGTACAATGTATTTATTTATGTCTCATTATTTACCTATAAAAATGTTTGCCCTAATGTTTGTATTCAAGTTTTCAATGTTCACTGTCTTACAATTTTGTCTAATATTGGGCAAAATTAGGGAGTTTAGGGATTTGATAGGTACAAGCCTTAGTTTAGGGGTTTAAGTGAATTTTAGGGACAAGTTTGAGGGGCTATCGATGGGTTTGGCCAAATAAAACTAACCCATGCACGTTCATATACCCCATTCCCCCACTAACTCACATATACAGGTTTACACACACAAAAAAGAAGAAAAAAAAATGCAAATTAACTTAACTCCTTTAAAGCAATTTCATCCAATTATTCCTTACTCCTTTTTATAATTTCTTTTCCAAATCAATATTTGAATCAGTTTATGATTTTAAAATTTGAATAAGTAACTAATTTTATTTCTAAAAAACTACTTAACTACTTAACTCTATAAACCAACTATTTTAAAAAGAAAAACTACTTTAATTTCATTATACACATTCCTTTTGTTCTCTTATTTTTCTTGAACCGCTTAAACATGATAATACTTTTGCTTTTCATGCATATTTTTAGAATTTCTTTCGTAATAGTCCCTTTATTTTTGACAATAAAAATATATGAAATCAAATATTTAAATTAATTTCATAGTAGTCCCTTTATTTAGAATTTATATTTAAATGTATTGTAAAAATATATGAAATTAAATTAAATGGGCTATTTTTGAAAATAAAAATTTAACTTTTTTTAAAAGATAGTTTTAAAAAGTGAAAAAGAATTTCAGATATTTTTCAAATTTCAAATATAACTCCAAGTTATATTTTAAATTTTCATTACCAAACGTTAATTTTCGAATAAAGTGAACAGTGAAAAATTTTCATGCCCAGACATGTACTTAATACCCTTGAAAAAAATAGTATACCCTTTGAAAATAAGATACTTCAAACATAAAATTTATATTAAAACAGTAATTAAAATTTACCAGCTCTATTTATTACTTATATATGTCACAACTTTGCAATTAAAAAAATTAAAGAAAAATCCAATAAAAACAAATGGGGAACAAACAAAAATTATTGGATGAAAAATCATATAGTTATATTTCAACAAAGTAAAAACTAAATAATTCATTAAAATATTTATAATCAAATGTATTCTAAAAATAGAACTAAATTTTAAAATGAAATCAATCTTCAAGTAACACTTGATGTTTACTCTAATTACAATAATTTATCATGATTGAGTTATAAATTAGAAGAGAATATGTAATTAGTTGATATTTAGAGATAATAATCTTTCTACTCAACAATTGGAATGAACTTTCTCTAATATGGTGAGTAATTTATCTATCAGTAAACTTTGAATTGTACTATACAAAACATAAAATTTTACCACAATTTATGATTTTTCTTCTATATTGGCCTTATTTATTATGTATTTGTGTAGTATCTCGTGTCTCGAGCCGGGGGTTTATCGGAAACAACCTTTCTACCTTTTTAGAGGTAGAGGTATGGACTGCGTACATCTTACCCCCCCAGAACCCATTATGTGGGAATACACTGGGTTTGTTGTTGTTGTATTGGCCTTCTATAAATGGTCATGGATAAAATAGCATAAATTTTATAATTAAATAATAAACTTTAAGACAATAACTTCTACAAATTAAATGAAATTAATTTGCATAAATTAATATTAATAAATATTAGTTCAATAAAGATATTTCAATAGAAATTGTTCTTGGTGTTTTGGTTGAAATATCTCTCAATGATCAAATAATAAATTAATATATGATCAAATAATAAATTAATATTCATTTTTCTCTTAATGAGGATATATTAAGAGAAAATGGATTATTGTTGCTAAAAAGTTTAATGATTTCTCTCGGACTTGGTGTGTTGAAAAATATAATCATGTACTGACAAAACTTATTTATTTTTTCCTTACTTTTAGAGATAAGACATATTTTTTCAAATGAACAATAATTTGTGTTTGATATTAATATTTTTCAAAGGAAGTTATTTATGTTTTATTAATCTTACTTAAAAAGGATTTTAATTCATGTTAAGGAATAACTATGCTTTTATTCTATAAAATAATATATAGTTTTTGCTTCAGTTTTTTATCCAAAGAAACACTATAGAGTTACTCATATTTTTTACAATAAAAAAAAATAAAAACAGTTCAATACTTTTTTTTGGTGTTTATTCTAATTTTTCAAATTGCAAAACAAATAACAGAGAGTAATGAACAATAATCTTAATAGCTGGTCAGACTTTTAAATTGAGTTGATTTTGAAAAGGGAAAACTTCATAAATAACAACTATATAGCCTTAATTACAACTTTTCTTGCAACAGTTTCAAAATTACAAAAAATAGTAATATGTATTTTGTATTTGAGTAAACTGTTGCTAGTTAAATACATATACGAAAGAATGTTATGTTCCTAAAATAAAGCAAATCAGTTTCAGATTAAAATGGTAAAAAACGGTTCCATAATTTATGGTATAATTAATTGACAGATGCCTTTACCTTTTAGAACTCTTTTTTTAAATCAACGCTAATTTACACCAATTAATTCAAATTCAAACAAATTTTTCATTATCAGAAAAAAAAAAAATCAAAACCAAAATTTCAGATCGGCTAGCATTGTGAAGCACATTTAAAAATCGATTGTGCAATTTCAGGTATTGATCAACAAACTTTATACTATTTGTGATTTTATTATAATTATATTGATAAATTTGCTGAAGAAATTGTACCAAATATGCGTAAATTTCACGTGATTCTAATATATTGATATATTATGTCAATTTTATAAAATTTTAAAAGAAATTGTTAATGCATATTTTTAACAATTTCAAATATGGCATTGTTGTTCTAAAATATGAAAGTTGAGAAGTAATTTTAAAACGTTAATCTGAATTTATTTTTAGATTAGCAGGTTTCAAAAATTGATTTTGGTTGAATTCTCTTTAGAGTTTTGTATTAGCGAATTTGTTGTTGTGTGTACTACGAATTACATAGTTGAATTAATTTTTAATATTATGTGGTTTTGTATAGATTGAAGATGGGAAGCATTGCAATTCTTGTTAAACATTTAGAAAAATGGAATTATGAGCAATAATATGAATAGTACGTCAGTGATGCGATATTGTTGAGCTTGAACTCTACGTATGACCAACTGTACACAGTACTTGCTGCTCATGTTGATGTTGATTTGACGTCCAAATACATTGAAATCGAGTATCATTTAACAGATAGTGCAGTGAAAATACGTATTCGTAATGACATGGGTTTAAAGGTCTATATTATGCAGAAAAAAGAGTTGAAGGAATTGAGTATTTTGCCTTTGTATGTAATTATTTCTGAGAGGGATAATTTCAGCACAATGGTAAGTTCATTATTTTATAATTCGGGAAGTCTAAAGATGACTGTCAGTGCGACTAATATTGAAAATACAAGTAGTGAAAGAGCATTAATGGTTACTCCATCAGAAGAGTGTTTGGATGTATTTGAAATGGATACAAGTAAAGTTATTATCCCTGACCCACATCACAAACATATTGAGGTTGATCAAGTTTATGTCTCAAAAAGAGTATTACAATCAGTCATGAAGGGCTATTCAATTCGAGAGAAGTTTCGAACACTATCTTTAAGATCGAGTAAAACCTAGTGAGTATATTATGCATTTAGTTAATTTTTTTTTCCAGATGGTTAATTGTATTTGATCATATGCATTGATTTTGATTTGCAGTTATACATTGTTGTACAGATCTGGTAATTATACTTTTTTATTTCGTGCATCTGGTATCGGTGAATTTAAAATATTTTATGTCAGAGAATTTTTATCAGAACATACCTGTCCGATAAAAGATAAAATTTATCCTAAATTGCATGCTACTGGTAAGTTGATTAGTGGTATAGTCAAACCAAAGTTGAAATGCCACAAATGAAAATACAGTCCATCTGAAATCAAAAGTGATATGAAGGAAGACATGGGTATGGATTTAACATATATTATGTGTTGGCGAGCGAAGGAGCAAGCACTTGAAGATTTAAGAGGGAAACCAGCAGCATCATACGGGAAACTACCTGCATACATACATGTGTTAAACACATGTTATCCCGGTTCACATATTAGAATGAAAAAGAATGAAGACAATGAATTTTTGTATATATTTATTGCACTAACTATATTCATTCAAGGGTTCGAGCATTGCAGACCTATCATTGTTGTTGATGCAAGTCATCTAAGAGGACTGTATAATAGGATTTTCGTAGTTGCATATACCATGGATGAAGCTGGTAAGATATTTAATTATAATTGTATTTGACTTCAAATATGTATTTGGATTTAAAATATACATATGCAGTAGTTTTATATATCCTCTGAAAGTTTAGTAGCTTTGCAACTGTATGTAGTAATAAGTTGATATGTTAAAAATCATGTATGCTTGTATGTTTTTTTTGAACATGCAGGACATATATTTTCATTGGCCTATGGTGTTCTTGATTTCGAAAATGATGCTTCTTGGACTTGGTTCTTTGAAAATTTAAAGGAAGCATATGGTGAAAGAAGAAATATGTGTGTAGTTTCTGATCGTAATGCAAGCATCATTAAAGCTTTAACTGAGGTGTATAATGATGTACCACATTATGCTTGTATGTGGCATTTATGGAAAAATGTGAAAACAAACTTTAGAAAATCACATGATGCATTGTCAGACGTCTTCTATTCCACGGCAAAATTATGTTCAAAGATCGAATTTCACAAATTAATGAAGAAGGTGGAGGTAGTTGATGTTAGAGTGAAGAATTACTTGGAATTGGCGGGATACGATAAATGGGCTAGGTCATATGCATCCGTTCATAGGGGATGGACTTTGACATCAAACATTTCCGAATCAATTAATTCTGCACTGGTTTCAGCAAGAGAACTACCAATATATGATTTTTTAGAGGAAGTTAGATTGATTTTTGGTAGATGGAACTGTGAAAATAGACAACAGGCATTTTATACTTTTACAGATCTTATTGGTAAGTTTTAAAAAATTCTACAACAGAATGAAGCGGATTGTACATGAAGGTATGATAAAATTTATTTGTTATGCTGTGTATATAAATAATAATTTTTTCATTGGGTATTTGGTTATATATGCATAAACACATAATAAATTTTTGTGTTTATGTTGTATATATATTCTAATATATTTGCAAAACTGTTTGTTATATAACTATGTAAATTAATTTCTTTTTACTAACTAATTTGTTTTTACTAATTTCAGGTTATACCTGCATCGGAGTATATATATACAGTCCATGACAAGGACAAACATTTTATTGTTTGTCTTAAGGAAAAAAATGTTCTTGCAATGCATTTCAGTTGGATGAGATACCATTTGTTCATGCTTGTGCAGTTCTTGATAGCAAGAATTTTAAAAAGGGACCATATTGCTCTGATCTATACAAGCCAAAAACAGTGTTGAGAATGTATGATCTTTCGATTTATCCTCTTCCACACAAAGATGATTGGTTAATTTCAAAGGAAATTCTGAATGAGGTAGTTCTGCCACCCAAAATACAAGCGCCCCCCTAGAAGACCTCGAAAAAAGGATCGTGGAAAGTCCGGACGATATTTGTTTGGAAAGAAAAATAAAAATTGTTGTAGTTCATGTGGAAGTAAAGGTCACAATAGACGTTCGTATAGGAAATACAACAAATGATAAGTTGATGTCTTTAGTTAACAAAAAAATACATATTTTTTTACATTGAATAATATATATAGGATCTTATATATTGAAAAAATAGTTTTGATGCTATTTTTTGTTGTTATGCGTAATATGTTGGAAACTTTATGTATTTATTTAATTGAAGTCAATAAGAATAAATTGAGAAATTATTACATATAACATTATTGATTTATACTTATTTAAATCTACACATAACAAAATGTTAATTCTATTAATTACTTGGAAGAATCATTGAAGTAGCTATGACCATCTAAAAATATGTATTATAAACATATTTTAAAGGACCATATAGAATGATAAAACATATGATTTAGTTATATTTATAAATATGTTACGCATAAATACATATATACATATATACATATGGATATATTCTTAAATACATATATACATTTGTGTATATATGTAAAAATACGTTTTAATAACTAATGCATAAATACATATATAAATTTGATCAAACATATATGTATATATATATATGTTTATATGCTTAAAATTAATAAAATACAAAAATTTATTATATTTGTACACATATGTATTTATGTATTTATGTATTTTATAATGTGAATACATAAATACATAAATACATTTTTTATGTTAAAAATACATGTGTTGTATAAGGTGAACTTATATAGTTTGAACGTAAATATATAAATATATTTAAATTATTATTAAATACACATGCTTTATTATATAGGCATATACGTTAGTTGTGAAAGCATTTATAAATTTTTCATTACGATTAAAATACAAATGCTTTATTAAATATGAATATATATGTATTTATGTATTATGCATTATATATATATATATATATATATATATATATATATATATATATATATATATATATATATATATATATATATTGACCAATACATGGTATACTAAAAAATGGATGCGCATTCCTCACAATACATATTTAAAAAATTAAAATTTAAAATACATATGTTTTGTATTCGTATCAATCACCATACACATAATAGAAACCTAAATTAAATATTGTACTGTAAACATCACAAAAAGTAAATATCACATCAATTAAACATCATAATAAAATATTGCAATTGATCATAAAAATAGCATATGAAACTTAAAATATATTAAAAAAGACGCAGTCAACAAAATGTTAATTGTTGTCAAATACAACCATGTCAAAATAAAAGTCATATATCAGTTACTTCAGTAATTTCTGTTATCTGAATTTCCCTACGAGGCCTACTTGATGCTTCATCATCACTCTGTGCTTTCTCTTCTTCTTTTCTTTTACCATAATGCCACAACATTGCAGCGTACCTCGTGCGAAGCAGATCTGGATCAAAGTCGACTTTCAAAACACCTCCACCAAATGTAAGGGACTTGGCATAAGTAATCATTTATAAACCACAATCCCTGGATATAGTATAATTCATAAGTATATATATATAACATGAAATACATATAATATATATAACCATTAATATGAATATAAAACGTACAAGCTGCCACTTGGTTGTTGAGGCAAATCTTCCACAATGTAGACATCAAATAGATCATTTTTTTCATTTAACTTGTAATTTGGATGACTGTCAATATCAATACCCTTCTTCTCATAGAATTTGCATGCCAAAAGGCATAAAGGTATAACCTCAGCTAATTTCTGAACTTCAGCAAGCACAGTAGAATCATGACCAGTAGATGACATAGAATCATATATGTATATGCATCTCTAGTTAAAAGACAGAACAGCCAGAACCCAATGATGTTTGAAATTTACGTTGATAGGAATGAATATATGATCAATCATATGCCCTGGCACAGTAGCATGCATGCAAAATCCACTTATGTACTCATTCAAATGGTATTATTTTTCACCAGCATTAAGCGCTGAATCATCAATTGAATACACAGCTAACACATTACTTACAATGTTCATAAAATTGCAGTCAACTGTGCTATAGTTGTTCATACTTGGATTTCTTTCTCAAATAGTAAAAGCAAACATCAATTTGCTGCATCAAAAAATGAAAGCTTTGTAAAAGTAACTAACCAAAATCAAACTTTGGATATCTTCCACTAATTATTTATGTACTCAAATACATGTGTTTGAACATATGATATTGCATATGTATACAATAAAATACATATAATAGATAGATCGTCATACGTAATTATAATATAAAGATGTAACTCACTTTATCTGACCATGACTGTCCAGGAGTACCCATAATGTAGAACCAATTCTTGTCATCAACTGATAGAATGCCAAAATTCATAACTGACATCCTCGACTTGTTTTTCTTATAATGTTCCTCTCTGTTACTCCTGTTAATTTATAAAGCATAATACTTAATAATAAACATAACATGTAAATGAATTATATAATTAAGTTGTAAAGTAAATACTTCTTCGCATGATATTTGACAAGGTCCACTGAAAGCCACGCCAAGAACTTATTGGTGACCTTAGTGTCTTCAATATCATAGATTGGATGAGATGCAAATGGATGCTTCAAGTTGAATTTTTTGGTCTGCACTTCTGTGCTCCCTTTATAATTTCAATGAAAAGAAAAAGAAATTGATGTATAAAAATAAAGAGTATTGATAAATGCAACTAAATAAAAGGTTATAGTACAAACCTTCTGCTGAGCCAAATTGTATAGTGAATGGTGACTCCTTGTAGTTAGATGGTCTCCTGACTCTTAAAACATTCATAAGCATTTGTTCTTTATTTGCAGATGGATGTACAATTATACTTCTTTCCAGCTTAACATATGCATTAACGATGGGTAGCAACTCATCAGGAAGTGTTACTTGGGAATCACGTAAATCTAGTTGACCCTTCCCTTCTCCAGATGCTGCTTCATGAATGTGCACTTCTGCATTAACTTTTTCATCCAATTTTGATTGCTCAACATCAGTTGTTGATGTATTTTCAATTATTCCTGCAGCTGCTTCTGTGTTTTGTTTAAAATATATTCAAATCTTGTAAATTTTATACAACAACAAGAAAGTAAACATAAATTATGCACGAATGAAGCATACTCTCAAATTTTATTGTACGAAATCAAGATTGATACTTCTAAGCACCTCATCTGGAAATGTGAATTATGAATCTGAAAATTGTGCTTCACCAACACTTTCATCAATATTTTTTTTGTTCTTTCAACATGTTGTAACTTATTAAAAAACATCAATATTTTTTATGAATTAAAAATACAACATATATAGATTCATCATACTATTGAATCAGAGACATCTCTTGCTTCATGCACACAACTATCAATTTTTTCCTTTAATAAAATAAATAATAAAACATTGAAAAATATTAATATTCAAGTATATTAATATACATAAGAAAAGTAGTAATCAACAAATTACCAAAACAACATCATTATCGTCATTGTACAACTCAGTAAAATCAGTGCTTTGTTTTTCTGTGATGTCTTCAATAACCTGTTCCTAAACATAAACAATGATCACATGTATACTTCATATATGTAACTCAAAATTTCAATAGTATTACAAAATAATATACATCTTAATGAAAACATTTTACTTACCAACGTGACTTCAGGATTCATATCAAAATCATGATGTAAAATTGATGTGGATTCATGAAGTGAAAAATCGTTATCAGATTCATTCAATTGTGGCTTGACAAATTCATAATCTTTAACCTGTTTATTCAATTCAAAAAATATTAGATACGTATGACGATGAACATTAATATATCATTTGATTAGTTTGGTACTACATTTATATATAAGAGTACATATATATTTATTCAACAACATAATAAATATGTTTTATATTTATTTAACATATCAAATATATTCAACACATAAAAATAAATACAAATTTACTTACCAATATACCTGCAGAATTCTTATTTAAACCTTCCACATTCGTTGGAGTTGATTGATGTGGTGATGTATTCTTATGACCATCCTCCATTTGATCCTTGTCAAAATCTGTCTTTTTCTTTTTTCTTGTCGTTGAAAAGATATAAATACGTAACATTAAAAAATAAAAACCAACAAGTAGGAAATGACTCTACATATGTATATGTGATAATATAGATATAGATCTGAAATATATATATATAAATATTTATATTTATTCAAACGTAAATACATACTAAATATGCATTTATTCAAACATAAATACATACTAAATATGTATTTAATCATACCTAAATACATATTAAATATTTATTTAATCAAACCTAAATACTTATTAAATATGTATTTATTCACACATAACTACATATGTTGTATATGTATAAAACCATTATTCTTTTAAAACTAAAATTTTTGTACCTTAAACTCATTTATTGAATTCATTATTTGATCACACCTTGTTGATACTAAATTCCGAATGTCATTAAACTCCTTTCGAACCTGATTTCAAAGAATTACAATTAGATATGAAAGAAACAAATATACTAAAGTCAAAGTCTTATGCGTAAATTAACTCATCACGAAACTTTTCAAACACTTTCTTAGAAACAAGATCATCTTCGTCTGAACGTTTGAAAAAAGACATATCAAGCGACTGAACCAGAATGTCTTTCCTGTTTGAAGGTACTGTTTCTTCTGATTGAACCAAATTGAAAGTTGGTTTCTTCACAGAAGACATATTCACAGCATGACTTGGAGTATTCCTTTTTGGTGTATGCTGATCTGCACCTTTTGATTGATTCTTCAACTTTTTCTTGGCAGATGAATATGACGAATCGCCCTGATGTTTTTTTTGTTGATTGAAAGCTTCCGTTGAAGTAGTGGATTCTGAAAATCATCATCAGAATCAGCATAATCTTCTTTATGACTTCCACCTCTATGGAAAACCTTTGGTATCTGAAAGGTTGAAATCTCCTTTCGTGTCGGCTCAATGTTCTTAAAAACAACCTACAATAGATATTATAATCAGTTAACCTTGAGAATAATGCAAATCATTCACCTACTATTTTTCGTACGTTTACATATATGAATACAATAAATGTATTTACAATATAATTAAAACATCACAGAAAATAGTAGTTTTTCAGGAAACTAATCTTATCATTTGCATCATTAAACAAACTTTCTATCAATGATTCATATCGTCGGCGAATAGCATTTGTCTTCCAATTTAAAAGATGTGGAATTTGAGAATCCACCTTGGAAGCGATAGTACGAGGGACAGCAGAACAACACTCATACAGCCAAATCTGGATGGCAAGTGGCATTCCATGAAGCATGTAAAACTTTCCTTTGGGTTTCAACTTTTTATTTAAACTCTTAGCTAATTCTTCATATGAAAGAAGTCCCCAAGGATAGTTCCTGTAACGATCACTCTCCATCAGATAAAAATGAAGGCGGGGAATATTGACAATATCAATAGACTACATCAAAAATTCATGAATAAAATATAAATTAACAAACTTGAACGCATCTTCATCATTCTCCTCCCCTCAAATTTTACCAGAAACAACGGCAAATAATTTCTTTTTCTGAATAAACATGGAACCCCCAAAATACTGATCAATCATTTTGTTTGGAAGGTCTTCATCAAACCCAAAACCACCCCTATTTGAATGACAATTCAAACCAGTTACTACAACAAATTCACTAAGACTAAAATCCAGTGTTGTGCCCTTTGCACGAATGACTATATCACTTGTAACTTTTCGTAGTCTCCAGTGACATAACGCATCTCCCTAATTGCGCTTGCACAACACAATTTTTCTTCTTCATGAAAACGCCAAAAATACTATCAGTACAAAACTTCTTAAACTGATTCTTCCTTAGCATTGCCTTAATACGGTCTTCAATGTCATTGACCGTATGACAACTAATATGTGGTGCAAATTTAGGCAATACTCTTGCCATGTATATTTTATCGCGCAAAACCTATAAAACACAAAACTACAATTATATGTCTAGAAAGACCACATATGTATTTATATAAATCATATACAAATACAAATCTTACAAATTATCAAATACAACTTGTTACACAAAACTTAAATACAAAATATATATCTAATGAAAATGTATACAAATACAGATCTTAACATTATCAAATATAATATGTTACACAAGACTTAAATACAAATATACATATCTTAAAAATCTAATACAAAATAAATACAACTCTAAAACTTTAAGTAACAAAACTTTAGACAAAGCTAAAATAAGCACAAACTTATCAATTATACATATTAAATACATATACTAACATATTGTACATAAACTACAAAATTTTGCAAATGAAACAATACCTTCTCATCTTTCTCTTCCTCAGATGACGATTCATAATCAGATGAAATCGGGCTTGAATTTTTTGTCGAATGAGATTTTCCATCTGGATTTCTATTTTTCACTGTTTTTTTATTTTTTTTCGATTTGGGGGACAAAGAATTCGTCACTGCTTTTCATTTCATTGTTTCAACGGACTTTTAGGGACCGTTTCGCTTATTCGATCTCAACTCTTTTAAGTTAAAATTTCCCTTTGCCTGGGTATTACAAGAAATTAAGTTATTATTTTCGTCTTGGGTTAAACCTAGGCTAAAAGATGGTATTTCATCAAAACTCATAGAATAATTTGCATGTTTTGCCATTATATCGATAAACCATAAAAAAAATCAAAACATGCAAATTAAACCCCAAAAAAATTCCCAAATTAAACACACAGAAATATATAAAAAAATATAATGAAAAAGAAAAAGAAGAAGTTAAAAGAAAATTGAAACATGCATTAATAGTAAATCACTTACCTTAATAGATGGGAACAAGGTTTATCAAGATTTAAGGAGAAAATCGTGGATTTTGAAGAAAAAAAACTAGCCGAAGGAGATATTGGAGGGAATTGAAATCTTTGTTGTGGCGTGAAAATAGGTAAAAAGAAGGTAAAGAGCCGTGAAAAGGGTAAAATAAAAAATAATAGAGTGCAACTCAGGCGCCATTAATTAAAAAGGTTAAATATTGCTACTTTTGCTAATAATTGTAATTTTGAGAAACTATTGTTATTAGTTGTAATTATTATCTTAAAGTTGCTAGTTTATGTAATTTTTCCTTTTGAAAAGTGTGCTTTTCAGAAGTACTTTCAAAATGTACTTTTAGTGAGAAATAGTTTGTGTTTGGTCAAAAAAATTTTAAAAAATATTTGAGCAATAATTATTATTTGACCAAACTTTTTAAAGTGTTTTTTAACTGATTTTTTCAAAAAGATATTTTTCAAGTAAGTGCGCCTAGGAAGAAGATATTTTTTTAACTTATGAAAAACTGCTTTTTATACTCCATAAAGGTACTTATTTTTTTTTAAAAGTTTGGCCAAACACCTCAATTTTTAAAAATAAAATAAATACTTTTGAATAAAATAAGTTTGACCAAATAGCCTATAAATCAAGTGAAAATTTAATAAAAACTATTAGAAACATGTAGTAATACTAAATTGTAGAATTTCAATATACCAAAATAAGAAATAATTAAGTAATATTAAAGTAATATCGAATTAGGTAGTATCTAAGATCGAACACACAATAAACTTAAAAAGTGAGTTTTTCATTTTAAAATTTTTCACAAATAAAAAGACATGAAAACTTTATATTTATCATATTCAATTTTTAATTTTTAAATGTAAAAAGATAGAATAATTAAAAGATCAAAATAAAAGTTAGCTAACCTAAATATCCGACACTGTAATTATCAAACAATATATAAATATCCCACATTCATAATTTCCATTGACCGTTACAAATTATTTTAAATGAGTAGTGGTTATACTATTTCAATTTGAATTAAAAATAGTTACAACTTCTAATCCCGTGTCTTATAAGAAAATATATAAATTTATCCTTTCAAAAACTATAACAAAGTTACTTTCAATTTTTCTTCCTATGTGGCATTAAATATTTAGTGTTAGTATAACTCTTACTTAGATTATTTCTTAATTATTATTTAAATTTAATTCTCTATAAATTTTCTAGGATTTCACACTAACAATCGTAAGCCATTTTTGAGATGTATGAAATTTTATTTCACTTTTTTCTGCGTTTTATGTTTTTTGGTGTCCCATTTCTCTAAATATATTTTACTCATGAATTTATTATAATAATATTATAATAAATGTAGGATTTATTTCTTTCTATTTCACATTAAATATATACACTGATATACAAAATCTATATATACAATTTTTAGAATTTTAAATTTGGTATTATAATTTTTTATTCATTTTCAGAATTTTTTTATTACTTTATTTTTGAAATTTTACTTTGTATTTGGATACACAATGATCCAAAGCATGAAGCATGTTTTTTTACATATGCTTTTATTTTGGATTAATATTGACATGATTGATTAACATATTTTAAGAATTCTTCCAGGTTTAAGTTATAATGATTTACTTTTAATTTAGTAACTTAAACTAAAGGATATTTGTTAGATTAATGCTTCTATTGAAAGAGATAAATTCAATAGTAAATTTTATTTTGTTATAGATTTTAAAGAAAGAATTCTGGTGCATCATAACATTCTTTATTGATATTAAAAACTATTTTATATAAATATTTACAGTCTAAGAATGATGGACCACTTGATAAAAATATTTTAGAATTTTAATGAAAGTAGATTCAGTTGTCACTATTAATGATCATAAAAGTATTTAATATATACCCGTATTTAAAGATTCAAAATGACAAGAAGAAACAATAAAAATTATAACAAAAGAGTAAGGATGTTCTGCATCAAGTCTTAACTCAATGGATTAGAACTTTAAATCCATAAATAAATATCTTCAGTTGTCATCATAAAATATATTTTATATTAGTTATTATTATTTTTCATGTGGTAGATACCATAAAAGCAATAACATTATAGCAAAATGAATTACACTTAGAGCATCTTTGCAGACTCTTTTTGTGCTTTTCTAAATTTTTTCTGAAGATAAGTAATTTTATTTAATTAGAGCCTATTTGGATAAATTTATAGTGTATGGATTATAAGCCACAAGTAATAAGTTAAGATTCCTAACTTATGAATTTTAACTATTTATTCAGTTATTATTTATATTATTTCTAATATACAGAATTATTCTACAAATATATTATGAAATATTATTCTTTATATATTTCATTATTGCTAATTATATGTGAAATAACTAGAATTTATTCCTTATAATTTTTTATATAATTTATTCATGCTTATTAAATATAAAATCTATCATAATTTTTCTATTATTATTATTACATTTTATGCTATTGACTATTTCTAATTAAAGTATACTAAGGCTATTTGATGTAGTCATATGATTTTGCCAATAAAAATAATGGATAACTTCTTTTCAAGTCTTTCTCAACTGATAGATTGGTTTAGTTTTTTTGATTATCTTAAAATTTATGAATTTAAATTAAAGATAAATATTTTTTAAAATTTATTATCATCTTCATCATGGTGCAATTTAATTTTAAATTTAATCTTTACAATCTGATAAATAAAAAAATAGGTTAAATATCGTCTTTAATATATACAAAGATATATACGTCATGCGGAGGAAGAAATAATAATATTAGTAAATATAAATTATAATAATTTATTATCATTTTTATATTTGATAGGAGTAAATTATGTTCATTACCATAATTAGATAATGTAACATCATTTCTTTATCTTTTGCAATCACATTTGGGTTCGATGTCAAAAAGGAGCACTTTTAAAATCAAACTGAAATGTGATAGATGCAGTTGATGGTAACTACATATTTATTACATCAATATGATCTAATTTTAAGATAATGTTTCAATAATATAGAAATTACATAATTATTTTTAAAGAAGTACCACTAATTAAAACATTCAATTACTTTCTTCACATGCATATTTAAAATATTAAGATTTAATAGAATTCAAAGTAGTTACAATTTCTTCATTATATCTCTAAAACAAAATATCATTCAATTTTTTTCATTATCCACATCCTAAATATTTTAAATTTAAATATAATGTAAATATCTTTTAAGAGACATGAAATAATTGTAAATATTTTTATTATTTCATTTTTAATTTAGAAAAAGTATAAAAATAAAAACTCAAAAAAATTGATAACTCTTAATCTAAACACTAACAACTCACATATCTTAATCCTTACACATCCCGATCCCCTCATTTTCGTGCACACTAAAACTACACATCCCAATCCACTCATTTTTCTGTACACTAAAATTACACAAAGGCACATAAATCATAATAATATATTATCATGCTGATATTTGATAAGAGTAAATTATTACTTGAATTCGAAGTCGAAAAGTATTTTTTTAAAAAAATTAACTGAACAAAATATGATAGATGTAACTAACGATATACCACAACATCCTAATAGATTCATGTCAAAATATTATAGATATTTAGATTTTAAATTGACGTAATATTATTTTGTGTTGTCTCTTCAAAGAATAATTTCTTTTTTAAAATAGGCACATAAATCATAATAATATCTTATCAATGTTGATATTTGATAAGGATAAATTATGTGCATTATCTTTTGGATTCGAAGTAAAAAAAAAAAAGCACTGTTAACATTAAATGAATGAAGCATGATAGATGTAACTGATCATATACCACAACATCCAATTAATTTTATGTCAAAATATTATAGCTATTTAAATTTCAAATTGACGTAATATTATTTATGTTGTCTCTTCAAAAGATATTTTTTAAAAAAATTAGAAGATTTTTTCATCACAAAAACAGGTTCAACAAATAAAAGAAATTCAAGACTCCGAAGGTATGTGTATCTGTATTACTTTTTGAAAATAAACATACATAATTTATTCATTTATTATGTTTTGCCTTTATCATCTAAATTTGCTGATGTATCCTATCTTATGTTTATGTAAATTTTGATTATATCCTATGCAATTAGGATTTAGTTTTAATTGGAGGATTTTAATTAATTTTTTGACAGCATGTTGATTATGTAGGAAGCACGAAGTAATGTATCAACCTAACAGACATGGATTGTTCCTAAAAGTCAAGATTATTAAAATAGGGATGAATTCATGTAATTAAATTACTGTTAAGAGTGTGATTCAACTACAATTATTTTAAATTTTACTCAAGATGAAAGATGAAGTTCAAAGTAGAAATAATTTATTGGTGAATATGTACACATTATTTTTTTTTCTTATGTATGGATAAAATCAAGTTAATTGTCAAGTTGTTGTTTTTTTTTGTTTTTTTTTTTGCATATATTGTAGAATTCTAAGTATTAATTTTGTTGGACCAAAATATAATAATTCTATGTCCTAAAGATTTTGAATAATTTTATTGTATCAAGGTATTATTTATTAAAAAATGCTTTTAGATTCTCAACTTTCATTCACACGTTCTTCTAAATAATCCGTGCATCGCGCGAGAGGGTATACTAGTTAATAAAATAAGACACCAGTTGAAAAGTTTTCCACCGCTACAAGAATATTAGTCAACAACTTTCTCCATTTCATTGTGTTAATCCCTTGAATAATAAGAAGGGAGACAAGATAACCATCCAGTGCAAAATATTGCCAACCGAACGGCCATAAAATTTGATTTTCCTTTTTGTTGTCTTTTGGAGCTCTTTAACTGATCAAAATTTCACTGTTTCTCTACCTTTTCTTTTTTGTTGGTAAAACCTCTACCTTATTTTTGTGCCATTATTTTTTATGCTCTTTACGTAGAAAAAGATGCTTTTGTTATAAAACAATAAAGAACAAGAAGAAGAGTAGAGGGAAAAGAGAGTGATTCTTATTTCTTCTCTTGATGGATGATTTACAATGAAGGAAGCCCTTCTATTTATAGGGAGAATTTGCCCCTAGTTTCACACTAAAAGACAAATACATCAAATCCTGATAGATATCAAATAGATTTTGATAGATCTTGATAGACATTCACTATAATTGATATATATCATAACACTCCCCCTTGAATGTCTAATAATACGCATATAGACTGCTTCATTAAAAACCTTACAGGGAACACCAGTGGGAAAAAAACCTCGTAAGAGAAAAAGAGTACAGTGCGTATTAACTCCTCTAATAAGAACATCCTTGAATCTTTGCATTCCGATCTTGTGCACCATCTTCTTGAAAGTTGCATTTGGAAGAGACTTGGTGAATAAATCATCCACATTGTCACTTGAACGAATCTATTGTACATCAATATCACCATTTTTTCTGGAGCTCATGTGTATAGAAGAGCTTTGGCGAAATGTGCTTCGTTCTATCTCCTTTTATGAATCCACCTTTCAGCTGTGCTATGCATACTGCATTATCTTTATATAAAATTATGGGTACTTTGTCACATTTCAAACCACATTTTTCTCTAATGAGATGTATTATGGACCTCAACCACACATACTCTCGGCTTGCTTCATGAATAGCTATAATCTCAGTGTGATTTGATGAAGTAGCTACGATAGACTACTTTGTTGATCTCCAAGATATGGCAGTACCCCCACATATGAATATATAACCTATTTGAGACCGAGCCTTATGCGGGTCAGATAAGTACCCAGCATCAGCATAACCAACAAGATCGGAACTGCAATCTTTAGAATAAAATAAGCCCATATCGGTAGTCCTCTTTAGATACCGTAATATGTGTTTGATCCCATTCCAAAGTCTCCTAGTAGGAGTAGAACTATACTTTGCTAGCAAATTTACTAAAAAGACAATATCAGGCCTTGTAGTATTTGCAAGATACATTAGTGCACCAATTGTACTAAGATATGGTATTTCAGGACCAAGTAGTTCCTCATTCTTTTCTTGAGGTCGGAATGGATCCTTATTCACATCAAGTGATCGAACAACCATCGGAGTACTTAATGGATGTGCTCCATTCATATAGAATCATTTTAACACCTTTTCTGTGTAGGCAGATTGATGGACAAAGATACCGTTTGTCAAATGCTCAATTTGCAAACCAAGGCATAACTTTGTCTTTTCGAGATCTTTTATCTCAAATTCTTTCTTTAGGTAATCAATTGCCTTTTGAAGCTCTATTGGTGTTCCAATAAGATTTATGTCATCGACATAGACAACAAGTATAACAAACTCTGATGTTATTTTCTTTATGAAAACGGATGGGCAAATTTCATCATTCGTATAACCTTCTTTAGATAAATATTCACTAAGACGGTTATACCACATGCGTCCAGATTTCTTCAAACCATACAATGATCTTTACAATCTAATAGAATACATTTCTCGAGGCTTTGAACTATATACTTTCGACATTTTAAATCCTTCAGAAATTTTCATGTATATCTCATTATCAAGTGATCCATATAGATAGGTTGTTATCATATCCATCAAATGCATTTCAAGTCTCTCATCGATAGTGAAACTAATAAGATAACACAATGTTATTGTGTCCATAACTGGTGAATATGTCTCATCATACTTGACACCAGGCCGTGGTGAAAATCCTTGTGTGCAACAAGGCATGCTTTATACCTTTGTATTTTATTTTTCTCATTTTTTTCGCACAAAGACCCATTTATAGTCAACAGGATTAACACCATTAAGTGTTTGAGTTATAGGTCCAAAAACTTCACGTTTGGCAAGTGAATTCAATTCAGATTGAATTGCTTCTTTCCATTTTAGCCAGTCATTTCTTTGTTGACATTCTGTGACAGATCAAGGTTCAAGATCCTTATTGTTTTGTATGATTTTTGTTGCAACATTATATGCAAAGACATAATCCACTATTATTTCAAATCGATTCAAATTAGTTTCAACATCACTTGAATTTATGGATAGTTGCTCATTTTCTTGAGTCTCGGGCTCAATGGTCCTTTCAGGGATATCAACATTGCTCAAATCTTAAGCTTCCATATGAGAATTTTTCGTAGTGTCATCTTGACCATTTATTTTTCTTTTTCTAGGATTTCGATCCTTAGAACCTGATGGTGTACCACGCTTCAAGCGTGCTTTAGATTCATTATTTATGATACTAGTGGATGGTCCTTTAGAGACATCAATTCAAATTGAGATATTCTATGCAGGAATATGTGATTTGGGGATTCTTTTTAGATCAGTAAATGCGTCCGGCATTTGATTTACAATTTTTTGCAGATGAATAATCTTTTGTACTTCTTTCTCACAAATAGAAGCACGTGGATCAAGATGAGATAGTGATGGATTTTTTTATAAAATTTCTCTTTTGATATCACTATCTTCTCTCCCTAATTTTGGAAAAAGTATCTCATTAAACTGACAATCTGCAAATCGAGCAGTGAACATATCTCCCGTTAATGGTTCAAGATAGCAAATAATGGGGGGTGATTCAAACCCAACATAAATTCCTAACCTTATTTGGGGGCCCATCTTGGTGCAGTTTGATGGTGCTATAGACACATAAACACTGCACCTAAAAATTCTCAAATGAGATATATTAGGCTCTTGACCCAAAACTAATTGCAACGGAGAAAATTTATGATAATTTGTCGGTCTAAGACGAACAAGTATTGCAGCATGCAAAATTGCATGACCCCAAACAGAAGTGGACAACTTAGTTTTCATAAGCAATGGTCTTGCTATCAACTGTAGACGTTTAATTAATGACTCAGCAAGGCTATTTTAAGTGTGAACATGGGGTACAGAATGTTCCACTCTTATCCCAATCAATAAGCAATAGTCATTAAATGCTTGGGATGAAAATTCTGCAGCATTATGAAGGTGAATAGACTTAATTTGATTATCGGAAAACTGTGACCATAATTGTATTATTTGTGTCAACAATTTTACAAATGCCAAGTTGCGAGATGACAATAGACACACATAAGAACATCTAGATGAAGCGTCTATTAGGACCATAAAGTATCTAAATGGTCCACAAATATCCCCATGTATGCGATCCAAGAACGTGGGTGACTCAATCCCAACTTTTGTTGGCGATGTTCTCACAATCAACTTGCCTTTTAACAAGCATTACATGAAAATTCACCATTCGAAAGAACCTTCATGTTCTTTAATGTATGCCTATTTGAATTTTCTATTATTCGTCTCATCATTATTGATCCTGGATGTCCTAGACGATCATGCCAAAGTACGAAAGTATTGAAATCAGTAAAATTTCGATTTACTATAGAATGTGCCTCAATTGCACAAATCTTTGTCCAATATAGGCCAGAAGATAAAGCAGGGAACTTTTCAATAACACATGTCTGCCCAGAGACATTCTTGGTGATACCAAGATATTCAAGATTCATCTCATCAAATGTCTTGATATGATAACTATTTTCACGGATATCTTTAAAACTTATCAAGTTTCTCCGAGACTTGGGAGAGAACATAGCATTATTTATGATGAGTTTAGTTCCGTTGGGCAAGATTATAATGGCTTTTTCGAAGCCTTCAATCAAATTAGCACTACCAGAAATTATAGTAACATTAATCTTGTCCATGTTTAGATGAGAGAAATATTTTGTCTTTGAATATCGTATGTGTAGTTCCAGAATCAATCAAACAAATATCTTCTTGAAAATTATCCATATCTTCAACCAAATAATATATATATTAAATTTTTTGTACAAAGTGAAAGCTTATAAGAAATTGTTAATTACACTTTACTAAAAAATAATATGTCCAAATTAAAAACTATTGAATATAATATTTGATAAAGAATGTAATACGTAATATATTTATTATTATAATTAATAATATGAAACATTAACATGCAATAATATTAACAGTATAATATAATAGTCCAAAAATGTTAATATGCAGTAGTAATGTCCAAAATGTGTTGTACAATGGGATAATGATGAATATGGTGTTTCCTTGCATTTGGATTTCTAAACATGATTAAATGACGCTCTAGTTATAAGCTAATTACAGAAAACATGATTAGTTTTAACATTGATTAATATTGATCAATTAATCAATCATAATTTTTTTTCAATAAATGATGACAAAATTAAAATTTGATTCAACTCAATAATAAATAACAATATTAAATTTAAACTGATCAATACTAATAAAAAATAATACTCATGCAAACAACTATTTTTACATGATTCTTTATTCACTAACTCTTATCAACAATTAAACAAAATAAAAAAATCATTCATTCTTCCATGTTTACGGAACCATCACCAATCAGGTGATCAATCTTTCCTTCAGGGTGCTTGACAAATTCTGCTATATCCAAACATGTGAAGTCAACATTATTTTCAGAGAGAAAGTTATCCTCGGGATTTCTCTCTTTCTTCTTTAGTGATGCTTGATAAAGATCAACCAAGTGCTTGAGAGCACGACAATCACGTAAATAATATCCTTTTCCGCCACATGGAAAACAAGTAACTGCTTCACGTTTCTCATCTTTTCTCTTTCTATTTGATGAATGATTAACACCCGGAATAGGGTTTCTTTCTTGGTCATCACGACTACGTCCACGACTAGGGCCGCAACCTTTTTCACACCTAGCATATTGAGCGTGCACATCATTCATCTCAGGGAATGGTGTAGATCCAATTGATCGGTTCTCATAATTTTTTATCAATAAATTATTATTTTGTTCAGCCACGAGAAGATGAGAACTCAGTTTAATATACTTTTTGAAACCTTTTTCTTGATATTGCTGCTGTAATAGAACATTCGAGGCATGAAAAGTGGAGAGCATATTTTCCATCATATCATTATCATTTACCATCTCTCCACATAGTTTCAATTGAGAAGAGATTCTAAACATGGCAGAATTGTACTCATGAACAGACTTATAGTCTTGAAATCTTAGATGCATCTACTCATATCGTGCTTTCGGGAAGATGACCATCTTTAAGTGGTCAAATCTTTCTTTTAGGCTATTCCACAATACGAGTGGATCCTTAGTAGTAAGGTACTCAATTTTCAGAACTTCGTCAAGATGATGATGCAAGAAAATCATAGCCTTAGTACGATTTTGACTAGATGTTGTATTTTCATTATTTATGGCGTCTCCAAGACCCATAGCATCTAGGTGCATTTCAGCATCCAACACCCATTAAATATAGTTCTTGTCCGAACTTTGAAGGGAAACGAACTCACACTTCGTAAGATTGTTATCCATATGAAAAAAGGAAAAAAAAAATAATACCTTAGCCTTAGCCTTCAAATTTGAGACGGTAGAGTCTCGTGTTGATAACGTGTTATAAAATAATAAAGAATAAGAAGAAGAGTAGAGAGAATAGAGAGAGTGATTCTTATTTCTTCTCTTGAGAGATGATTTACAATGAAGAAAACCCTTCTAGTTATAAGGGAAATTTACCCTTAGTTTCACACTAAAAGACAAATATATCAAATCCTGATAGACATCAAATAGATCTTGATAGACATTCACTATAATTGATATATATCATAACAGCTCTTTCGTTGTTACTTCCTTTTTGGGGCTAGGAATACTCATTAATTTGTTTCTTTTATTTTTAAGAAAAATAATAATTCTACACACTCATTTATTATATATATATATATACACACACGCGCGCGCACACACACACACAACAGACAATAATTATATTTGTAAATACATAAGTTATAATAATTGACAAATTTTTTTCTACAATCAAAACAACAAAAGAGTGCATTTTTCAAGTATAATTCTTTTTTAAAAAAATGACGATGACAATAGATACAATAATGATACAATTTTTATTCACATTATATCCAAATACATTGTTTATACAACAATTATACCAATTATATAATTTCTATACATAAATTATAATAATGAAAAAATACTCAAAAAAATATCTAAACTTTGACTGGATTTGCAGTTGAGCATACTAAACTTTGAGGGGGTCCTATTACCTACCTAGACTTTTTAAAAGTGAATTTAATTTCCACTCAAAATGCTATACCCAGTTTTGACGGTTGGCGGTGTAATACAACACCAATCTCGTTTTTACAAATATTTTTTTAAAAAAAATATTTTTTTTACTTACTTCTTCATTCTTATTCTTTTCATCAATTTTTTTTTTTACCAAAATCTTGATTTTTGATACTTGAAATTTGACTTTTATTTAGTTCATACTAAATTTTTTCTCAAATTTCAAATTCAAATCGAAAACTTTCTTCAATAATTTTATTCAAATTGAATGAAAAACTTTTCCAAAGTTTCTTAATTATGCCCAAATGCCGGCAGCAATGGTGGAATTAATTTCCTCCTAAGTTTGATAAAGATTTAATTTTATTTCCGACCAAATATAAAAGATGATTAGTTTTTCAATTTTGCGATGAATTTTTCTTTTTCAATTTGAAATTGGGTCAAATTGATAAAAATGAATTGGGTGTGTTGAAGATGAAAGAAAGAAGAACCATTGGAGCACCATTGAAGAGAAGAAAGAAAGAAGAGAGAAGAGAATTTTTTTTTTTCTGACCAAACGTAAAGATGATTAATTTTTTAATTTTGCGATGATTTTCAATTTTAAACTGAGTCAAATTGATGAAAATAAATCGGGTGTGTCGAAGATGAAAGAAAGAAGCACCATTGGAGTGCTATTGAAGAGAAGAAAGAAAGAGGAAAGAAGAGAAAGAATGAAAAATTAAATAAAAAATTTAAAAAATTTAAAAATCAGAAAATTAACGGGGTATTTGACAAAAAAAAGGTTTTTAACGTTTTTTAATACATTCACCCGCCCAATGCGCGTGAATTGCATACACTTGTTCAAGTGGACAGATATATGCCATTAAAATACGAAAAAAAAGTCCAGGGGGTAATAGGACCCCCGTAAAGTTCAGTACGCTCAATTGCATATCCGATCAAAGTTCAGGTATTTTTTTGAGCATTTTCCCTAAAATAATTGGCAATTTTTTTCTACAAACAAAACAGCAAAGATAGTGTACTTTTCAATTATTATTGTTTCTTAAAAAAATGATGATGACAAATGACAACAAATACATTTTATCCAATAATGATACAGTTTTTATATACACTGTATACAAATACATTGCTTATACATAGTTATACAGTTTCTATACACATCCTATATAATATTTAGCTGCAACAGTTATCAGATAAATATTTTATACAATAATTATATAATTTTCATACACATCCTATACAACTTTTAACTGTAATAATTATTGAGATAAATATTTTATACAACAATTATACAGTTTCTATACAGATACATATTATATACAATAATTATATAATTTCTGTACATTTTTATACTTTTTTTTATATAAGTACACATTTTATACTCTAATTGTACAATTTTTATACATATTAATATCTCAAAAAATGAAAACAATAGATTATTATTATTATTATTTTAGAGTCTCCAAATAATATTACAAATAGAGTCTTGAATAGATTAATCATTTACAGTAGGAAAAACGATAAAAATGTCCCTTCGCACAAAATTAATTTCACCAAAATAATCTCTGATCTTAATTTCCTTAAAATGCTTGTTAAACTAATTTTATCTTCTAACCATATTTAAAACAACGTTAGAAGGCACGCAAAATCCAGCCAAATAAATATCTCTTCTTTTTAATTCAAACCTACAATTTCTCTTACCAATTCAACCTCATGATTCCTTTTCAATTCAACCTCAAATTTTTCTTTTCGATACAACACATTATCATATATACTTTCACTAAATTATTTAAATCTATAAAAATCCTCTGCCAATTAACTTCATAAAGTTTTTATTTTTCAATTAGTTGAAACTAATCTGAAATAATGGCTTCAAGTTTGATTAATTTTTTAAACTGTAAAAATACTGTATATGACTTGCACCAATCATGTATACGTCCTGCATCTGGTTTTAATATATATATATATATATATATATATATATATATATATATATATATATATATATATATATATATATATATATATATATATATATATATATATATATATAAACTATTTAATTACTGTATAGGACCTGCATCTATATTGAATATAAATTATATAACTTCTTTATTGAACCTGTATCAGCAATGTATAGCTCTCATATGTGATTGAGATATATGTATGAACTTGTGTAAATATTGTATATAAATTGTGTAACTATTGTATAGAAATTAAATTATATTGCATATAAACTAATGCATATAAACTGTGTAACTATTGCATAGGAATTGAATTAATACTGCATATAAACTGTATAACTACTGCATAGGAACTGAATCAATACTTCACATAAATTGTCTAACTACTGCATAGGACCTAAACTAACACTGTACATAAACTGTGTAACTATTGTATAGGAACTGAATCAATACTTCACATAAACTGTGTAATTGTATAGAACCTGAATCAACAATGAATATAAACTGAGTGGCTACTATATAGGACATGAGCCAATATTGAATATAAACTATATAATTACTTTGTAATACCTGTATCAAAATTGCATATAACCTGTATAACTACTTTCTAGGGCCTATGCCAATAAATATAGGACTTTTATATGGTTGAAATATTTGTACAACCTACATTATTGATGTATAATACATGTATGAATATTTGTTCAAAGAAGGGCCTTCTATTAGTGTAGAATGTCTAATACAAATTCTACACTAATGGAGATTATGTTCATATAGAATTATATGCATATTATATAAAGGTATCATTAGTATATATAAATGTATCTAGGTACTATTTAAGTATATCAATCAAAGATGCTAGTGGACCTTTAGATCTCCAAATCAATAAAACTCAGAAATTTTCATGGTGATAAAATTTGTTGATGATCACATCTGTTCAATTGCAGACAGAATGCTTTCACAATGGCATGCTACTTCATTAACCATTATTAAAATAGTGAAGCACAACTATCTAAATCAAAAGTCAACATACACTCCAGCAGAGATCATGGATGAAATGAGGAATTTTTATAAAATTAGAATGGATTACAAAAAAATATATAGAGCCAAAGGAAAGACATTTGTACTGATGAAAGATTTTCTGCGTGAATCTTATTCTAAATTGCCAGCTTACCTGTATATGATAAATGCAATAAATTCAGAATCATTCATAATGCCATACAAAATAGAGGACAATTACTTTATATATGCTTTTGTCGCGTTGAACGCATCAATTAGGGACTAAAATTATTGTATGCTTACCATTGTAGTTGATGGAACTTTTCTGAAATCAGTATATAGAGGAACAATGTTGTATGCTAGTGCGCTGAATACAACAGATAAGTTCTACTAAACTTTTTATACGCAATAATGTATATGTTGGCATGAAGTGATAGAACTTTAAATATTTGAATAACAACCTTCTAAGGATCTTTTAGACATGTAATAACATAACTTTTAATTACATGAACGTTACCTTGTAAGGTTATAATATGTTATTTAAAATTATCAAAAATATTAACACCTTTTCATTTGCTTAATTAGAAAATATTTTGCAACTAGCACATGTTGTTGACTCTGAAAGTGACTCTTCATGAGGATGATTTTTTTGCATATTTAAAATTATTTTTAATAAAAGAGAAAATATGTGCATAGTATTTGGTAGGCATAATGCCTATTAAAAGGCGCTTGAATTGTATATTCAAATGTGGCTCACTGTACATGCATCTATCATTTATGAAACAACATCAAGGGTATGTTTAAGAAGAATAAAAAATATTTAATGGGATCTTCTTTATAATTACTAGAACATACATAAAGGTAGACTATTCTCGACTTACGATAGACATTAACATAATCAATATTCGGGTGAAGGACTACCTATTTGATATTGGCTATGAAAAATGGTCCATAGCTCATTCTAATGTCAACAAATCCATGTGATGACTTCAAATATAATTGAGTCCCTAAATTCATCAAATAGGGAGGCAAGAGACCTGCCAATTAAAAAATTACTATAATTCATGATATATGGTGATGAGATGGAATAATGAACAAAGATTTCAAGAGTAATATTTACAGAAATGAGAAATAAATACAACATAATAATGAGAAAAAAATCTTATTTTATCAGATAAAATGAAGGTATAACTTGTTATTTCTGTTTCATATAAGCTTAATATTATACTTTTCCACACTATTTACTAATAAATTTTATACATTACAGGTGATGGCTTCTACTCACTATGCTTATGTAGGAATTGATGAAGCTCAAAAACAAAATATTGTATGCATGCACAAAAAAATTATAGCTGCCTATAATTTCAATTAGATAGCATACCTTGTCCACATATCATGATAGCGTTGAATTCTACATATATGAACTTACGAATTCATTGTGCTTCATATTACACAAAAGAAAATTTTGTGAAATCATATGACCTGTCAGTTATATCGCTTCCTGATGAAACATCTTGGCACATTCCACCAGAGATATCAGCTATTATAGTATTCCCATCAATTTGAAAATCAAGATCAAGTAGAACAAAAAATAACAATCAAAGCAAGGATATTATGAGCTACTTTTCTAAGCAACGAGCTTCATGTAGGCGATGCGAAAAAATAAAATACAATCGAAGAAAATGTGAAAATACTCCAAGAATAATCTAATAGAATGCTTCCACAAGAAAATTTTATTTTTCTCATTTTTTATTTGAAATAATATTATTTTTTTCATAACATTATAATAGACTTTGCTACAAAGATACTATTTTGATTAAAATACAATGCTTCAACTTTATAGAATAATGCTTATGTCTTTTTTACAATGAATTTATTTCAAAAGTTCAATGAGTGTAGAATGTAGTATTATTGTATAGAATTTGTATCTAATTACAATTTTCTTCATACATTTAAATTAGGAATCTGTGCATTGTGGTGTTTTTCAAAATGGAAATAAAAAATGACGCATTTCTTTTATAGTTTCATGTCTATTTGAATAGAATCCAGGCACATTCTTCAGTGATGTACAAAGATCGACTTTTTTGAGCTGGGAGAGTATAATTTTTCTTGTGCACTATTTTTACCTAAAATTACTATTAGATTTGTGACTTAAATTTTGTTGATCCAGCCCAGAAAGTTTTGCGGTGCGGCTCATGTTTGTGATTTTCAATGGGGTCTGTGGTGGTAGTGTAGGGATGATAACGCTCAATCTACAGCTCTCGTAAGAGTGTAAAGCGATCGTTGTCAAATATATAACCCAACTGGGTTGGGTATCGATCCCACAGGGAATAGCCGGTCAATAAGTAAGCAAAGATTATTAGACTTTTGGTGCAAGTCTCGTGAAAGGGGGAATTTTAACGTGCAAATAATGTAAACAAAATAGTAAAGTAAAAATGGAAAATAGCAAAGTAAAGAGAAAGATTGGTTGGTAAGATGTTTAACCAATGAGAATTGAGAAGTTGGGGTTATGTCCACCTTATGAGTTGTACGTCTCTATTGGCTATAATTTATGCAGAATTCAGACATGCATGTGCTTATAGAGAATTGTATTCGATGGTAAATCCAAGCGTCTTTCGACCTAACAAGGACTATTTCACTTTAACTCTTTTGAGCTTAAAGCGTATCTAACGGTACAAATTCTCCAAGAGGTTAATCCAGTTACGACACTAACTTTTTAATAGGGGTTGGTGCCCTATTACCTTGACATTATCTCTTTTCCAGACATATAACTTTTCTTTCGAACAAGTTGATGCTACACTGGCGTTATTCTATGCGTCTGCAGCCACAAGAATTTGCATTAAGATGAAGAGAATAATGATATAAGCAACATACGTGTCACGAATTCACAAACTCATAGCAATGTATCTCATATGGCTTCCATAATCCCAACAGAGAAGTTTAGCTACTCATGAGTGCGAAGGAAATCACAATAGACATTATCATTGTACCACAATAAAGATCTTACGTTAGGTATGGTGTGGTATGGCGTTTTAGGCGTGAATTCCTGGTTGAGTAACGTTTCTCTTGTTGTGGAAATTAAGAATTGAATAGATGAAGAAAATAAGAATTGAAAGTAGAAGAATTGTTAGAAGTAGAATGTATTAGAAAGAGAATTTGGAACTAGAATAATAGAAGAATGAATAAAAATCTCTAGCAGAATAGGGTATTTATAATACCCATATCCTATTCCTACTAAGCTAATGCATTACTTAACCCAATCCTACTAGGTTAATGTATCATTATCCTAATCCTAATAAATTACTGCTAGTCCTCAAAGTCTTTAGAATTGCTGTTTTTGCCCGAGACAGATTTTCCATGCGCCACTTTTGGTCCTTGGCGTCCAAGCTTTGCTTTCCTCCTTTCGTGAAGCTTTCTTTGGCGTCAAGTTATCCATAAAATGCTGAATTCTGCATCATTTATACCTGAAAACTTGCTAATCACGTTTGTTAGCTCACTTACAGGAAAAAGGACTAAAAGTGCATGAATTATATAATTTGTCCTCAAAACTTGGCTAAAATATGGGTAAAATATAGCACTATAGGCGTGTAAATTTGCCTATCATCAACACCCCACACTTAAAGCTTTGTTTGTCCTCGAACAAAATATCATGTCCATCTCAACATTTACTTAGGGTTTCACAGCAACAACACAAAATATTCATCAAGACAAGCACAACAATTATCAACAGAGAGTAGTTTTCCGATCATTAGTAGAAACAATTCAACCTCTAATATAGACTCGTGATGGTAGTTAATTCGTATCCAAAAGTTAAGGTACAAAGAATCATACACCACTGCCCAAAACTCATCAACCATGTGTGTCTCACAATATATTGCCCATAATCACTCACAAATATTTCATTTATCGAACATGGGTATAAAATTTTCATTGCTCTCACTCTCACAAAGAATTCATATGCTGCAACTGCTGACCATAGGCTTGCCCTTAGTGTAATGCTCCACTAAATATCAGAATGCTAAGCTTAAGATCAAATAGGTCTTTTGCTGGTTGTAATGTAGGCTAAGGGACGGGTAGGACTATTTTGGCCAAAAATAGTGACTATGTTCCTAAGCGCTTTAATACATCTCATTATGTCATTATCACTTTTCTTTCAAACAACCTTTCTACTTTCTTTTATTCTACCACCCTTTTTCTCCTCTTTTGTTTTTCAATTTTAAACATAACTAACTTTTTAGTTTTCCTTTCCTTTTTCTTTTCATAACACACCTCTTATGATAGCAATTCTTTTTCATAACAAATTCAAGCACCATTACATTCTAAAGCATCATACTCACCCAATTTCCTCTTATTTTGTCACATGACTTTACACTTTAAAGCACTTAGGAATTTGGATCAAAATATGGTCTTGAAAAAATGGATTAGGCTTACATATGAGGCTGTCAAAGAAAATAGGCTTAAAGGCTCAAAAGGGTTTAACTAGGATGATATCCATGGGTAGGTAAAAAGAAGGTAAACAAGTATAGGTTGCCAAAGAAATGCCTAAATCATCTCCTAGACTTGCACTCTTTATTTTCGCTTTACATACATACCAGGCAAGTTCTAGCATCAGTCACAAGCATAGAATATACTATATCCTCACACACACAAGGCACATGGTCAACTTTATTGGTAGTAGTATAGACTCTTGACCCAACAGATGAAGGAATTAGACCATATAATTATCACATAGTGGGTCACAATTAGAGCCTAAATGTCTCAATAGTCATGACTTTATCACAAACTCTTGTCATAATCTCATGCTGTCTATCAGAATAATTTCATGTAAAGTTACTACGTAAAAAAAAATTTACTACTAAAAAAAAACAATTAAAAAAACAAAAAAACATAAAATAAACAAACATAAATGCAAATGCAGATAAAGAAGTATAGCATGCAAATACCAGCACCCCACACTTAGACGAGATACACTGTCCTCAGTGGAAAATAAATAAGAAGAACCTGGTTAGTCGGACTCCTCCTCTATATCTGGGGTCATACCCCCCCTTCGTCGGAATCATCATTGGAGTCGTCGTCATCAGAATCCTCCTCCACGTCGGAGTCTGGCATTCTGCGATCATCATCGGTTGGCACATCGTTATCAAGAGGTTCCTCAAAATATGTACCTACTCCATACATTGCCTTTGCATGCTCATTCATTGGGTAGTCATAATCCAGCTGTTGGAGCTCTGCAGCAGTTGGAACACGACCCCCGCTCATCATTGTAAACTGAGTCATGCCATAAAGATGGCGAAAGAAACTCTCATCTCGAGCATGCCTTTCTGAAGTGGTAAGGTTGACGCCATGCGTGGTTTCAGAATCTTTAACCTTCGTGAGGTCAACCTTCTTTGGGTTGTGTGGGAGTTTATGATCAGTCGGTTCCTCTTCGATGTCTTTCTTCCTCAATATTGCAGTCAACAGATTGCCAAAACTGAAGTGGGACCTCTTGTGTAACCTAGCTTTCCGCATTGTGGATCGAATAATTGCCCCAATGTTGATAGGGACATTCGTCATCAATGCGTATACCAAGAACACTCTATCTCTTGTTATCTTTGTGTACTGGGTCCCTGGGATTAGGCAAGAGTTGACTATGCGCAACCATATCCTTGCTTCTCTATTCAAAGGAGCATATGGGAAGGTGTTGTGTCGACCGGTGTCCTTGTGTCTAATCCACCGTGCCATGGATCTTGTTCCACAAAGTGTGTGTCGAATGGCTCTATATGGAGGTCTACTGTACAGCTCCTTGAATGATGATGGATCGACTGAAGGCAAGCCTAGAAAGGAATTGAAGAACTCCGCATTTAGTTGCAGAACTTGGCCCCGAATCTTAACCTCACTTCCTATGGTTTTTGGTGACCAGTTGGTGTAGAATTCGCGTGTTAGATCGAGATTGCACTCTCCTATATCTCGGAAGATGAAATAAAGATGTAACGCCATGATCTTGGCCAACATGCGCGGTTCTTTCTTTGCTAGACTTTCCTTGTTGATCAGGTCCACATGAACATATTTTCTTTCTTTGTTGTTCCTATACCATTCCTTTGCTTCCTCCTCAAGAACCCATTTAATTCCGAACATGCGGCGTGGTAATTGCATCGAGGATGATTCTCCTTGCTCTTTTCGGCCTCTTTTCTTGCCTTTTTGTGAGGTGGTTGCCTTATCTTTGCCTTGTCTTGCTTTGGGTGCCATCGTACCTGAGACTAAAACAATGTTCATGTTAGCATCATCTCGATGGATACAATCTATAAACAAGCAGTCGTGGCACCACCCCACACTTAGTTTGTTGGCACAACCTAGTGAAGTGAAAATTGTCGATTACTCAGACTTCATCGATATACGTTTTAGATGCTATATTCCAACAATATAATCAGTGCAGACATACTTCATGAAATCTTGGCAATACTTTCATGTTTGATGTATCAAGACTACTACATAGAGATTGAATCAAGGTATATCATCTAGAAATAATCACAACCTCATATATTGGTAGTCAACCATAATTCTTATCTCGATGAACAAGTCATTCCAACATGTAAGATTTCTATTGTAAGGAGCAATTTTTGTGACTATGTCAATTCCGAAAAAGTATGGCAGTGCATCAAAATCAAATACAAGTTGGAAACAAGTTAGGATCATCCTTGTATTCGTTCACTCACTTAGTTGTATCACAACAATTCAATCACATTCAAATCACCAATACTACTTCAGGATTTAACAATTTATAATAGGCGTAGTAGTGTAGTACTTTTGGAATATAAATGAAGAACAAAGAAGTACTTACTTGATTGATGCCTTTGGATGATGTTCTTGTGAAGTAAAAGAGCAAAAGGAAGATTTTTTAGAGGAATTGGAGACTATAGGCGGTGCTTATGCTAGGTTTCTAATGTGTTTTTGGTCTAAGACTAAGTCTCTTATTTATAGGAGAAGCTTGGGTCGGGTTTTGACCCATTTAAAATCGGATTTGGAGACAAGAAGTGACCATAGGTGGCGCCTTTTGCTTTGCCTATGCTTGGCATAGGCGGCGCCTTTTGCAAAGCATTGTTAAGCATAGGCGGCGCCTATGCCATGGCATTCTTAGGCATAGGCGGCGCCTATGCCATAGAATATAAGATTCAGAGACAAAAGGCATTGGCATAGGCGGCGCCTATGCTATGGCATACTTGGGCATGGGCGGCGCCTATACTATGGCACACTAGATTCCGAGAGCTTAGGCCATAGGATAGGCCTTGCCTTGTTCGTGGCCTAGTTTTACATAGGCCTAGCCTTGTTCGTTGCCTATATTTTCATAAGCAATGCCCAATCCATAGCCTTTTGCTTATTCATTCCTAACTTACCACCTTCATCATGCAATACTTCCAAATCAAAATTTGAAACCAATCTCCTCGTTTTCGCCTCTTGCACCTACACTTGCTCAAAGACAATAAAAGCGATTAGAACGATGGGTTGCCTCCCATCAAGCGCCTTATTTTTGGTCGTGGCACGACTCTTCTTTTTGGATTTTTATTTCTCAAAAGCAAATACGTAATAGAACGAAAGAAAGACAAAAAATGAAAAACGATGGGTTGCCTCCCATCTAGCGCTTGATTTATTGTCGCGGCACGACATAGTTACCTCGAGTACTTAGACTTTGTCGAGATAAGTGATGGCCATATAGTTTATCGAGTCAAGAGGACCGATATATGGTTTTACTCGTTGGCCATTCACCTTGAAGACAACATCATTATTGTCTTTCAACTCAACTACTCCAGACGAGTAGACTTGGTTAACTTTGTATGGACCAGACCACTTGGACTTCAACTTACCTGGGAATAGCTTCAATCTGGAATTGAAAAGAAGTACCATATCATCCTTTTGAAAGTTTCGTTGAACAATCCGCTGATCATGATACTTTTTCATTCGCTCCTTGTAGAGGTCTGATCTCTCATAAGCATGTAGACGGAATTCATCCATCTCGTTCAGCTGCTCCAATATCAGATTCATGGCATCATCCCAATTCAAATTTAATTGCTTCAACGCCCATAATGCTTTATGCTCGATCTCAATGGGTAAGTGACAAGCCTTTCCATAAACTAGTTGGTACGGGGACATGCCAATTGGCATTTTGAATGCAGTCCTATAGGCCCATAGTGCATCGTCCAACTTCCGAGACCAATCTGTCCTGTTAACATTTATCGTCTTCGCAAGGATTTGCTTGATCTCTCGATTGGAAATCTCTACCTGTCCACTAGTTTGTGGGTGATAAGGTGTGGCTACCTTATGTTGCTTGACACCATATTTTGCCAACACGGATTTGAATAGTTTGTTGCAAAAGTGAGATCCTCCATCGCTTATGATAGTATGTGGTACTCCAAAGCGAGAGAAGATATTCCTCTTCAAGAATTCTACAACACGCTTTCCCTCATTGTCGACCAACGCTACTGCTTCAACCCATTTTGACACATAATCTACAGCGACTAGGATGTATTTCATTCCAAATGAATTTACGAATGGACTCATGAAATCAATACTCCATACATCAAAGAGCTCTACTTCAAGAATTTTCGACATGGGCATCTCATGGTGTTTCGAAATAGCACCTTGTCTTTGACATTGGTCGCATCTTCTCACAAAGTCGTAGGCATCTATAAATATTGAGGGCCAATAATATCCACTTTGCAATACCTTCCTTGCTGTCCGATTACCTACGTGATGTCCCCCAACTTGGGAAGTGTGACATGCTTCCAATATATTCGACACCTCTACATGGGATATGCATCGCCTGATGACACCATCCACGCATCGACAAAACAAATATGGCTCATCCCAAAAGTAGTGTTTTACATCATGCATAAACTTCCTCTTTTGATGGAAAGATAAATTTGTAGGTATCACATTACTCACCACAAAATTTGCAAAGTCGGCATACCATGGTAACTCTTCCATTATCGTCGCTAAGATCTCCTCGTCAGGGAATGAATCATTAATATCGCGACCAGGCTGCGCTATATGCTCGTTTTCGAGTCTAGATAGATAATCGGTCACTTGGTTCTCGCAACCTCTTCTATCTTTAACCTCGAAATCAAATTCTTGCATCAGTAACACCCATCGAATTAGACTTGGTTTTGCATCCTTCTTTGTCATTAGATATCTTAGAGCTGCATGGTCTATATGAACTATAATTTTGGTTCCCAACAAATAAGCACAAAACTTCTCAAAAGCATACACAACTGCTAGGAGTTCTTGTTCTGTGACCGTATAGTTCTTTTGGGCTTCGTTCAGGACCTTGCTCGCATAGTAGATAGGATGGAATAACTTCTCCCTTCTCTGGCCAAGTACAGCGCCTAATGCTACCCCACTGGTGTCACACATGACTTCAAACGGTAAAGACCAATCTGGTGCTACCATGATAGGAGCTTCAATTAGTTTTATTTTGAGGCATTCGAATGCCTTCAAACAATCTTCATTGAAGTCAAACTTTGCATCCTTCTCCAAAAGTTTGCATAATGGACTAGCAATTTTGGAGAAGTCTTTGATGAAACGCCGATAGAAACCTGCATGCCCGAGGAAACTACGAACACCCTTCACGAAAATTGGAGGTGGTAGCTTCTCGATAACTTCAATTTTAGCTCGATCAACCTCAATTTCTCTTTCGGAGATTTTATGCCCAAGAACAATACCTTCTTTAACCATAAAGTGGCACTTCTCCCAATTCAGCACTAGGTTGAATTCTACACATCTTTGCAACGCCATGCTTAGGTTTGCCAAGCATGATTCAAACGTCTTGCCCACAACTGAAAAATCGTCCATGAATACCTCCAAAGTATCTTCAACCATATCAGATAAAATGGACATCATACAACGTTGGAAGGTGTCTGGTGCGTTACATAGCCTAAATGACATACGTTTGAAGGAAAACGTACCATATGGGCATGTGAACGTTGTCTTCTCTTGGTCTTCGAGCGCAATACAAATCTGATTATAGCCTGAATAACCGTCTAAGAAACAAAACCATCCCTTCCCCGCTAATCGATCTAGTATTTGGTCCATAAATGGCATTGGAAAGTGATCTTTGAGCGTCCATGAATTCAGCTTTCGGTAGTCCATGCATACTCTCCATCCGGTGACGGGTCTGAGTGGAATAAGCTCATTCTTTTCATTCGTGAATACCGTCATGCCTCCTTTCTTGGGAACACATTGTACCGGGCTTACCCATGTACTGTCAGAGATTGGATACACAACCCCCGATTCTAACTACTTGATAATTTCTTTCTTTGCCACTTCTTGTATAGGTGGATTTAGACGCCTTTGATGCTCAATGGTGGGTGTGCAATTTTCTTCAAGCTGAATCTTATGTGTACAAATCCCAGGTGGAATACCAATAATGTCAGCGATGGTCCATCCAATGGCTCTTATGTACTTCCGTAAAATAGCAATGAGAGCTGCAACTTGTTGCTCACCCAAATCTGCCACCACAATGACTGGACGTGTGTTTCCGCTTTCTAAGAATGCATACTTTAAATGACTAGGAAGCTCCTTCAATTCTAACGTGGGTGGCTCTTCAATGAAAGTCTTCACTGTTGGTGACGGTTGATTATTAAGATCAGGGTCCGGTTGTTTAGGAGTATGAGAATAGGACCCTATTTCTGTTAGAGCACACATAGTTTCTTTATAATCTTCATCGTCCTCATGCTCAACATTTAGTAGGGCAGCAGACAATGGCTCAACAGTAAGCTGTTTCTCTATAGATAATGCTTTCTTATCCTCATGATGAACATCAGCTATAGAGAACGCATTCATATCGCTGGGTTTCTTCATTGCTTTGCATATATCAAAGCGGACCACTTCGTCATTTAACCAAAATAAAAGCTCATTAGCTCTCATGTCAATAAGCACACTTCCTGTTGCAAGGAAAGGACGTTCCAAGATTATGGGAACTTCACAATCCACCTCACAATCCAGAATAACGAAGTCTGCAGGAAAGATGAACGAAGAAACCTTCACCAACACATCATTTAAGATACCCACAGGTCGTTTTACCGACCTATCGGCCATCACGAGCCTCATATTGGTTGGTGTCGGATCGCCTAACCCCAAATTCCTATGGACGGATAGTGGCATCAAATTGATGATAGCACCCAGATCCAACAATGCAAGGAATAGTGAAGGCACCAGGGTCGGCCTTCTTATGAACTAAGGACCTTGTGCCAATTGCACTGCAATGATGAATATTATCTGCCGGCTCAAAACTTACTGTCCGCTTCTTTGTTAAAAGATCCTTCATAAATTTTGCGTACCCAGGCATTTGTTCTAGTGCCTCCACCAACGGAACATTAATGGTCAGTTGTTTAAACATCGTCATGAATTTGCTGAACCTTGTATCATCCGCAATCTTTTTCAATCTTTGAGGAAAAGGTGGTGGTGGAATTGTTTTCTCCACGACTTTCTTCTTCTCTTGCTTCTGAATTTTGGCCTTTTCATACTGCAACGTACTAGGGGTGACGTCATGGACGTCTTGGCCAGCTTCTATGGCACCCTCATCTTCTTTATGTTCGGCCACTTGCTTGCTTTGGGATGAATTTTCCATCACCTTACCACTCCTGGTAGTAATAGCCATACATGATCTGTCGTTCCTTGGATTTTGCACAGTATTGCTTGGTAAAGTGCCTGTCTTTCTTTGATTGAGTGCTGCTGAAAGTTGGGTCAATTGCTGCTCTATTTGCTTTATTGATGTGGAATGAGAGTCAACCAATTGCTTCATTGAGGACAAGTCATTTATTACCTTCGTCACTCCCGCGCTGGTTGCCTCCACTCCTTTTAATAATTTAGCCATCATATCTTCCATATTTCCAGAACCGGATGTAGTGGTGTCACGTCTTTCTGGGGGAACATATAAACTATTCTTGTCATTTTTGTTCTTCCAACTACCTTGGTCCTTATTAACAGATTTATCATAATAGTTCCGACCTTGGTTTCCTTGGATGTTGCCTCGGAAACCCCCCTGATTGTTTAAGTAGTTGGCCTCTTCTTCTGAATCAGACTCGTCTCTTCCTTTTGACGCAACAGCTTTGACTTTTTTGGTCTTCCCTGATAATAGATGCTTTGTAAGAAGATCCACTTGTGTTTTCATGTGCGCCATATCTTGATCGCGTTCTTCTTCTCTTCTCCTTTGGTCTGCAGTCATGCCAATAGATAAAGTGGGTCTTGCTACCTCAGAATCTCTGGTATGCCAAGCTCTACTTTGCTTCGTCATCTGATCTAGCATATTGCTTGTCTGCCCAAAGGTGAGGTCCATAAATGATCCTCCAGCCGCATTATCCACCACTGGTTTAGTTATTGAATTCAAGGATCTGTATAGTATCTCCATTAAGTAGACATTGTTCATATGATGGTTTGGGCACCGCATGAGCTTCGTCTTGAACCTCTCCCATGTTTCATGAAGAGCTTCGATTGGAAGCTGCCGAAAGTTGCTGATTTCATCTCTCAATTATGCTCTTTTGGATGGCGGAAAGGATCTTTCTAGGAAAGCGTCTTTCAATTGCCTCCAATTTGTAATAGAATCAGGAGTCAACCCATTCAACCATAGAGTTGCCTCCTCAGACAGAGACAATGGAAATAAGCGTAATCGAATTGCGTTCTGACCAACGCCAGGATTGTCAAACGACTTGCATGCAGAAATAAAGTTGATTAGATGCATATTCGGATCATCGCCTGCTAGTCCACCAAATAATCCCTTGAGTTACAATAACTGAATCATGGTGCTCGTGATGTTGAACTTGGCTCCGGGTGCCAATGGTGGAGGAATAATGGCTCATGTGGCTCCGTCTCCATCAAGATCATCATCATCATCGTCGAAAGCTGGTTGCATAACTCGGCGTTCAGGCCTAAACCTAGCTTGATGATCTCTTCTATTGGCAGGTGTTACTATCTCAGCATCACGCCTAGGGTTTAATAACTCGTCATCACCTAGATACTCATCGTCAGGATTTGTTGCTCGCCCAGGGTTGTCAATATTCTGTTGGTGCACTTGAGCGGCGGCTAGAGCAGCTAGTCTCGCCTGTTCCTGTTGAGCAGCCATCCTTTCAATTTTGTGTTGTGCCTCCATTCTGTCAATACGTTGTGGTTCAGGATTTATAGGTAATAACGGTTGACCAGAACTTCGATATGGGGCATGCACTGAATAAAAACCTGCAGAGAACAAAAACAAAAACTAAAAGTAAAAGTACGAGAATCTTTGACCAAAGGGTCTAGTAATTATCACAAACTTAATTGACACTCGTATTCCCCGGCAACGGTGCCAATTTTTGATAACGCTTAATCTACAACTCTCGTAAGAGTGTAAAGCGGTCGTTGTCAAATATATAACCCAATTGGGTTGGGTATCGATCCCACAGGGAATAGCCGGTCAATAAGTAAGCAAAGATTATTAGACTTTTGGTGCAAGTCTCGTGAAAGGGGGGATTTTAACGTTCAAATAATGTAAACAAAATAGTAAAGTAAAACCGGAAAATAGCAAAGTAAAGAGAAAGATTATTTGGTAAGATGTTTAACCAATGAGAATTGAGAAGTTGGGGTTATGTCCACCTTATGAGTTGTACGTCTCTATTGGCTATGAGTTATGCAGAATTCAGACATGCATGTGCTTATAGAGAATTGTATTCGATGGTAAATCCAAGCGTCTTTCGACCTAACAAGGACTATTTCACTTTAACTCTTTCGAGCATAAAGCGTATCTAACGGTACAAATTCTCCAAGAGGTTAATCCAGTTACGGCACTAACTTTTTAATAGGGGTTGGTGCCCTATTACCTTGACATTATCTCTTTTCCAGACATATAACTTTTCTTTCGAACAAGTTAATGCTATACTGGCGTTATTCTATGCGTCTGCAGCCACAAGAATTTGCATTAAGATGAAGAGAATAATGATATAAGCAGCATACGTGTCACGAATTTACAAACTCATAGCAATAGATAGTATCTCATATGGCTTCCATAACCCCAACAGAGAAGTTTAGCTACTCATGAGTACGAAGAAAATCACAATAGACATTATCATTGTACCACAATAAAGATCTTACGTTAGGTATGGTGTGGTATGGCGTTTTAGGCGTGAATTCCTGGTTGAGTAACGTTTCTCTTGTTGTGGAAATTAAGAATTGAATAGATGAAGAAAATAAGAATTGAAAGTAGAAGAATTGTTAGAAGTAGAATGTATTAGAAAGAGAATTTGGAACTAAAATAATAGAAGAATGAATAAAAATCTCTAGCAGAATAGGGTATTTATAATACCCATATCCTATTCCTACTAAGCTAATGCATTACTTAACCCAATCCTACTAGGTTAATGTATCATTATCCTAATCCTAATAAATTACTGCTAGTCCCCAAAATCTTTAGAATTGTTGTTTTTGCCCGGGACAGATTTTCCATGCGCCACTTTTGGTCCTTGGCGTCCAAGCTTTGCTTTCCTCCTTTCGTGAAGCTTTCTTTAGCGTCAAGTTATCCATAAAATGCTGAATTCTGCATCATTTATACCTGAAAACTTGCTAATCACGTTTGTTAGCTCACTTACAGGAAAAAGGACTAAAAGTGCATGAATTATATAATTTGTCCTCAAAACTTAGCTAAAATATGGGTAAAATATAGCACTATAGGCGTGTAAATTTGCCTATCATCAAGGGATCGGGCCGATAGGCTAGTGGACCTTTATATTTTTTGGGCTTAGGACTTATTTGTATGCACATATTATATAAGTGCATTTAGTGGGTTGTTTTGTGTATCCAGAAAATACTCATTCTCCACATTGTATTCCTTTCTTTTCATTATAGTAAAATATCTTTTGCCTATGCCCATGGTTTTTTCCGCAAGGGTTTTCACACAAATCTGCATGTTCTTGTTTTCTTTCTGCTTGTGGCTTGCTTTATTTCTTCTCGATTCCTAACAAACTGGTATCAAACACTGTTTGATTGTTTTCTTGGGGATGGCAACCATGAAGTATGATATTCCGTTGTTGTATCAAAATACCAGATTTTCGCTATGGTAGGTTAAGATGCGGTCTATGCTAACACAGATGGATTTGAACGATGTTTTATTAGGGTTTGAGAAGATGCCCTCATCGTGGGCGGACGAGGACAAATGACATAAGGCTCAAAAGGCTCTATCTTAGACCTACCTTCATTTATTCAATCAGATTTTATAAAATATTTTGAAGGAGACCACAACTGCTGCGTTGTGGTTGAAATTGGAATCGCTATGTGTGACGAAGAGCCTAACAAGTAAGTTGCATCTCAAGCAAAAACTTTATTCCCATCGCATGTCCGAGGGTTCATCCTTGGAGGATCACCTATCTGTATTTAAGGAAATCATCTCTGATTTAGAGACTCTAGTGGTTAAGTACGATGAGGAAGATCTAGAGTTAATTTTGTTGTGTTAGTTTCCTGCATCATACACGACCTTTAGGGATACGATTTTATATAGTCATGATACCCTGGCAATTGATGAAGTCTATGATGCGTTGTTCTCTAAGAAAAAAATAAAGCATCTTGTGAATGGGTCAGAGACTCAATGAGATAGTCTCATTGTTTGAGGAAGAAGGACTCGTGAGAGAAATTCTGGTAGTGATGATAGGAATAGGTCCAAATCCAGAAATAGAAACAAAACCCATAATTACTACAAGAAAAAGGGTCATATCAAATCCGAGTGTTGGAAGCTACAGAATAGAGAGAAAAGGGAAGCTCCAACATCGAAGGGAACCAACTAGAGAAGTCCAATGAAGCTAGTTTTATGGTAGATAGCAGTAATGATGGAGAACTCTTGGTAGTTTTTGATGGTAACTCTAAACCCTATGAGGATTAGAATCTTGATTCATCTTGCATGTTTCATATGTGTCGTAATCGAGATTGGTTTACAACATATGAAACAGTCTCTAAAAGTGTTGTATTGATGAGAAATAACACATATTGTAAGATAGCTGGTATTAGAACAATCAGGATCAAGATGTTTCATGGGGTTATGAGGACACTTGGTGATGTGCGGTATGTTCCAAACCGTAAGAGAAACCTTATTTTCTTAAGTACCCTTGATTTGAACGATTATAGGTACACTGGTGAAGGTAGGGTCCTGAAAGTTACTAAAGGTGCTCTTGTTGTGATGAAGGGATAGAGAAAGTCTGCAAATTTGTATAACCTGCAAGGCTCTACTGTTATAGGTGATGCATTTGTTTCTACCTCCTCTCTATCAGAAAGTGATATTTCTAAACTTTAGCGTATGCACCCGGGGTATATGAGTGAAATGGGCTGGCTGAACTAAGCAGGAGACGAATTCTTGAATGGCATAGTATTACCAAATTAGAGTTATGTGAGCACTATATTTTTGGGAAGAAGATGAGAGTCAGATTCACTAAAGGAATCCACTCAACTAAGGGCACACTTGATTATATTCATTTTGATCTCTAGGGTCCTGCTAGAGTAAGGAGGTGCTAATTACTTGTTGTCTATTATTGATGACTATTCTAGAAAAGTTTGGGTGTTATTTTTAAAGCAAAAGAATAATGTGTTGCCTACTTTCAAGGAATGGAAGACTATGATTGAAAATCATACAGAGAAGCAAGTAAAATGCCTCCGGGCTAATAATGGTTTAGAATTTTGTTCTAATGAATTTAATGTTATGTGTAAGTCAGAAGGAATTATGAGGCACTTGAAAATCATCATACTCCATAGCAGAATGATGTGTCCAAACGAATGAATAGGACTATAATAAAGAAGGTATGTTGTATGCTCTCTAATGCTGGTTTACCCAAGTCTTTTTGGACTGAAGCTGCTTCCACAGCTTGCCTTCTTATTAATCTCTCCTCCTCAGTAGCTATTGATAGAAAGACTTCACAAAAGGTATGGTTTGGTACTTCTACTAGTTATTCTGATTTGAGGATATTTGGATGTCCTACGTATGCTCATGTTGATAATGAAATGTTGGAACCTAAATCTGTCAAGTTCTTATTTTATAAGCCTGGTGTTAAAGGTTATAAGATCTGGTGTCCAGAAAGAAGAAAGGTTATAATTAGTGATGAAACTGCCATGCTTTGGGCTCCCTCTGAATCTAGTGCTTCGCCCCCATATGAGCTATGACATGAATAAAAAAAAGTCAAAAACCAATGCTGAATTGCAGATTGGAGCAGAGTCTACACCAGTGCCTACTTCTCAATCTATACCGGAGATATAGAGTGATACTATTTCTTCTTCACCACTAGTGGTGCCACAATATTCTATTGCTAAAGAAAGGCCTAAAATAGATATTAGACCTCCTCAGAAGTATGTTGAAAGTGATTTGGTTGCTTACGCATTGAGTGTAGCAAAAGGTATTAATTTCGGTAAAGATCCTTCTTCTTACTCAAAGGCAGTTAGTTATGATGATTTCGGCCAATGAATGATTGCTATGTAGGAGAAGATGGAATCACTTTATAAGAATGGCACATAGGATCTGGTGAGATTGTCTAAAGATAAGAAAGTTATCATTTGCAAGTGGGTATTCAAATATAAAGAAGGAACATCGAGAGTTGAAGATGCTAGGTACAAAGCAAGACTATTTGCTAAAGGTTATAGTCAGGTTCCATGTATCGACTTCACAGATGTATTTTCTCCAGTTGTAAAGCATAGTTGGATTCGAGCATTGCTTGGTATTACGGCCATGCATAATCTTGAGCTTAAGTAGTTGGATGTCAAAACTGCATTCTTACATGGAGAACTTGAGGAGGACATCTATATGCAGCAACCAGAGGGCTTTGTAGTCTCATGAAAGGAGGACTATGTATGCTTGTTGAAAAAGTCTCTTTATGGCTTAAAGCAGTCGCCCAGGCAGTGGTATAAGAGGTTTGACTCTTTTATGACCTCTCATATGTTTCGGAGGAGCAACTTGATAGTTGTGTCTACTTCAAGGAGGTAAGTAATGGTTCATTCGTGTATCTTCTCTTGTATTTTGATAATATATTAATCGCAGTAAAGGATATGAGAGAGATAATAAAATTCAAAGCCTAGTTCAATAAAGAGTTTGATATGAAGGATCTAGGTGTAGCAAAGAAGATTCTTGGCATGTAGATTCTGAGGGATAGAAAAAATTATAAGCTGTACTTGAGTCAGAAAGGATATATTGAAAAAGTGCTTCACAAGTTCAATATGCAAAATGCCAAACCTATAAGTACTCCATTGCAACTTACTTCAAACTCTCGGCCACTTTATGTCCAAAAATAGATGATGAGCGTGACTATATGTCTCGAGTTCCATACTCTAGTGCTGTTGGGTCTCTTATGTATGCGATGGTGTGTTCCTAACTAGATTTATCTTATTTCATCAGCGCAGTTAAAAGATACATGGAAAATCCTGGATAAGAACGTTAGAAAGCAGTTTAGTGGATTTTCAGATACTTGCATGGATTTCCTGATGTTTGTTTACAGTTTGGGAGAAATAGAGATAGAGTAATCGGGTATGTTGATTCTGATTTTGCAGGAGATCATGATAAAAGGAGATCCCTTATAGGCTATGATTATACTATTGGTAGTTGTGCTATTAGTTGGAAAGCTACCTTACAGACTACGGTTGCTTTGTCAACTACTGAGGCAGGGTGTATGGTTATTATAGAGGCTTTCAAGGAAGATATTTGGTTGAAGGGTCTGTTTGGTAAACTCAACAAATACTTACAGATTACTACGGTCTTTTGCGACAGTGAGAGTGCTATGTTCCTTATGAAAGATTAGATATTTCATGAGAGGACAAAGCACATCGATGTTCGGTATTATTTTATGCGTGAAATTATAGCTCGTGGTGATATTATGGTGAGCAAGATTAGTACTCACGATAATCCTATTGATATGATGACCAAGACACTATTAAGTGCCAAGTTTGAGCATCGCTTGGACTTGGTTAGTGTTAGCTGTTAAGATATGCCCTTAGGGGCTTTTGTGAAAGAGGTGGAAAGTTTGTCTTGAAATGGATTTGAGTTCCAAATTAGAATTCATGTCAAGGTGGAGATTGTTAGAGTTGTGATCCAAATTATATTGATCCAGCCCAGAAAGTTTTGCAGTGCAACCCATGTTTGTGATTTTCAATGGGGTTTGGGGTGGTAGCATAGGGATCGGGCCGATAGGCCCAAGGACCTTTATGTTTTTTGGGCCTAGGACTTATTTGTATGCACATATTATATAAGTGCATTTAGTGGATTGTTTTGTGTATCTAGAAAATACTCATTCTCCATATTGTACTCCTCTCCTTTCATTATGGTAAAACATCCCCTGTCTCTGTCCGTGAATTTTTCTGCAAGGATTTTCACATAAATCTGTGTGTTCTTGTTTTCTTTCTGCCTGTGGTTTGCTTTATTTCTGTCCGATTCCTAAAAATTACTGTATTGCACTTGTGTCAATAATGTATAGGGCCTACATATATTTTGGATACATGTATGAACTTCATACATCAACATATATACTGCACAGATATAAAAGCAGTGTCAATCATATATAGGACCCGTGTATGGTTTGAGTATACGTATGAACCTATATCAACATATATACTGAACTAAAATAAACTAATAGCTTATAATAACAGATTATTATCCATAAAGAAAGTGATCAAAATAAACTAACAGCTGCATTAATATTGTCTTTTCTTAAGAATTAAAAGTCACTTGTTATATCAAGTGCCGAAACATATAATATTTAGCATAAGATTCCACCACAAAAATCTTCACAAAGTGAATCAACACAAAAACAAAAATAACATTAAGCATTTCAACGTATGTGCCACTTTACATATATGTCACATCTACGTCTGCAAGACATTTCTAACTAAATTTGATGTGCACCATCGTTTATTCTCAACAATCGATTAGTAGACTAATTAGCACTAATTGTGCATTGCATTTGTTTCATCTTTTCATAATCCCACAATAAGACACCATACCGAATTCGAATAACCCAATATTATAGAGATGATTAAAAATTTTAAGACCATCAAACAAATACTCAACAAACACAGCGAGAAAGATACTTAAGTTCCCGCAACATATTACGTTAGTATAATTGGCCAAAAAATTAAGAATGAGCAATTGAATGTGCATTCAATATATTACGTATCGGCTTGAGTTGGTAGTCCATCAACAATGCGAATATTAAAAGAATTAGCTATTGAAAGTCCATCACTTCTACTATTTCAAAATTCAATACTAGAAAGAAAGTGTGAAATTAACTCCGAATATGCTACAACTGATTTCTAAACACGAACCGCGTATCGTGCACAATGTGTTGAATCATACAACATATATACACTGATTTTTAAAAACACAACCTCGCCAAGATCCAGTGAAAGTCCTCAGCAAAATTGATTGAAAAAAATATTGCCAACGTTATTCTAGGAGACGTCCCTTCGCATAAAAAATTCAAGAATGTACTCCACAATTTGATGTTCTTGAGTGAAAAGTGTCGCATCTCTATTGTTCTCCAAAAATCTCTTATACAAAGTCTGAGTTGATCAATTAAACCAATAGTTGGTGGTTGTGAATTTAACTGAACCATCAACAGGCTCAAATATTGACTTCTTTCGAAAATAGTAAAAGATAACATCAAATGCTGAAAATATGAAGAATAAAAACACATTAAAATACTAAAAATGAATATCAGACACTAACTAAAATCTAATAATTATGAACTAAACATAAAACATGTATCATATACAAAAAACATTATATCAATTACTTTATCACTTTCAAATACCAAAGTAAAAATTATATACATATACTATACATTTCAAAAATTACATACCTACCACCTATTTAACTAGAAAATTCATACTCACTAAATCGGTGAAGGATATTTCTTGATATTCCAATATGATGTACCATTCTCTTATTTTTAACCGTATCAACTCCATAGTCAAACTATTTTGGGAGAGCATTCATAGAATTTGAATTAAAAAATATGTAAAAATGATACAAAAGGTGTAATTTATGAAGAAAGAAAATAAAGGTAAAAGAAACTTCAAGCAGAAAATTTACATCTGTTTAATGCGTAACGGTCTGCCAATAAACATGTTAAATCATAATGTCACTTTCATATCTTCAATTTCCTCTACAATACTCTTCACAAAAAGATGTTTTATCGATAAAGGACGTTTACTTGGTTAAGCATTCTCTATACACTTAGATGATTGACTTTCAACATTGCTTCCACTAGAATCAAATTTTGATAAAAATGACGATTCACGTACAGTTGCTGGCTTCCGTAATCAATGAGGAATAACAGGTGTTTCATGCAACATAACAAAAAAAGTATCTACCATATTTTTCTCAATTCCTTTATTATGACTTATATTTCTATCAACATTTCTAAGATCATCACCTACTATAATGATTGCATCCACCATTGCTACACTCTTATCAGGTTGAGTGAACTTAAAAATTTTAATAACTAAATTTTTGATCAATCAAGGTCATTCTGGATAAACACTGTCACATCATCTTCATTTTTTATTTTTTATCATGAAAGGGTTGAGTAATTTTGAACACTTTAGAATCAGTAAAATTTGATCAATCACTATCAACCTGACTATTTTTACCTTCCTCCATAACCTTATTTTCACTTGAGCTTTGTGTGAACTTCAGAAAATCAAAATTTGAAAAAAAAAATCGGTCACCATCCTTAAAATTTCATGTGTAGACTCAACATCAACATGACCAACTACACGATCACCTACAAAATCAACTTTGTCTCCAACATCATCCACCAAATGATCAAATACACCATCACCTACAAATCTATTTTTTGTCCTACATCATTCATCAGATTATAACTTATATGATCCACTTCATGTGTAATAATATTTTGTTGTCCCACATCAGCAATTCGATCATTTCTTATACCACCCTCATTAAGTGAATTATTATTTTTTTTCTTTGAATGTCGCCATTGTTATTATCAGCTCATGTATCAAATTATTCAAAAAAATTATAAAAAATAATTACAATAGGATATATAAACTTTATTAAGGAAAATAGAAAAAAAAACTTAGAATCATTCTTTATATGTAGAGCTCGAAAAAATAATTTAAACGAGTATTTCATAAACTTCTCCATCGAGAAAATCTTTTTCGTCAGCTAGACATAAATAAAAAAAGTCAAAACATTAATTAGAAAAAATATAAGTACTAATGAAACGCTGCACATACCAAATTAAAATAACTTCTAAAAAGTGCCAAATCATCATCAGAAATCAAATGACTACACCATTATTTACTAATATCAAGCAAATCACCAGATTTCATGATCATAACCACAAGTACGAAATTAGAAAATTGAAGTATCAATTTTTTAAATCAAGGGCATAATGTTAGTCAACACTACTTGCATATATAAAATAACACTCAAAAAATATGTTTACATTAAAAATTACATAAGCATTTCACAAACAGCTATACATTAAGTTTTAAAATAATCATGTGCCTGCTCTTGTTGTATATAAAAAAATGTAGACTTAATATTCTTGTAGTTTGGTCTATGCTTTACAGATCAATTCAGTATACATGACACACTATCGCCAACTCGATCAACAAAATAACAAGATGGCCATCGGCATATGAGCAGCACTCATAAAACCACCACTGAAATGCTAAGGAAAAACCACCACAACCATATAATTTTTCTCTAATAAATCTTAGACTTCATTGACTCTAACATCAGACGAAAATATAATTTTTTTTTAAGAAAATGTTTCATAATTCTGATATTCAATCAGTAGTAAATTATTCTTTGTTACAACATTACCATACATGATAGAAAAAATAAAGGTATAAATGAAGAACAAAATTACAATTTTTAATGCATCCTCATCACATCACCATTTGATTTTCATAAAATACTTTTATAAATCAAGCTTTGTAACCTTGGACTTTCCTGAAAAGTAAAACTCCATCAGATTCCTTAGTTGATTAAGATCAAACTGATTATTGAAATTTTCAATTCAGTTTAAACCACTAATTAAAATAAACTCTTGTAATCCAAAGCATTACTTAATGTTCTATACTTTAATTCATATTTCATCATCTATCTCATAAACAAGTCCCCTAGTCAACATCCCATGAATATGTTGATTTTGAATGAAAACACTCAGCACGAGTAAGAAGTACCCTAAGTAACTATTCTTAAACAAAGCAAGTTGCTTCTTATCCAAGTTAGCTTTCAAGACAGTTATAATAGCCCAGTTTGTGTGCACATTGAGCTGACACTTGTAATGATTAGTCGGACCAACATACAAATCCCAAATCTGAAACGAATAGGTGAACTTGTAAGTTCTAATTATATCAAAAACTACATATAATATTCATACAAAACTGTTATAAAATCTATATAATAACAATACATATACTTCGACTATATACATCATCTATACAATACCGATGCACGTTTAGTAATAAACCCATTGTCATGATCCGAACTAGGTTCTGACTGTGAGAGGCTTCTCCAATCCACTGTGGACCAAAGACCACACCCTGAACCTAACCAAACACCATACACCGCCCAACAATGACTGAATTTCAAACTTATAACAAGATAACACAAGTTCAGTTCAAAAAATAAAAGATATGTATATAACCGATAATAAATAACCGATCAAACACATCCAACCAATATCCCCAAGTGCCCAGTTATCTAACAAAGCCTCTATGCAAAAAGAACTAAAAAATAGACTTGGTCGGGACATGTCTCTAACTCAGACAATAGCAATGATAATGATAATGATAATGATAATGATAATGAAAACTCTCAATCTTAATCTATGATAAGAACTAATGAAATATCTAAGTCTTTCGAATAGCACTTCACTACAGCGAACCGACAAACTGAGTTGATCCACCTAACTCTGCACAGGAAAAGTAGAGGTATCTCCGACGCCTCAATCATTTTGAAATACAACGTTCAGAAATGATTATTAGGTTGAGCACTAGCATGTAACTCAGGAATAAGGATAACATAATGTCGTGGTCCACAGTTCAAAATCATTCAAATTTAATACACATAATCAAATGTATATACATATATATATATATATATATATATATATATATATATCATATCTCGGGATAGGGAAAAGGCTTAACATGCACTTTAAAACTTTAGCCTGGATTATGTAGCTCAACCGTCATATCATAAAAAGGCACCCACAGGCTATATGGGCCCAGATCTACCCCAGCTAGTAAGGCCCCAGTGCGTGTGGCCGCACGAACCAGAGAGTATACACATGCACTATGGGGGACTCGAACCTCCCGGCTTATCAAGGTGACACAAACCCCCAATCATGTAATATAATATATGAGACTCAAACCTGCTGATCATATTATAATAATAAGGGAGACTCAAACCACTCGGTATTTGGACCCCCGCATCGATAACCGCAATTTTCAGTATTGGTCCCTCGGGACCTCCAATTTCATGACTCAGATACACACCCCTTATTAAATCCCAATTAAACCATTTATCACAAATTCTTATTCATTAAAACATGATACACATTTAGGCATACATTATTGGTATCGTCATACCAACTACACTTGTAAGGTAACATCAACATCTCGAAACACTTTTATTATTTGGGGAAATCCATAGCCCCTTGGTTCAAATATGCATTAGCTTATGGAATTACACAACCCCATATAGTTCAATTAAAAATCATTATGCTTCATTGACTTTTCAGACTATGCAATAGTTCAAGAGTAGTTCAATATGCATGCTTTTTATATCCAAAACCAATTTTGCATTATGGGGTTAAGGTCATTACCACTTTAAAAGTCACAAGTTGGATGACATCACAATCCCCCCATTTATTCACTTACCCATGCATTAAACAATTTTAAAACCATAATTAAAGCATGAATTGTCATAGGTAAACCATGAAAAATATTGTTCCTTAACAAACATTTAAAACCCTCAACGCATGTTTCAAAACCATTATCAATACCATATGAGCGACATTTTAAAACATATGATTTTAACAAATTAGTAATTAGGGAATAATAACATGCCTGAAATACCCAAAATTATGGAGAGAACCAACCCTTGAGCCCTTAGATGACCTACTTCTTGGAAACCCTAAGTATGCATGCTTGAGAGACTTGAGAGAGAAGGAAGAATATTTGGAGTGGGTTATCGATGAAAATAGGGCCCCAAGTATGTTTATAGGTCGGGGTTATTATTGGGATAAAAGAAAAATATCTAAATACCCCCATTTAAAAAGCTAAAAAATAAACATTCAGCCATTATAGGTCTCATAATGACTCATCACGATTCATTACGACTGGACTTCATTAGTCATTGTCAGGATAGTGTCACCAGGCATACCCATTGTTGATCTTACTACTCGTACACCATGACTTGTAATGGGACTCTACGACTCATGGTGTTCAGTAGTAGTCAACATAAAAGCCAATTGGGGTGAACAGTTGACATCCTACGATTTGCACAAAATGACTCATAGAGAGTCCTCACCACTCGTAGTGAGTCACTCGTACTAAGAGAAGAACTTAGCTACACACACTCTGGTTAGGTTAGGATTTGAGTCCAACAGCTCATTATGGGCCTTTACGGCTCGTGTACCTAAGTCGTACTCAGGAAATAACTCAAGAACCATTCACTGGACACCTTACGACTAGGGTCATATGACTCATCAAGACACCCTACAACTCATAAGGTGAGTCATAGTCAGGGAAGTGAGGATAAAATTTTAGAAATTTTTAAGGACCAACACCTGGGATGTTTAGTTCTCCCCCCTTAGGATCATTCGTCTTCGAATGATAGGTTAAGGAAATTATTTATACAATTTAACCCCAAACACAATCACACTTACCTTTAATAAAGACAAAAACAAAGATATTAAGGAATTCCCAATTTCCTTTAACAAAGTCAGAAAAGAAAGATGCTAAGATCACACATACCTTAAGCATGATTTACCAGAATAGGGAATAAGAACGGATACTTGGACTTTATGTCCTCCCCAGCTTCCCAGGTAGCTTCCTTAAATTTTTTGTTTGTCCAAAGAACCTTTACTGAAGCCACGTCCTTCGTCCACAATCGACGAACTTATCGATCCAAGATCTCCACCAAAACTTCCTTATAAGACAAGGAATTTGAAATGACCACACCTTCCAAAGGAACAACCAACAAAGGATCACCCATGCACTTCCTCAACATCGTGACATGGAAGACCAGATAAATGCAGCTCAAACTAGAAGGCAATTTCTATTCATATGCAATATTTTCAACCTTCTTCAATACCAAATACGGATCAACATAATGGTGACTGATCTTTCCTTTCTTCCCAAACTGCATCACGCCCTTCATGGAAGAAACCTTTAAGAACACCCAACCACCAGCATTAAACTCCAACTCCCTCCGTCTCACATCTGTGTAGGACTTGTAGTGACTTTGGGTGGTCTTAAGCCTATCTCGAATCACCTTCACCTTTTCCATGGCTTGGTGAATCAAATCAGAGTCGAATAACATAATTTCACCAACCTCAAACCATCCAATAGGAGACCTACACCTCCTACCATACAAAGCCTCAAATATAGCCATACCAATGCTAGAGTGATAACTATTGTTGTAGGGAAATTCTATGAGAAACAAGTGGTCCAACTACCACCATAGTCAATCACACAAGATCTGAGCATATCTTTCAATGTTTGAATGACCCTCTATGCTTGCCTATCTTCTTGTGAGTGGAAAGTGGTACTAAGGCTCACCTTAGTCCCCAAACTTCTCTGAAAGAAATGCCAAAAGTAAGAAGAGAACTGAGTACCTCAATCAGATATGATGGAAACTAGAGCACTATGCAACTTCACAATCTCTTCAATGAGCAACTTGGCATGATCCTCAAAGAGAAATTATTCCTTACTGGCAAGAAGTAAGTATACTTAGTCATCCTCTCTACGATGACCCAAATAGAATCAAACCAATTTCAAGACCGCGGGAGACCAATAACATAATCCATGTTAATTACTTTCCATTTCTACACAGGCAGCTCAATTTCTTGGAACAGTCCACCAGGCCTCAAGTGCTCCACTTTCACTTGCTGAAACACCATGCACTTAGCCATAAAATTAGCCACATATCGCTTCATATTATTCCACCAATAAATCTCCTTAAGATCATGATACATTTTTGACAAACCAGGATAAACGTATAATGCGACTCATGAGCCTCTACCAAAATTCTTCCTCGCAACCCACTAATATTGGGAACACATAATCTACCTTGGTATCTCACGATACCATCACCACCAATCTCAAAATTCATCACGTTCTATGAGCCCCTCATCCTTGATCTACATCAAGATAGGATCTAAAATTTGCTTCTCCTTCATCTCCGCACCAAAAGATAACTTCGCCACCTCTTGAAAAATCTACCACCATCCTCGAAATCCATAAGACAGACTTTAAGATTAGCGAGACGGTGAGTGTCCTTCACCAAATCCCACTTTTCCTTGTCTACATGAGATAAGTTCCCCATGGACAACCTTCTAAGAGCATCAACAACCACATTAGCTTTACCTGGGCGATGTGGAGAGTCTTGTCATAGTCCTTTAGCAACTCAATCCAACTCTTTTGCCTGAGATTTAGCTCCTTTTAAGTGAATAAGTATTGTAGGCTGTTATGAACAGAATAAATATCAACATGGACTCCAAAGGAGTTAAATCTCATGAACCTTTGACTGCCTAGAAGCATATGCAACCACCTTACCATGAAACATCAATACACAACTCAGCCCCATTAGGGATACATCACAATAGATAACAAAACCATCAGTACCATCACGTAGAGTCAAAATCAGAGCCAAATTCAACTTATCCTTCAAATTTTTTAAACTACCCTCAGAAGTATCAGACCACCAAAACTTCACCTTCTTTTGAGTCAACTTAGTCAATGGGGTAACAATAGAAGAGAAACTTTCCACAAACCTTTTATAATAATCGGCTAAATCCAAAAAGCTCCAAATGTCAATTGTAGTCGTGGATCTAGGCCACTTCTTCACCACCATAACTTTTTGTGGATCCACCATGATCCCTTCACTAGAAAAAAACTGACCTAGATAGGTCACAACATCATACCAGAACTCACACTTCGTGACTTTGCATACAACCGCTAATCTTTTAAGGTTTGCAACACAAGGCACAGGTGATCAAAATAATCCGCCTCACTCTTAGAATACAACAAAATATCATCAATAAATACAATTATGAATAAATCCAAAAACTGATGGAATACTCGATTCATGAGGTCCATAAATGTTGTTGGGGCATTAGTCAAATCAAAGGACATCACCAAAAACTCAAAATGATCATATCGAGTTTGAAAAGCAGTCTTAGGGATATCTAATTTCCAAATCTTCAACGGATTGTAACTCCGGTCGAACATCAATCTTGAAAAATGCTTAGTACCCTGAAGCTGATCGAAGAGATCATTGGTCCTAGAAAGCGGATACTTATTCTTCACTATCACCTTATTCAACTGGCAGTAATCTATACACATCCAAAGGAACTCATCCTTCTTACGCATAAAGAAAATCGTAGCACCTCAAGGAGAAACACTATGTCAAATGAAACCATTATCTAGAAGATCTTTCAACTGCTTCTTGAGTTCTTTCAACTTAGCCGAAGCCATTCTATAGGGAGAGATAGAAATAGGATGAGTGTTCAGAAAAATATCAATCCCTAATCAATTTTTCTATCGGGAGAAACACCAGGAAGATCATCAAGGAATACCTCAGGAAACTCACAGACCACAGGGACAGATTGCAATAAGGGCCTTCTGGCCTAGAATCCTTAACATGTACTAAGTGATAGAGACACCCCTTAGAAATTAACTTTCGGGCTCTAAGATACGAAACGTACCTTTCCTTAGGCACTAGGGAACTACCTTCTCATTCAATCATTAGCTCATAAAAAAAGTGAGAACTGACCCTTTGAGTCCGGCAATCAAGTAATGCATAGCACGAATGCAACTAATTCATCCCCAAAATCACATCAAAGTCTAACATGTCCAACTCTATCAGATCTACCAATGTCTCCCTACCACTAACAGACATCACACAATCCCTAGAGGACTTTCTATCCATAATAAAGTCACCTACCGGGGTGGACATAGAAAAACGATCTGAAATACACTCAAGATCAAAATCAAAATGAATAGTCACATAAGGGGTCACATAAAAGAGGGTAGATCCAAGATCAAGTAGAAACTACACATCACAAGAGAAAAGTTTAAGCATAGCAGTAACAACATTGGGGGATGCCTCAGAATCCTGGCGAGTGGAAAAAGTGTACAGACAGTTCCGACCAGTGTCGGGGCCATAAACAGAAGTAGCACTCTCTGGTTCTAGAGCTAACGAAGTAGCAACAAGGATCTTATTTGCCCTAGAAGAAACCCTGGAAGGACAACCCCTCTGCATATAACCAATCTGACCATATTTAAAGTACTTGTTCCTTCCCTCTTCCCAAACACCACGATGTACTTGACCATAAAATATACAAAGAGGATATGATAGAGCTGACTGAGCCCCACTAGCCTGTGGCTGGGCACCCTGCGCTCTGGAACCAACACTATTATAAAAACTACGATCACTCGATGACTTTGGATAAGGAGCATTAGCATTAAGTAGGAACTAAAATTTTCCTACTTATTCTTAGATAATTTTCTACCATCTCTACCACATTGCTGCTGGCCTCCACCTTGATTTGAATACCAAAACTTCTTATTTTGCCTTTTACTCATCTTTGCTTGCTTTGTCTTTTCATCTTCCACTTGTTGCATATACTCCACAAGTCTAGATATATATATATCCTTGTTTAACAAGGCAACCTTGATCTTCAAAATTAACTAATGGGACAACCCAGAAATGAACTTTCTTATTCTATCCTGCATGCTAGACACAAATTCTTGAGCATATTGCGGTAACTGATGAAACTTCAAGAAATACTCTTTTATCGTCATCCTTTGTTAGTTTAAGTTCATGAATTCCTCATCCTTTACCTCCCTTAACTCCTAGAAAAGAAGTGATCAAGAAAAGCACTAGAGAAGTCATTCCATAAAGCAGACTCAATATCATCACCCCTAGAATGATCCTATTTCTCATACCACTGGTACGCCATATCCTTCAGCTGATAGGCAGCGAGCTCCACACCCTTCAAATCAATAACATGCATCACATAAAAAATCTTTTTCATCTCATCAATAAAATTTTAAGGATCTTTCTCAACTTTAGAACCAGTGAAAGTTGGAGGGCCCAATCTCATAAATTGGCCAAATCTAGCAGCCTCAGATGATGGAACAACAAAAGCAACACTCTTAGTCTAGAAGGCCACCAATTGGGTAAGCAAATGAATCGACTAACAAAACTCAATATTAGAAACATCAACTTGAGGTGTTCGAAGAGGGATAGGAGGAACCGGTGGGACTCCATTAGAGCATTCAGAAGTAGCAACCCTAGACCGGTTCTGAACTCCTTGAGTAGGATGAGTTTTGTCCATATTGTCCTTATACGGGACATAAGAGTTTCCACGAACATCAGATCTTCTAGGAGTCATGATCTGAAAAGAGAACATACGAGGATTAGAGGAGATTTCAAGACCTTAGACTCTATAGATAGAAATAGAACAACAATAAATAAAAATATTCCTAAATGCCTCGTAGCCTCTATATTATAAGTGTGGCGCGTTACACTTCCATAAAAGAGACTCTACTTGACACAGCTTTGTGGACACCAAATGACACCAAACCTACGCTCTGATACCAACTTTGTCATAACCCAAACCAGGGTCTATCTATGGTGGGCATCTCTAATTCACCGTGGACTAAAGACCCCCCTCTGAACCTAACCAACTATCATACACAACCCAATAATGGCTGAATTCTGAACCTATAACAAGATAGCACAAGTTTAGTTCAAACAATAAAAGATATGTATATAACTGATAACTGGAAACTGACCAAACACATCCAACCAACATAACCCAAGTTCATACTAATCCAACCAAACCTCTACGCAAAAAGAACCAAAAACTAGTTTTGGTTGGGACATGTGCCCGACTCTAACAATGACAATGATAATGATAATGAAAACTCTCAATCCTAATTTATGATAAGAATTGATTAAATGTCTAAGTATTTTTAAGAATGGAAGCTCACCACTTCACCACAACAAACCGATGAACTAAGTCGATCCACCTAACTCTGCATAAGAAAAGTAGAGGTATCTCTGATGCCTGCATCGCGTGGGGATACAACGTTTAGAGATGGTTAGTGGGTTGAGTACTAGCATATAACTCAGAAATAAGGATAACATAATAACGTGATTCACAATTCACAATCATTCAAATCCAATGTTGTAATACCCCCGAAAAATCTAAACCAATATTAGTGCCATGTTTCAAGCTCATGCATAGTACATCATGGTTATTTTATAGTTTTATGAGCAAGTTAGATATATATTAAGTCTTCAAATAACTCCCAGCTATCAGACGAATTAAAACATTCCTTACCAATTGAATTCTTGGAAAAGATATTGCTATAGTCAACTTTAAATGAGCATATCTCCCATTATACTATGAATTTTTGAGCTCATGACCTACCAACAGATATATAATTGAATTATATTTTCAACGATACCAATTTCGCCTAAATTTGATGTCTAAGCAAAACGTTATACCCATTTTACTCTGGCATGTCCGCTTGGCAAATGAGTAATGACATGAGCTGAAGACTTATCACAAGTCTAACGGCTTATCAGCCCATGTCGTCAGGCTTAGACAGAAATCCAAAAATTCCAGCTCCGTGGTGATGAACTGGGCTATGAGCTATCACAGATCTGACGATTTATCAACCTTGGTTGTCAACTGATAATTTCAGCAAATGAGAGGTGATTTTGTGGGGGTATTTTGGTCTTTTTCTCTCACTCTAAACACGGTATTAAAGCCCTGAGAAGGCTATTATCCCATTATTTTCTCATTCTCCTCAAGAATAAGAATATTCTCTCCCAAAGGGGTTAAAACCTAGTCAAGAAAAATCAAGAACAAGATGAAGAATTTCTTTAAGAACCTTAAAGAAACATTAGATCTCTTTCAAGATTCAAGTTGATTTCACCGCTAGTTTTCACGGATCTACAACCTAAGGTATGCTTAGTGTTCATCCATGGAGCTCAAGAATCAAGTTTTAAAATCATGAATTGTGATTATCTTGTTGTGTTATGATTATGTTCATGATGATGATTTTTATTTGGGTTTCAAGATAGTATCTTAATGTATTTTCATGAAGTATGTGAGCATGTTAGTTGAAATCCTTGAATTTGGGTGGTTGAGATTGCTAAATTGATAAGTACACCTATGCCCAAAGTTGTGCATGTAAGGTGTTTGATAAAATGCCTAGAATGATAGAAATCATGTATTATAACTTAGGGGTGAACTATATGATAAATTCATGCTAGTATATTATGTTCAAAGGGCTCACATGTTATTGTTGTGCAATATATGTGTTAATGAAATATACATGATGATTGGAGAATGGATTCCTAGTGTGTCTATATGCATTCCATGTTATGTACAAGATCATGATTATGAAGTACCTCATGAGTTATTCCCAATTATTATAGTATGAACTATTAATGTTGGTCACGTATTCAAGAATGTCTAATATTGTCAGTTTCCTTTCTACGAGTCCTGTGGGTACTTGTATTCGATAATTTAGTTGTGTGCCTAGAGCCATGTCATGTTACACGATACTCTCAGTCAAGCCATGATCCATAGAACTCAGTCATCCATGTGACTCAGTAAATCTTAGAAATCTCAGTAGTTCAGTAATCTCAGTGATTTCAGTATTCCAAGTAAAATCTCAGTAACTATATTACTCTCAGTCAGTCCTCAGACATCAGTACTGTCACACCTCGAAATATCATCTGGAGATGCTACACGGTGCCCAAGGCTACACGTAGCCTCAAGCTAACCCTTTAAGCCAAAACACTACCCTTGGGTTCCAACACAACAACATACACGCTACGCTAAGGATATATATATAAGTACATATCATATCACATCGCACATGGCATAAAATATCGTTAGACTGTACATATATGGAATGTCTATACACAAACCAACCCAATAATACAATAGTCTGACATTGCCTCTATACATCAAAATCAACGAGCCATTAGGACAAACCCCCAACTGACTCAACAGACCAAAGGAATCACAAAACAACAACACCAAAACTAGCAACTTGGTCCTCGAACCATGAGGACTCACCACTGAAGGAACGTAGATGCGGCACTTGAATATCACTGTCGCAGCTGCGGCTGAGTACCTGAACCTACATCATGGTAAGAATGTAGCCCATAGAGAAATATGTGGGTCAACACAAGATACGTACTGAGTATGTGTGGGAGCATGCAAAATATAAATAATATCATAAATTTTGTAAAAACGTACATACGGACCATAATGGCACACACATCTTAGATAGGAAATATAGGAGACAAACCTCATAAATTATTATAGATCATCATAGGCAACTTGACTTACCACATCAAAACTCGGAGTGACTCGGTATCTCAATAAACATGACTCTTATGGACAGGGGAGTTTCCTATAACCGACAACCCCATGTGAGCTACGTGGAATACCAATGTTTGAAACCCCCGTCGATGGGAGCGTCATACTCTTTGCCAGGGATTACGACCTTAAAACTACAATAATCACAATCGGGCTCTCTGGCTAATAATATCATCATCAAACAACCCTACGAGGGTACATAGGTTTGGGAAAATACCAAATTTCCCTTTGGGTGCTAAGTACTACTCCCCGACAAGCTCAGAACGCGTTAGGAAATCCACCACAACATCACAAGGGTCTATCATAAAGACCAAATCAAATCTCTTTCTCATTTATCAAATCATATCAATTTGTGGATTCCTAACTCAACACATTTTAGCTCAAAACATTTTAATCTTCCTCAACATCAACAAGGTATCAATGTATTGAACCATAACCGACTCGACATTTGGACAAGGATATAAAGACTCAATACATAATATTTTCAACAATTTAACTCATCAAAACCATCTGGAAAATACCAAAACTCATTGCAACTTCAATATCAATATTTCTCAATTTGTCATCCATTGAGACATCAACCTATAGTAGGGATATAGAATTTTCAATATCAATTATAAATTCATAATAAGGAAATAGTGGAATGATAGTATAAATCAAAGCTTAACAAATTAAATTATCATACTCTCATAATCAAATACTTTTTGGACATAATTTCATCTCTACATCATACACATATCGGATGGCATAATCCCATAGCTCATGGACAATAATATAAGATATAAAACCATATTTTCAATTCATGGTAAAACATGTAAAATCTCATGTCAATGTAATTCAACAAAAATACCGGGCACAAGATCGAAAGGATAATCTTGCTCAAAGCCCCACCTACCTAAAAATGGAAGATGAATATGAACTTCCGACTCCAGAACTTTATTCACGAAAATAAAGGGTACTTCTCGAAGCCCTTAACATGATCAACTCGAATCCCAAATCAATTTAAAATTTCTACGGTTCAATCAAGAGACATAGAAGGATGAAATTTGGAGTAGTAGGGTTGGGGTTTGAGCCTTCGGAAATTTTGGAGAAAAATGAGCTATTGAATTCTCTTAATGGACTTAAATCCATGGTTTACCCGGATGGATTGGAGTGTGAATGACCAAAATACCCTTAAAAATCAAATAACGTCAAATCTATCCTTTGGTGGACTATTTTGATAGGCTGAAGTAGATCGACCATAACTTTTTGCTCCGATGGCCAAATTGGATGAAACCAATTTCATTGGAAAGAGTTATATAGTAACTCACCCAGATCATTATGTACAAGGAGTTATGATCATTTGAAATTGACCCTAAAATTTGCTTGGCCTTAGTATTTTTTTCTGCACATTTACTGTTCACCACTATTCACGGTTAGATCGGAATGATCATAACTCATGCTCGAGTGTTCGTTTTGGATGATCCATATATCGTTGGAAAGCTTATTTGATGTTCTACGCGATGAAGGGTCACATATCCAGAAATTCCATATAGAAAAATTATTAATCATGATAAAGAATAGAATTCAACACATTTTCGTTCGAGATCTTAACGGAAAAATTTTTCGGGGCATCATAAGTACATTCCGTCAGTCAACGGAACTCAGTAAACTCAGTTTAGCTCTGCTAAATAATACTTCTAGTATCAGTTCAGTTAATCAGTTCAGCTCAACTAATCAGTTTAGTGTCTTTCAGATGGGAGTAGAATTCAGCACCGAGCGATCCTAGGGATGGAGACTCACCCGCTATAATAGGACTGAGATCCCTAGAAGAAATCCCTAAGTTACAGAACTACGTAGGTACAAGATGTCACCCGATAGATAGGACTGACAAACTCAGGGATCACCCGTTAGCACATTTAAATGTATAGGACTGATCCCAAGGGTCACCCGCTAGATTAGGATTTACTTTACAACAGTTGTCTTTACCAGTGGCGCGGTACTGACACCCTTCTAATTGGGGTTACAGTTTGGACCCCAGACTAGCTAGAAAGGGGCATATCGGTTAGATGTATACATCCCACAGTTTTAGTTACAGATTCAGGACTGTCAGATACATTTAACTCAGCTCAGTAGTACAGATTCAGGACTGTCAGATATAGTCAATCCTTATCATTATCAGTAGACCTCGGGATCACCCATTAGACAGGACTGATCTCAACTATGGTCAATCAGTATCAGTAACATCAATTCAGAGATCACCCGCTAGGTAGGACTGATCTCAAACTAAGTCAAATCATCTTTATTATCATTATACTCAGAGATATCCCGCTAGATAGGACTGATCTCAAATTCAGTTACTCCATACAGAGCGAAACTCAGATAGTTCCATCAGAACTTAGACTGTCAGATACAGTCGCTCAGTATCAGTTACATCAGTTATGTCAATCATCACAGTCATATCAGGTATATCAGTCATCATAACTCACCTTATCAGTATTCAGTTTCAGAACTGTTAGACATAGTCAATCAGACCAGTTTTTCATAATTCAAACTGTCAGAAATAGTCGTTCATCTACTCAATAATGCAGTATCAGTTCCTCACTTAGTAGTGACTTACATATTAATATCATTGAACTCAGTCCTTTATTATCTCAGTATCAGTACACTCATGTTGTCAGCATTCAGACTCAGTAGTCAGTATCACCACGAGTTCAGTTATAGTTACTTATGCATGTATGTATTCTTACGTTCATATCAGTCAGCACTGTTCATGCCCATAAACCCTTTGCATTTAGCCTACCTCACTCGTATACTCAGTACAACTCAAGCACCATTCACTAGACACCTTATGACTAGGGTCATATGACCCATCAAGACACCCTACAACTCGTCGGGTGAGTCATAGTCAGGTAGTGAGGATAAAATTTCAGAAATTTTTAAGGACTTGAGATGTTTCTACCATATATCGCAAAACTCTACAGTTACTATATAGTAAATAACCCATACATCTCAACCCTATACATTTCACATACAATACTGATACTTGTCCTATACAATAATAACACATAAATTATATACAATACTGAATATATAGATACAAGGCATACACAACGTACCTTAAAATGAGATGGTCTGAATATTCTTCTCTTCAAATGAACATAAATTATTTTTCTTTTCTTTTTCGGGGATTAAACATCAACTTCACTATCCCGTGATCGAATTCTTTTTCTTTTTTGATTTTTTGGGAGGAACAACAGGAGCTCCTTCATCCTTCACGCATATCTTTTTCTTTTCTTTATATGATTTTTTTTTTGTTGTGGCCTTGATGGACCAACAAACACTTTACTTTGAGACCTAGTAATTCGATTAGGAATATTACTTTGAGATGTATTTTTTTTATAGCAGACGGTGAATGACCTTGAGATCGAGTCACTTGATTAGATGGAGTACTAAGTATTTCTGCAGCCTTTTCTAATAATTTAGGAGGATGAACATTCTTCGAATCATTCAATTGAACACCAAGAGTTGGTTATTCAACAATATCATCATCATTAAAAATAAATTTGGGATCAAATTTTATCCCTTTACCAACCAGTTTCAAAATAATGTTAGTTTTGCTCTTTAACATTATTACAACATATTTAATCATTATCTATAATGATTACGATGCAGAAAAAAATAGACACAAATTTCACACTAAATCAAGATGCACGTAAATATGAAAGTAGAGAAGGTAGAGAAAATCTTATTCGAATGAGAAATTAGAGAAGAAGAGAATAAGAGAAGAAATCTTATTTCGAAAAGATTAATAAAAAATAAAAATTGCACTGAAGTAGTTGAATTTTTCTTTCTTTTAGCTACTAATTAAAAGATAGGAGTTACTGGATTTGGGCCATATATCCAAATGGCTAATAAAATGAATGATAACTTACATAAATCTCTAAATCTTTAAGTGATATTACATAAAATTTTAATTATTTTGTTAATTACATTTTATCACGATTTTTAAAATGGTGATACATATGTTATAAGGTGATACATATAAAAAATTAATACATTTGAAACTGACAAAGATATTTATTTAAAGAAATAATAGATTTTCTTTTATTCATTGTATTCTTTTATTGAAGGAAAAATATCTAATTTTTCTCCTTTTTTAGATTTAATTTAAGTGTTTTAATTATGTTTTTTTTCGTCTTTAATTATGAAAGATATATTTTTTTCATCCTTTTTATCTTTTCCGTCTTTAATTTCATTGTTAACTTTAGTCTGTTTTTTTAGAGTTAATTTTAATTATGTTTCAATTATGCTTTTAGTCTCTTTTTTTTTAAAAAAAAAATATTATTACTTTTGTTTCCTGCACTAACTACATCATTACCTTTCATTAATAACATATGAATCGTCCAATAATTGAAATAAATAATTGTATCTATCATATGAATCACCATAATACCATATATATCACTCATTAATATCGTATGAATCACTCAATAATAGAAATAAATAATTGTATTTGCCATATGAATCACCATAATACAATATGTATCACCCATTAATGTCATATGTATCACCCGTTAAAATCATACAAAATGTATTTATCGTATGAATCACCCTAATACTCATATAATGATATCATGTTTATCATTTATATGAATCACCATTAAAAGAATAAACATGTATGAATAGCCAAATAAATTTATATATGTAACAATAGATTTTTAAAAAAAATATGGGAGAGATTTTAGGAGAGGAAAAAAAGTTGCATGCATTAATGGAGGAGGAAAAAATCAGGAAGGAAGATGATTTAAGCATTAATGGAAGAGAAAAAATCAGGAAAGAAGATGATTTAATTGTTGATAATTAGGGAGATATTTTAGGGAAGAAAATCTTTGAAAAAAAATAGCTTGAATGAGTTAATAGTGGAGTAAAAGTAGGATGTGAGGTTTTGTTAATATGTATCAAGGGTAAAGTTGAAAATTGAAATTTTATGTAACATTTTAAAAAGCAAGGAATATTAGGTAATATAGTCTCTTAAATGTGAAATTTGTGTAATTTAACAATAAAGTCCGAGTGTTGTTTATGTTCGATAGGTTAAAATTGGGTCATTTCTTTTTAAAATAACTAGCCCGTATCTTTTTTCCTTTAAAGTATTTAAAAAAACTCAAATGATAAAACAAATAAAAATGATGAAAGCCAAGAACAGTGTAGTAAGCCAAGATAACATTTCAGGAAACTAGAAAACGGTAATCAATAAGTTGAAAATTAGAGCCCCTTTGGTCATGAAAATTTCTCTTTTTTTTCGAAAAAAAAATTTGAAGTTGAAAATTGTGATGTTTGGCCATGAAAATTCAAAAAATAATTCCAAAAAAGTTTTCTGAAAAAGGAAAACAGGTTTTTAGTGTTTTCCCAATTTTCAACTCCAATTCCAACTTTTATTGTTATTAACCCCAATCTTTTAAATTTTTATATAAAACTTTCCTTATAACATTACTTTTTCAATATTACATCTATAGTTTTAAAGAATAAAATAATTATAATTTCAAACTTAATGCTATCCCAATTAATATATATCTCTTTTTCTCTCTCTCATAATTATTATTTTTCCTTATTCAAGACATTATTTTACTGCTAATGATCCTAATTACTATAATATACTAATACTAATAATAATAATAATAATTTTTCTATTGTGATACGGACGTTTAAGGAATTATAGTCATGCAATTAATAATGAATAATCATTTTTTGTATTTATGGAATTAATAAAGTTGTAGCAGATTAGTTTACCACTGCCACAAATTATTCTCATTTTTAATTTAATTATATATATATTATATTGTGTACATCTTTATTATACTATTCAAATATAAATAGGTTATACCATATATATGCTAAAAATATAAATCGATGATACATATTTTACATAAAAAAATATGTCCAATTTAACAAACTTATACCTTAAACTGCAACTGCAACCTTTATATACCATAATACTTGGTATCTTTATACACAAAGTATTATATTTATACACATAAATATATAAAGTATTATATTTATAACATAAATATACAAAGTATGTTATATATGAAGTTTATACCATATACTCACATATAAATATAGAAAGTATAAAGAAACATACTAAGCATATTTATATATTTATGGTATATGATATAATATACCATAAATATGCAAAGTATGTTTTACATAGAAATAATTTATTCACATACAGTAAAAAATTTTATGTATAATAAAATTAAAGAAATAAATTAGCGGCATCCTAATATTTAATATCAACTCATCATTTCCTATTTTTTAGGAACGGAAAATAAAGGAAATAAATTAAATAAAATCTTAAAAAGATAAATTTGTTTGAAAGATAATATTTGTTACCTAAAAAATAGAAAACATTGATTTATTAATATAACATCCATATTTAAGATTTTCAAATATGAGAACCGGCTATTAATGTAAATATTATATATGTCATAATTGAAATTCATTAAATATGGTCATATATATGTAATTATTTTTATAAAAGTGGCTAATTGTGTTCTTTTCCGTTAGTAGATAAATTTTAATTTTGGTGATTTTGATAATTTGTAAAAGTTGGGGCATAAAATCATATTTAAAAAAGTTTTTTCAAAAGTAAAAAAATAAATTCAAAAAAGGCATGGCCAAATACAACTCCAACTCCAACTTCAATTCTAACTTCAAAAATTTTTAATTTTCATGGTCAAACGACTACTAAATATGCTGACAGATTATCTTTTGTCCACATATATAAACTTAGGCTATTTATTTCAAAATTAACTACATATATCCTTTTTTCCTAATAAATAATTCTTAATTATAAAAGTGCTGGAAACTATTTAGGTGCCAAGGATTTAAGTTCATTTTAACTAACCGCTTAACGGACTAGTTCTAATGTAATACACCTAAATTGTTTCACATTCTCTATACATTGAGAAGCTTCTTAGGTGCAATTCATCCCATACCGACCTACAAATTCTTCAGTTTCTAAATGACTTACTTTGCAGCTGATATTATTTATATACAACGTTCCTTAATTGTTTATGAATAGTAGTTCTTCTGTTTAGTATAAGTCGAATTTGCTCACACAGTTCTTGTCCGTCATGTGCAGACTTGGCTTGGGGTGTGACGCTATTACTATTAGATAGAGTAATTATTTACTACTTATCATTAAAAAAAATATATATATAATCAAATTTTCTTGATCTCATAAATTAGATAAGGACATCAAACAAGCGTTTTTAGCATGAAAATCAAGATTATGAAAATAGGCTTTACTTTTTGTTGTGGGAGGGGGGGGGGGGGGGGGCGGGGGGGGGGGGGGGGGGTTGTCCTGATTTTCTTATTAAAATTAAGTTTTTATTTTTTTGGAAGAAAAATAAAAGTAACGATAATTACTTTTAATTTTTCTAAAAGAAAAATATAATTCTTTTCCGAGGAATGGTTTTGGATATCTATAAATAGAAGACCCCTTCTCATACCATAACACAATATCATTCACAATGTAGGCTTTAAAGATTTTTTGTTTAGGGGAGATTTCTCTCAATAGGTTTTATGTTTTTTAATTTTATTTTTAATATATAAGTCGTTTGGCCAAATCATATAAATAATATGTCCTTTTAGTATATTTTTATTTGTCATCTGAATTATCACCATATTAATTTGCAAACCATAAGCTTCCACGTGACGTCCTCTCGATTTCGAATCCAACAAGTGGTATCAGAGCCTATGATTCAAAGATTCGATGATTTGATTAAGGATAGTTTAAGATCAAAGTTGCAATCAATTGGATGATAAGGAAAATTTTTGTCCAACTACATGTGGAGAACAAGTTTCAATCATATTTTCAACATTCCTATTGTTGCATCTTTAAAAATCAAAATAAAATATTAATTTTTAACTCATTTTTAATCATGATATTTTAAACTTTATTTTTAATCATGACAAGCAACAATTATGAAGATTATATAAAGAACGAAGTTCATGCATGTGATGTGAAGAAGGCGGATCAAGTGAAGAAAATCAAGCCAAAAAGGAAAGATTTGTTGGGGGGTTTTACCCTGATTTTCTTACCAAAATTAAATTTTTATTTTTCCTTGAAAGAAAAATAAAAGTAACCATAATTACTTTTATTTTTCCTAAAATGAAAATATAATTCTTTCCCATATTTGACTAACCTTATTTTGGAGGAATGGTTTTGGACATTTATAAATAGACGGCTTCCTTCTCATACCATAACACAGTAGCATCCACAATATAGTCTTTAAAGAATTTTCGCTTAGGGGAGATTTCTCCCAATAAGTTTTAAAAATTTTTAATTTTATTTTTAATATATAGGTCGTTTGGCCAAATCATATCAATAATATATCTTTTTAGTATATTTTTATTTATCATCTGAATTATCACCGTATTTATTTGCAAACCATAAGCTTCCGCATGACGCTCTCTCAATTTCGAATCCAACACTTTCAAGTATTTTTGACAACTCTTTAGTTTCACTTTTTATGATGACACCTTTAAGACATAACATTAATTTAATATCGTAATTTTTTTTAATGATGTTGTAATATATCCTACATATCATTAATTTAATATCATAATATTTTTTTTAAAAAAACTACTTACTTTTTATATGACACAAATTAAAATCACATAAATAAATTAAAATTAATAAAATATTAAATAATGGTTCTCTATCCTATGCACGATTCTGATGCATCAGTTATTGTGCTTGTTTTTTAACAAGTATTTTGAGAAATTCAATTAAGGGATAAGACAAAAAAAAAAATCAATTTTTCTTTGAAAAAAGGCAACAAAAAATCTAATCATTGAAAAGGGTGACAAATTTATGTTTAATGTTAAATGATGTTTGCTAATATGATCTAACAAAAAGAAAGAAAAAAAGTCGCCAGAACAAACAAACCCTGCGAACTCTTCTTCTTCCCTTTCCCCTTCCTCCTCATGAATACATTTATGTAGACACGTGTTGAACCTCCCAGACTTTAACCTATTTTTTAAAATTAAATATTAATTTATATTAAAAATATTTTTTAAATTTTTCTCCACACTTTTAACCTATTTTTTAAAATTGAATATTAATTTATATTAAAAATATTCTTTTAATTTTTACACGTGATTGTTAAACCTCCCCAAATTTTAATCTATTTTTTAAAATTAAATATTAATTTATATTAAAAATATTTTTTTAATTTTTATTTTATTTTTAATAGACTTCATTAAAAAAATTATGAAAAAATTTTAAAAATAAAATTACATTTTATATTTTTTTCCACCTAATGAGAAATATTTCAAAAACAAAAAATTTCTTCTAATTTAAATTTTAATGAATCAGCTAGTAATTTAACTCTCCCCATTTCTTTTCCAACCCCGCGGGGGTCTCTCACATCTCCCCCCTCTCCCGCCCCCCGCCCCCCGGCCCGCCCCATCTCTCACATCACACACCACTACACATGCACACACACATGCACTACATAAGAACTCACGCATACAGACAACCAAAGAGGAAAGAAGGAACAAAAAAGAAGACAAAGAGGAACAAAACAAAAAACAAATTAGAAAAGATTAATTTTATAAAATACATTTTTAATTAATATTTTTTTAATAAATATGTCAAACCTCAAATAAAATGAAACGGAGATGATAGTAATTAAAAGAACAACATTTATTGCTTTATCGTGATCATCAATATATACAGACAAACGTGAAGCCCGAGCCTGAGCCTGAGACTAACACTATCAATTAGGTCCCCAACAGCTCAAGTACATGACATTTCTCAAAGACTCTTCAGATTGCTTCAATTTCTGCTCCTTAAGTATTTTATTAGAAACAAATCTGGCAGATTTTCCAGAAAACCCCTTAGAAGCTTGATGAGTAGTATTATAAGCCTTAGTGAGATTAGCCTTGGCATGCTGGTGTAGTAGCCTCAGAGGGTAATTCCATCTAGCAAAACCTTGATCTTTTAATGCCTCAACTGCTCCAATGCTAGTTGCCACTATCCAAGCTCTTCTTGATGAACTCATTTTTCTTGAATCTTTGATGACGTTTGGTGTTTGATTTGATTTGTAAGGTTATAGAGGTCAGAGATATATACTTTTTTCCTTAATATAATGGAAGTGCAGTTACACTCTTTTATAGACAAGAAAGGTTGTAGGAAATTGGACAATAGTTGTGTGCGTGGGGGGGGGGGGGGGGGGGTGAGAGAATGCGGTGGAATGGGTATTTGCGGTGTCCCCTGGTTTAGAATGACAAGTGGTGTGTATGTGTTGGATGCGCAGAAAAGAAAGGCGGTTCAGTCAGTTTGTTACTCTCTGTATTTTGATTTACTTGTCACATGATTGGAATATTTATTTCACGTTTCGTTTTTTTTGGGTCATTTTTTAACATAATAGGCTCACTAAAAATATAATAATTTTATTATATTTTTATTAATTTATATTTAATAATAGATAATACTATCTTCGTTTTATTTATGTACCATATTTTTTTAATCTATTTTAAAAATATAGATTATATTTTTTTATTTGATAATTATTTAATAATATTATTTTCATTTTTATTGTTATTAGGTCCCACATAATAAGAAAAATAAAGTAAAAAGTAAACATTAAAGTGATTTTAAGAGGGACAATTTTGTAGATTTTATAAAGTCAATATTTATTTCTTAAATTTCGTATTCGGTCAAAAGACGACACATAAAATGAAACGAAGGCAGTAGTAACTTTATTGTATTATCTTTATTACTGTGAAGAATAGTTAATTAATGTTAAGAGTAAAACATGAAAAAAAAAAGACATTTTCTTGATTTGTCAAAAATGACAAGTAAAAAATAAACATTAAATTAAAAAAATAGTGACAAGTAAATTCGTACAGAGGAAGTATTAAGAAAATAATAATTTTTGTAATGGTTTTATCATGTTACCTCTATTAATAGATCTTTAGTAACAAATATTAGGAAAATAATTTGAAGAATAATTAATTAATGTGAAACGTAATACATGAAAAAAATATATTTTTTTATTGATGTAAAAAATGATAAATAGAAATGAAAATCAAATTTGAAAAATGGTACATGTAAATCTGAATGAAAGAAGTATTTTCATACTAAAAGTAAATATTTCCTGTATTTTTAAAAATGGCCTACTTTGACTTGACATGATATTTAACAAATAAAGAAGATTTTTAAATTTGTGGTTCTAAATTAAAGTTATGTCAAATGCATCAAAACGTCATTTGATCTTGGTCTTAAATATGTTACGCGAAAAGTTGAAATTAAAGTATTATCGAAAAAGGAAAGGGGTCATTCTTTTTAAACAAATTTAAAAAGAAAGTACGTCATTTTTTTTTGAAGTGGAGGGAGTTCAAAAGAATGACCTAGTTTGACTTGACACGGAGTTTAAGAAAATAAAGAAGACTTTTGAATCTTGTAGTCCTAAATTAAAATTATGTTAAATGTATCAAAATGTTCTTTAACCTTATGGTCTTAAACATATCACGTGAAAAGTTCAAATTAAAATATTGCCAAAAGGTAAGGGAGTCACTCTTTTGAAATAGATTAAAAGGAAAAGTGAATTATTCTTTTTGAAATCGGAGAGTAATATTTATCTCTATAAAAAATTAAGACATAATTAACTGTGTTTTTCATTTTTACGTTTAGTGATAAATATGGAATGGTATTAAGGTAGGCAAAGAAGGGTAAGTGTTTCCTCCGTTTAATAATACTTATTCATTAAATAAATGTCTAATAATATTTATCTAATTTAAAAATTAATGCATAATTTATTCATTTGCTTTCATTTTATCTTTACTATTAAATATTATTCATTTGTCACGATCCAAAAACGAGGGTCATGTTGGCATTTGTTGCAGCGTACCTTGACAACTAAGCGTATCACCCAAATTGATACAAAAGAGAAAAAAACAGAAATATACCAAGGTAAGGCTTATAGAACGAAGCCGAATCATATAAGTAATCATAATGATGTGGAAAGAACTTATCCAAAATATCAATCATGCCAAAATCAGGTGTCAATAGTATAAGAACTACTAATACAATCCAAGAGTCAAATACATCACAAAAATAATCACAAAGAAATAATATTTGTCTCCAAATACTAATAAAGACATAACTACTATAGAAAGATAGAGGTGAAATTCGGACGTATGAATGTCCAACTGCTACCTTGGAAGCTCCAACAAGCTGAGGCACAATCTAGCTAGGACCTGCACTGAAAGGGCGGAGTAGGCATGAGTACGGTCTATTTGTACTCAGTAGATATCATAATCTGACCAAATAAAGTGGTAAATAAAGCATACAAAATATACACTAAGGGCATGTCACCTGCAATCAAAAATTGTCCTACAATAGTAACCCACATCGCTTGCATTAACAGTTCTAATATATCACATACATACCAAGATAGAACACGAGTATGCATTATATCACCTATAAGTGGAACAAAGGGGGACATGCATATACAAGATTATCAAATACAAGTAAAAGAAGATAAGACAATTACATAAATGGCAAGTCAATACGATAATACAACACAATATAAGCACAATAAAGTAAGTGCAATGTATATAATATTGATGATGATGATGCACGAGGTCGTCGTACAACCTCCAGGATCGTCGCACGATCCCCGTATACATTTATGGAGCTAAAGCTTCCCGATGTAGGATCCATGGGGGGTTAACCTCTATACAATTTACATATCTCATATCTTCTTTCTGATACATCTCTCGGAAAGGGTTTTATAAGGTGTTACAATATCTTCTCCCAGGCACATTCCTCTGGGAGGGTTTTAAAAAGATGTTGTCAGTATTACTCAGGTGTTGCCATGGTGGCATCAATGTTTCATGAATGAGTATAATATGAGGATGTAATGCTCACAACCAATCATAATGAGTATTTATACAACCAACCACATGATATAGTTTCACAACCAACCACAATGATATATTTCCACAACCATGTGAGTCAATATCCACTCATTATTTTTGTTTCATCCATGAATTTCCACATGTCTCATATACCAATAAGTATGAATATATCACAATACACCAGTGGTACCATATTAGGAATTTCAATAATACAATACAATTATTCATATGCATTAGGTCTATCAAAATCACAAAGGACTCCATACAGTCACATACATCACATAATATCTCATTGTCGACAATTACATAACATATAAGTCCCCACACGGGCACAACAAATAGATAGTCATTTTTCATGATTAGTTCCTATCCTTAACATGCATTTTGTATCATCATTTACTACCCAACCCAGTCTGAAAGAGTTAAGTCATAACTTATCTTGAAAGCCGAAACCTGTCCGCTACACTTTGAACCATGACCTTACTTTTTACGAACGATACCAAATATTAACTACTTTTGGTTCGGGGACAAAACAGACACCTAGAATGAGTTTCCCAAAAAGAAAGGAAAAAAAAAATTTACTTTAAAAATATGTTACCCATATTTTTAGGAACCTACGGCTGAAAACTTAAGTCAAATCGAGTAAAAAATGAGGTTTAAATCGAAGAAAAATCTGTTTTGAGCTTTACCGGGTAAAATCTTTGAAATCCGTGTTAAAATTAAGAATTAGAGTTGTTTTAAAGGTTAAATTGATGGAAAACTAGTAATTATAATATAAAATCATTATTCAAGTGAAAGGAGTGAAATTAGAGTTAAGAATTAAGCCCTAAAAGTTTTAGGGTTTTAAAAAAATAATCAAGAAATTACTAAGAAAATGGTGAATTCTTATCTTAAATTCATAATAAAATCAATAAATAGATGTTAATCTACTTGTAACACCTTGAATCTGGTACCCATAATGCTACACGATGCTCATGACCTCGAAGAACCACAAGCTAACCCATGATTGATATCTGTACCTGTACACTGCATAATATTATGTAAAATGCGAAAATAGTAGGCTGAAACATGCCATAAGGTTCAAAACTGAATAAAACATCTGATAAAACCATATTCGAATAATGTGGTATCACAATACCAAACTGAAGTAAATATCTAAAATTACTGAAGTCTGAATCCAGTCCGAAAGCCTCTAACTGTTGAACTATCTAAATAAGGAGTTAATGGGACATGTCACCAACTAACTCCAACTACTAAAATAAATTAATTAATGACATAATAAAGTAATGATTATGTCCTCAAAGGATGAGAACTCACTGCTAACTCTGACCATTGAGACTGGAATGCTACCGATGCTCTGGAGCTCGCGCTTCTGAACCTATGTTATAAAATACCATAGCGCAAATACGTCAGTACGATTGAATGTACTGGTATATATGTGAGGTAGTTTGAATACAAAGGGTTCACATGCAAGAACTATACTAACTGACTGGATAACATGAACGTGAGAATACATGCATGAATACATAATAACTATAACTGGGGTCGTGATAAAATGATTACCGAGTCTGAGTACTGATAACATGAGATATTGATAACTATATAACTGAAATAACTAATACTGAGCGACTGTATCTGATAGTCTAGTTTTTGATGGAATTAGCTAAGTTCCGTTCTGTTATGAGGTAACTACATCTGACAGTCCTGAATTTTGTAGAATTATCTGAGTTCTATTACTGAGATTGAATGATTGTATCTGACAGTCCTGATCTGTAACTAAAACTGTGGGAAGTAGTCATTTAACCGACATGCCCCAAATAATGCAATATAGCTGAGTCGGGGTCCAATCTGTAACCTCAATTGGAAGGGTGTCAATACTGCGCCACTGGTAAAGACAAGCTGTGGGTGACCCTCATCTGACAGTGTCCCCAAAAGAGAATGGTGGGACCCTTATCTGACAGTGTTTATCCACCTCATCAACCCTCATCTGACAGTGTTGATGTCTCAACCTATGGTGGCTACATAGTTCTGGAACACAAGGATTGCTTCTAAGAATTACACCTTTATCTGACAGTGTGTGTTCCTATCCTTGGGTCCACTTGGTGCTAATTCCTACTTCTATCTGAATAGACATTGAACATGGATTATTGAACTGAACTGGACTGAATTAACTGAGTTCCATTGACTGACGGAATAGTACTAAGATTACTGTATTATTGAGCTTTCCTGAGCCACATGACTGACTGAGTTCTATGGATCATGTCTTGACTAAGGATATCATGAAAGCATGTCACTGACTCTAGGCACACAACTATATTTTTTCTGGTACAAGTACTCCCAGGATTTAATGGAAAGAAACCGACAAAGCATGACTTTCTTGAATACATGACTAACACCAATAATCCATAATTCATTGACTAAGACATTTCATCAAACATTTGGCATGCATAAACTTGTACATGAATGGAGATTTCATATTATCATATTAGTATGGCACTTTTCTGTCACATAGGCATTTAATCAAACACATGGGGAGCATACTTTGGTTATACCATCATCAATGCATCTAATTGTCATGGTTGCATAAATAAATTTGCAAATTTGAAGGGTTTATCATGATTATTATGCAAATCACCACATACTAGGGTCAATCATTGGAACATGTAATTTAAAACATGAATCAAAACCCCACAACAACATGAACATGAATTTCAATTTAATTTAAATCATAAACATTCATCAATACACAAATCTTGGATTTCGAAAAGAGATTCTTGAAGCTTCATGGATGAAAGAGACCTATGAATCAACACATGACATACAAGTTCTTGAATGAGGACTTGGATTTTTTTCTTGGGGATTATCTTTGAGAGAAAACCCTAATTTGATGTCGTAGATGGATAATGAACTTATGAGTATATAACACCCCAACTTAGGAAGGAGTCTCATATCGATAAAACATAGGATAGATACCGGATATATAAGTGAGAAAGCCCTACTCCCTAGTGATGCGTTGTAAAGCCGTGCGGGCCTGGGCCCAGAGCGGATAATATTACTAGTGGGTTGGGACGTGATAGGGGTATCTCGGGCCTGTATGGTTTGAGATGCCCATTGCGGCCAGGGCTTCAGATCGGGTTATGATAGAATGGTATCAAGTATCATCATGCTCATGACCCCAAAGGACCACAAACTAACCCATGACTGATATCTGTACCTGAACACTGCATAATATACTATATAAATATAGAAATAAAGGGCTAAAAGGCCATAAGGTTCAAATAACTGATAAAAATAATATCTGAGAGTACGATATATCCATACCAAAACATGAACTGAAATAAACTGTCTGAACATACTATAGTCTGAAAAGCCTCTAACTGACTGAAACTATCTGAATAAGGAGTTGATGGAACATGTCCCCAACTAACTCCAACTACTGAAATAAACTAAGTAATGAAATAATAAAGTAATGACCATGTCTTTGAAGGATGAGGACTCACTGCTAACTCTGACCATTGAGATTGGAATGCTACTGATGCTTTGGAGCTCGTGCTTTTGAACCTATGGTATAAAACACCATAGCACAAATGCGTTAGTCTGATTGAATGTACTGGTATGCAAGTGAGGTAGGCTGAATACAAAGGGTACATATATATGAACTGAACTAACTGACTGTATAATATGAACGTGAGAATATATTTACGAATAAGAGACTGTAACTGAATTTGCGATAATATAATTACTGAGTCTGAGTACGGATAACATGAGATACTAATAATTTTATAACTAAAATAACTAATACTGAGCGATTGTATCTGACAGTCTAGGTACTGATAGAACTATCTGAGTCTCGTACTGGTCTGAGTTGACTGTATCTGACAACCCTGAATTCTGTAGAACTATCTGAGTTCTATTACAGAGATTGAATGACTATATCTGACAGACCCGATTCTATACTGAAACTGTGGGAAGTAGTCATCTAGCCGACATGCCCCTAATATACCATTATGGCTGAGTTGGGGTCCAATCTGTAACCCTTATTGAAAAAGTGTCAATACTGTGCCATTGGTAAAGACAAGCTATGGGTGACTCTCATATGACTGTGTCCCCAAAAGAGAACGGTGGAACCCTCATCTGACAGTGTTTATCCACCTCATCAACCCTCATCTGTCAGTGTTGATGTCTCAACTTATACTAGCTATATAGTTTTGGAATGTAAGGATTACTTCTAAGATTCACACCCTCATCTGACAGTGTGTGTTCCCATCCTTGGGTTCACTCGGTGCTAATTCCTACTCCTATCTGAATATAAACTGAACATGATTAACTAAACTAAACTGGATTCATGGAGTTGACTGATGAAATACTACTGAGATTATTGAATTACTGAGCTTTCCTGAGTCACATGACTGACTGAGTTTTATGGATCCTGGCTTAACTGAGAATATCGTGAAAATATGATACTGCCTCTAGGAACATAGCTAAATTATCGAGTACAAGTACCCCCAGGACTCGATAGCATGAAACTGACAAGACATGACACTTCTTGACATATAACCATAGTCAACAATCCATAATACACTCATTGGGGAATTTCACGAGGCACTTGATTATCATGGTTTGGTACATAAATAGGAAAGCATATAAATGTATCATAATTTCATAGGATAATCTCATGAACAATCCATCGAACAATTTCAATGCATAACAATAACATGGAAGTCATTTTGAACATAAGGGTAAAACATGCATTTATCCCTTGGGTCACAATTAAGTTATAATGCATAATTTCTATTCTCTTAGGCATTTTATCAAACACCTTGAATGCATAACTTTAGGCCTAGGCATGAACATTAAATCAACACACTTTGATTTTATTAAACAACACAATTTTATAGATTTCAACCCACATACTGCAAAATCTCATGAGTTTCGTATTAGATTCTAACTTGAAACCACACAACATCATAAACATGATTAAAATCCATCCACAACATGGGTTTCATAATTCATGATTTTAAAAATAGGATTCTTGAGCTTCATGGGTGAATGGAACCCATGAATCAACACTAAACATACCTGGGTTATGATTTTCTTGAAGTTCTTGGACTTGAAGAACTTGAATTTCTTAGTTTCTTAAAGGAGGATTTGGATCTTGTTCTTGGGGATTGATCTTAGAGAGAAAATCCTAATTTGATGTTGTAGATGGATAATGAACTTATGAGTCTATGTCTGATATTATTAGGTATTAGAAAGGGTGGTAAAAGACCGAAAAGACCTTTTTTAAAAACAACTTAAAATAACTAAACGAAATATGCGATAGTGGGTGCAAACCGTCGGTCCTGACCGTCGTACCTGGGAAGAATAGGGGTTCACTGCCTCTCCTACGAAATCTTAGGCAATGCTCCATCGCTAGATCGATGGTCCATCGACCTGAGCCATCGCTATTAGGCATAAAATGGTCTCACTGCCTCTGCTGCTACGGTTTGGGTAATGGACTATCACTATCTCAATGGTCCATCAGCCCTTATCATCGCACCTTGGCAGTTTTGACTGCTTTCTGTAAAACATCCATATCTTTTTACTCCGATACCAAATTTAGACGAAATTGATATCGTTGGAAAGCTAATTCAATTTTTCACATGATAAAAAGTCAAAATTGGGAAAATTATATCTGATTTAAACATTAATCATTTAGAAAGTCATCACTAATTCTTCTGGAGTCTAGATTTAACTTAAATAAAGTTTGGGGTATTACAATATCTCCCTCTTGGAAACATTCGTCCTTGAATGAGACTGACTAAGAGGGGAGAAATGGTAGACTAAAGCACATCCTGAACATGAATACTAAAACATGACTCCATGACTATTATGACTGATAAACTGAATATATAGCATACTGAACATGCATATCTGATGCATGGGTAACTGATTTATGAATACATAACTAAGTGTTCTGAGAATCTAAGTTTCTCACAATGAGAATGCATATCTGATGCATGATTATTTGACTGAACTGATACATGAATGCATGACTGAATATGCAATGGTGTTTAATACCAAGTTTATAATGGAGTTCTTAAAATGAATGGATACCGACTTGTAACTAATATCTAAATATGAAATTGAAAAGCTTAAGAAGAACTGTTACCTTGAGCTAGATCTGAGTTAGCGGAGAAGAGGTGAGGATACTTGGTACGCATGTCTGCTTCTGCTTCCCAAGTATCTCCCTCAATGGACTGATTCCGCTAAATAACTTTGACTAGAGGGACTTCTTTGTTTCTTAGTCTACGAGTCTGATAGTCTAGAATTTCGATCGAAATCTCTTCATAAGAGAGGCTGTTCTGAACATCTATGCTCTGAATAGGGACTAAAATTACTGGGTCACCTATGCACTTCTTGAGTAGAGAGAAATGGAAGACTGGATGAACTGAGGCTAGATCTGAAGGCAATTCGAGCCTAAGGCTACTTTACCAAAATGACTGAGAATTTTAAAGGGACCGACATATCGCAGCCTTACGGTCCATGGTTCTTTGATAGAATCAGTCTGTTGAGGGTGATACTTAGGAAGAATAAGTAGAAATGCAGACCAAGTATCCTCACCTCTTCTCTGTAAACTCAGAATCAACCCAAGGTAATAGCTTTCCTCAAGCTTGTTCAGTTTCATGTTCAGAATTCCATTATAAACTTGAAATAAATACCACTGCATATTCTGTCATGCATTCATGTATTAGTTAGTTATATAATCATGCATCAGACATGTATTATCATTGTGAGAACCTTAGTTCATCATAACACTCAGTCATACATTCATAAATCAGTTACACATGCATCAGATATGCATGTTCGGTATGATATATTCAGTTACTATTCATGTCATTCATGAGATCATGTTCTAGTTATTTATGTTTAGTATGTACGTCAGTTTATCTTCTCCCCTCTCACTCAGTCTCATTCGAGGATGAATGTTCTCAAGGGGGAGATATTGTAATACCCCATACTTCTACCTAACTTAAATTCATCCCAAAAATGTTAAAAACTTATTTTAAAGATGAATATACTTTTATACACATGGAATTTCTAAGATTTTCACTTTTTTAGTGGAAAATTGAATAAGCTTTCCATCGATACTCATTTTGTCCAAATCCGACATCGAAAGAGAAAGTTATGGAAGAAATACAGAAAGCAGTCAAAATTGCCCAGGTGCGACTGTGAAGGCCAACGGACCGTCGAGCTAGCGATGGACCGTCGCCCAAACCTTCACAGAAGGGGCAATGAGACTACCTTCTGCCTAAAAGCAATGGCTTAGGCCGAAGGACTGTCGAGCTAGCGATAGACCATCGCCCAAGCCATCATAAAAGGGGCAGTGAACCCCTATTCTGCCCAGGTGCGACGGTCAGGCCGACAGACCGTCGAACCAGTGATGGACCATCGTACCCACCATCGCATATTTCGTTCGGTGATTTCATGTCATTTTTAGAAGAGTTTTTTGGTATTTTCCCACCCTTTTAATAATCAGATAAAAGCAAAAAACAAAGCACATAGTTTCATATCCTTCAAAGACATCAAAAATTAGGGTTGTCTCTCAAAGATAATCCCCCAAGAACAAGGTCCAAACTCTTCTTCAAGAAACTAAGAGATTATAAGTTCTTCAAGTCCAAGAACTTCAAGTAACTCACAATAAAGGTATGTCATGTGTTGATTCATGAGTATCTTTCACCCATTAAGCTCAAGAATGTCTTTTCAAAATTCAAGATTTGGGTATTTGTGAATGTTCATGATTTAAATTGAATTGAAATTCATGTTCATGATGTTGTGTGGTTTGATTCATACTTTAAATTGCATATTCCAATGATTGACACTAGTGTGTGAAGATTTGTATAATAATCATGATAAACCCCTTAAATTTGCAAATTTTTTTATGCATCCATAACAATTAGATGCATTGATGATGGTATAACCAAAGTATGCTCCCCATGTGTCTGATTAAATGATTATGTGAAGGAAAAATGTCATACTAGTATGATATTATGAAATTCCCATTCATGTACAAGTTCATGCATGTCAAGTGTTTGATGAAATGTTTTAGTCAATGAATTATGGATATATGTGTGGCCATTGTGGTGCTTTAGAACTTGTAATTCATGAAATCTCCAACTTATTGTATTATGGATTGTTGATGTTGGTCACGTATTCAAGAATGTCATGTTTTGTCAGTTTTTTTCCATTGAGTCCTAGGGTACTTGTACCCAAAAAATATAGTTGTGTGCCTAGAGTCAGTGTCATGTTTTTACGATATCCTCAGTTAAGCCATGATCCATAGAACTCAGTCAGTCATGTGACTCAGGAAAGCTCAGTAATTGAGTAATCTCAGTACTATTCCGTCAGTCAATGGAACTCAGTTAATTCAGTTTAGTTCAGTTCAGTAATCCATGTTTAGTTTCTATTTAGATGGGAGTAGGAATTAGCACTGAGTGAACCCAAGGATGGGAACACACATATTCAGATGAGGGTGTGATTCTTAAAAGTTATCCTTGCGTTTCAGAACTATGTAGCCAACATAGGTTGAGATATCAACACTGTCAGGTGAGGGTTGATGAGGTGGATAAACACTATCAGAAGAGAGTCCTACCATTCTCTTTTGGGGAAACTGTCAGATTAGGGTCACCCACAGCTTGTCTTTACCAGTGGCGCGGTATTGGCACCCTTCCAATTGGTGTTACAAATCGGACCCCAACTCAACCATAATGGTGTATTAGGGGCATGTCTGTTAGATGACTACTTCCTATAGTTTTAGTTACAGATCAGGACTGTCATATATAGCTATTTAATCTCAGTAATAGAACTCAGATAGTTCTACAGAATTCAGAACTGTCAGACACAGTCACCTCAGAACAAAACAAAACTCAGCTAGTTCTATCAGAAACTAGACTGTAAGATACAGTTACTCAGTATCAGTTATTTCAGTTATACAGTTATCAGTGTCTCATGTTATCAGTACTCAGACTCAGTAATCATGTTATCAGGACCTCAGTTCTAGTTATTATATATTAATGCATGTATTCTCACGTTCATGTTATTCAGACAGTTAGTATAGTTCATGCATGTGAACCCTTTTGCATTCAACCTACATCCTATGTATACCAGTACATTCAATCGTACTGACGTATTTACGCTATGGTGTTTTATACCATAGGTTTAGAAACACGAGCTCCAGAGCATCAGTAACATTCCAGTCCCAGCAGTCAGAGTTAGCAGTGAGTCTGCATCCTTCGAGGACATGATTGTTTCTTTATTATTTCATTACTTAGTTTATTTTAGTAGTTGGAGTTAGATGGGGACATATCCCATCAACTCCTTATCCAGACAGTTTAGTTTTAGAGGCTTTCAGACTACAGCATGTTCAGATAATTTTTTTTATATTGATATACCGTACTCTCAGACGTTATGTTTATATCAGTTATTTGAACCTTATGGCCTTTCAACCTTTATTTCTGCATTTATACAATATATTATGCAGTGTTCAGGTACAGATATCAGTCATGGATTAGCTTGTGGTCCTTCAGGTTTATGATCACCATGTAGCATTTCGAGTATTAGATTTGAGGCATTACTCCTGATATCTGATGGAGATATAGGGCGAGGCCAGTTTCTTACCACTTCAGTCTTTTGAGGATCAACCCTAATGCCATCACCGAAAACGATATGACTAAGGAATGCTACTGACCTTAGCCAAAACTTGCACTTACTAAATTTGGAGAATAATTGATGATCTCTGAGAGTCTAAAGTACAATTCTTAGATGGTCTCCATGATTACGCTCACTACGGAAATAGACCAGAATATCATCTATGAAGACTTTAACGAACATGTCCAAGTACTGCTTGAACACTCGGTTCATCAAGTCCATGAAAGCTGCTGGGACATTAGTAAGACCAAAGGACATGACTAGGAATTCGAAGTGACCATACTGAGTACGGAAAGCTATTTTCGAAATGCCACATTCTCTGAATCTGAGCTGATGATAGCCTGATCTGAGGTCGTTCTTGGAAAAATAGCTGGTACTCTGAAGTTGGTCTAATAAGTCATCGATTCTAGAAAGGGGATACTTGTTCTTGACAGTGACTTTATTTAGCTGACGGTAATCAATGCACATTCTAAGAGAACCGTCTTTCTTGCGCATGAATAAGACTGGGAGTCTCGAAACTAAAATCCTTAACATGAACAAGATGATAGACACATCCCTTAGATATTATTTTCCGTGCCCGAAGGTAGGAAACTAAATGACCTCTGAAAGCTGGAGTACTACCCCTCCACTCTAGGATAGGTTCAGTCAAAAACTAGAACTGGACTATTCTGTTTCTGCAGTTGACTATGGCATAGCAGGAATAAAGCCAATTCATATCGAGAATGACATTAAAATCATTCATCTCTAATTTGACTAAATCTGCTGAAGTGACTTTCTGAAATATCATAATCGGGCAGTTCCTGTATACCCGCTGGGCTATAATGGTTTTACCCACTGGGGTAGAGACTGAAAAGGGCTTTGCTAAAATTTCGGGATTGGTTTCAAAATTCACTACTATTTAAGGAGTAACAAAAGACAAGGAAGCACCTGGATCTAGCAAAGTGTAAACATGCACATGAAAGATCTGTAACGTACCAGTAACCACATCAGGAGAATTTTCATGATCCTGTCAGGACTGGAGAGCATAAAGTCTATTTGGGCGTTGCCCATTAATAGCACTGGAAGGGACACCCTGCTGATTTGGGCGACCAGACTGAACTGAGGAATGGTTCTGCTGACCCTGATAACCTGACTGGGGACAATCTATGACTCTGTGGCCTGGTTTGCCACATCCAAAATAAACATCATTGCCAGCTCTGCAAACACCCTTGTGGTTCTTACCACAAGTCTGACAAAGGGGGTTAGTTTGGACATTGCTGACACTACCCTGAGACTTAGAGCTTAGAGCTTAGAGCCCTATCTCTATTACCATCCCTGAACTTAGGAGCTAGAGCACTAGCCGAAGAAGGATTTGGAACTGATTACTTAGGAAGAAACTGAGAACGATTTCCTCCTTCTGATTTGGGCTGAGCAAAGTTGAAACTACCTGTCTTTGCTCTCTTATTCTGCTTCTCCCTTATCTTAATCTTTTGCTCCTCTATTTTTTAAGGATGAGCCATAAGCCTGGCCAAAGTCATGTTACTATTTAACATCGCAGACCTACACTCGTTGACCACACTATCATTCACCCCAGAAACAAACTTACTCATCTTGGCTCTTCTGTCTGTAACCACATGAGGGGCATATCTAGCCAATTGAGTAAACTTAAGAGAACACTCTTTCGCCGTCATGTTGCTCTGCTTGGGGTTGATAAATTCTAACACCTTAGCTTCTCTCAGTTCTAGGGGAAAGAACCTGTCGAATAATGCAGTGACAAACTCCTCCCACTCTATAGGTCCTGTATCAACTGACCTTTCTGACTTCCACTGCTTGTACCAAGTGTGAGCAACATCCTGTAACTGATATGCAGCTAGGTCAGAACTCTTACTAGGAGTAACCCCCGTGATGTCTATAACGTTATGAACCTGATCGATGAATTCCTGAGGGTCCTCATATAACTTAGACCCGAGAAAGGATGGAGGATTTATTCGGGTGAAGTCTCAAATCCTGGCTGCAGCTGAATTGGCCACTGGGTTGGCCGGAACGATAGATGGTCGTTTATTCTGAGCGGCAACTGACTGAGCAAGAGTAGTGAATGCAACTCTGAACTCTGCATGAGAAACATGTTCGCCTAAAGGTTCTTCGGGCTGAAGGGTTGGCTGATTCCCATTTCTTCTTTTAGGAGGCATGTTCTGTAGAAGAAAAGGAAAAACAAATTAGACTGGGATATTAGCTTGAGATTATGCTCACTGGCACGACATGAATACTAAAAGAAGGAAAACTGTTCCTAAAACATCTTACAGCCTCATGCACATAAATGTGGCACGCAACACACTCATGCACAAGACTCTACTAGATACAGCTTTCAGACTTCCTAGGACACTATTGAACCTTAGGCTCTGATACCAAGTTTGTCACACCCTAAATTTGGTACTCAGAATGCTACACGGTGCTCGTGACCCGGAAGGACCACAAGCTAACTCATGACTGATATCTGTACCTGTACAGATGGTGGGTGCGACAGTACATCACTGGATCAAAGGTCCGCCGGTCCTGACCGACGCACCTGGGAAGAATAGAGGTTCACTGCCTCTCCTACGATGGCTTGGGCAACATTCCGTTGGCCTAAGACGTAGCTCTTAGGTCGAATGTGGTCTCACTATCTCCACTACGATGGCTTGGGCGACGGTCCGTCGCTAGCTCGATGGTCCGTCAGCTCTCACCATCGCACCTGGGCAGTTTTGACTGCTTTCTATATTTCGGCCATAACTTTCTACCCCAAAATTGGATTTGGATAAAATTGGTATCGTTGGAAAGCTAATTAAATTTTCCACTCAGAAAAAGTGAAAATCTTAAAAATTCCACGTGTACAAAAATGTATTCATCTTTCAAAGTAAGTTTCTAACATTCTTGGAACGATTCTAAGATAGGTAGAGGTATGGGGTATTACACTACCTTTCCAAGCTTCCACAAGCTTCACTTTTAAGCTCTCATACTATTTTAGGGTTTAACTCTCAAGAGGCAACATGAAAAATGAGCAAAATGGACCTTAAAATTATTTTAATAGTGCAGAAAATCTACAGTAACAAAGAAAAAGTAGTGTTTTCCTATTTAAGTCCTATCTGGACTTAGATGGGGTGCTCGGTGTTCGTTTAGAGTCCGATATATGCAAACAAACTATGAAACCACACTAAATTCGATGTTATGAACGTGTTGGAGATATCGAGTATTTTAAAAAAACATCATTTTCTTAAAAGTTGACCCCTGAAACTCGAAATCATAATTTTTCAAATTGAAGGTCAAAATGAGATTTAAAAACCATAAAATCACGACAAACATGTTAACACCCTAAAACTGATATTTTAGATCTCTTGGCGAAGTCAAAATTTTCATTCGAAGTTGTTTTAACCAAATGTGAGTCCCACACTCATATTTTCAATTTTCCAACTTTTTGATTAATAGGTCGAAATGAGCTCGGATGTACCAAAATCCGAACCAAAGGTCTACCTAGCCTAAAGTTGATATTTCGGAGCTTCTAGCATAGTCCTTTTAGCCATCCATTGCACGGATCAAAAGATATCCACATAAGTCCAAAACAAGGCTCTCAAAGCCATCAAAAATCACAATATCGCATAAATGGTATCAAAATGCATCGAAAATCATGTCAATCACCCCCACACCCTAGAAATATCATAATGAAACTACGAAGAGGAGTAAAACAGTCAAATTATAAAAATCACAAATTTCACATATTTCATCAAATTTTTAGGTTGTTACATCATCCACTACTAAAAATCTAGTTCGTCCTCGAACTAAAGGCTAACGAAATACCTAAATCAACAAAGAGCTGGGAATAAGAACTACACATATCAGACTCAACCTCCCAAGTAGCCTCATCTACAGGTCGATGTCGCCACTGAACCTTAACCACAGGGATAACTTTAGAGTGCAGCCGTCTAACATCCCTAGCCAAAATAAAGTCCGATTCCTCAACAAAAGACAACCTCTCATATAACTGAATTGACTTCCAACGAATGACATAAGACTCATCAAGAATATAACAACGAAGCATAGAAACATGAAAAACTGGATGAATAACTGATAGATCAGGGGGCAAAGCCAACTTATAAACCACATCACCAACAGTCCAAATAATCTCAAATGGACCAATATACCTGGGTTAAGCTTCCCCCTCTTCCCAAACCTCATCACACCCTTCATGGGTAAAACTCAAAGGAAAATACGATCGCCAACACCAAATCTCAAGGCACGAAATCTACGATCAGAATAACACTTCTGCCTACTCTAAGCCGTTCTAAATCTATCCTGAATAAACGGACTCTACCCAAAGACACAAGAGCAAGTTCGTACCTCGAGGTCTCACCTTTGAAATATCAAACCAACCCATTGGGGAGTGACAACTCCTACTATACAACACCTCAAAAAGAGCCATATCAAACTAAAATGGTAGTTATTATTATATGCAAACTCTGCTAAAGCCAAACGCTGCTCCCATTGACCACCAAAATCCATCACGCATGCACAAAGCATATCTTTCGAAACCTAAATAGTTCTCTATGACTGGCCATCAGTCTAGGGGTGAAACATTGTACTAAGATCCACTCGAGTACCTAACTCATCTTGAAAAGTCTACCAAAAGTGAGATGTGAACACATATCCTCGATATGAAATAATGGACATCAGCACACCATGAAGACGCACAGTCTCATGAATGTAGATACAGGCAAACCTCTCAGCACTGAATGAGACCTGGACCAAAATAAAATAAACTGACTTAGTCAATCGATCCATGATGACCCAGACACTGTCAGAATCATGAGATGTACGAGGCAAGCCAATCATAAAGTCCATGGTGATTCGTTCCCACTTCCACTGAGGAATGAGTAACCTCTGAAGCAATCCACCAGGTCTTATATGCCCGGCCTTCATCTGTTGATAACATAGGCAATGAGCCATAAAATCTGCTATATCTTGCCTCATACCACCCCACAAGTAGTGTTGCCTCAAATCACAATACATCTTAGTTACTCCTAGATGGATAGAATGTCTAGAACAATGTGCCTTCTCTAAGATCAACCTAATCCAGTCACCCACTCCCGACACAAAAACTTAGCCTCCAATCCGCAAAACTCCATTCGAATCAAGTGAGGCTTCCTTAGTCTCCCCATTCAATACCTTATCTCGAGTTGACCTCAATCCAACATCATCAAACTGATGAGTTCAAATCTGCTCTATCAAAGAAAATCTAGCATCCACAAATGACAAAATATGCCTAGGTGTCGAAATATCAAATCTAACTAACTAGTTAGCTAAAGACTGAACCTCTAAGGAAAAATGCCTCTTCTGGGTCAAAAGATGTGCCAAGCTACCCATGATAGTCGACTTTTAGCTCAGGGCATCCGCAACCACATTAGCCTTGCCCGAATGGTAAAGAATAGTCAAGTCATAATCTTAAGCAACTCACGCAAAAAAAGGTTGCCTCGTATTAAAATCTTGCTGGGTGAAGAAGTACTAAAGGCTATGATGATCCAAGAAGATCTCACAATGTACTTCATACAAGTAGTGCCTCCACAACTGTAAGTCAAACACACCTACACACAACTCCAAGTCATGCGTAGGATAATTCCTCTCATGAGGATTCAACTGATGAGATGAATACGCAATAACCTTTCCCTCCTACATTAACAAAACAGCTAAACCAACACCTGAAGTATCATAAAAGCCGATAAAGCCCACACCCTCCTTGGTCAAGGCAAATATAAAAGTTAAAGTCAACAAATTCTTAAGCTTTTGGAAGCTCGCCATACAAGAATCAGACCACTGGAAGGAAATCTTCTTATAAGTCAACTTAGTAAAAGGAGTTGTAATAGAAGAAAAACCCTTGACAAAATGCCGATAATACTCGACCAAGCCAATGAAACTCTGAATCTCGATAGGCGAAGTAGGTCTAGCCCAATCATGAACCGCTGCAATCTTGGCTGGATCAACCATAATACTTTTCTTCGTAACCACATGACCCAAGAAAGAAATAGACCCCAACCAAAACTCGCACTTAGAGAACTTAGCATACAACTTCTCATCCTTCATCTCTGAAGCACAACTTGCAAATGCTCCTCATGCTCAAACTCACTCCTGGAATAAACCAAGATATCATCTATAAATACAATAACAAAAGAGTCAAGATATGGTTGAAACACCTAGTTCATCAACTCCATGAATGTGGTCAACCCGAAGTACATGACCAAGAACTTATAATAACCATATCGAGTTCGAAAAGCTGTCTTCAGAATATCCAAAGCTCTAACTGCTGATAATCGAACCTCAAATCAATCTTTAAAAATACCACAGCACTTTAAAGTTGCTCAAAAAAATCATTAATGCAAGGAAAATGATACTTATTCTTAACCGTCACCTTATTCAACTATCCGCATAGACCTATCTTTTTTCTTCATAAATAAGACAGGTGCACCCCAAGGTGAAATACTAGGTCGAATAAATCCTGTATCCAATAAATCCTATAACTGATCCTTCAGTTTCTTCAACTTTGTTGGGGCTATACTATAAGGAGAAAGAGAAATGGGCTTGGTGCCCAGCTTAACGTTAATACTAAAATCAATATCTCAATCCAGAGACATACCAGGCAAGTATATAAGGAATACATCCATAAACTCATGAACAACACAAAAAGAATACAGGAAAGGAGGAAAAACAACACTGGTGTCATGAATATGAGTCCAGTAAGATAAAAATTCCCTCTTAATTAATTTACGAGCCTGAACATAAGATATAATCCTTTTAGGACCAGAATGAAGTGCACCCTTCCAAGCTATCCTTGGCACATCTAGCAAAGCTAAAGTCATGGTCTTAGCAAAACAATCTAAGACAACATGATAAGGAGCCAACCAATCCATACCCAAAATAACATCAAAATTAACCATATCTAACGCACACATGTCTACCAAAGTCTCACGGCCAGAAAAAGTCACAATAAAAAATTGATGAGCCCAATCCACCACTAAAGAATCACTTATCAGGGTTGATACATGAATAGGCATGGAAAGAGACTAACTAACAATATCAAAACTCGAAGTAAAATATATAAATACATAGGATAAATTCGATCTGGATCAAATAATACAGATGCAAGTATGAAACAAATGGGGATGACACTTGTAATCACAGCACTAGAAGCCTCTAGCTTAAGTCTGGATAGTATAGCATAATATTGACTACAACCACCAACTACTTGGGTTACCCCACAACCACTCCCGCTAACTCTACTACCTCTGCCTGTCGCACCTCTGGTAGTACCCCTACCCCTCAAGATAAAATAGGAGTAACCCAAATCACTAAGCAGGGACAGTTCCTAGCCACATGGCTAATCTCATTACATATAGCAACCTCTACGACCAGTCTTTACAAAAGAAGATACAACTGAGCTCGAACGACCACCCTAAACTATTAAACTAGAAGGTCCCCACCTGACCTCTGTAAAGCCTCCTATACTGGCCAACCATGGTATCCATGAGAACCTTAAAAATCTCTTCCTCGAGAGGTCCATCTCCTCAACTCACCAAAATGTCGTGCCTTCTTGGCCCCTCCCTGATATGCATTAATAATGCCCTCTATCATCTTAGCATGATCCATAATCCTCTAAAGAGAAGCCCCAAACATGACTATCTGAGATATAGTCAACTAAAAGAAGATATCCAAACCCTTCACAAACTTTTGAATCTTCTCAAAATCGATGAAAATGTTATCTTAGGAATATATAGACAGGGTATGGAAGCGTGAATCATACTCAACAACTGTCATTGAGCCCTGCTCCAAATAATCAAACTCGTCCCGCATATGATCTCTCAAACTGAAAGTCACAAATCTCTCAAGAAAATCCTCAATGAATTGATCCCAAGTCACCTCGAAAGAATCACAGGATCTACAATTGACAAGCAATCTCCACCAATATCTCACCATATCTTTCAATAGATAAGATGTAGTATAAGCCATACCATCCGTGTAGAAAGAGTGAAACACAACTCAGAACATAATGTATAGAAGAACTTCGCACGATAAAGAATAAAATGAGAGAAGTTTACAAAAGATGTCATATAGCCTCTCAAAGATAGATACAGATGTATACGTACCAATTCATGAGACTCTATTAGACATCTCGTTCTTACATCATTGAGACCAATGAACCTGGATTCTCCGATACCAATTTGTCACGATCCAAAAATAAGGGTCATGATGTCACTTGTCGTATTCTACCTTGACAGGAATGTCTATCATCCAAACTGATCAAAAGAGAAAAATAAAAAAATATCCCAAGGTAAGGCTTCTAGAATGAAGTCGAACCATATAAATAATCATAATGATGCAGAAAAAACTTATCCAAAATACCAATCATGCTCAAAACTAAGTGTCAATAGTATAAGAACTACCAATACAATCCAAGAGTCAAATACATCAAGAAAATAATCACAAAGAAATAATATCTGTCTCCGAATACTAATAAAGACATAACTACTATAGAAAGATAGAGGTAAACTTTGAACACATGAATGTCCAACCGCTACCTTGGAATCTTCCACAATCACCGAGTCAAGCAAGATGAGATGCACTCGAGCTAGGACCGACGTAGTAGGAATGAGTATGGTCCACTTGTACTTAGTACATATCAAAGGCTGACCAAACAAAGTGGTAAATAAAGCATACAAAATATACACTAAGGGCACGTCACCTGCAATCAAATAATGTTCCATAATGGTAGCTCACACTGCTTGCACTAACAGTTCTAATATATCACGTACACACAATGATAGAACATGAGTATGCGTTATATCACATATAAGTAGAACATGGGAGAACATGCATATACAAGATCATCAAATACAAGTAAAATAAGATAAGACAATTACATAAATAGCAAGTCAATAGGACAACACAACACAATATAAACACAATAAATTAAGTACAATTTATATGATGATGATGATGCCACAAAATCCCAATATATATCTACGGAGTTAAAGATTTCCGACGTAGGACCTATGGAGGGTTCGTAAACCCTTATACAATCCACATATCTCATATATCCTTTTTGGTACATCCCTCAGAAAGAGTTTTATAAGGTGTTATAATATCTCCTACCCGGCACATCCCTCGGAAAGGATTTTAAACAAGTGTTGCCAGTATTACTCAGGTGTTGCCATGGTGGTACCAATATTTTATGAATAAATATGATATACAGATGTGATGCTCACAATAAATTACAATAAGTATTTCCACAATCAACCACATGATATATTTCCACAACTAACCATAATGATATATTTTCACAACCATATGAGTCAATATCCACTCATTATTTTTATTTCATCCATGAATTTTTACATGTGTCATATACCGATAAGTATGAATATATCACAATACACTAATGGAACCATATTAGACATTTCAACAACATAATACAATTATTCACATGTATTTAGGGCTATCAACATCATATAGGACTCCACACAGTCACACACATCACATAATATATCAATGTCAAAAATTACATCACATATAGTCCCCCAAACGGGCACAACACATAGATAGCCATTTTGCATGATTAGTTCCCAATATCAACATGTATTTTGTATTATTATTTACTATCCAACTCAGTCTAAAAGAGTTAAACTATAACCTAACTCGAAAGTCAAAATCGGTCCGCTACACTTTGAACCCACGATATTACTTTTCACGAACAATTCCAAACTCAACTAAAAATATTAAGTATGAAATCTACGAGTCAAAATAAAATCAACGACACTCATATTAACTACTTTTGATTCGGGGTCAAAACAGACCTCCAGAATGGGTTTCCAAAAAGGGGTAAAATCAAAACTTTAATTTAAAAATGTGTTCCCCATATTTTTAGGAACCTACGGCTGAAAATTCAAGTCAAATAGACTCAAAAATTAGGTTCAAATCAAAGAAAAATTATTTTTGAGATTTATCGGATAAAATCTTTAAAATTCGAGTTAAAATTAAGAATCAGAGTTATTTTAAAGGTTAAATTGATGAGGAACTAGTAATTTTAAGTTAAAAATATTATTCAAGTTAAAGAAGTAAAATTGGAGTTAAGAATCAAACCCTAAGATTTTTGGGGTTTTGGAAAAATAATCAAGAAATTACTAAGAAAATGGTGAATTCTTACATTAAATCCGTAATAAAATCAAGAAATAGATGTTAATCTACCTTTCCAAGCTCCCACAAAATTCACTTTTAAGCTCTCATACTATTTTAGGATTTAACTCTTAAGAGACAAGATGAAAAATGAGCAAAATGGATCCAAAAACTATTTTAATAGTGAAGAAAATCTGCACTAACAAAGAAAAAACTGTTATTTTTTTATTTTAAGTCCAATCCTGCTTCGATGGGGTGTCCGAGATTTGTTCGGAGTCCTATGAATGTAAATAAACTTTGAAACCACATTTATTCACATTTCAGACGAGTTGGCGAAATTGAATTTTCAAAAAATATTATTTTTTAAGAAGTTGACCCCCGAAATTCGAAATCGTAACTTTCTAAACGGAGGATTGAAATGTGATTTAAAAGTCGTAAAATCACACCAAATATGGTAACACCCAAAAATTAAAATTTTGGATCTGCTGGCGAAGTCAGATTTTCTATCCGAGATTATTTCGATTCAATGTGGGTCCCCCCACCCTTATTTTTAATTTTTCAACTTTTCGATCAATAAGTCGAAATGAGCTCGAATGCACTGAAATCCAAACCAAAGATATACATCGCCTAAAATTGATATTCTGAAGCTGCTGACGGAGTACGTTCAGTCATCCATCACACGGATTAAAAAATATCTACATAAGTTCAAAATAAGGCTCTTGGAGCCATCAAAAACCACAATATCGCATAAATAGTACAAAAATAAATCAAAAATCATGTCAATCACCCCCACACCCTAAAAATATCATAATGCAACTACGAGGAGGGATAATACTGTCAAATATCATAAAATCATAAATTTTAAATATTTCAACAATTTTTTAAGTCGTTACATCATTAAATAACTATTTTTTAATTAATAAATTAATTATGTTGACATGGTGAAATGATGAAATTGCTTCTATCATTCATTATTTTTTAATGTGTATGTGTTGGACAATAAAATTTTTGAGATCAAAAAATAAGTAATCAAGACAACAAAAATATTGCAACAATCTATTTATTGATTTCAATGTGAGTTTTACAATCTCTATGAATCCTCTGATTCGCCTTTTCAAATATAAATTCAAAGGATTAAAGCTTGATCTTGAATTTAACTTGATTTGTTGATTTGATGGACTTGATCTTGACTTGTGCTTGAATTCAAGGGCTTTTGAGCTTGTTCTTGAATCTTGCCGTCTTGATCTTGAATCTTGATGAATTGGATTTGAGTTCTTGAGCTTGGTAGAGAAATTTTGGTGTTTGATCCATGATCTTTCTATTACTTCTTTTTAGAGTCATTGGTCCCTTTTTTTGAATTATAAGACCCCTATTTATAGTTGTGGAAACAGAAGAGTCATGATTAAGATGAACTTTCTTTGACCAATCAAACTCAGGTGATGTGGCGTCTTTTATGGGCTTTTGATTTCATTAGGCCTGCTGCATCATTTTGACATGTGGCATGGTTTTTTTGGCTCCTTCAGTTGACTTGGCATACCACGTCATTTGCCACATGACATTTATTTGGGCCTCTAGAATATGACAATATGTTGGGTTTAGCAAAGTGGGCTCATCATTTATAGCTCAAGTCAATGGGTCAACCCAATAAAAATTAAACTTTAATTAAATCCATACATATTTGGACTTAAATAATTAATCTAATTATATTAATCGATAATATTTATTTGAGACTAATATATTTTGAATTTAATATAATTCAAATTTCGTACGGATTTAAATTTAATAAAATTTTGTTGCCCATAAAATGCCTCCTACTTCAAGACTTGTCGAGATATTTAATCTTTTTGAGACTAGACTTGAAATATGGTTTATTTAAACATGCTCTCTTTGTGCTTCAAAGATTTCTATAAAGCTGAACCATGCAATTTACATATTGATATTGCCTCTTAAAAAATCTCTTATTGTTTTTCTTGAATCTCTACACGTAAGATCTGTTGGTGAGTAGGGTTGTGCAAAAATTGAATCGACCGATAAACCTAACCGATAAAAATGTTATTGGATTATTGGTATTGGGTTATCAGGTTAATGGTGTTTATTGGTTTTATAAAAAAAATTACTGGGTAAATGGTTTGGTATCGATTTTAGCTTATTGGGTTATCAGTTTAACCGATAACCCAATAAGGATACATTAAACTATTGTTTTATCCCTATTTGTGTTATATATTTAAATCTCTCTCTATCTATCCATCCATCCATATGTATATAGATTATATGCACTACTAATTCATAATTCAGTGATTCACAAAGTATTAACCTATCCAGGGCAACAAAGACACGATATAAAGTTTGGCTATTATCGTAATAAAAAGCTTGAAGCATTTATAGCTTCCAACAATTAGGATTCAATTTTTTTCCTAACTAAAATCCAGTTCAAGTTTGAAGATTCTTGTAAACTAAAATGCGTTGCGTAGGTTTTGGTGGTAATTAAGATTTCATTTTTTTTATGTTAGTTGTTACTATTTCTATTTTATAAGTATTTTCTTATTGGTTAAACCAAAAATCGAACCGTTAAGGACAAAAAATCAATAAATCAAAATCGATAAGAAAATATCTTATTGGTTGGTTATTGGTTTTACATATTTAAAAATCAAAAACTAATAAATCGAACCAATAACACGTAAAACCGAATCGAACCGACTGATGCACACCCCTATTGGTGAGGCACGATATCTCATTCCAAATAAATTTTGGAAAATATTTTACTGCCTTAATTAACCAGGAATAAAACTCTTTCAATTTAATTTTTATTGGAGAAGGAAACACCCCCAATTTGAATTTGTATGGGAGAAAGTAACAACCTTCAATTTGAATTTGTATTGGAGATGGAAACTCATTTTAATTTGTATTGGAGAAGGAAACAAACTCCAATTTGAATTTGTATGAGAGAAGGAAACTCTTCAATTTGAATTTGTATTGGAGATGGAAGCTTTTTCAATTTAAACTTATATTGAAGAAGGAAACATCCATCCTACAACTCTATAAAAGGATGTAGGTTCCCCATTTTTTCAATATCAATTTTGGGATTTTCAAGTCATGAATAATATTGAGGTAATTTCTTTCCCTCCTACTTTTCTTTTAATTTCTTCACTTTTTGTAGCACAACATTTTAGTGGTTGAAAATTCATATCTTATTGTAGGAATATCAAAATCATGAATCATTTGATATTCCAGAAACTAGACTTCGAGATCTATAACATATCCAAAATTTAAATTTAATTTCCTTCAATATAATTCACGATAATTTTTTGAAGTTAACTCTGAATTTTATCATGCTGAAAATTTCAGATCTGCGCGTCTTTACTAAAGCTTTTATATCTTGAAGCATGTTGGACGAAATTTCAAACCGCTTGATTCTTGTGAAACTAGAAACAAATATCTACAACATATCTATAATTCATAATTTAATACCTTCGAAATTATTTTGGATGTTATCCCTAAATCTACATTGAGTTTTGATACATCAACAATTTCAAATTTATGTGACATCACCCAAAAAATTATATCTCAATGTGGGAGTATCGAAATTATGATCCGCTTGATTCTATAGATGTCGAAACATGCATATCTAACATATCTAAAATTTGGATTTTAAAACTTCTTAAATTGTTCTAGATGATATTTTGAAGTCGATCTTATATGTTGTCCGACAGAGGATTCCAGATTTGCATCGTCTCACCAAATAATTTATATCTTGATGTGGGACCATCGCCATCAAAGAGTGCTTTGATTGATGCAAACTATATTTTGAAGGCTTTATTATCATTAAAATATCTTGTCTCAATCTATAATGACCTTTACGGTCATTTTCCCTTTATTTTTATATAATTTTAGTACTATCTAAATGTATCGTGGATTGTTTAATTTAATTTGTCATTTGGTAGAACTAAAATTTAGTACTCTTCTAGAATATTTTTTATACTGGTAAAATTCTTTAAGTGATGATATATTTATATCATTTTATAATAAACTTTTATGATTCATTAATATTTTACGCGGAGACAGTAATTTTAAAAATGTTAAAATATCATTATTATATAATAGAGGTTTTGTTAGAAATATTTTTCTATTAATTATGGTATATTCAAAATATTATAATTACTTTATCACTATCTTATATAATATCTGAATATATATAATTGAGTAATTAAAGTTAATAGGTGGTACCTTCACTTCCACGTGGAAGTGAAGGGAATGGTATGCTGTGTGAGTTTCAATTGTGGCCACTAAGTGTAACTTTAAATAAATTTTATAAATAAATATATATATAGATATAAAGTAACTTTGACCCTTTTAGAGTGAAAGGAAAGTGAACTTGTACTCACTGTAAGTTTATATATATACACGATATGCCTGTCTTCTTCCATATTTGGATCCTCTCAGTTGGTTTCTTTTAAATTAGTTAGATTTCTTGTTTAGCCTTACAAAATTACATATAAGTTAAGAGGTGCTGTAAAAAATAATTTCTTTGATGTTATTCAAAGTCGGGTTCTAGTGGGATACTATTTGGAGGCATCACGGAAAGATATTATAGCTTTGGCGTCCTGGTAGGCTAGGTTAGCTTTGGCGTCCAGGTAGGCTAGGTTTATCCTACCTTTAGATTGAGCTTATTTACTGAAATCGTAAACAATTATGCTAGCTTCGGATAAGTGCTTGTAGATGCGTATTATTTGATTTATATAAACTGTCTTATTTATCCGGATTAGGACCATGTTCTAGTAAATAATGAAATATTATCTTTTAATATAAGATAACATCTATTACTTTTGGACATGAAACTAAAATGCAAAATCTTGAATTTATCCCTTTTTAATTAAAATTGACGGATGATTATTTAGATGTTGACATTATTATAATACGGTATGGATTTTAATATTACCCTTGGATATGGTTACTATGAGTTCTGGTTTGAGTCTGAAATTTGATTATTAATGTTACCATAAGTTCCGGTTCTAGTCCGACATTTGATTATTAATGTTACTATGAGTTCTGGTTCGAGTCCGGCATCTGATTATGGTTGTGGTTCCTCTGAGTATCGATTTGAGTCCGGCATCTGATTATGAGTTCTATATATGTGGTATATCATTATTACCCACTATGTTCTATTCGAATCCGGCACATGTCCTCTCGTTACTATCCATTGGTACCGGTTCGAATCCGGTGCACATTTGAATTACTACTATGATTTCTTGGGATCAGCTTAGTTATGGATTAATTATAATTATTTTCATTACTTGTGTGTCCCACCGGCTTATGGGGGCACGATTGGGTTAATTGTCTTCTTCAGTGTGCCTAGCGGGCTTATGGAGGCCCAATTAGTTTATGTTTGATTTGTCTATTATTACTGCATTATTTATTTTCCTATATCGCTTACGTCTATTCCTTTATAGTTGTTGCGTAGCTTGGTATTTGTTTACCTTTCCATCCCTATTTACTGATGACTTAGATTACGCTTTCGCATTGTAGTTATACCCTTTTTGTATTGATCTCAGTCGGCCGATGATGCCTACTGAGTACCCGTTGCTTTGATACTCATATTACACTTCTGCATCATTTTCCTGATACAAATCCGGGTACTAACAGCCGACGTTGACGCGACTCCTATCTTCCAACACTGATTCAGAGTAGGGTGATCTTGTTGTCATCCGAGGTTGATCCTCTTCTATCTACTCTAGTTAGTTTTTTGCACTCGAGACTGCTTGTGTATACTGTGTACATTTTTATTTTTGTCTAGTACTCTAGGTACCTGTTAGTAGTGGCTTTAGTACTGACCGTATCAGGTCTTGAGAGGGATTCATTTGTATAGTTGGTCTTTTTTTCCTCCTCTCGTTTTCACATGTTATTGTTGTTGTTATCATTACACGTGATCTTTTATTTGGTCTCTGCCTGTTAGCTCGTTACCTACCATTATGGACTATGGCTTATCTTGCCTACTGGTTGGTTAAAGTAGGTTTCATCACGACTTGAGAAAATGGGTCGTGACATAATTCAAGTTGGTGATATACAACTTTCAAGTTCGTAGCGCTCCGATAGGTAACATCTCTTCTATTTGTGTTTTTACTTTCTTTCTTGTTTCCCCTATATTTTTTTTGTAGGGTTGAAACAAATAGCAATATTCAACAATCAACTAAAGGTGCGAGAGTTTAACTTCACCTCCGTCACCTTAAGATCTGACCAATTTTGCTTAAGACGGTGGACATCAACTTAATGTGCGAGATTTTAACTTCACCTCTGTTACCTTAAGACTCGACCAATTTTGATTGAAGACGGTGGACATCGTCTTAATGTGCGAGAGTTTAACTTTACCTTCATCACCTTGAGACCCTATAAATTTATCTTGAATACGGTGGACATCGGCTTAAGATGCTAGAACTTCACTTAGCCTCCGTCACCTTGAGACCCGACCAATTTTGCTTGAAGACAGTGGACATCGACTTAGGGTGCGAGAGTCTAACTTTGACTCCGTCACCTTGAGACTTGAATAATTTTTCTTGAAGGCGGTGGACATCTGCTTAAAGTTCTAGAGTTTAACTTCGCCTCCGTCACATTAAAACCCAATAAATTTTGCTTAAAAATGATAAACATCGGCTTAAGGTGCGAGGGTTTAACTTTACCTCCGTCACCTTGAGACCCGAACAATTTTACTTGAAGATGGTAGATACCAGCTTAAGGTACAAGATTTTAACTTCACCTTCATTACCTTATGACCCAACCAATTTTGCTTTAATATGCAATGGTCTTCTGTAAGTATGGACCCTTTCACCGATGCACTTACGCAATAGTCTTCTTTACGTATAACACCTTTCATTGATGCACTTATGCAATAGTCTTCTTTAGGTTGGGCCCTTTCACTGATGAGATTATGAAATGATCTTCTTTAAGCTTGGGCCCTTTCACCGATGCATTTATGCAATGGTCTTCTTTAAGTATGGGCTCTTTCATCGATGCACTTATGCGATGGTAATCTTTGAGTATGAGCCATTTTAAGTGGCCATCTTAAGGTGCAAAAAGGCATATTTTGCCCACCTTAAGGCTTGAAAAATTTAAGATACTTTTAAGGATAGACCCGTGAGATGACATATTAAGGTGCAAAGGGACAAAGTTTTTCCACCTTAAGGCATGTAAATTTTAAGATCCTTTTAAGGATAAACCAGTGAGAGGCCAACTTAAGGTACAAAGGAACAAATTTTGGCCACCTTAAAGCATAAAAAAATTGAGATTCTTTTAAGTATAAACCCGTGAGAGGTCAACTTAAGGTGCAAAGGGACAAATTTTGTCCATATTAAGGTATGAAAAAATTTGAGCTCCTTTTCAAGATGAATCCGCAGAAGCCAGATTAAAGTGCAAAGGGATAAATCTTATCCACCTTAAGGCATGAAAATTTTGATATCCTGTAAGGATAAACCCATGAACGTGCCAATTTTAATATGGAGAATTTGAAAGTTCTAACATAAAGACTTAATGAATCAGAAGACTTTAGCTTTTGTGAATGAAGCTCATTAGAGTTTTCCCCCAGTAAGCATAAGTCCAAAATTTAATTGAAGTATATATAGGCTCAACTTTCATATGGCAGATCAAGCAGGAAAGTTGGTATCATATCGAGTATGTAGTTTATACTCGTGCCTTAAGGAGTGTCATCTTCCTTCAAGGATAGTACTTATTCAAGAGCTTTGTATTGATAACGCCAGTATTCACAACATCTGCATCGACAAGCTTGTAATCACCATTTTAATATGCCTCTTGCATGACATATGGTCCATCCCACTTTGGAGTAAATTTGCCCTATGACTTATGAGAAGTAATTATGGGCCTTTTTACTGTAAGAACTTGATCTCCAACTTGAAAGAACCTCAATATGACTCTTTTGTTGAACGAATAAGATAGATGGGATTGATAATATTTGAGATTTTACTGATCTTCCAGCCTCTGCCCATCAAGATCTTCTAACTCGGCAAAAAGCAACTTAGAATTTCCTTCATCGGCGAGCCCTTCTTGAATAGCCAATCTCCAAGAAGGTATTTGATGCTTAAGTGGTAGGATTGCTTCAACTCCAAAAGTAAGAGAATATGGGTTGCTTGTGTTGGTGTGCGGTAAATTGTTCTGTATTCCCAAAAAACATCTTCCATTCATTCTTCCCAGTATCTCTTGGACTTGGAGACGTGTTTATTTAAAATATTGCATAAAGTCTTATTAAATGTTTTGGCTAATCCATTAGCGGCAGCATGGTACATAGAATACTTGCACTATTTTAGACCAAAAAGATCACAAATCTTATTCATCAGCTTGTTATCAAATGGCTTTCCATTGTCGGTTATTATATATTGAGGGATTCCTAAGAGATAGATGACATTCACTCGGATGAAATTCACAACATTCTCCTTCTTTACTTCTTTGAGAGCAACAACTTCGACCCATTTTGAGAAGTAATCTATCATGGACAAGATGTATAAGTATACACCAGAAGATTTTAGTAGTGGCCCAACAACATCCATTCCCCAAGCATTGAATGGCCAGGATGCTATAGTTGGGTGTAATACTTCAGGAGGTTGATGTATGAAACTCACATGGAATTGACAAGCTTTGTATCTTCTAGAATAGTCTAAGAAATCTTTCACCGTTGTTGACCAATAGTATCCCATTCTTTCAATGTAAAAATAGAGCTTTGGTCCAAACTAATGCGATCCACAAACTCCCAAGTGTACTTCTTGCAAAGCTTGAATTGTTTCTTCCTTTTCCAAACACCATAAGAGTACTTCTTTAAGTGATCTTCTGTATAGTGTGTCTTGGTAGTAAAGGAAGCGAGGTGCACGACGATGAATGTCAGTCCTTCTCCTTGGTCCAAGTATCCTATAACATAAGTAGTCAATGATAGGTGGTCTCCAATCTTTATTTATAGCTTCAGAAACGATGATGAGGTTATCAACTTTATTTTCTACATCTTATCCCTTACTCAATGATGGTACTACCTATTCTTGATAGATAGTAACTCATGTCTGATTTGGCAGAGTTAGGTTGAGGCCAAAGCAGCTAAGATATAAATTTGATTATTTTCTTTTCTTGGTACGTACTGGAGTATCACTTCTCTAGGCCATATCATCAATCTCTACGCGTAACATGATATGGTTGTAGCTCTGGCTTTCTAACCTCATAGTTTCCCAAAAGTTGCTTGATCACTAATTGGGAGTCACCAAAGACTTGTAATGGTAGTTATTTCATGCCAACTATCATCTTAAGTCAAAGTATTAATGCTTGAGATTCAGCAACATTATTAGAGCAACGGATTATTAGGGTAAAAAAGTATGGATGACCTCTCCCAGCGGAGTAACGAACACCACACCAACACCAGCTCTATCTCCATGTGCGGCACCATCAAATTATATCTTCCACGAAAGTATGACTTCAATAACCATTGTATCTTCGTCAGGAAGTTTATTGCTCAGTTCCTAGTCATCAGGTATTGGGTGATCTACCAAGAAGTCAGCCAATGTTAGTCCTTTTACAACCTTTTGAGGAATGTAGACAATCTCAAACTGTTGAAATTAAAGGTACCATCTTACAAGTCGGTCAATAAGGGCTGGTTTTGACATTACAAACTTGATAGGATTTGATCTAGACACAAGACAGATAACATGAGCTTGAAAGTAGTGTTTTATCTTTTGAATTGAAAAGGACAATGCCAAACACAACTTTTTGATTGGAGAATACTTTAGCTCGTTTGGTTTCATCATTCTGCTCAGATAGTAAAGAGAGTTTTCTTTGTCTTCACTATTTTCTTGAGCCAGTAGTGCTCCAACTAACCTCTCTTCTGCTGCTATGTAGAGTATCAACGGTTTCCCAGGTAGTGGTGCCACAAGAACCGGAGGCTTCATCAAGTATGATTTGATACTTTTGAAGGCCTTACTACAAGCTTGGTCTCATTAAAAGGGAGTGTCCTTCTTCATGAGACGGCTAAATAGTTGACATTTTTGGGCCAAATTTGAGATGAACCTCCTTAAATATGCTATCCTCCTTGAAGGCTTTTTAACTCGTGAATGTTTTGAGGCTCGGGCATCTACAAAATCACATCGACCTTGGCCTGGCCAATTTTAATTCCTCGATGTCGTGCAATGAAACCAAGGAGCTTTCGAAAAGTAACTCCAAACGCACATTTTAGTGTATTCATCCTAAGTTGATATCTTCGAAGCAATTCAAATACCATCCTTAGGTTTTTGAAATGGTCGCCCCTCTTTCTTAACTTCACTATTAGGCCATCCACCTAGCATTCAACATTTTTATGGAGTAAGTTGTCAAAGATATTTTTCATAGCCCTTTGATAAGTGACACCATCGTTCTTTAAATCAAAAGGCATCACCTTGTAGCAATAAATATTTTTAAACGTATGGAATGCAGTGAGCTCTTTGTCTTTTGGCGCCATACGAATGATTATATCTGGATGAACCATCCATAGAGGACATTTCCTCATAACCAGTGGTAGCATCAATCATCAATTCAGGTATGGGGATTGGAAAATCATCTTTAGGTCAGGCATTGTTGAGATCTCAAAAGTTGACACAAACTCGAATTTAGCCATTCTTCTTTCGTATCAAAACAATACTTGAGATCCACGTGGGGTATTTAAAATATCAAATAAAGACAGAGTATATAAGTTTATTGGCCTCATTTTTTATCAATTGAACCAACTCTGGCCTAAAGCGCCTTTGGGCTTGCTTAACAGGACGAATACCATTCTTGACCATCAACTGACGTACGAATACTTTTGGATCTAAGCCAGATATTTCTTTATAATCCAATTGATGACATCCATATATTCTTTGAGTATATCCATATAAGTGATTTCCTCCTCTAGTTCTAGAAACGTACTCAGGTAAGTTAGTCTTGGGTCTTCAGTAGTTCCCAGATTAACTTTCTTTAAAGGATCTGCTATGGCTTTCACTCCTTCTTCAAGTTGTGATGGGGCATCTCTAGCATCTTCCTCCTCTCGCGGATCATCTTTATTGATGGATATATGGTAACACTAGAAAGTATTTTTCATCTCTTCGTCAACCTTCATTTGAGATGAGATATCATTATTATTTTAAGTTGTAATAGGATATAAGGAGCCAACACTTTCTTTATATTTCTCACACTTCTTGGTATAAACCGTAATATGATCCTTAGCTTTTAACACCTCATTTTATGAAACCACCAGTTTCGTTTGTCACCTTATTCTAGAAGGAACCAAACTTTGGAAATATTTTTGAATCTTAGTTGAAGAGCGTCTTGTTGTGTTTTGATAATTTCTCTAATGCTTGCTGCTTTTCTTGGTATTTAGTGGAACCAAACTCTCAAAAGTGGAAGTTCTTATAGTTGGTTCTCCCATTCAATCAAAGACAAAAAGCATTTTGGTGGATGTAATAGACTCCTCTTCTACAGTGATGTAGTTACTAATTGCCCTTCTTATGGAGATACAAATTGGAGAGGACTACGTATATCCTAGGACTTCACATCCTGTATCGTTGTACCTTCGAATAAAAGTTTACCTAACCTTGATGGCTTATTAGGATTATATCCAGCCTTTACAAATAGCTTGTATACATTTGGGTCAAAGCTCTGTTATGTACGCTTCGTAGGGAATGTTATCTCTTGTGGCATATTTTGAGACATACATTCTCCTAGTATCCCTAAGGATGGGTTCATTGCGTCAATCCTCTTGATAGATAGGCCTTCTAGCACATTATCTATGGCATCAGATGAATAATCTTTTTCTTTCTTTACCTTTGATATGTAGCGAAGAACATGAGTTGCCTTTTTGTTCGTAGGTGCGACACTTTTTTTATTCGAAGTGGAGAGAGGCTTATTGGTGGCGACTTTTTCAACAGTCACTGTGACCTTCTTAGATGCAAGATCATTACACTTGATCTTGGTGACATATTCAAACTTTTTCTCATTCACCAGATTATTATTCAAGTAGAATTTTGCATCGGCAAAGTGTGACTCAACTTTAGTGAATGGCTTATTCTTGGGAAGTATCTTTCTTTCTACTCTGCCTTGCAGTACTTCAAGCATTGGTAGTAAGATGACGAGATAATTTTGTTCTCATGTACCAAAGGCCTTCTAAGAAATATATTGTATAAAGTTTTGACATCGATCACATGCATCAATGCATTTGATCGAAAATCATCCATACCAATCCCTAGCTTGATAGATCCCATGACTCTTTGGCCCACTTGGTTGAAGCCTTGGATTATCAAACGATTTTCAGCCAGTTCATCAGTAGCGATGCCAAGCTCCTTCATTGTGCGGATAGGTAGGATGTTGACTCTGGATCCCTCATCAATCAAGATTCTATTTATTTTCTTTTCTAGAACTTGACCCACTATGTACAAAAGATGGTTGTTAAGGTTTCTCCAAGAAGAAAATCATTATTTGTAAAGGTGATTTTTGTATCACATACATATGCCTCTTGGCTAAGTGGCTCAATATGTTTTTCAGAAGACAGGGGAACTTCCGCAGGTGGGTTTTCACCCTTTGACTCCTCTTTGCCAGTATTAAAACATGATGCCTAAAGGTTGACTTGCACAGTTCTTACACGGAACCAACTTGGTTATAATTCTTCCAAAGTCACTAGAAATCATGGCTTTTTGTGGTGAAGCTCCATTACCCTCGTCTTCTTCAAATGGTGATATAGTCTTTGTTTCTTCGCTTTCTTCACCATCTTCCTTCTAGTTGGCTGCTCGGACGACACCTTTTGTAGACTCATTTTCTAGCGTAGTGCCAATTTACAAGAGTCCAACATTCATCATCACCTTCGTTAACCAAAGACTTATTATGCTCTGATAGTTCCTTATTATGTTTCTCGATGTATATTTGAACTGGATCAAATGAGCCAAAAGTGATAGAGATTTGATGAGAACTGGTTGTCTCATCATCGAAGAAGATCTTCTTCTCATTTTCCAATTGCATGACTTTGTACTTAAATACAAAACATTTTTTTCAGAGGGTGACTTACAAGCCTATGATACTTTCAATAATTTGGGTCATTTGACGTTCCAACTTCATCGGGCTATTTCATTGTCAAGGTAAGGGTATTTTCTTCTTGCATCACCTGTAAAGTTAACTTCTGATTTAGACGTGCTCAAAAAGTCGTCTTCACCCCTTTCTTCTTGCTCACTTTCGTGGTGACCTTCACAGGAAACACATCAACATTCATGGATTCCTTATTATCACTTTTGGGAATAAACTCGCCCCATTTTTAGGTTTCTTGTTTATTTTTTCCCCTTCGGGGGTCTTGGATAGGCGCTACTCCCTTTCTAGTAAAAGACATACGCAACTTCATGTCGTGAGAACGAGTAGCTAACTCTTCAAAGGATTTAGGCTTAATGCTTTACAAGATATAGAAAAGCTCCCAGTACATTTCTTGGACGCACATATCTATTGCAGATGCTTTGCTAAGCCAATTTACAGTTTAGGCTCATATTTCTCCATTGATTAATAAAGTCAATGACTGGATTATACTTGTTTTTCTGAGTATTTATGAGCTCTACCATGATCACTGTACGCCTTGTGCTATAAAAGCGATTCAGGAACGCACGCTTCAATTACTCCCAACTATCAATGGAATTAAGAGAAAGGTATGTATACTAATCAATGACATTTTCCTTTACGGAACCCACAAACTATTTGACAAGATAGTCACTGTATGTTCCAGCATTATTACATGTCTCAACAAAGTGTGTGACATATTTTTTTGGGCTCCCTTTTCCCTCAAATTGTTGAAATTTTTGGGGTTGATAGCCAACAGGCATTTTGAGGCTATCAATTCTTGCAGTGTAGGGCTTGACATATATATGTAGGAAGACTTAGTGGTGACATCATACTTATCTCTGAGGGTCCATTCAATGAGTTTCTTCAATTGATCAATCGGGAACATCCCTTAGAAAAAACTTGTACCTCATTAATCGGTGGTGTTTGTTTCACAGAATGTTCTGTATCATGACCCTATAAAGCTTTTCCAGGTGCATGGATAGACACTCCGTCTATTAGGCCTTTTATCTAATCTACCAACTTATCAAATATAAGCATCTTGATTCTGAACATATTTAGTCGGACCCTCAATTGCCTTTGTCAGATTCGCAAGTTACTCCTCTATAGACGAGACATCAGTTACCATTGCTTGCATGATCATTGGAGACGTTAGAGAATAACACGGATTATTGCATACGTTGATATTCGAAGTGATCAGCTTATGCGATGTAAGTGGAGATGATGCATTTGTTGAACGATCATAGCTCTTTGCACCAGAGTATTTTGATCTAGAGTGCTCAAGTAGAGCAAGAGTCTTCTTAAGTGTTTCTTCCACGTTTCTTCCTCCTTCTGAAGCACTTGCATTGAACTTCGTTCTTTTGGGGGTTGAAGATCCAGAAACTGGAGTTGGCACGAACGACACTAGATGTGTTTGTTGTCCTAGCATATTGGCCTTGCTCCTTGTTACAGCTTGCAAGCTTTCAAAAGTAGTACCAAGGATGTTTTTTACTTCAGCAGAGAACTTTGAATCAACAGCCTTGGAAGCAGTTGATTGAGAATCGACCTTCTTAGAAGTTATTTCAGTGTTCTTACTCCTTAAAGTTAGAAAAGTTGAGATGAGAGGTAGAGATCGTCCCACTGGGCGTGCCAGAATTTTTTGGACAGTAAAATTTTTTAGACCAAAAAATAAGTAATCGGGACAAGAAAAATATTGCAACAATCAATTTATTGATTTGAATGTGAGTGTTACAATCTTCATGAATTCTCTGATTCACCTTTTTAAATATAAATTCAGGGGCTTAAAGCTTGATCTTGATTTATTGATTTGATGGACTTGATCTTGACTTGTGCTTGGATTCAACGGATTTTGAGCTTGTTCTTGAATCTTGCGTTCTTGATCTTGAATCTTGATGAACTGGATTCGAGTGCTTGAGCTTGGTAGAAATTTTGGTGTTTGATCCACGAACTTTGTCTTGCTTTTTGTTAGAGTCATTGGTCCCTTTTCTGAATTATGAGACCCAGATTTATAGTTGTGGAAAATGAAGAGTCATAATGAAGATTGACTTTCTTTGACCAATCAAATTCAGGTGACGTGACGCCTTTTATGGGCTTTTGATTTCAATAGGTCTGCTGCATCATTTTGACATGTGGCATGGTCCTATTAGCTTCTTTAGTTGACTTGGCATGCTACATCATTTGCCACATGGCTCTTATTTGGGCCTCTAGAATATGACAATATCTTGGGCTTAGCAATGTGGGCTCATCATTTGTAGCTCAAAATCAATGGGCTAGCCTAATAAAAATTGGACTTTAATTAAATTCATACATATTTAGACTTAAATAATTAATTCAATTATATTAATCCACAATATTTATTTGGGACTAATATATTTTGAATTTAATATAATTCAAATTTCGTACGGATTTCAATTTAATAAAATTTCGTTGCCCATAGTGTGTCAAGTCAATATTGGATAAGTATTGTTGAACGGTGGAAGTATTAGATAGAGATAAATAATAAACAAAAACAATTTAGACAAATTACTATTTAGTTAATCTTTATCTTAAGAGACATGCGAATAAAAAACGTGACAAGCATTTAAGAACACGAAAAATATATAAAACTAATAATTTAATTTTTGTCGAATTAAAAAGAGGAAGACTGTTTTTTATAAAAAAAATATATTTATGATATTTGTGTGATTATATAGTTTTTGAATCTTAATAATTAAATACGTCATAGTATTCTTAGAATTATAAAAATAATTATGACAAAATATATAAGTATAAGTTCTAATAATGTAATAAAAAACAATATCAAACAAATAAAATATAAGAAAAGTTGTACTTTTCACCGTTCGATAGAATATAATAGATATACCTATAATTTAATAAAATTATATTAAATTAATATTCTTATTCCTAATTATATAATAGTGGTTTTAGATTACTCTATTATTTTTGGAATTTTAAAGTAGTTGTCTCAGTATTGTTGTTTCCTTTCCTAAGTTGGGTAAATTAACTTGGTAGTGTAAATTATAAATTAACCTTGTTTCTTTTTTTTTAATTCTTTTTGAGAAATCACTATCGTTGCTATTACATTCAAGATTGCTACTTAATCAAAAAGAAAATAAGTTTGTTTTAGTGATAATATATTTGAATCTTTTGTTTTAGTGATAATATATTTGAATCTTCTTCCACTTGTAATTTATGTAGGCTTTTATTGCATGAAGATAGTGGATATATGGGCATATAAAATTAAGAGCACCCAAAAAAAATAGAGGAGCATTTTTTTATTGATTAATCAAAAATTGACTCATTAAGAACAAAAAACTGATAAATCAAAAATTGATAACACATATCTTATTGATTTGATTATTGTTTTAGTGTGTTTACAAGCAAATTGATAATATACAAAATTAAACTAAGCGATTGATACACATTCCAACCTCTAGTTAAGGGTAAGGTATGTAAACTATACCCTCGCCCTATTCCACTGAATTTATTATCATTTTTTTTCTAAAATAACTAAAGCTAATAATAAGGACTGATTAAAAACTCAAAATAACAATTTTTCTCTTAATTTTCTCAAAAATAAATAAATAAATAAATAAATAAAGTGAACATCACTTTTAATATAGTTGACAAATAATTCCACATAATGTTTCCTACTATTCAACTGAATTTATTATTTTTTGTTTCTAAAATAACTAAAGTTAATAATAAAGACCGATTAAAAACTCAAAATAACAATTTTTCTCTTAATTTTCTCAAAAAAAAAAAAAAATTAGAGTGGACATCACTTTTAATATTCTACAACTCTTGCCTTAGAAGCAAGACTTAGCCCAAAGACTTTCAAATAACAAATTATGCCCCACGGACAAGAGTTGACACTAACATGTTATGTCTTTATTTATGAGATGTTCTACAACTCTCGCCTTAGAGGCACGACTTAAACCGACGACTTTCAAGTAACAAGATGTGCCCCATGGGCAAGAGTTGACATTACCACACAGTTTTTTTATTAATGTGGCTTGATTTATGAGATATTCTATAACTCTTGCCTTAGAGGCAAGACTTAACCGAAGGACTTTCAAATAAAGAGTTACGCCCCATGGATAAGAGTTGACACTATCACATTATGTTTTGGTTTATTAGATGTTCTATTACTCTTGCCTTAGAGGCAAGACTTAATTCAATGACTTTTAAACAAAAAGTTACACTCCATGGGAAAAATTTGACACTACCACATTGTGTCTTGATTTATGAGATGTTTTATAAATCAAGGATTTTAAAAAAAAAAATGTCCTATGGATAAGAGTTGATACTACCACATTATGCGCTGATTTGTTAGATGTTCTATAACTCTTGCTTTAGAGGTTCGAATTAGTCCAAGGATTCTCAAACAACAAGTTACATCCCATGGACAAGAGTTGACACTACCACATCGTGTCCTGATTTATGAGATATTCTATAACTCTTGCCTTAAAGGCAAGACTAAGCCGACAAGTTACGCCCCATGAACAAGAGTTGATACCATCATATTGTGTCTTGATTTATGTGATACTCAATTAGTCTTGTCTCTAAGACAAAACTTAGCTCAAGAACCTCCCAAAAAAATAAGTTACGCCCAATGGACAAGTGTTGACACTACCACATTATTTTTTTATTTATGAGATGCTCTATAACTCTTTCCTTAGAAGCAAGACTTAAATCAGAACAAGTTATGCTCCATAAGCAAGTCTTGACACTACCACATTGTGCCTTAATTTATGAGTTGAATGATAATTTTTGCCTTAGAAGCAAAACTTATCCCAAAGAACTTCCTAACAACAATTCATGTCTTTAAATTTGCTTTGATGTCAAAAAAAGAAGATCCATTTGCGAATTATCTAATTTTTTATTTATTAGTAAAATATAATAGAAGTTGAGAAAAAAGAAAAAAGAGATCAAACAAAATAGAGAAATAAAAAAGAAAGAGATTGAGAAAAAAAAAAAGACAAGAAAAAAATGAAGGTTAAGGAAAAAATGAAGAATTCAAAAATTAAGAAAAACAAAAATGAGAGGAAAAAAAATAAAATTAAGTTTGAGAAAAATGAGGAAAAAAAAAAGAAATGATAAAAACTAAAAAAAATAAAATAAAGGTTGATACAAATGAATTAAAAAGGAAAAAAAATGAAGAAATAGATAATATTTGAGGAAAAAAATAGAAAAATATAAAGGTTGAGACAAATGAATTAAAACATGAAAATAAAATTAGAGAAAAAATAAAAATGTGAAAATAATAATAATAAAAATAAAATTTTAGAGACAAATGAGTATGACAAATTTAAAAATATTTGAGGTATAGAGGGACAAAATTGTACGTAAACTATACTTAAAAGGGAAGGAAGGCTAGTCTTTAAAGATTTTTTTTATTGTGATCAAAAATCCAAAGCCACCCACTATTGAGATTATACCATGTAATTTCTTGGTTATATTTTAGTTTCAATTTATGTGACACATATAAAATTTAGATAACTAATTATATTTTTAATTTTTTTTTAGATATTTTAAGTTGTTAGTTATTGTAATTTACAATACTTTTTTGACATTATAGTCAATGAAATGCCACAATTGAAGTCGCGAAGTAAACGTGTATTAGATGAATCATAATAACTTATTAGAAGAGATACAACAAAATTACTATAAAAAATAGTTGTGAGAAAAATTTAAGCGAGCCTCATAAAAATGTCAAGTTAATTTAAAGCATCAGTAGTTAACTTATCATTTTTATTAAATATTATTAATATTTTAATACTTAGATGACTCGTGATAATTAATTAGGGATGAAATAATAAAATTATGATTGAAACAGCTGAAGCTGACATGTCATAAATGTCTATTTTACTTTTTTATTAAATATTATTAATTTTTTAGTACGAAAATGACATATAATAATTAATTAGTGGATAACTTATTAGAAGTGATACAACAAAATTATTATAAAAAATAGTTGTGAAAAAATTTAAGCGGGCCTCATGTAAGATGTCAAGTTAATTTAAAACATCAATTGTTAATTTATTATTTATTTTGTTTACTTATCTTTTTTATGAAGTATTATTAATTTTATTAATACTTGAATGATTTATAATAATTAATTAGAGATGAAATAGTAACATTACGGTTGAAGCAGCTGAAGTAGATATGTCATAAATATCTATTTTATATTTTTATTAAATATTATTAATTTTTAAATACGTAAATGACATATTTTAGGGGGTGATATAATTGTTGGTCTCCCAAGTTTATGTTTAAATAATGACAAACTCACAAGTGTATCTCAGCAGCTGATAATAATGAAAAGATAAAAGAAACCGGCTTCAGAAATAGAAGAGCATCAAGAATGGAAAGACATCCACCGTATCCAAGTAAAATCAATCATGAGAAGACAAATGGAAGGAGCATCATAGTCCCAAATATTATGGAAAATCATGACACAATATCTCTTGAATGATATGGAGGACCTCGGCATGACAAGCAAAACAATCAAGCATCACGAAAATAGAAGAAGAATCAACCTTCCCACAATCATAGTTGCAATCCCCAGATTCATGATAGAATGAATCGATCAAGAAAAGAAGATCACAAGTACATTGGCATGGCATCAAAATAAAAAAAGGAAATCTAAATCACAGACATATCTGATATAGACGTAATTCAAAAGCCGCATATGGACATATCTGATATGGACATTATACACCACTACATTCCCCAATCAAGGAATCAATTCATATCCTTGATTGAGAAGAAATCCCTTAGGTTTCCATATGAAGGGTAGCAACCGAAGATTATAAGAGGAGAAGACCAAAGACAAACACTCTTTACACAACTTCAAGAAGAAAATTCAAAGTGTCTCATTCTTAGTCTTACAAAGCTTGGTAACATTAGTTTACAATTGTTATATAAAGAGTAGGATCGAGTCATCTTTGTAACATCAACTGAAGCTATGTCACAAGATCTGAAGAGCAAAATAAGTCTTCAGAACTTGTTTCCTATCATTGTACTCGAACCAAACCTTCAATGATCTAAAGGAAACTTGAAACCCAAGGGGACTGGACGTAGGTACTGGATTGGTGTGCCGAACCAGGATAAATCTTTGTGTTGTTTACTTTATGCTTTATTATTTACGTGTTTAATTATGCAAGAGTAATTTATTTGTGAAGTGTGTTGATTTGCAGGCAAGTCGACTGTAAGGAGTCAGTAGTCGACTCACAGAAGAAAATTTTAATTCATCCCCCTCTTGAATTTCAATTGGTATCAGAGAAGGTCTCACAAATAGCATTGCCTAACCACAAGTGAGCAAAGGTCAAATGTCCAATTACCAAATTCCCAATTCTCTTCTTCAGGATGGTCACTCCTACACAAGACCACCATACTTCAATGGATAACACTACTCATACTGGAAAAACAGATTCATTATCTTTGTCAAATCAAATGACTACCAAGCTTGGGTTTTCATCAAAAGGGTCCTAAGCTAATTCCAGGGCTCAAGGAAAAACAAAAGGACAAGGATAAAGAAACAGTATACTAATATGGAAGATCTTGAAAATTTTCATATTACCAAAGAACAACAAGAGGCAACCCAAACTGACGTACGTTCTATAAGTTTACTTTTGTATGAAATTAGTGGAGAAGAATATGGCAAGATCTCAATGTGTGAGACAACAAAAGAAATGTGGACAAACTGGAGGTAACCTATGAAGGAACCACCTAAGTCAAGAATTCAAAAATTGTTGCTCTTGTGAATGAATATAAGTTATTCAAAATAAAGAAAAATGAGTATATTGAAACAATATTCGTCAGATTCAGCAAAATTGTGTGCGAACTAAAGTCACCGGGGATGATATATCCTCACAAACCGTAAGTCCAAAAGCTGGTCTGAAGTCTCCCAAAGACTTGGGAAACCAAGCATTTTGGAAGATGGTGACCTTCACAACATGACATATGACGAATCAGAGGTAACCTTATTGCATATGAGAAAAATTGTATCAATAGATTTCACAAGGATGGAAGAAAGAAAACAATAGCCTTTATGCTGCTCCAATCGGAGAGGACATTCTGGAAAGTGTTAATTGCAAAAGAATAGCCCTCATTAACCGTGGGGTAAGGCAGATCATGAGACAGAGTCAACAAAGATCCCAGGGAGGCAAGAACAATGACTCCATCAGAAACAATGATCTCTGTTACTACTGTGGAAGGCCTGGACATTTCAAACAAAATTGTCCAGAATTGAGTCGAAGATCATCCAAAAAGATTCAAAATTTTAGGGTCTGGAGCGATAAAGATGAAACTGAAGAAGAAATAGAGGCTGCAAACATGTGCTTTATGGAAACATATGGACCTAGCGAGGTAAGGCCACATAACTATCATAACTGTAATACTCTTGAGTGTAATCTGGATATGCTAACTGATGAACTTTCAAAAAGTGAAGATGAATATAATAATCTTGCTCAAGAAAATAAAAGTTTTGAAGTTCGTTTTAAATAAAAACTCATAGAAGAACGATGAAACTAGAAAATAGAATTTGAGACACGTCAAGTTGAAAATGACTTGCTTCATGAAGAGCTTGGTGGCGCAAAAACCAAATTAAACAATCTTAAAAGGTCCTCAAGCCACAGTTTTGTAGGAATAAACTCCTTAAAACGGAATCCGAGTTTCTTCTCAAGATCATCTAAATCAGTTAAGACCTTTTTTTATTTTTTAGGACACGTCTATTTTACTTGTGGAAAGAGGGGAACAAACCCTACAGTTGCAGGCATAAGCCTAAAAGTGTGTGGGTTTGGAAGCCCAAGGAAAGCACATCTAACCCAAAAGGAACCAAGACCACTTGGGTACCTAAAAAAAATAATCTTCTTGTCTTGCAGGAACAGATCCGCAAGAGTTATAAATAAGAAATGTGGGTCATTCACAACGGATGTTCTGGACATATGACCAAAAAAAAGGAGAACTTTTCTTCCCTAAACAAAATAGATGGGGGATCAGTGAGATTCAGTGACAATGCTATAGGTAACATCATTGGAGTCGGCTCAGTAAGACTTAGCTCATCATGCGAATTAACCAAAGTATACCTAGTAGACGGTCTCAAACACAACCTGCTCAGCATCAGTCAACTATTTGACGTCGGGTTTGGAGTGCTCTTCAAAGCTGAAAGCTGCTCAATTAAACACGGCAATAGAAATATCTCCCTTATTGGTGAACTCATTGATAACATTTATGTTTTAAATAGTCCTGACTTTGCCACCCTGAACTGAGCTCACTGTACAAGACAATGATACTTGGTTGCGGCACAGGAAGCTCGGGCATGCCAGCATGCACATTATTGAGATACTGTCTAGGCTTGATTTGGTGAAAGTTCTACCAAAACTCAAGTTTGAAAAGGATCATATCTATGATGCCTTCCAACTAGGTTAACATAGTAGAATATCTTTCAAAGCCAAGGACATTGTCTGTACTGCCAGGCCTCCCCAAACAATCCATATGGATCTATTTGGTCTCACTAAAACCGCAAGAATTGGTGGAAAAAGATATGTTTTTTTCATAGTTGATGATTACTCACGATTTACTTGGGTTATGTTTCTTGCACATAAACATGAAGCTTTCACAAATTTTGAGATTTTTTATAGAAAAATACAAAGAGAAGTCGGGCATCTCATCACCTATATTCACAATGATCATGGAGAAGAATTTGAAAATAAGGCGTTTGAAGAATATTATGCTCAAAATGGATACTCTCAACACTTCTCTTCATCGCGATCTCCTCAAAAAAATGGTGTAGTGGAACGAAAGAACCGATCCTTATAGAAAACCGCCAGAACAATGATGTTAAAGCACAATCTCCCAGATTACTTTTGGGCAGAAGTAGTTTGTACAACATGTCATGTCATCAACATGTGTCTGATCAGATATATTTTGAAGAAAACACCTTATGAACTCTGAAGAGGAAAAAAGCCTAACATCGGCTACTTCCATCCCTTCAGGTGCAAATGTTTTATTCATAATAATGGTTAGAATACCCTAGAAAAATTTGATCCATGAAGTGACGAAGGTATTTTCCTTGGATACTCTCCCACTAGTCGTGCTTACAGGGCTTTTAACAAAAGAACTTTGGTTGTTGAGGAATCTATGCACATTTTCTTTTTTGAATCTAACCACTGCACTAAAAGTATAAGTATTGATGAAGAACAAGTAAGTAATGTACAGACTAGAGAAGATCTCAGCACAACTCCAGAGCCCTCTCAAGACAAGTCAAATACACCCTCAACAGAGTCGACTCCTACAGAAAAAACAGAGAGGCCAATCATTCCAAAAGAGTTGAAGTAGGATGACAGCCATCCAAATAAACTCATCATCAAAAATCCAAGAGAAAAAGTGCAAACCAGAGCATCATTAAGGAGACAAGCATTCATTGCCCTCGTGTATCAAATTAAATCGAAGAAAATTGATGAAGCTCTCAATTATGAACCATGGGTTGAAGCTATGAAGAAAGAACTAAAATAATCTAAACGAAATCAAGTTTGGATACTAGTTGAAAGACAAGAAACTGATCAGTAATCGGAACCAAATGGGTCTACAAAAATAAGGTAAATGAAGAAGGTAAAATTATCAAAAAATAAATCCAAGCTCGTAGCTCAAGGCTACTCTCCGCAGAAAGGTATTGCTTATGACGAAACCTTTGACCTTGTGGCTAGGTTTGAGTCAATACGAATTTTACTAGCTTTTGCCGCATTCAAATGTTTTAAATTATATCAAATAGATGTAAAAAGTGCTTTCTTAAATGGCTTTATTCATGAGGAAGTTCTCATAAAACAAACTCCTGGATTTGAAGATCCTTCATTTCCAAATTATGTTTTCAATTTATCAAAAGCACTTTACGGCCTCAAACAAGCCCTAAAAGCTTGGTATGAGAGACTGAGTACTTTTATACTAAATAACAATTTTCAAAGGGGTAAATTTGACACAAATTTGTTCATTCAAAAGCTTAATTCAAATCTCCTCATTGTGTAAGTTTATGTTGACGATATCATTTTTGGTAGTTCTAACCTCTCTATGTGCGAGAATTTTGCTAATTTGATGTAAAGAGAATTTGAAATGAGTTGTATGGGCGAGCTCACATTCTTTTTGGGACTACAAATCAAGAAAACTTCCAAGGGCACCTTTAGTCAAGCTAAATACACAAAAGAACTCATTGAAAAGTTTGACATGGAGAAGGAAAAGGCCCATGGAACACTCATGAGTCCATTCACAAGCATTGATTCAGACATGACCGAAAAAGACATTGATAAAAAAATGTACCATGGGATGATCGGATCTCTACTCTACTTAACTGCAGGCCAAATATTATGTTTGGTGTGTATAAATATGCCAGATTTCAGTCGAATCCTAAGGAATCTCATCTCACTACCGTCAAACAAGTCATCCCTTATCTAATAGAAACACAAGACCTCAATCTATAATATTCCTGCTATTCTTATTTTAATTTAATCGGATATTTAGATGCTGATTGTGCAGGAGGCAAAAGTGACAGAAAGAGCACCAACGAAACATGTCAAATTCTTAGCGATGCTCTTATCTCTTGGCAGAGCAAGAAACAGACATTCATCACTCTCTCGACCACAGAAGCTAAACACATAGCTGTCAGAAGTTGTGGAACTCAAATTCTATGGATTATGCATCAACTTCTTGACTTCGACTTAGTTTTTGAATCTGTTCCTATTATGTGTGATAACATTAGTGACATCACCCTATCTAAGTACACTGTGCATCACTCTAGGGCTAAACATATTGATATCAAGCATCATTTCATTCAAGATCATGTTGAAAATGGTGACTTTTTCCTAAACTTTGTTGACTCTGAAAATCAATTAGCAGATATCTTTACAAAACCTCAGCTAGAAGAAAGATTTTGCTCTCTACGAAAAAGGCTTGGTATCATTAGCATTCATGATATTTAGAATCTCCTTATCTATGCATTTCACTGTCTGCATATTACCAGCATATTATTTCTTTTTTATTATGTCAAATGGGGGAGAAGGACAGAAATAACAGATTAGCCTACCAGTCAAGAGGAGCATAACAAGCTTAAATTCCAGCTAATACTTACACAAGTCAGGGGGAGCAAACTGACAAATAAGGAAGTTAACTGATGTTTACTCTTGTTGTCATTATAAAAAAAAGAGGAGATTGTTGGCCTCCCAAGTTTATGTTTTAATAATGAAAAACTCACAAGTGTATCTCTGCAGCTGGTAATAATGGAAAGATAAAGGAAGTCGACTTCAGAAATAGAAGGACATCAAGTGCCACGCCTCAAATCCTATTGGGGGGGACTATCACCCGTAACCGAGGAGGCCCGGGAGAACCAGCTCATAACCTTATACTTCCCATGCATATCTTTATGACAACTCGAAATTCGGACAGCATCATGTCACATATAAAAGGAAATAATCACCTGTATAAGCTCTAGCATACATATATATGTATATACAATACTTGGCCATTGGAGCCATCACGTCTATTAACAAAATACCACCTTGACTGTACATTAGGTCTACAAAGCCTCTAGACAATACACAGAGTTTAACTAAGGTCGGGACACACCCCGCCATATAACTAACTTCTATACAATACCAAAAGTGACTGGATTTGACACGGAAAGCCCCGAAGCAAACTGGAGCTCACCAAAAGTAGCTAGATGTCCTGGCTCCTACTTGTGCGATGTATGAGCTGAGGTACCTATGCCTGCAGCATGAAATGCAGGTCCCCGTGGGGGACGTCAGTACAAAATATGTACTGATTATGCAAAGTTGTAGATAATCACATATGATATAGGAGCTCAATAGAAATCAGAAACAAGTGAATAAATCGTAATAGGAGTGGACCACACTTACTAGAACTTGTGACAACCTGTACATTGTATTTATTCAATCACTTTACCTTCGTTCTTATCATCTTTGTAATCATTACTGTACTGTACTGTGACCATTAGGCTGCCTCCAGTACATACCAACTGGGATAGACCCATGCTAGGCTTATGCCCCTGGGATACCACCCATAAACACATAAATAGGGATCGACCCATGATAGGCTTATGCCCCTGGGATACCACTCGATAAGAGAGAACTTCCATCACTTAGTTCAATTAATCTTTGAGATTGTTATTTCGGTCGCCACCACAATTTTGATACTTTAAAACAATGATACATCAATAAGAGACATATAAATAAACCATCAATGCAATAACAATGAAGTAAGAACTCATTGGCACATCAATAAAGTGTTTGGAGTCATCAATGCCATAACAATGAAGTAGGAACTTATTGGTATATCAATGAAACATTTTGGAGTCATTAATAGCACATGGATCTTGTTCGAGTAACCGGATACCTTCTGACATTCATTAGTGCAATAAATATGTAAAATTTGGAAAAACAAGTAAGTATTGGAGTGTCTTGAAATCTTGTAGGGTGGAAACAAGCTCATTGGTAATGTAGAACATCATACAAAATCATTATGGATCACATGTTACTGAATAACTTTGGAAACTTTCTTAATAGAAAAAGTGTTCACTTTCATGCCAAAAATATGGTATAGAGTATGCTTTACATACCTGACTGTCAACCTTCAATACTAGTCCCAAATGGACTTCTCGTCTTTTCGGATTACTTATCTACAATAAACATTTATAGCAATCTAGTATTAGCGACCAAATGTCACAATTCAATTATTTGAATTCACCAAACTAGTGGTTAAGTAGTAAGCCTTAATTACACCGTAAAGGGTGTCACTTTAACCCTATTATACTCCAATTACATTCACATGCCATGTATATTCATACAACATCCTCCAATATCAAGTTTGGATTCATTTATCCTTCCAACCAATCCATTAAACCAAATTGAGCCATAGACATAAATAATCATCAATTCAATAGTATATCACCATATCCACCTTCCATAACTCAATTACCATATCCACCTTCCACAATTCAATACAACCAAACCATGCAAAATAGTCCATAACCCTATTTCCATCACTTTTCAATAACAACCAATACATATAATCCTCTATCACACATATACATATGGAAGAGAACAAAGGCAAACAATATTCATACCTTAGAATTCACCTCTTGATTATGCAATCCTGTTTGCACAAATAATAGGTGCCGTTCGAAGCTCTCGAGATGACAAACGCAGTTATCAGATTACTTTGAAATTTCTACGGTTGAACAAAAGTAATATTGAGGTCAAATTTGGCTAGGGTTTGTTCTTTCTCAATGATTGATGATGAAAATGAGTTTTTGAACTCATATACATGTATATATACACATATTCCCGTCCATAATATCATAGGGAATGACCAAAGTGCCTTTAAAATTTAAATAATGTCAAATATGTCCTTTGGTGGACTGTTTTGATAAGCTAAAGTATATCGACCATAACTCCTTACTCTGATATCGGATTTGGGTGAAATTGATATCGTTGGAAAGATAATTCAAAGGTCTTTAATTTCATATAAAGTAGGCCACCCAGTTCGTCCTGTACAATGAGTTATAGTCATTTGAAGTTGACCCTAAAAATCTGTTTTGAGAGGCTAAAGTAAAACGAGTATAACTCCTTACTTAGAAGTTGGATTTGGATGAAACCAATTGCATTGGAAAGAAGACTCAAAGATATTTATTTTTATAGGTCTTATCTCTCCCAGTTCATTATATTAAGAGAGTTATGATCGTTCAAAGTTGACCCAAAAAATTGGCTGGCCTCAGTAGTTTGTGTGCAGGAAATTTTCCTGCACATTTACTATTCCCAATATCCCGGCCACCGTTTTATAGTTTCGAACGTGCTCGATTATATCCGAAACCTATCCATTTTTGAAAATCTTTATATCGTTGGAAAGCTTATTCAATAACCTTCGCATGGAACCATCGACGGGCAAATTCCGGTATAAATAAAATAAAAAAATTAATTCCATATAAATAAGACCAATATACGTACTTGAATACGCCAATATATGTACTTGAATACGGGGTGTTACATCAAGACATCCACTGAATCCGAGTAGCATCCAAGTAAAATCAATCATGAAAAGATAATGGAAGGAGCATCATAGTCCCAAATATTACGAAAAATCATCACACAATATCTCGCCAATGATATGAAGGACCTCGGCATGGCAAGCAGATCAATCAAGCATCACGAAAATAGAAGAAAGATCAACCCTCCCACAATCATGATTGCAATCCCTAGATTCACGACAAAACGAACCAATCAAGAAGAGAAGATCACAAGTACATTGGCAAGGCATCAAAATCAAAAGAAAATATAAATCACGAACATATCTGATATGGACATGATTCAAAAGCTGTATATGGACATATCTGATATAGATATTATACACGGCTACATTACTCAATCAAGGAATCAATTCATATCCTTGATTGAGAAAAAATCTCTTGGGTTTCCTTATGAAGGGTAGCAACTGAAGACTATAAAAGGAGAAGACCAAAGATAGACACTCTTTACGCAATTTCAAGGAGAAAATTTAAACTGTCTCGTTCTTAGTCTTACAAAGCTCTGTAACGTTAGTTTATAATTGTTATATAAAGAGTAGGATCGAATCGTCTTTGTAACATCAACTGAAGTTGTGTCACAAGATCTAAAAAGCAAAATAAGTCTTCAAAACTTATTTCCTATCATTGTACTTGAACCAAAGTTTCAATGATCTAAAGAAAACTTGAAATCCAAGGGGACTAGATGTAGGCACTGGATTGGTGTGCCGAACCAGGATAAATCTTTGTGTTGTTTACTTTATGCTTTGTTATTTACGTGCTTAACTGTTTAAGCTTAATTTATTTATGAAGTGTGTTGATCTGCAGGCGAGTTGACTATAAGGAGTCAGTAGTCGACTCACAAAAGAAAATTTTAATTCACCCCCCTCTTGAATTTCAATAGTAAAATTACCAAGGAAGCAGGCATGACGACCTTCACCTGCTTCCGTCACTCTTCTATATATTAGAACTAGTCGGCTTACGGCGTGCTATGCACGGCCTAATGTTGATCCTTAAAAATTCTACATTATGTATAATTCTGTCATTTAATTAAAACCTTCATTTATTTGGTTGATAAATTCTAAGTTAGTCATATATTATTATATTTAGATTGATGAAATTTGAACAACAATATTTTAAGTTGCTCAAACTTTTGTGGCATTGATAGCCAATTATATTTTTAAAATAATTTAATTTTTTAATTATTGTGATTTATAATATTTTTTTCTTCTATTCTACTAATTAGAAGTGACATAATAAAATTATCATAACAAATACTTGTGAATTTTTTTTAAGTAGTCTCATATAAGACTTCAAGTTAATTTAAAACATCAAAGAAATAATTATCATTTTATGTTTATTTTATATTTTTAATTAAATATTATTAATTTTTTAATAATTAAAAGACTTATAAAAACATCAAAAAATATTTTTTTCTATGTCTATTTTTTTAAAATATTATTAATTTTTAATACTTAAATGACTTATAATTAATTATGAGTGATATAGTAAAATCACGGTTAAAACAGCTAAAGCAGTGATGCCATAAATGTCTATTTTAAATTTTTTATTAAATTTTTTAATACATAAATGGCTTATAATAATTAATTAGGGGTATATAGTAAAATCACGGTTGAAGCAACTGAAACAGACATGTCGACCATGAGTAGCCTACTTCAGTTGCTTCTTTGTTACTTATTATATAGGATAAATTAATACGTAAATGACTTATAATAATTAATTAGGAATAATATAGTAAAATCACAATTGAAGCAACTGAAGCAGAGATGTCGACCATGAGCAGCCTGCTTCAGCTGCTTCTTTGCCACTTATCATATAGGATATATAAGGATAATATAGTAAAATCACGATTGAAGCAGCTGAAGCAGGCATGTCGACCATGAGCAGTCTGCTTCAGCTGCTTCTTGCCACTTATTATATACTCAGTATATATATATACACACACTAGATATCGAAGGCCCATGCCAATACGGGTCCAATATATGTTATTTTTTTTAGTTTAAGTGACACAAATAAACTTAGATAATTAATTATATTTTAATATATTTTAAGATTTTTTAAAGTGTTAGCTATTGTAATCTATAATACGTTTTTGACATTATAATTTACTATTTTAATTATAATTTACTATTTTAAGTTGTTTGCTGTTGTAATTTATAATACTCTTCTTGTTCTAACTTTTGTAATATTGATAGTCAATTTATATTTTTAAAAGTAATTTAAGTTTTTAATTATTGTGATTTATAATTTTTTTTTCTATTTCAATTTAAGCGACACTGATATAATTTCAAAAGTCAACCAAATATCACGATTGAAGTAGCGAAACCGGCACATCTTGAATGACTCATAATAACTAATTAGAAGTGATATAGCAAAATTGCTATAAAAATACTTGTGAAATTTTTTTAAGTGGATCTCACGTAAGATGTAAAATTAAGTTAAAGCATTAAGAGTTAAGTTGTCATTTCATGTTTATTTTACCTTTTGTATTAAATATTATTAACTCTTTAATATATAGATGACTTATAATAATCACTTAGGGGTAATAGTATAATTACGGTTGAAGCATCTAAAGCAGACATGTCATAAATATCTTTACTTTTTTAAAAATATTAAATTTTTAATACGCATTTCATATAATAATTAATTAAGGGTTATAATAATTAATTAGGGATAATATAGTAAATTCACGGAGCAAGCAGACAGCTGAAAGCAGGCATAACAACCGCCAGCTGCCTGCTTCTACCAGCTGGCACTCATACTTATGTATAGTACTAATTAGAAGTGTGATAGCAAAATTACTATAAAGAATACTTGATTTTTTTAAGTGGACCTCATATAAGATGTCAAATTAATTTAAAACATCAAGTGTTAAATTATCATTTTATATTTATTTACCTTTTGTATTAAATATTGTTAATCTTTTAATACTTAGATAACTTATAATAATTACTTAGGGGTGATATAGTAAAATTACGATTGAAACAACTGAAGCAGACATGTCATAAATATCTATTTTATTAAAAATTAAATTTTATTAATTTTTTAATACGCAAATGTCATATAATAATTAATTAGGGGTAATATAGTAAAATCATAGAGCAATAATAATTAAGTAGGGATAATATAGTAAAATCACGGAGCAAGATAACCGCCAGCTGCCTGCTTCCAGCAGTTGTGGCATAGGCCCAATGTGCTACTTTTCGGATATTATATGCTATTTTTTTATCTCAATTTATATGACGCTGATGAAATATTTGAGATAGTCAATCAGATTTGTTATATATAATTTTAGATATTTTAAATTGTTAATTATATTGTGATTCATATGACTTTCAACATAATTTTCAAGTAATATCCCTTTATCCTAATTAATTTGATATCGATAACTATTGTAATCTATAATACTTTTTCGACGCTGTAATTTACTATTTTAAACTGCTTGCTATTGTAATTTATACTACTCTTCTTTCAAACTTTTGTGGTATTGATAGTGAATTTAGACTTTAAAAGTAATTTAAGTTTTTAATTATTGTAATTTATAATTTTTTTTCTATTTCAAGTTAAGCGACACTGATGCAATTTCGAGAGTAAACCAAATATCACGACTGAAAGAGTGAAACCAGTACGTCTTGAATGACTCATAATAACTAATTAAAAAGTGATATAACAAAATTGTTATAAAATATACTTGTGAATTTTTTTTAAGTGAGTCTCACATAAGATGACAAATTAATTTAAAACATCAAAAATTAAGTTATCATTTTATGTTTATTTCACTTTTTTAAAAATAAATATTATCAATTTTTAAATACTTAAATGACTCATAATAATTAATTATAGGTGATGTAGTAAAATTACAGTTGAAGCAGCTGAAACAGTCATGTCATAAATATCTATTTTATATTTTATAAATGTCTATTTTATTTTTTATTAAATATTATTAATTTTTTTACTACGTATATGTCATATAATAATTAATTAGGGGTGATATAGTAAAATCACGGAGCAAGCAGCCAGTAGCTCCCACTCGCGCTTATATATATACGAGAAGTGCAAGGCCCGTATCAGCACGGGCCCAACAGTAGAACATGGCACGGGCCCATCAGTAGAACATGTGGATTGCAAGTTTTAAGTTTTAGGATTTATCTTGGAGTAGAAAGTTTGAGCAGTAGAATATTTTCATTAGTATGATTGAGCTGAGGAGATCATAATTGAAAACCTTTTTTTAACCTTCTTGTTGAATTTTTCGATCAGAAATATAAAGAAAAAAGAGGCGTAAATCTAATGAAATAGCTTAAATCAAATATTCAGCAGATTATTGATTTTCAATATCATAAAGATTAAGAATCATGTAAACTTAACCGATAAAGAGAATACACACATTAGATTCGCTATTATTTTGTCTAACTATTAATTTTAACACGAGAAAAGAGTGTTGTTTTTTAATAGAGAAGGAAGAGTTGAGATTTTCTTTTCTTTATTTTTTTTTAAAAACAGAGATATGTTAATTAATCTTGAGGAGCTGTAAAAAGTTGAGAAAGATGGCTACACATATTTGATAAAAAATTTGCTAATGTTAAGAAAGTGCGAAGTGTTTGGTAGCAAATTTGTGATAGATACACGTTTTTTGTACTTAAATTTACTTTATTTATATTTAAATTAGTTTGTAAAAATCTTTTGCAAATAATCTTTATACTTCTTTTCTTTAATTTCTTTAAAATATAGTAATAAAATTTACTTATGCTTTATTCTTCTCACACTTTACTACATACATTTTATCCTCTTTAAATCTCATTATGCCATTTTACTCTCTTTAAACATCAGTGTACATTAAAATCACGATTGAAGCAGCTGAAGCAGAAATCAGTCAATTTGTAAATTTTTTTTGTTAATTATTGTTATTTACAGTACTTTTTATTTCATTTTCAAATAATATATGTTGCTTTATATCTTCTTTTATCCCGTCCCAATTTATGTGCCACTAATATAATTTTGATAGTTAATCAAATATTTTATGTTGACATATCATTTTGTTATTCTTATTTTTCTAATACATAAATGACTTATAATAAGGAGTGATATAGTAAAATCATCATTCGAAAGACGAAAATTTAATTTAAAACATTCAGAGTTAATTTTGCATTTTATGTCTATTTTATTTTTCATTAAATATTATGTATTTTCTTAATACTTAGATGACACATAATAATTAATTAAGAGCGATTGATTATGTTATTACTATAAAAATTAATATAATTTTATCATATCCAATAGTAATCATCGATAATTCACCGAAATAGTATATTAATTAAATACGGGATGCTATATTTGCATATGCAAAATATAATATTATTAAATATTATTGGATAGTGCATTATATTTATCTTTCACAATAATAAAATTTTACTATATATTTTTCTTTATTTCTTTTTAACTTGATACATATTGACCCAACACAAATTCTAAGGAAATATTCATTAAAAATTTATTTTATTAAATTAAATTTATTAATTTGTACTTTAAAAATTTAAAGTTAAGTTTAAATATTAGTATTTCTAAATAAGAAAAAAATAATTTTAAAATTTAAATTTACTAAAATAAATAAATAAAAAGATTAATTTTCTATATAAAAGTCAATTAAAATAATAAAATTAATTTACTTTAAATATTTAGTTGCAATTAATTAAGATAATTTTTTATTTTGTCATGATTTATGCTGCACCGATAAAATTTTGAGAGTTGAATAGAACTTTTATCTATTTCTTAAAAAGTATTTTAAATTGTTAATTATTGTGATTTATAATAATTTTTACGTAATTATCAAATAATATATTTACTCCTTGTGTCCCAATTTATGTGGCTTTGATACAATTTTGAGAGTCAACTAAAATTTTATATATCTTTTTAAATATTTTAAATTGTTAATTATTATGATTTGCAGTACTTTTTATTTTATCTCAATTTATGTGGCATTTCTAAAATAATGAGAGTCAACAAAATTTCTATATGTCTTTTAAATATTTTAAGTTATTAATTATTGTGATTTGTGGTAACAAATTAGTTTTGAACATGATAGCCAATTAAATAAATAAAAAAAATTACTTCCAATATGTAGTTATAGTTAATTAATATAAATTAATAGAATATATTAAATATTTAAACCATTATGATGAAACAATGGAATTATTATATATTGGGGTATGATATGTAACTAAGTGAAAGTAGAGGGAGTTTTTTGATAATTGGATAAGAGGTGGTTGAAAATAATTTTTTATTTTGTCATATTTATGCTCCACCGATAAAATTTTGAGAGTTGAATAGAACTTTTATCTATTTTTAAAAAAGTATTTTAACTTGTTAATTATTGTGATTTATAATAATTTTTACGTAATTATCAACTAATATATTTACTCCTTGTGTCCCAATTTATGTGGCTTCGATACAACTTTGAGAGTCAACTAAAATTTTATATATCTTTTAAATATTTTAAGTTGTTAATTATTATGATTTGCAGTACTTTTTCTTTTATCTCGATTTATGTGGCATTGCTAAAATAATGAGAGTCAATAAAATTTCTATGTCTTTTAAATATTTTAAATTATTAATTATTGTGATTTGTGGTAACAAATTAGTTTTGAACATGATAGTCAATTAATAAATAAATAAATAAAATTTACTTTCAATATGTAGTTATAGTTAATTAATATAAATTAATAGATTATATTAAATATTTAAATTATTATAATGATACAATAAAATTATTATATATTGAAATATGATATGTAATTAAGTAGGAATAAAGGGATATTTTGGTAATTGGATAAGAGGTGGTCGGAACCACCTCTTATATATAATAGAAATAGAAATATAGTAGTAAAGTAATATGTTTTTTTTTATAATTGTTGCAGCAACTAAAAAATAACGTCGGAACAGAGATTTAACTGCATAAGCACAACTTAGGGTGATGCTGGAATTGGTTGTTAACAGGTTGCTCAGGCTTGGATGTGGATATTCGAAATGAGTGCATATTTGATAGTCGAATTCAGCAAAATTTAAATTTTAAGATTCGAAAATGCAAATCCAAACATGGATACGAATGCAGAATTTCAATTAAAAGACATTAAAATAATATAAAAATAAAGCACTAAAGATATTCTAGGTTTAGCTCTCATGTTACTTTATTCTTTTTAGCTACTTTTGCAATTAGTTTTACTTTTTAAATCAGGAATACTATTACGAGTTATGTTATTTTGGAAAAAGGAAGGCGTAAGAAATCAAATCTCAATTTTCCCCCACAAATGTGTTCTTGATTTTCGTCAAACCCGGATTCATTTGACCGAATCTTAGACGCAAGAAGCACCCGCACCCGTGTCAACGTTGCGTCGAGACGGATTCGGCGACAAAACCGGATCGGAGAGTCCGTGCAACATAGGTCTCTAATGCAGACTACTATAGTACTTGCTAATATACACACTTTAAAATTGTTGTAAGCTAACTCTGAAGCCCTGACCTTTTTTTCTTTCCTACGATAACATTAGTTTCCCTGCTAGCATGCACGCACCTGGACAATTCACCTGAGCACCTGTTACATCCTACTAACATGTGTACTGGTTAACTCTGTCCATGAAGGCCTTCTAAATGCCTAACTACAAGATGTGTTAGGTCGAAACCATCTGGAATTCGGAAAGTGTCAGCTGCACCCAACTTTCTCCTCTCTTCCAAGTCATCTTCAACAAAACATTCACTATTCTTGTCTTTCTCTTCCTCCTGAAGGTGATTTGTAGTAGCAGCATTGATATTTTTTGATAAGCAATTTGGACTGGCTAGCATGCTCACTTGACCAAAGTGAGAAATTTCTATAACAACTGTATCATCATCCATAGGAAGTGGTTGTTTCCATGGTTCCCCATCCATCCTCATATATGTATGCTCAGAAGCGCCCCGATGGAACTCAAATCGTATTCTGTTTGCCTGCATATATAAATCTATGATTTAAAACTTCGAATATGTAAGAATTATACTACCAACAGAGAAAGTAATGTCACTTTGAAGGAATATTAGTTTAGCTTTGTATTGTGAATACTTTTTAAGAGAAGTAACTCAACAAGTTTGCATCAGAGGAGCACACCAATCAATCAAACATGTTTCCATGATCTTAAGTTTTTTTCTTTTATCTAACAACCTGTGCAAGGCGTGTCCCGTGCCCTCCTGGAGTAAACAAAATAAGTCCATGCCAAGCATCACGGAAACCAACAACCTCAAGCAGACCATCATCAACATATGGAGGAGTAAGTTCCCTCTGTTCAAAGTACAAACGTAAAGCAATACAGGAAATGTTTCAATAGAAGGATCCAGCCAACTTAGTAACATGACATTCATAGATTAAATTTGGGCAGAAGATACTAGGAGAAAATAGAAATTGACCTCATGCAGCTTCTTCTTGTTAGGTCTTCCCCAAGGATTAAGTCCTCCAGAAAAGCTGGGTAAATTAAGACAGACAATAGACCTAATACTGCGTATCCAACCACAGACGTGGTTAAGAAAAAGGGGCAAAAGTTATCACGATTCAAAGTTTTAATACCAGGCATATCGCGTCTAGACCAGCAAACAAATATTTATTTGTAATGGTTTCCTAAGTGGCGCCATCCAAATTACCTATGGAGATCCGGAAGTAACAAAAGAAAGAAAAAAAGCAAACGCAGCAGGTAATAAATTGAGCACCATATTGCTACCTTCTAGGTATGTGAAGGTCTATCCATTCACCTGGCCTTTTCATTATTTTGACATTTGCTAGCTGTGAAATATTTCTGCAGAAAAAAACAATATAATCAATGTTTAGTTTGAAATGAAACTGCAGTTATAAGAGAAGCACTGTTACATCATCATCATCATCCTCGCTTATTAATGAAACACAAAACAGATATCGACAGATAGGATGGATGAATTCGGTGTGGTAGGTGACAGGGTAAAGATGTTAAAAAACATGCACTATGAGACCTCAAAAAGTCCATTCCCTGGCTTTATGGCCATATAGTTCATTACATATCTGAAATGTTTCGCTGAGGTCATATAAGGTTTCATCTAAAATCTAAAGGAGAACCTCGTGGAACTACACTATAACTAAAAATATTTCCCAAACTATAGTGTAAGACAGGCAGGATGAAAGGTAACATTATGTGTTCTAACTGTGAAGGAAAGAAATGACAAAGCCAACAATATATACAGGTTAACCTTGACTATAGGACTAACCTTGAATATGGATGCAAGAAAGAAGTGCAAAACCATCCTTGTTTACATACAAGCTTCGCATAGTTCCTCTAAACAAATTGGGAACAAAGAAAAAGGACCATCAGAGATTCGTATAAAAGTAAATGAACAAATGAAAAGACAAACGACACTAAAAGCATAGGTAACAATTAATTGAACCACAAGCAGGGAAGTTACACCATGTTCCAAATGACTAGTACGGACCTGGTTAACTAACTGGTGTTTGAACTTTTCTGGATGGAGCTTCCTCTCACTGTGAAATGCATATGAAACTTGAGCATCCATTCCTGCAAGTTAACGGAAAGGTGAAAAACTCCAAATCAGGATGAAAATAATATTACACAGGATAACACAAGAATTAAGCTCTTGATCAAATAGGACACAGTAGGAAACATCTCACTCTGAAAAGATTCAAATATGAATTGCTTCTAATGTAGACCTTGTATGTAGCTTTTCGTATAGAAATAGAATGGTGTAATTGTTCGCTAAAATGGGCTATATTTGCACCAGCCAAAAATATTCTTCCAGACTTCAATGCCAAAATGGAGTACGACAATATTGTAAGACCAGTTGAAGATGTATTTCAAAGGACAGATTACAACACTTACCTATACTGAAGTAGTTCCAAAATCCTCCTCGAAATATATTATATCCTTCCTGAAAATAAGAAGAATGCTTCTCTATTTAAAACAACGCACGAATAACAGGGAAATAAGTATAAGCAGGTGAAAATCATAGCCCACATTTTGATTTTTTACTTATTCATATCTTGAGGGCCGGCCTTGGCTCAGCGGTAAGCTTGCTTACCGTGGTGTGCTAGGTCGGGGGTTCGAAACGCCCATCCAGCGAAGCTGGGGTGAGGGCGCGTAGGTAAGGCCAATTGGTCGCCCCCCTCCCCGACACCTACGGAGTAGGTATGAACCGGGTCGTCCCCTTTTACTTATTCATATCTTCACGAGAGCATCAGACATCTCAAGCAAAACTTAGCTAGGTATACAATCAGAAGTTAATTTGGAACCCACCAATCAAATGTCAGATATATTACAGCATCTAAAAAGAATGTTGAAGATGGAACAATAACCGAGTAGTAAGCATTCATTCACTTGAACACGAGAACTGAATAGGCAGAGAATATTTCTGGCAGGCAACGGGAAAATCTAGATACCCTCGGCTGAAATATATGTCTAGCTACCTTATACACTTCATAAAAGATGACGTTCCCGTGACAAGAAAATCCATAATGAAGAAAAAAATGGACTGAACAGTTTGATACCTTGTTTAAAGTTTCAGCTCGAGACACGCGGTGAAAAGCATGCAATGAATATGGTAGCTCAAGAGGTGCAATAGGATCACAAGAACCTTGTTTAGGTGCCCTCATCCTCATAAGAATATGCCAGCTGAAACACAATAAACATCATGCCGTTTTTTTTTTTTATCAAGGTGGTCTAATGAATCATCTTAATTATGACAAAAAACTTGTGCATGCATTTTGTAGAGAAACATGAAGTTCCAGCCAGTATAGAGGTAGCAAAAGAGTAAGATCATGTCATGTCAAAATGCTAAAATTTGTTTTTCAGGATTTTGTTAAATTCCTAACAATTGATTTGCAAAAACTTGCTTACTGCTGGAAAAATATCCAACAGTTTGTGATATAAGTAACATAATAAGCAAGAAAATTTTCGGCTGAATGCTTAAAACCAAGGCTCTTTTTCATACAAGATAAATGCATAATCCAGTCAAACCATAGTTGAAAATTCTTATCTTAAAATGATTAATCACTATCCAGATAGTTCACAATAGTTGAAAGTTGAATGCATTTTCACGTCAGAACATTGCAAAGGATCTACTCTCTTATGGATTCCTTTTAACTCTAGCATAGAAATGGCTGAATATTTCCTTCTCAGTTTACTCCGAAGGACAACTTTCAAGTCTAAGATCCAACAGGAGAGGGAAAATGGTACGAGTGGAAGAAACAGGTTTTTTGAACTCACACATATTTTCCTTCAAACAGCTTCCACATCAGTGTCAGTCAATCTAGAAACGGTAAATTCTTGAAACCAGCTGTATTCGAGAAATTATTGGATGATGTATGTAGTGAATATTAGTTGACGCAATGTGTATTGCAGGCCAAGACGAAGCAAATATTTACAGCAAAATATGAGGTAAGATAGCCTCAGGGAAAAACATCTATTTTTATGCAAGAGGACCTTCAAATTCGCCACTCAAGTAAAACAAACATTACCTGTCAACTTTCATTTCTTTTCCATTTTTAACTTGATTCAGGAACAACTTCACAGACTGGCAGTTAATACCTGGATTCTTTTTTCCCTGCAATTATTAAACAGTCACAAGCAGATGTAAAAGTACCTATAAAAGTGCACTATAAGAAGAATTTGACTAACATATACAATAAGACATCAAGGATTCAAAGGCAGTTTTGCACCAGCTAATATATGTAAACATACTTCCAAGTTTTTCGCATATATATATATATATATAGTTTGAGCCTGAGCAGTGGGTGCACGGTACACCTATTATTTTTATATGCTAGATCCGCCTCTAAAAACAAGTGCTATAATTTTGCATTTAGACCACTTTATACTTTCAAAATTTCTACAATCACCTGAAAGACGGTCAATAAATCAAAGGTGTAAACTATCGTGATGTGTTCAGAGTTATATATAGAATAAATTGTTCATCAGACAAAAGGATAAATGCGATCTTAGTATGTATATTACCCAACCAAATGCAAAAGGTAGATTGTTTCCTGTTCCTAATGGCACCGTTGCAATTGGAGGTGGATGAGCTAATTTAAGATCTGAAATGACACCAAGAATCCAACCTGCTGTTCCATCTCCTCCAGCCACCTAGAGGTGAACTCGGTGACTACATATACCTCTGATATATCAAACAAATATTAAAAAAGATAAGTAATATTTCAACTAATTACTAAACTCACAATTACTCTCAATCTCTTTTCAATCTCATAAGACAAGCTATCTCCATTTTGCTTATGTTTCTCTAAATTGGAGTAGAATTGATGTAGAACCTTGTCAGGAGCCTTTTCTCCCAAATCAAATACCTGAAAAACAGTCATTCCACATTAAACACTTCAGAGGTTCGCGGCATTTTTTCACTCCACAAAGAGCTCAAAAACCTTTGAATTTATGTATGTGAAGAAATGAGAATTGCATTTCCATTTCTACACAACTTTCCAACAATTCGTAGTATAATATATGTAAGTCGATTTAACATCTTAACTCCGTATTAAGTTAAATACGGTCATAATATACTAGTATAATAGAAATTGACCTGATTTTTATTAAGAAGAGTACGGTATGTCAAAAGAAGTTTTCCTCCTAATTGACCGCCACTTTTGGAGTTGATAAATACTAGTACAGGACAAGAAGCTACATCGTAGCCATCCTGTATTTCTCTTTCTGGTAGAAGTAAGTAATCAGGAATGTAATAATCCTTCAAATAGTTATCAGCTTCACTGTCTGTAATAGGCGCTTCCTCACTGCAAACAAGGGCCATATGGCTTAAAATTTTACATGTAAATTGCCATGCCCACGAAACAATTACAATTAATTTGTACTATTGAATAACATAATTGATGTCGATATCAATTATATAAACTCTTCGGAATACCATCTTCTAACAAACTTATCATTTGCTTTTGAATATGAAATTTTAAAGTAATATTTAAGAAGACAATTAGTTATTTGCTTCGCTTTAACTCTGGAAGTTCATCAAACTAATAGTACTCAATAAAGTGCCAAGTCGTACGGAAATACTCATAATAAATGTACACATCACACATGCACTGTTGAGAATTCAAAGAGGAAACTAATTATTCCATCCTTACCAATTTAGGCGGAGTTATTCAGTCTTTGAGGGTCAAAGGAGTACTTTATTTTTCATACTCCGTTTGAATATTTTAGATTGTTAGTTATTGTTACTTTGTTTTTTTTGTTGAAGAGTGAAAAAGTTCCACGGTAAAGTTATTGATACAAGTAGTCCTCCTTTAAGTTAGTCAGTACCTAATTTTATACTTTTTTTAAAAAAAAATTGAATATATAATTTTATTTAAAAGAATTTAAAATTCTAAGTTTGAATTCACGATTACAATTAAGAAATTTAACTCTTAAAATTCAAACTATAACACATAAATTAAAAGCAGTGAGAGTATAGAAGAACACCTTTTCCGGAAGAAATTGCGAATGGTTGATAAGTTTGTATTCTTGACCATACTTGCACAATCCTGTGGACAATCTACTTCAGCAATATAAAATTCTGATTAAGATTGTATATATTTAAATATTGAAGCACCAAAGGAGAATATGAAAGAAGACGTAGAATCACAATCACAGAGTACATAAGATTCTTTACTTGGGAAAGAAACCAAATATGTTAATCAAAAGCAGAACTTGAGAAAAAACTAGTTTACCAAAGTTAATATTACTGAAAAATTGAAAGGCCCTTCTTATGATTATGAATATGTAGGAAGTAATTAAGCTCCAAATTAAGAATGATAAAAAATTTGTTTGAAGTTAAAGACATTATATAGAAAAAAACAGAAAAGAAAGTTGGGCAGAGAAGTGGATTAGTTGAAAGAGCAACAGCACACATGCCATATTTCTATTAGTGGTAATATTAGGGAGGGACGCTAGTGAAAAAAATTGATGCATCCTATTTACTTCTTAACATGTCATGACATAACTAAATCAAATTCAGTCGTATTTATCACTAATTCCCTATGGTTTGTGGTGGGTAGTGGAAAATTAAAGAAATAAATTTGAAAGTAGATAAAACAAAGAATATCAAATTTAATGTAGGTTTTTTTTAATCAAATTAAAGATAATAACTATACGGTCATAAAGATTTAAATAGCTTTAATATAATAATAAGAGGGTTATAAAAATACTTCAAAATAACTACATAAAAAGTGTCAAGCTCGGAGAAGTAATGGACCTATAAAACTAAATTGAGAGATCAAATCACCTAAAACGAAGTTGTTATTCACAATTTCTTTTTCTTCTCCTTCTCTCTTGGTGGAATCTCTCTCATACACAACTCTTATGTGCTAAAGTCTATCAAAAATAAATATCAATAAACATAGAATAATTCTTCAAAGTTGCTTTATTTATGACCAAAATCAACTCCAAATAGGAATAAAAATTCAAATTCAGTTTCAAATCGAACTGAAAATTAAAAAAAAATAGGATTAAGCCATTAATCTTTAACTAGAACAATGGCCATGACTCAATACATCTTTAATCAGAGGTTTCGAATTACATCTGATTATGAGTTTTTTTTTAATTAACAATGCTGCCTCCAAATGGAAAAAATGCTGTTTTTTCAAAAATTTTAAAAGATCCAAATTGTTCCAAAAATATATTTAAAAGATAATTTGAACCTACCTTAAACATTAAGGAACTATTTTTGTTATTTTCTCTATTTGGTAGTGCATGTGCTTGTTAGTTGCTATTTACTAGTGCTATATTTTCTAGTTGAATTAATTTGGTAAAAGTTCATTTGTTGTTTTTTTTTTCTCTTTGAAATGGGGGTGGGTAGGACTTTAGTTTTGAAGTTGATGCCCCTGTTGAAATTGACGCTGAATTACTCTAACCTATACAACGGGAAGAAATCGCTTGGAAATTATCCTTTGAATTAGGCTTACCATTTATTTTAGTTCAAGTTTATCCAGACGAATGTGATAGAATTGGTGATCGTTTTATTGAAAAATAAATTATTTTGAAATTAATAATTCAAGATTAGTTACCTCGAGATTAGTTTTTTCATTCTCAAGTGGTGGTGAAAAAACACTACACTTCCAAAACGAGTTATGTCATACATTTTTATTTCAATTAAACATGAGATAAATTCATCCTAAAATTAATTTCGAGAATAATTATTTCTTATCTCTTATACCAAATGAGCCTTGAATTAATATTATATTTGGTTGATGATATAAATTAATCCCCAAACTAATTTATATCATCAGCCAAATATGATATAAATCTGATAGCTAACTTAGCCTTAGGATATCCTATTTTATCTCATTCCAACACGAGATTATATTATACCACCTCTTATATGGTATAAATTAGTCTAAAGAATGACCCCTTAGGGCCGTTTGATTTGGAAACAAGTTATGCTGGGATTAGTTATACTGAGATTAGTTATAATGAAATTAGTTGTCCTAAGATTAGTTATCCTGATATTATTTTTTAGTGGTTGCTTGATTTGTGGTACTAAAAATAATATGAATTGCATTCTCTTTAAGAATAAATAGTTTGTTTATAGAAATATCCTTCACACCCGTTTGGCCATGAAAATTATAATTTTTCGGAGTTGGAGTTGAAGTTGGTGTTGGGTTTGACCATTAATACACATTAAAGTTATTTTTGAAATTTTGTGAGAGCAGTATGACTAAAAAAAAGTGAAAACAAGTAAAACTTGATTTTACTTTTTCAAATACAATTTCGAAATTGTATTTGGAATTTTCATGACCAAACACTTACAGTATTTTACTTTTTCAAATACAATTTTAAAAATTTATCCCAAAACTATTTATTTTAATACCTCACACCAAACCACCCCTTAGAGTTTGAACTATACCCCCTCTCTTCCACCTCCCCCGTCCAAATTATTTATTATGTTAATTGCTCCCCCGTCCAAATTATTTATTATGTTTTATTGCTCCCCCATCCAAATTATTTATTATGTTTTACTTTTTTGACAATAAAATTATTGGGCTTTTTGCCCCGATTTCTGACCAACTGTACTAATTTTTTATTGAAGGAAAATAAAAGTAAGATCATAATTACTATTACTTTTTCTAAAAGAAAAATATAATTCTCCTTCATATTTGGCTAACCTATTTTCTGAAGGAAAGTTTTTGGACATTTTATAAATAGATGATCCCTCTTCTCATATTATGACAAAGTAGAATCCACAATGTAATTTTAAAAATGAGTCTTGTTTAGGGAGAGATTATTCTTCCATAGGTTTCATGCCTTTTTCAATAAAATTAATTTTTAATATGTAGGTTAATTGGACAGATCATATCCAATAATATGTTTTTAGTATATTTTTTGTGTCATCTGATTTATCGTCGCCATGAGTTGCAACTATTAGCTTTCGTATGACTTCGGTCCAACCTATTTCGAACCCAACAAATGGTGTCAAAACATATGGTTCAATGATTCAGAATGGGGATAGATTCAAATGAAAGTTGCAACCAATTTGACGATAGTGAAAATATTTTGTCAAATACAAACAAAAAAATGAGCCAAAATAAAGAAACTATATGTGGAGACAATTGTCAATTATATTTTCAACAATCCTGCTGCTATTGCTCACATTTAACCCTGCAAAAGGCTTTAATATTTTTAACTCGAAAGGACTCATATATCTTTTAACTCAAAAGAGCTCCATTTTTAAGCACGCAAAACATCAGTGATGAAAATTATGTGAAGAACGACGATCATGCATATGAAGAAGGCGAATCAAGTTATGTCAAGAAAATCAAGTCAAAAGGGAGATTTTTTTTTTAGGGGGGGGGGGGGGGGGGGTGCCCTGATTTTCTTAAATCAAATTTGGGTATTAATTCTCTATTGAAGAAAAATAAAAATAATGCTATAATTACTTTTACTATTTCTAAAAGAAAATTATAATTTTCTTCTACATTTGGCTAACTTCTTTCTTGAAAAAAAGTTTTTGCACCTCTATATATAGAAGACTCCTCTTCTTATATCATAACATAATAAAATCTACAATGTAGTCATTACAGTGAATCTTGTTTAGGAGGCGATTACTCTTCCATAGGTTTCGTGCCTTTTTCAATAATATAAAATTTTTAAATGTGGACCAATTGGGTAAACCATATTCAATAATATTTTTTTAATATATTTTTAACGTCGTCTGATTTATCTCCGCCTTGAGTTACAACTATTAGCTTTCGCATGACGCCCCATCAGTTTTAAATACAACAAAAACTAGGAGCGTTAATTTGATCAATATTTTAAAATATAATAGTTTATCATATTGATATGAAAAGAATTATATCTTATAGTATTTTCATATGATTTTGAATATTTGAATTATAATTTTTATAATTGAGTCTATATAACTTAATTTATTTTTAAAAATTAGTCAAATCAACTTTTGAAAAGCCAAATATGACAACTAATTTGTCAATTTGTCGTAAAAAGAGTATGAATTGAAGAGGTAAAAAGATTTTACATAAACTGTTATTTATAATGTAATAGTGTGCAAGTATAATGATGATCATCGTTTGATACTTAAAAGGGTGATAGAGTACATTAAATAATGCTATTATTGGTTAAAATAACCGAATTTTTTTACTTTATGCTTCATACAAGTACTAACACAAATTGTTTGGGGCTTGTCTATATTTAACAAGAGTGAAATTAGTGGTACTCAAAATTTAACATTATGGGTGTCTTTGGTATGACATAAAATGTTTCCATAGAAAATATTTTTCTAAACAATGTTTGCATGGAAAATAAGTTAATTTCTTACTTATTTTCTCATGTTTAGTTGGTGAGAGGAAAATATTTTTCAGAAAATATTTTCTAGTGTTTGGTTGGTGAATGAAAAATTATTTTTTAGAAAATATATTTTAGTATTTAGCTAAAAAGTAGAAAATAATTTATAGAAAAATAATTTTTGACCTCGAACAATACTTTTTCTTAGGGTGTGTTCGGTATGGAGGAGGAAAAGATTTTCTAGAAAAATAAGTTGTTTCTTACTTATGTTCTTGTGTTCGTTACACAAATAGAAAAATATTTTTCTAAAAGTCTTTGTATATATTTAACAAAAAATAATGAGAACGAATAGGTTAAGAAGAGCGGGGTTAAAAAAAGTTTTGAAATATTTTTAAAAAAACAAATTAAAAAAATTAAATCCTTTTTTGGGAAGGGAATTGGTAGGCGGGTGGGTGGAGGTGTCAGAATAGATAGTAGGGGTGAAGTAAGAAAAAATTTTGAAATTTTTTTGTTAGGGGAGAGGGGGGGATTAGTAGAAGCTGGGAGTCAGGGTAAGGGAGTGAGGGGGAAGGGGGAAGAAAAAAATTAAAAATTTTAAGAAATAAATTTTAAAAATTTAAATTTTGGGAAAGGTTGGGGGGGGGGGGGGTAGGGGAGAGGGGGTTAGTAGGGAGGAGGGAGGGTAGGTGTGTGGGGTAAAAGAAAAGTTTAAATTTTTTAATAAAATATAAATATTATTTTTGGAAGGGAGCTGGTAAGGGTAGGGGTGGAGGTAGGGGATAGACTAAGAAAAATATTTGAAATACTTTTTAAAACAATTGAGTTTTGGGGGTAGGGTGGGGGTGGGGGTAGGGATGGTGTCAGGGTGATAGGGTATTAGGGGGTAGGGTAGATGATTTTGAGAATTGCATGAATATTTCAACTTTAAAGTGAGGTTGAAAGAGAGTTTTGAAAAATGTTTTCATTACTTTTTGAAAGAAAGTCATTTTCCTTAGATTTAAGGAAAATAAATTGATTTGGAAAACATTTTTCAAAACATATAAGCCAACCAAGCATGAGAAAACTGGAAAAAAACATTTTTTGGAAAATGTTTTTCTTTATACCAAACACTCTATGATCCACATATTTCGGTCAAAACATAAGCCCGAAAAAGTATTTCCTATGTTATCAAAGGATATTTTGGGGCTATTGTAAGACCCTTAAAATTACGATCATTTTATTTTTGACACTCTCATGTTCGTAATGTTGATTTTTTACTTGAATTATGTTCAAGGATGTTAAAAGGGTAATTTGAAAAAGTTTTAAAATTTTTGAAAGGGGTTTGAGGATATTCTGAAACTCCGAGGTAGTATGCCTACGTGACACTAACGTGCCACGGAGGTTAACCTTTGCAATACTGGCATGGCACGAAGGTTAACCTCCGCGATAAGGCCGCGCCACACTGTTGTTTTAATTTCGTCCAACTTTTGTTTTCTTCACTTGGGGTGAGGGACTTCTGGTCTTTTTACCCCTTGTACGACCTTTAAACATAAAATAACCTCATTTCCTTCAGTTTTAAAAGATCAAATCACTCTTTTTCTCTCTCAAACTCAAAATCCAAGAACATTCAAGGGTTTCACAGAGAATTCATCATCCGGGCTTCAAATTTCAAATTGTTTTTAAATTCTTATTTACTTCAGACATGTTTCTCTTCCCTAACTTTAATTTTACATAGTGTCATTAATTTCATGAATTTTATGTGATTTAAATTGTGGGTTTGAAATTAGGTTGAGGAATTTTGGTTGTTATTGATTTAATTACTTGTTCCATATTTTAAATTGATTATTCATGCTTTAACTTAATATTTTGGGGGCTGATTTGGTACATTGTTTAAATGGTTGGAATGAGGGACATGAGTTTTCCCAAATTGATGAATTTTAGCTTGGTAATTGCATTAAACTCAACCCACCTTGTGAACTTGGTTTTGAATATGAACAATTGCATGGTTAAACTTGATTTTAAACCCACTGCATTGCATTAAAGGATAAAATAGATATAAAAATAATTTTGGATAACCTTGGTGGCTATGGATTAGATTTAAATGAAACTTGGGAGTCAATCTGATTATGTGAATTAGTTTGACATATTTAATTTAGCGTGCAAGCATAATAGTATGACGAAACCAAGTGATAAATGCCTTAATGAATAACTTCTAGGTTAATGTATTGGTTTATTTACATAATGGTTTAATTTGGGTTTAAAGGGGTTGTGTAGCTCGTTGTGAAGGTGAAGGTCCTGGGGGACCGATATTGAAAATCATGTTTGTCGGTGTGTGGATCTATATAACCATGTGCATGATTCGCAATATATATATATGTATGTATGTATGTATGTATGTATGTATGTATGTATGTATGTATATATAATATATTAAAAGTGTGAAATTCCTTAGAAAAGTGATTTAAATTTTTTGCCTTTTATTAAAATCTTCACAATAGATAAAATCGTCATTTCACTTATATTTTATTTAAGGATTTTCTTATTCTTATTAAATAAAGGAAAGTAAAGGTCAATTAGAAAAATAAAAACTGAAAACTGAGAAAGGTCTAGAAAAGTAAAAAGTAAAAACATGGGGAAAAAAGGCCTAAATCCTAATCCTAAAGTCACTTAAGGAAACATTAAATAAATATAATATTTTTGACAAATAAAAACATAAAAACGTGGGGTAAAATAAAGCAAAAACGTATGAAAAAGGAAAAAAAGTCCTAAATCCTAATAAATTTGAAAGTGGACCCAAAAAAAAAAAAAGAATCACTAAACAGGTATGTAAAAAAGCTTAAGAAAAAAATTCTAATTTATAGGAAAAAAATTAAATATCTATTTTTAATATTAGGAAAATAATTGATTTTCCTTTTAGGTGCAGAATCTTTTTAAATAATAAAATCATATTGACTTATTACTTTACCTTATATAGAATTACCTTCATTAGCTACAAATCAATTTTTTTTTTCAATAGAAATTAAATTCTAATTACACATGTTAAGAATGTCAAATATTATATATAATATCTTATTCTTCATCTCACACTCTTGGCTGATTTAATTGTCGAACTCCAATTGTCACAACTGAGTCGTTAAGAAAAGTTTGATAAATGAAAAGTTAAATTATTTTTGATTTATGAATCATATTTTTGTGATTGTAATTTTTATGTGCAACTTAGTTCTAATATTATTGCATGCCCTCATTATGTTTGTTTTCAAAAATTTATGATTTTTTTAATACAAGCGCATTAGATAGGAGGGTGTGGAGGTCATGAATTAGGATAGAAGGTTAGTAAATAGTTATATTTTGACTTATTTTTTGACAGATTTAGATTTAGTGGGAGTCTAGTGGGAGTTTGAGAGCATTGTGTCTGTCGTAATTTTAGCTTTATATATGTATTTTCTTACCGATGTCTATTACCCTCTATTATATATCGTGTTTCAGTTACCACATTATTTCCTGCATTATTTCAATGTTATGCATTATTTTTCTTACTAATTGACATGTTTTCTTCATTGTCATATTTTCTTTTCGTAATATTTTCTTAATACGGGGTACTAACATTGATATCTTCATTGCAGTAATTTCTTGAAGCAAAATAAAGAATTACTTTATTGTTAGCAATTCTCATAAATTCTCCACGACATTGCTGCCTATATTTTTTAGGAACAATAGATTCTTCAGTTTAATTCGCCAACTTAAAACATATGTATCTTTTTGCTTCTAATCCACATCTAATAATTCTATACCGGTGTAAATTATGAATATTTATTGAGACCAATCTCTCTATCCTGCAGAGATAGTGTGACGCCCCAAAATTCTATCGGGCCGGACTGGCACCCGAAGTCGAGAAGGCCCGGGAGAACCCGTTCAAATATCTGTACTTTCACTTACATGTCACCAAAAATTTGGACAGCACTTCATTGCATATAGAAGGATCTAATTACCTGTATCAGCACAACACGCACAAATATATATATATATATATAATACTTGGCCGTCAGGGTCACCACATATACAAATATAACATCACTATATAAACTTCCATGACTTTACCCTTCCTTATGTCTACAAAGCCTCTAGGATATACATGACGTAACTAGGGTTGGTACAAACCCCCGCCCACACATGACTCCTGTACAATAACAAAACATAAGGAACCGACTCGGAAAGCTCCGAAGCAAACTGGAGCTCACCATCAATAGTTGTATGACCTGGCTCCTATCTATGTTGTGGATGAGCTAAAGCACCTGTGCCTGCAGCATAAAATGCAGGTCCCCCGTGAGGGACGTCAGTACGAAATATGTACTGAGTATGTAAAGTTGTAAATAATCATAGGTGATATGGGGGATCAAGAAAATCAGACGCAGGTGAATAAATCATAATAGAAGTGAACCACACTTCATAAACACTTTTAGGATCATGTACATTATCATTAATCTGAATTGGGTTCTTGAATTCAAACACATTTGTGGAACGGTATACATTCGTTCATTTCATTCTTTACAATTATCATTCGCCATTACCTCCTCCTCCCGAACCTCCAACCACCTAACAATAATCAATACTGTACCGTACTGTGACCATTAGGCTGCCCCCAATACATATCAACTGTAATCATATCAAGTATCGGGATCGGCCCATGCTAGGCTTAAGCCCCTGAGCTACCACCCACACGTATATCAAGTAACACACATAAGAGATCTTTCCAATAACTTAGTTCAAAAGTTTTTGAGAATATTACATTAGTGTTCATGCCAATATAGTACCTTTGGAACAATGATACATCAATAGGAACCAAGTAATAGACCTTCTATACAATAACGATGTAATAAAGACTCATTGATACATCAACAATGTGTTTCAGAATCATTAATATCACAACAATGAAATAGGAGCCTTTTGATATATCAATGAAACATTTTGACACTTTATAGAATGGAAACAACTTCGTTGGTAATGTAGAACAATACATGTTTTTGGACAACCTTGGAATCTTACTTGATGGAACATTGGTGTTTTCATGCCAAAGAACATCGTTACAAATCACTTATATATAATGAAATGTTTGGCATCTAGTATTAGCAACCCAACACCACAATTCTCTTCCATAATTCCATACAACCAATATTTACAAAGCATTCCAAAAACCAACTTGAACAATAGGTTTATGTGTGTGTATATATATATATATATATATATATATATATATATATATAATCACCATTTCAATACCATATCATCACTCCAAATCCCTTCACAATTTAACATAATCCAACCATGCGCAAGAATAATCCAACATCATTTCCCAATCATCTTTCAACAACAAACAAATAACATACTTCTTTTGCTCACATGCATATATATATATATATACATATCCATATAAATAACACCAACATAGTTTACATCCTTACCATAAAATGACCCTTTTGATTTTGAAGTCCTGTTGGAACAAATAAGGGGTGCTTCTTGAAGCCCTCGAGACGGTGAACACAACTACGAAATCACTTTGGATTTTCTACGGTTGAATCACAAGATAATTGGAGTTGAACTTCGGCTAGGGTTTCTTATTCTTCAATAATTTGGATGATAAATGATGGATATGAGGCTAAGTATATGTATATAAGACCAATTTTCGTCCATGAGGTGATGGAAAATGACCATATTGTCCTTAAAATTTAAGTAAATCTGAATCTGTCCATGGTGGACTGTTTTGCTAGGATAAAGTAAATCGACCATAACTCTTTACTCCGATAATGGATTTGGGTAAAACCAATTGAATTAGAAAGAAGACTCTCGGGGCTTCTCATCAATATATAGCAGCTCACAGAGTTCATTTTTTACAAAGAGTTATGATCGTTTAAAGTCGACCCAAAAATTTGTTTGGCTGCAGTACTTTTGTGTGCAGAAAATTTTTGTATATTTATTGTTCATTGCGTCCACCGTTTTCAAGTTTCGAACATGCTCTCTTATATCGATACTCATCTGTTTTCAGAAATCTTTATATCGTTGGAAATCTAACTCGATAAACTTCGCATAGAAACTTTGACGAGCAAATTCCGGTATAAATAAAGTCGATTCCTATATACATATAATCAAACTATACACTTGAAACCATCTCAAAATAATCAATACTCATACTTAAACTCATATATACCTAACTTATGATCAATACATATACTCCAACACATATAACCATGGCTAATGCACGTAATTAAGTACTGGGTGTTACAGATAGTGATAAAGTGTGTATTCTATCCTTCAAAGGCTCCATATATAATATTATATTAAAAATTATCTTGAGATTGAAGTCATAATCATAATTATTGAATCCTAATTTTGTAAGTTAGGTGAGGGTATATCCGAAACAGTCTCTCTATCCCACAAAGATAATTATAAGGTATACATACATCAGTAATTTCACTTATGAAGAGATATATTATAACATCCATCAAGTTTATTTTTATCGTTTAAATGAATCTTGCATTTATTTTAACGCCAATTGCTATATAAGTTCATATAATTTGTTATTTTCGTACGATATTTATTCATATCATTTAAATAGATATACATTTCAATTAACATCTATTTGTATTTTTTAATAATCTTATTTTTCATATATAAGTTTATTGATTGACTCGAGATACACGTGCAAAACACGTAAACTAAACTAGTATATATATATATATATATATATGGAAATTGTTGGAGGCTCGGTGGCTTTGGTCCTTTTTTCAGTTCGTGCAGCTACATGCACTGAGGCCCTTTCAGCAGAAGGAGCTAAACCCATATAACCCGTGGGTGCCCTTAGAATGGATATATATATACAATCCAGGTTAATGCTTTTAAACTCTCATGTTCATGACCTTTTACCCTATTCTGACATCCTTTGTATGTATGTATGAATGTGTGAATGTGGTTTGACTAATTTTGGACACGATATTATTTTATCACTTTCTCTGAGTTACACGCTAATGATTATACCACTGACTGTCCTAGGACGCTACATCATTTCATGATGTAGGGTCCAAAGAAATTTCTGTTACTCTTGTGCAGCTTTAGATAATGCAGTTATCAGTTGAATTACTGTGAAGTGGTGAGCCTCCATCATCCAAAAAGCCTTATCATTTCATTAGGTTTCTTTCATATTTTGGAGACTGTTAGTATTTCGTTTTGGATTCTTTGGTCATGGTAAAAGGCATATCCAGACTCATTTGGTATTCTAATTTTAGAGACTTTCGTGGATTAGTGTGGATTGGATGTTGGTTTTGATTCCTAGAGTTTACACTTTTGATTTACTATTCCTTTTATCACTATCTTGAATTACTTCCACCTTATTTATTATTAGCATTATTGTGCTATTGGGGTTTGGCTATGGGGATGGTCTCCGATCCATGATAGACTTGAGATATCCATCACGACTAGACCCTGGTTTGGGTCGTGACAACTATAATCACTAAATTATTCACCAATTGTGAAAGTATATTTTTTAAAGCAGCATCTCTACTCCTGAGGTAAAAGGAAGATCTCGTACATTTTACCCTTTTCAAACTAACTTTGTGAGATTATATTGGATTTATTATTTTCGTTGTGTGAATATCTTTATTAGATAATTACTAATAAATTTCTTAATAAGTATTTATTGATTATATAACAAAAATAATAATTAATGTGTTATGACATATTGAAATTCACTAATCTATACTATATTAAAATTGTGAAGGGCCTTACAAAAATTATTTGAACTTTTTGCCCTTCATTTAAAATCTCTACCTTAGATAAATTGCCCTTTTACCCTTTTCCTCTAATAATTACGATTTAATTATTATTCTAATATTTAAGACTTTGAAGTCAACTAAAACTTTAATTATTAAATATTTCCTTATTTGAACTATGTAAAACTTCTAATATTTAATACTTTGAAATCGATTAAAATTTTACCTTATATAATTTTTTTAAAAAAATTATTTGTCTTATGTGGCATAACTATGAAACCTTCCATATTTTTTTTTTTATACATATCATAAAACAATATTAATGAGTTAATGTAAGAATTTTACACCATGTTTTTTCGTTTACACATACTCATCTTTGTCACAAGCTTTTTTATCAAAAGATCTTTGAAACGTGTCCTTAATTGGGGTAATAATTTTTCACCTAATTTGATTTATAACCTTTTAGATTTGATTTTTTGATATATGTAAGAAAACATGATATTTAGCACTGTTAAATTAATTAAAATTTTACCTTATACAAAAAAACTCTACAATTCTATTTAAGTAATATTTGAATCAAATTTTACAAGAAGCATCCCCAATCGATAAAACTTGGGAATGATTTTAATCTCTCTCCATGATTTGTCAGTTTCTAAAGTGAAAAAGGACTTTCGTGTGTATACTTCTAATCCTTCACTAATATATTCAGATTTAATGAAAAGAATTTTATAATTTTTTTCCCTCAATACCTAATCAACAGCGACACACTTTCTTCTACTTCTAATATTTCTTCTCATATATTGATTTTGATAGGGGTGTGCAAAAATTGAAATGACCTATAAATCAAATTGATAAAAATATTATTGATTTATTGCTATTGAGTTAACGATTTTTTAATGGTCTTATAAAAAATAATATTGTATTATTGTTTCGCTTCGATTTTTTCTTATTGGGTAAACCAATCACCCAAAAAGAATATATATATATATATATATTTATATATATATATATATATATATATATATATATATATATATATATATATATATATATATATATATATATATTTCTCTTAATCTCTCTTTAATTTCTACCAATTAACAAACCTATTATTTCAATTATACAAACTCTTAATTTCTCCTAACAACATTTAATTCAAACTTGAAGATTCTTGTAAAACACATCATTTAGAATTTATGGTTGCAACTAAGATTCAATTTTTTTCATGTTAGTTACTACTATTTCTATTTTATTAGTATTTTCTTATCGGTTCAACTGAAAACCGAACCGTTAAAGACTAAAACCCGATAAATTGAAAATCGATAAAAAATATCTTATTGATTCGATTATTGGTTTAGCATTTTCAAAAATCGAAAATCGATAAACCGAACCGATAATATATATAATCGAACCCTAGATTTTGATGATTCAGGTCATTTTCTTACATTCATTATCATCATTTTTTCTATTTTCCTTAGATTTTTTAGTTAATACCTTTAAATATTATATATAATTAAAAATTGAAACAAATTCTCTCCTTTTTATAATTTTTTGTGTTTCTCTTTAAATTGAAAATTAAATAAAATATGCATGTTGGCACTGAGAAGAAGAAGCAAAGGAAAGCTCCAATGGATTCACGAGTGTTTTTAATTCCCCTCAAGAAAAATTTCTTGATCATATAATATATGAGTTTCCATTGATCATATTCATCGTTAAGTTTATAATACAACAAAGATTTCAGTTTTTTTACTCGTGAATATTAATTTAAGGTACAAATATTTATTAACAGGGAAGCCAGTCAAATCATCAAATCAATCAACGGTCATTATACAAAATGAGACTTTTCATAATTACACTTAATACTCCTTTTGGGTTTAGGAATATTTAACTTAAATTAGAATTGTTACTTTTTATTTTATTCTTCTAATTTTTATTTTGTAGAAGTATATGTACAATTTAAAATAGAATTTCCTTTAGAAAATATCATCAACAATTCAAGATTTGTATTAAATAACTTGAGATAAACGTGCAATGCACGCTTCCATAAAATGGTAGTGCCAAAATATCTACGCTCTACACTATGAATATAACATATAATTTCATATTAACAATTCAAAAGTGCACCAAACGCCACCCACACTCATATCGAATCGAAGATAGTGTGTATTGTCCAAATTTCTTACAATAAATTTCCACCAGTTCCTATTGTGGGGTTGAAGTTTAATGGATTTACCAACAAAGATTATGGTGGAGTGATAAATACTTTTTCATCCTTAATTAAATATTTCGGGTTCGAGTCTCCCCGGGTACAAATCGCCTCTGTTAGGGAGTGCTCTACCCCCTAATATAGTACTTTACACTATGAATTCAAATGTAGTCAGACTTTAATGCGAGTATCAAACGTCGTATGAAAAAAAAGGTTTAATAGACTTATCCTTGAACTTTCAAAGGTTATGCGCCTAAAGTACACAATTTGAACCGGCCCAAATCGTGAGATTTCTTTGTCAACCTTGTTAGTTTTTTTTTTTTTTTTTTTTACCTTGTTAGTTCAAAAACATACAAGAGGGAAAAGGAGTTTTAAACAGACAAATAAACATATTAATTTAATGTATATAGCACCTTTTGGGTTTTGAATTTCAAAAGTGAAATATTGTAATTTAACTGTGACTTTGAGTGTGGAATGGTTAAGTCGCTTGAAGTAAAACAGACATATTTGAAATTTGTATTATTGTATAATAAGTATTATAAGTTATAAAAATTGATAATTTTAAAAATTTAAAAAGCATATGAACAAATTATGGTAATAAAACTCATTTGACTGCTAAAATCCGCCACTTTGAACCCGTTTGTGATTGTTGATATAAAACTGTTTATTTGAGAAGTACTTTTATAAAATGTCTTTTCAGAAAAGTGTTTTAAAAAAATAGTTTGTGTTTGGTAAATTCATTAGAAAAATGCTTTTGATAATCAAAATGTGTTTGGATAATTTTTTTCAAGAAATGTTTTTTTGAGACAAATGACGAAAAAAGGACATCTATCAATAGACTTTTATTACTAAAATCAAATTATAGAGAAAAATTATTTTAAATGTCTATTATAATATTTTTAATTAATTTTTTAATTTAATTAAAAAATACGTACTTTAAAATTTTTAATCAATATTTATATACATAAATACATTAAAAAAAATTAAATTGTGATATATTACTTAAAAAATTTAAATATTGCTTAAAACATCAAACGAAAATGAATACAAAATTTATTTCATAAATTAAATCACTATATATGAAAAAATTAATGACAAAAATAATTAAACCTTCATACATCACAAAAATTCTCAACAATTTCATCCCTAAGTTTATCACGCAATGTCTCCATACTTATAGAACATCTGTCTTATATTTCTGAAGGTATACCAAAAGGCTGGTCTGCTTCTTCGATCTCTGTGATGGTTAGTATAGTAGTTAAAATCTTTTTTAACATATTTTTGCGGTATCAAAATTTACTACGAATAAGCGGTCATCATATATATATACACACACACACTATATTTTAATAAATATGTCACTCTTCATGAATTATTTATTTAAAATTAAATATTCGATAAAAAATTTATATGTGATATCAAAATACAATCTTGTAACGTGATTCATCTGTCAATTGTTATCATTAATAATAATAAAATAATTTATATATTCTTTAGTCATCATCATCAATGATATTTTTAAATTTATTTAAAGAAAATAAGTGAAAATAAAATAATAATATATAAATCATAAAGAATTATGACGTAAATATAAAATATAAATTTTTAAAAATCAAACATTAATGAAACCTGTAAAATATGTTAATTAACTAATACTGTATATATATAGGGATATTTTTGTCATAAAAAAGATAATTTTCTTCTTCTGCTTCTGCTTATTTTGAGAAGCAAAAATTTTCTGCTTTTTCCAAGAAGTAGAAAAACTGCGTCTACTTATTTTTAAAAGCACTTTTACAAATTTTCCAAACACCCTTCATTTTTAAAAAAATGCTTTTTTCTCAAAGACTATGTTGTGCTAGGTTCGATCTAATAGATCCAGCTCTAAATTCAGAGTGGATTCAAAATTTGAAGTGCATAAGTCCCACAATATATGTAAAGTTATATATATATATATATATATATATAAACGCACAACCAATAGATTATAGTACCGGCAATGTACCTAGAAGACCAACAATAAGGGTAAACCAAGATACAGAAATTAAAGGAGAATACATAAAACCAGCAGGAAAAAGAATGCCTATAGAAGAACCAATTAAATTACAAGAAGGAGGTAGCAAAGGTAAAATTCTAAATATAGCAGCACATGACCCTCAAATGTGGGATACCGTAATAGATTTATGGAAAGGAATTGTTGCGGCTGATTACTTAAGACATTATACAGAAACGGACACAGAAACAATGTACAAATATTTAGAAACCTTTTTAGGAGAATCTGCCAAAGCTACATGGGAGAGTTTTAAGACAAACTGTCCACATGACTTTCAAATATTATTAAGTATGGGTCCAAATCCCTATAATTTTACAAACAAAATGCATATGTTACTAACCGGAAAAGATCCAAATAGTGGATTAATAGCTTTACAAAAGGAAGCCTTAATTAAGTTAGAACAACTCAGTATCTCACACTGGGTATACATAAAAAAGTTTTTACAAGATTATTTCTACTACTGTACTGTTAGTGGAAATACCTTCAATGAAGATTTAGGTAAAAAACTATTTAATAAATTACCCGGAGCCTTAGGAAGAGAAATAGAAGATAGATGATATAAAAGAGATGGAGTGGCAGCAAACCCAAATTTTAAATGGACAATAGGACATAGAACTCAACACATAATGGATATCTTAACTGAAAAATGTACAAACATACAAATACAGAAACAATTAAAGAAAAATGAAATGAATTTCTGTAAATCAGTTATATACACAACCCAGAATTATGATCAAAAACAACATAGGAAATATAAGAAAAGAAATAATCAGAAACCATATAGCAGAAAACAATACTTTCTAAGAAAATCAAAAGCTAAAAAACCATGGCTAAACAGAGATAGACATGTAAGAAAATATAGAAATGATAGAAATTATAAAAATAAATTAGAATGTTATACGTGTGGCAGCATAGATCATTTAGCTAATGTATGCCCGAAAAGAAATAATAATAGAACAAGAAATTCGCAATTAATAGAAGATTTCCAAGAAACATTATTAAATGTCGATGAATATATGTCAGACACGGAAAGTATCTATTCTATAATAAGTATTGATATAACTGATAAAGATAACTCAAAATCCGACTCTTCTGAATCAGAAGAAGATAATTTAGTTAATGAATTAGGTCAAGAAATAGACGATTTAGATTTAAAAAACCTAACAATAAATAATTTAATGAATGTTAGTCAAGAATATATATATATATATATACTTAACAAAAAAACTTTATATATGTTTAATAGACTTATTAATACACTAGTTTAGTATACCTGCTTCACACCTGTATCTTACGTCAATCAATAAAATTATATACAAGAATAATAAAATTATGGCAGACAAAATGAAACGTTTTTCTAACTATGTAAAGTGATTGTAACAGATTCAAATAAAGCTCTTAAGAATGTCTTAGATGACATAACGTGATCATCAAAATATGTGGACATTGAAATAAGTTAAAGAAAGTGGTATGCTTTAACAGACAAGATAACTGAAAAGGCTAGTCCTGAAAGGCTAAAAACCGCTGCATGAATCAAGCTTGACATCAAGATTCATTTTTTCTCTTTATTCTTTTCAAAGACCAAATTGAGTTAATTTCAACGATTCAACATTAATTTCGACTCTTGAGAGATTCACTCATGGGCGCCATCAATTGTCTTTTCTATATAATAGAAACATTGGTTTCAACGTGATACCTTAAAAGTTAATTCTTGAAGTTTATAATTAACTTACGTTTTATATAAGGTCAACTTATTTTCTTTTATCAGTATTTTTTATAGTAATTTTGTTATGTCACTTCTAATTATTTGTTGTAAGTCATTTAAGACATTTATGCTTCGCAGCTTCAATCGTTCGTTATTTTACTATATCACCCTTAATTAATTATTATGATCATCTAAACGTTGTGTCACTTAATTGAAAAAGAAGAAATATTATAGATTACAATAATTAAAAATTAAAGTTCTTTAATAAATATAATTGGCTATCGACGATACGAAATTCTGGACAGGGAGAGTAACATATATTATTCAAAAACTACATAAAAAGTATTATAAATTATAATAGTTAACAATTTAAGATATCTAGAAATAATTTAATTTGTTATATATTTCAAAAAAATATGTAAAAAATACTATAAATCACAATAATTAACAAGTTAAAAAAAATATAAAATATAAAATATTTAATTGACTGTCGAAATTATATTAGTGTCACTTAAACTGAAACAGAAGAAAAGTATTATAAATCACAATAATTAAAAATTAAAATTATTTTAAAAATATAATTAACTATTTATGCCACAAAAGTTTGGACAAGAAAAGTAATGTATATTATTTGAAAATTACATAAAAAAATATTATAAATTACAATAGTTAACAACTTAAATTATCTAAATACATATTAAAAGTATGATTGATTATCTAAATTCTATTTGTGTCACATAAATTGAGACAAAAAATAACATATATTGAATTCATGCTAGATCCAGGATGAATCTTAGAATGTATATGCAATTTTTTAAAACTTTTATTTAAATATATAAAAATTAAAAAGACAAGTTCTAATACATCACATTAAATAGTGTATAACAAATAATGTTAGTATTACCAATACAAGTATTATTAGTGCAAGTATTACTAACACATTCTATTTAAAATTATTTTTATATACTCTAACAAACGACTCATACGTTTTATTAGAAGGAACATATACAAAAACAAAGTTCGATAAAACATTTACAGAAGTATGTTTTATCGTGTTCTCAAAGTCAAATAACTTAAATTAAAATGAAAGATGGTAACTTGTAATTTTTTTTATTTTTTTATAATTTCCAAAATACTTAAAATTTAAATTTAAAATATTAATTCAATTTAACTTCAAAGAATAAATTGATAAATAAAAGAAAAGGAGAAATAAAAACAAAGAATATTTATGTCGGCTTAGTAGGAGAATATAATTCAAATATGAGTTATTAATTGCAAACCACATGTGATGTAATATGTAATTACTAGATAAGCCTTTATCATTTTCAACAATAATTCACTATTTTATTCAACAGGTATCAAGTCGTATGTATCAATTTTAATTTCATATTTTATACTTAACGTAGCAAATCTTAATCATAAGATAAAAGATCTAAACTTCAAAATGCATCAAATTTTATTATTTATATGAGTAAGTTATACATAATTATCTTGTGAGATAATTTGGCTCATTGAAAAATACTATCAAATAATTAATATATTTTTTATTTATTTTATAATTCATAATTGAAATTGACATCAATCTAACTTATTATATATAGTCAAAATATCTTAATATTGACCCCGTACTGACACGGGCGATGCTTTTCTGGTTTATTTAGAAATGCGCCTTCTGATTATCTATAACTAGAACAAAATATAATACAGAAACAGGTAAGGCGAGGAAATTATTTATGGATAAAACTTGTGCAATATATCACTAAAAACAGGAGGAGATCGCTAGTCCTCCATACACATGGCTCAATTGTCATAGGGTAAAAGTCAATCTAGATCAAATAGATGGCTAAACTCAATAAATGATTATTAAATAGATTTCTTCACATGAGTCATTTCGTTATAATGTAAAAGTGAACCATTTTTTGAATAATGAGGTTTCAATCATGGTAAGAAACCTAAATATTGAATGCGGTTGGTCAGGCCAATGAAAATCAAGTAGGTATCTTCAAACATGGTTGTGTTTTGAGTGCATAGGTACATTAAAACATAATTATAAAGCTAAGTTATTTCCAGCTAAACATGATTATCTCCAAACGTAATTGTGTTTTAGTCTATGAAATATATTATACAACTAAATTATTTCAATCTAGTCTATGAAATGTCTAAAGAGGGATAAAGAATTAAAGAGGTGTTTTATTCTAACTTGTCTTCAGCTTAGTAGACATGCCTATTTGTTGGCTGATTATTAAAAGAGTGCCCTGTGGTATTTTTTTTTTTTCAACCAAATACCTTTATCTTATTAATGCAAAGCCGAATTCAAAGAGTTAAAAGATGTAGAAGCATCTTTGACAACCCAACAAGGAAAATAAGAAGTCCATACTAATTAGTCTAACAATGTAAGAGAAAAATTTTGGAGGGATGGCCTTGGCTCAGCGGTAAGCTTGCTTACCGTGGTGTGTCAAGGTCGGAGGTTCGAAACGTCCCTCGAGTGAGGACGCGTAGGTGACGCCAGGTGGTCCCCCCTCCCCGACACCTACGGAGTAGGTATGAACCGGGTCGTCCCAATGTAAGAGAAAATTTTGCCATATTGTGTGCTACCATATTCCAAGATCTAGGAATATATGTAATTGAAACTTCTTCAAACATCCTTATTAGCTTTTATATTTCTTCGCACGTGGTATCTATCTCCCATGAAGCTACACTCCTCTTCATAACCATATCCACTGCATTCTTTGTGTATGATAAGATCTGCACCTTTGTCCATCCATTTTCTTGAGCTTTTTCCAATGCAGTCCGTATTGCAAGTGCTTCTTCAATAATGGTCTTCCCAACAAATTGAATTGGGGAGCCAAGGGCTTGAAGCAAATTTGCAGAGCTATCCATAGCTGTCATTCCAATGCTTGCCATATTCTTCTCCTTTTGTAAGCTAGCATCTGCAAACATAATCACAAAATCTTGTGCAACCATAATTGTATTATTTGTAGTATGGTCAGGACCCAATGTAAGATAAGGCATAGCAAGTGAATTACTTTCATATTCCTGAAAATAAAAAAGTGCCTTGTTTACAATATCATTAGCTTCAGAGATTACACCATTAAAGTTCTTATCGTTTCTAGCCTTCTAAATTTGTCACATTATAGAGACACTTAATTTAATAAGCTCAATAGAACCAGGATATTGATTAGTATTATCAAGTAATTCTTTCCACCATCTAGCAAAGTCTGTAATATTTTTGATGTTTGGCCATTTAATTGGGCAAATTTTCCATACCATCTAAGCCTTCGGACATCTAAAAAACTTATGTTCAATAGTTTCACTTTCCTCACCACAACTCTTATTGACATCACAATTATTTTTTAGCCTTTTAAAAATAACTTCATTCACAGGAAGCACATTCAGGATACATTTATGAATGAAGTGTTTATACTTATTTTTAACATTCATAGACCATAAAAAATTCCAATTTTTTTTTAGAAAAAGGCTAATAACTAGATTGAGTTCTACCACTATTGGATATACTACTTCTATCAATTTCCCTCGCCAAATGATAGCCAGATTTCACTTTATAAATTCCCAACTTCGTGTGATGCCAAATAATTCTATTTGGAGATCCAGTACTAGAGATCGGGATAGACAAATGTCATTGATATCCTCTATAACAAACCTCTTCTTAAGTTCTTGAAGCTTCCAAGTGTGGTTTCTATGATCAATAAGGTCATTCACTCGTAATTCTAAATCATTGAGATTGAGAGGACCTAGGTTTGAAACCACAAGCGTTGGGTATCCAAGGGTCAGTCCAAACCATTACACTATCTCCGGATCCCATCCTCCATCTAATACCTTTTTGTAATAGATTTCTTCCCTAAATGATGCTTTTTCATACCCAAGAGCTAATAGAAGAGGAAGTATCTTTGAGGAAGGAAGTATTCTGAAAATACTTACTTTTAAGAATTCTAAAAATAAGAGAATCTTCCTGAGTTAAGATTCGCCAAGCTAATTTTGCCAACAGAGCCTGGTTGTGGTTTTAAGATCATATAACATTAGCATACAGAATTTATCTTTTGTGTCTAACTTTGTTCTAGTTTATTGAGGAATGATTTTATGACAAAGGGCAGTAATGACATGAGCCTTCAAACTGAATTTCATTAATGAATCTGGCATAAATACTACACTGCAAAATCTAAATTTGATTACGTTGCACCGTTGATTTGATATTTTATGAATATATGTGATAAGAACTGGATACTTGTTACTCTATTTATAAACTGGTGACTTCACATTTAAATAAGAAGCCTTATCCTACTTTTTCTACTCCTAACTGTTGATTTTCCAAAGTGCTATTGCATCCAATTGTATATTATAGCTATTATTTACATTAGATGTTGCCTATACATAGTATCTTCTTCATGCTCAAGAACATAGTGTACGTGTTGCATTTTTAGGATAATATCCGATTTGTTGCTTTTTCTGGTGACTAGTTTACGCTTGTTGATGGTGGGGCATCCGAATCTGCCATCACGCATTCAACTACTGGCGCTGTGGACTCATTTCGTAAGCATAAATTAGGGAGGCGGGATAGGAAACCATCATCGATGGTTAAAGCATCTGAATCTGCCATCGCTCATTCAACTGCTGGTGCTATGGACTCATCTCACAAGCATAAATTAGGGAGGCTGGGTAGGAAACCATCGTCAATGGTTAAAGTAACTGCTGATGATTTCAAAGATAAACAGAAGGACTTCACTTGGTGGAGTGGAGGTATGCTCTCGAAGCTTATCCTCTATAATCTAGCCCGATCAGTGTTGAAGAAAGCAGCGCGCCATGCATGGTATCTTATGTACCCAATAACCTATGTTTTCCCTTCATAGAAAATTTAATATTTTTTGTTTTCATAAATTCAGTGGAATAAAAATTTTGGAGCTGCGAGAATCCACTAACAACTTTTCTTGAGCAGGTGATCTGAGAAAGATACCTGTTATTTATTATGATGAAGGGTCCAACACTGCCAAAAGAAGCAGGCGACTGGCTTGGCGAGCTGCAGTTGATTTGTGTAAGACAAGATGACAACTTGCACTTCAGGTGTTTTATAACATTGCAATAGATGATTTAATTCCTTTCTTTCTACAGAAAAGTCTGAGTCAGGCTAAGTAAGGTTTGGTTTTGTTAGAGGTTAGGTACCTCGATATGCATGTGAGATGGAGTGATCTCGTGTAACTCAAAAAAGTGTATGCTTTTCATTCTTATATAAACAGGCGTTGAAGAAAGGGGGGAGGGGGGGGGGGGGGAGGCTACAGTTACTATGTTCCCTGAGGACAATCATGCACTTGTTCAGACTGTCCAAAATACTGTCAAACCCATATCCAACACTCCAACAATGCACTACTTTCTCCAAAATACTGTCAAACCCATATCGAACAATCCAACAATGCACTACTTTTTGGAGATATGAGACGCACCTGGCGACATTTTTTAAAGAGTTTGAGCGACATAGACTTTTTACTTTCGAGCTTCACTCCTCTCTAGCTTTAATGTTGTAAAAATTTACATTTACATATCTTTTTGCAGACCACAGTCCAACTTTGAAAGCTTTCTAAACATTGGAGTATGGTTTAAGTACAGCAAATAGATTCATGTCTTGGTACTTTTAAGACTTTCCAAGCAGATCAATTAAAACATAACACAGGACACAGATTTGTGTGGGGGGGTTTTTGTCCAATACCCAAAATGTACACATGCCATAAAGCATTTAGATACAACTACTAGAAGCAGTTATACAAAATATGGCAGCACAGCGCTCATTAAGTGCATAATTCAATTACAAGTGGCGGAAGTTGTCACGGGCATTTCACAGCTATTGCAGACTTGCTGCATGATTTGCAAGCATTATTGCATGATTTGCAAATGCCCTTGCAAAGCTTGCTGCATGAACGGCAGTTGTACAAGAATGTATCCTTCTGGCATGTGCCACACCAAATCCAAATTATGCATGAAGCATAACAGTGACATGAATTACACAGAAAGACATCGTCGTCATCAACCCCATCGTTACCCTCATACTCATAATCCTGACATTTAAAATAAAACAACCTTCATTCATCTGCATAGATCTATAACTAATTAGAGGCACATAGGTTATAAAAGACATGATACTAGATTTTAGTTCTAGAGGAACATAGCCTAGTGCCAGCATCAAGTCTAAATTGAGGATACTACACTGAAATCAACTCAAGCCACAATTGTAACGAGGCTAACTTCCGTTCTTGCAATTTGCAATCAAAATATTTTAAAAAAAAGTATGCCAATTGGGTAAAGAAAACATTACACAGACAGAAATTTTCAAAAAAAAAAAAAAAAAGAGCTTAATGTGATCCAAGGTTTACTATATCTATCCTAGATTCAGTTCCAATAAAAATCTAATATTTCGGCAGGACACCCTTCAGTAAAGCCCCCTTTATTGGCACAAGAACCTATGCATTGTTCAAAAAGAAGAGATAAATAAAGGAATTAAAAAATTGACAGTTTACAAAAGCCAAGTGCCTTTAACTGATCAAGAGCTATTGTTTACAAGGGGAAGAATATTGTTGTCAAACACTAACTAGATCTCTCTCCTTTTTAACACTTGAAAAATCCAACATGGGGTCGGCGCACATTATTCAATATATTATACATGAACTCCACACTCAGAGTCATCCTAGAGAAGACTTAATGGACATTTCAAATGAAGAAATATATATAAATTGGTCATGTCATCCAAAAGGCCTAGAGGTTGTAGGGTCTGTTGTCCTGTTATACATATACATAGTAAATATAGGAGTTAAAAGGAACCTACTAAGTCGATATATTATTGATTAGCCATTTTCTCGAATTATTTTTTACCTTGGTGTTCGATGAAGAAACAGAACTAGGGTTAATGGCTGCCCGCTTCTAGAAAGACTTGTTAGTCAATTAAAGTGATTTGAACAAAAGTAAATGACAACTCTTCTTTCTAGCAGCTCTTGTTGTAAAGAGTTGTTCCAATTAGAAAATAAAAAGATAGTCATAGTTCATTAAGATGTAAAATGGGAAAAATTTGTCTCTTGGGAGACGCTAGTTCGGAAGTTTGGGTGCATCTGGTGTTTATGAAGTACGCGATACGGAATATGACCAAGGGTGTCTATGAAAACTCAAAGGGATGTATGACCAGATTTAGGAGTCTTTTTGGTTTGTATAATAGAAGATAAATCACCTATACAAAAGCTTCACTCTCCTGATTCCTACCACGCAAGGTTATTAAACTGATGAAATAGCAAGCCAGTCATGGAACATCACTATCTATGCAACTTACTGCTCTTGAGAGTCATTAGACATTTATAATTTAAAATGGGTGTGAATGATTGAAAACTGAACCATGGATCCATTGACCATATCTTTGGTCCAGACCCGTAAATTTAAAAGGCAAGTATTCAGTGGTAATATATATCCTAGAACTGAAGGTTTTCAATTAAGCACAACCCTTCAAAAAATAATGCACAACTACTGTCATCTAAGAAAAAACATATATTTTTAAGAGAAGGGACAAGGAGAGGGGACAAGAGTGATTTTCACTTTGACTTGGTAGCACTTACCTTCATCTCGGACACTTGACGATAGATATCTTCCATTTTTGGCATACGATTGATCTTCTTGAAAAGAATGCCCCTAGATCAAAGAGACAAAAAGCATTCAGTGAAGTGATGAAACTTTCAATACTCATCAGAGAAAGCACACGGATGTCTGCTGGGACCAAAGTTGCTCCGACTCTCCAAAAATGTTGTCAGCACCCGTGTCAGATCCTTCAAAAATACACTATACATACTTGGAGGATCAGACACACATTGATTGACATTTTTGAAGAATCCGAGCATTGAGTTTACCTGTCCTCTTTACCCAACCCTTCAGAATATATGGCAGTGGAGAGTAGCCATGCTCCACAATGTAAAGCAAATGAATGTAACCAGTATTCGGGCACCGGAACAGAAGTAAAGTTTATAAGCATTGTTGAAGGTGGAAGTTTTGGACGCACGCAACTAGACAAAGTCTCAAAATTGACTTCCCACACAATGCCAGATTTCGCTGAAAGAGTGACTTGAACAATGACTAATCACAACCAGAGAAACAATTTTTCAATACAGAAATAAGACATTTATACGAAGATCCACCCATATCATACAAAAACTATATTAAACTCAAAATCAGGCATCACAACCAGAGAAACATTTGTTCAAGACAGAAATAAGACATATATAAGAAGATCCACCCATATCATATAAAAACTATATTAAGCTCAAAATCAGGCACTAACTTCAATCTTTAGTTACATAAGTTTTTGAGAATTGTAATACTCCAAGTAATAGCTATGGTAGAATCCTATCACAACTAATGTTCAAGACATTAAAACTCAAAAAATAACTAGTGTCGATTCACTGTTCAAGACGCTCCTAACCTGATGTATCAACTGGAGCAGCACCCGCTCAAAAACAAGGTAACAATTCTAACGCATATTATTTTAAAGCCAATGAGGAAAAGAACAAAGCAAAATACAACGGAAAGAAACATTTATTTTGAGAAAGAAACATTTATCAAAAAGCAGATAACTAACCACGGATAGTTCTGTGAAAAGAGTTGCCATCTGCACAAAAAAAAAAAAAAGGAAAAAAGAATGATAGAAAATTATAGAGCATAACCCAAAAAACAAAAAGGTGTAAATTAAGATTCGATACCACTAATGAGGGATTTGATTAAATGCATTCGCCGGGTTACATAATCATCAAAAGCTTCTTTAACCTTATTAGACTCCTCCATGACCACAAGAGAGACACTCCGTTCCGTGAGTTTTATGAAACAAAACCCTAGCAGAAAGAGGAGGAATGGAATATGCATGGACAATTATATAACAAAGGAAATAGTACTATTAATTTTCTAATATCTTTTTTAAATAATTAATGGGGATCTTTCAAAAATAAAATCATTTTATTTAAAATCCATCTTTTATGCAGTGATCCATCTTTTAGTACTGTATTCAATTTACATCTGTTGTATTTTATTTTATCCACAGTCCCTATTTAGTCACTGTATTCATTCACAATCACTATATTCACTTTTATGCAGTGATCTATATTCTTAAAAAATATAAATAATACACTACGTATTTAGTCTCCCAAAAAATATTATCATTTTTTTCATTTTTCTTTTTCTTTTTTCCTATTCTTTTTTCTATTTTTTTCTATTTTTAATTTTTTTTCTTTTTCTTTGTTTTTCTCTCTTTTATCTCTAGCTTATATTTCTCTTTTTCCTTTTTGTTTCTTTTTTATTTTTTCTATTTTTTTGTACTTATTTTCTTTATCATTTTTTGGTTCTATTTTATATTTTTTGTATTTTCAAAAAATATGACTACTCGAGCACGCGTTATGAATGATAACGTAAATACTATTTGTCGTATTTGTAGTAACACCATCATTTATATTTTTTGTATTCATTGATACAACTCTATTTGTATTTGTATCTTAAAGTTTGCGCTTGTATTTATATTTTGTAGTTCACATTTATATTTGTATTTTATAGTTCGCACTTGTATTTGTATTTGTTAATTCGAACCATCATTTATATTTTATGTAATTCGCACTTGTGGCATCAATGTTCATTTTTATTTGCATTTTTAACTTTTAAAACGGTTTAGCCAAAAAAGCGTAAACATCACCGTCACAGTGACGGTCTTCTGTACGTTTAACTTTTAAACGTTAACCTTGATCGACGGGATACTCCGACGCTGGCGCCGGAAATAGGTAAGTAGACTCTCTCTCTCTCCCTCATTCTCTCTCTCCCCTCTCCTCTCCTCCTTCTCTCTGTCAGCTTATCTCTTCTATTGCCGGTGGGACAGTGTTTCTGTTGGCTCAACTTCCGGCGACGGTGAGGTATTACAGAATAGGACACACATGTGGTAAGGTGACAACCGATGCCCAAACTTTGGCAATAACCAGGTGACGCCGACGACATTCAGACGATGCTCTGGTGGCAATATTTCAACGACTTTATTCCGAAAAACATTTTCTATGTCAATTTTGTCGAAACCCAGCAGTACTTGAGTACCTTGGTGACTTCTAAACTTTAATATTTAGTTTTTGCTTACAACTTAATTTCTGCATATTATTCTATTTTTGTAGTTTTCTACTATTTGTTATGACTAGTTGCTTTCTTGCTTTCTTGTACAATTTAATTTCTGTCCACTGTTCTGTTTTTGTGACTTTCTTCCATTTGTTGTGACTAGCTGCTTTCTTGTTTTCTTATTGTTGTGTTGTTCTAGCTTTTAGATCGGATAGTAGGTGTTTTGCGTGGTTTTTATTTTTTATCATTGTTTTATTTGTGGCTTTGTTGGTAATTTTAAATAGTGGCTTTGGGGATTAATGGTGGAATAGGATCATGTACGATGGGGTTGGGGGCGATTGGGGTGGGAGAAGAAAGAAGGACAGGGTGGAAGTGCGGTCAAGGTCGGGCATTAGGGATGGTTCAACGAGGGGTAGTAGAGGTAGGCGTAAGGCAAAAGAAGACAGGTTGAGGGTAGCGTCTTGGAACATAGGGACCCTTCAGGGTAAGTCCGTAGAGCTAGTGAAGATTCTTAAGAAGCGGATGATTAATATTGTGTGTGTTTAGGAGACTAAGTGAGTAAGGTATAAGGAAAGAGATGTGGATGGGTACAAGCTGTGGTACTCAGTAAGTGAGAGACGTAGGAATAGAGTAGGCATCCTGGTAGATGAGGAGTTTAGGAGGCAAGTGGTGGAGGTTAAGAGAGTTAGCGATAGGTTGATGATGATTAAGTTGGTCATTGGGGGGTTTATTTTGAACGTTTGTAGTGTTTATGTGCCACATGTGGGCTTGGGTGAAGAGGTGAAAAAGAGTTTTTGGAAGGCTTTGGATGAGGTTGTGAGAAGTGTGCCTATGTCTGAAAAGATTGTAATAACAGATGACTTCAATGGGCATATTGGGATTTTATCGGGGGGCTATGACGATGTGCATAGAGGTTTTGGTTTTAGGGATAGGAATAGAAAGAAAAATGCTCTGTTAGATTTTATGAGGGATTTTGGGCTGGTGGTAGTGAATTCGAGCTTTCTGAAGAAAGAGGACCACCTGATTACCTTTTGAAGTGCGATAGCCAAGACTCATATTGACTTTTTACTACTTAGAAGGGAATAGGGCTTTTTGTAAGGACTGTAAAGTCATCCCAAGTGAGCATCTTTCAACCCAGCATAGGCTTCTCGTGTTGGACTTGCGTATCAAAAAAAGCACGAAGAAAAGGGCTAGGGAGGGTCAACCCAGGATTAAGTGGGGTGGCTTGACGCTAGTTAGTGCACTCGAGATAGCGAAGAAAGTGGCGAGAATAGGGGCGTAAAAGTGTAAATATGACATGGATGTTATGTGGGATAGGGCTGCTAACTGCATCAAAGAGATTGCTAGAGAGATATTGGGTATTTCGAGAGGCCGGGCAGGTCACCAGTCTAGGGACTGGTGGTGGAATGAAGAAGTTAAGAAGAAAGTGGATATTAAGAAGAGGGCGTATGTTAAGTTGATTGAGAGTCTAGATGAGGAGAGACGGGTGAATAAGAAGAATTATAAATTCATTAGAAGAGAGGCTAAGTTAGCAGTTATGGCTGTTAAGACTGCAGTGTTTGAGAGATTGTATGCGGGTCCTGAAGAGAGAGGCGGAGAGAAGAGGTTATATAGGCTTGCTAAGGGTAGGGAGCGGAAGGGTCGTGACCTCGATCAAATAAATTGCGTTAAGAGGAGGGATGGCAGAGTTCTGGTGGAGGATGTTCACATTAAGAAAAAATGACAGGAATATTTTTATAGACTCTTGAATGATGAGGGGGACAGAAGCATTAAGTTAGGAGAGATGGGGCACTCCGAGGAGTGTCATGATTTCAGTTAATGTAGACGTTTTAAGGTGGAGGAGGTCATACAGGTAGTTCGTAGGATGCGGAAGGGTGGGGCGACGAGGCCGGATGAGATTTCGATAGATTTTTTAAAGTATGTTGGTGGGGTAGGCTTAAGGTGGTTGACTGATTTATTTAATGGCATTTTCAAGACGACAAAAATACCAGAGGCTTGGAGATGGATTATGACGATTCTATTATATAAGAACAAGGATGACATTCAGAGCTGCAACAACTATAGGGGTATTAAGATGATGAGTCATACTATGAAGATTTGGGAGAGGGTGGTTGAGTGAAGATTGAGAAGGGTCATGTCCATTTTGGAGAATCAGTTTGGATTTATGTCTGGTCGCTCGATTGTAGAGGAAATCCAACTAGTGAAGAGATTGGTGGAGCAGTATAGGGAAAAGAAGAGGGATTTGTACATGGTGTTTATTGACCTGTAGAAGGTATATGACAGAGTCCCTAGGGAGGTTTTTTGGAGATGCTTGGAGGTAAGAGGGGTCCCGATGGCTTACATCAGAGCTATTAAGGACATGTACGATGGAGGAAAGACTCAGGTGAGGACAGTGGGAGGAGATTTAGAGCATTTTTCGGTCAAGATAGGGTTGTATTAGGGATCGATCCTCATTCCATTCTATTTGCGTTGGTGATAGATGTGTTGACGGGTATTCATGGCGAGATGCCTTAGTGTATTCTTTTTGTGGATGATGTGGTGTTGATTGATGAGACGCGTGGGGGTGTGAATGATAAATTGAAAGTTTGAAGGCAAACTCTGGAATCTAAGGGGTTCAGGATGAGTTAGTCCAAAATAGAGTATATGGAATGCAAGTTTAGTGACTTGAAGCAGGAGGATGAAGCGGTGGTGAGGTTGGATGCCCAGGATGTTTGTAAGAGAGATAGTTTTTAGTATCTTGGGTTTACAATTCAGGGGAATAACGAGATTGGCAAGGATATCTCTAATCGTATTGGGGTAGGTTGGATGAAGTGAAGGCTCGCCTTGGGGGTGTTGTCTGATAAGAAGGTGCCCCTAAAGCTTAAAAGCAAATTCTACAGAGTGGAAACCTGTTCGGCCATGCTGTATGGAGCAGAGTGTTGGCCAGTTAAGAACTCCCACATTCAGAAATTGAAAGTGGCGAAAATAAGAATGTTGCGTTAGATGTGTGGACTTACTAGATGAGATAAAATTAGGAATGAGATTATCCGGGATAAGGTGGGCGTTGTTTCAGTGGAAGACAACTTGCGAAAAGAAAGGCTGAGATGGTTTAGGCATGTGATGAGGAAGGGCACAGATGCCCCAGTTCGTAGGCGTGAGAGGCTAGCTTTGGATGGTTTTAGGAGAAGTAGAAGTAGGTCGAAGAAATACTGGAGGAAGGAGATTAGACATGACATGAAGCAGTTACAGCTTACTGAGGACATGACCCTAGATAGGAAGGTGTGGAGACCGCGGATAAAGGTAGAAAGCTAATGCATGTGTGGGTTGTTGCTAGTAGTTAGGGAGCTCTTGTGAAGCTGGGTTAGTTATCCTAGAACGGTGCCTATAGGTAGGAGCCGCCAGTGTAGGCTATTACTAAGTGGTTGTCTTTTGTATGTCGTATGTCATATTTTTTATTTTTGGATTGCACTTATTTCCCTTTTTTCGTAGTCCCCTTAGTTCTACTTTTATTATTTCTTATTTCTGTTATGCTACCCATTTTTTTCATGTTTTATTGCGACTTTGTTACTTTTCTTTATCCTGAGCCGGGGGTCTATCAGAAATAACCTCTTTACTTCTTTAGAGGTAGCAGTATGGACTGTGCAGATCTTACCCCCCCCCCCCCCCCCAGACCCTACTTTGTGGGAACACACTGGGATTATTGTTGTTGTATAATTCTCACTTGTATTTTAAAGAACTGTTTTGTATTTTTATTTTAGAATTGACTGTATATTGTACTGAATTATATTTGTATTGTGATTTTATTGTGTTTGTATATTTATATTATATTTGTATTTGTATTCTATTTTCTATATTTATATTTAGTCGTGATTATGTATAATTTATCATTTGTATACAAATAAATGCATTAATTGTATTTTCTTGATTCTAAAATATATAAATATGTAATGTATCATTTGATACAAATGTACCATTTTGTATTTGTATGTCAAAATTATCATTCGTATTTGTAAATAACAAAAATCACTTGATACAAATACAATTACAAATAAACGAAATAAATGATTTTACAAATACAATACGTATTTTGTATATATTGTATTTGCATAAAAAATTGAATTGTATTTATTTGTATCAATAAATACAACTTGTATCAATAAATACAAACAAATATTCGTAGAAAGAAAATCAATCGTTCCTTTTCAATAATTAAAAAATACAAATGATAGTTCAGACTTGTATCTGTATGTTATAGTTCACATTTGTATTTGTATTTTATAGTTCGCACTTATATTTATATGTTATAGTTCGCATTTATATCTGTATTTTAGATTTTGCATTTGTATTTGTATTTGCTAGTACGCATAAATGAAAAAAAGGAAAAAAACGAAAAAGAAAAAAAGCAGGAGAAAAATAAAAAGAAGAAGAAGAATAATAAAAAATAGAGAAAAAATAAAAAAGAAGGAGAAAAATAAAAAGGAAAAAAGAAAAAGGAGAAAAGATAAGAGAAAAAGGAAAAAAAAAAGAAGGAGAAAAGATGAGAGAAATGAAAGAGAAAAAAAAAATTAAAAAAAGAAGTAGAGTAATAAAAAAAAAGGAAAAAAAAAGAAGGAGAAAAAAAAAAGAACAAAAAAATAAAAAATTGAAAAAAGAAAACGGAAACAAAAAAGTAAAAAAAGAAAGAGAAAACAAAAAAATAGGAAAAGAAAAAATGAAGAAAAAAATTGGAAAAGGAAAAAAAGGAGAGTAAGAGAAAATAGAAAAAAAGAGAAAACACATGAGAGAGATATAAATTGTAATTAGAGATAATTAATAGGTAAAAGGGAGCTATGAATTATAATTAATTGAAAAGTAGGGTAAATAGAGTTTAGGAAGTTATGTTTGCTAAGTTATGCAATAATCCCATAATTAATTACGATTTCTTTTCTCCATAACAAGTAAATTTCTCTTCTTCCAATTATTGTTATAAGATTCATTTTTTTCTTCGTTTTTACATGTTGATTATTTTGAAAGGTATACTTCTCTATTTATTTTATTTTTGTACTAGTGTAATTTTGATTTTACTTCATAAAATTAGTTTTTGTATTTTAGTTAGTTTTCTACAAAATTATTGAAATTTTCTTCTATATTTTGTGTTTACATGTTTATTTTTGATATTTTCAGAAGTGCTATTATTATTTTTGAAGAATTTTCTATGGTACGATTGCCATTGTTTTTTTGCAATTTTTTTTTATATTAATTTTGATGAGTTTTTTTGGTTGTTCTTGATTGTTTGTTTACGTTTGTTACTTTATTTGAATTTATTTATCACTTTTAGCCTTTGGTGGTACATTATTTATGAGTGATTCTAGAATTTCTTTATTGATGTAGTATTTTGTTGTTTGTAAGCAATTTTTTAAGGATCTATGTATGAACGGTTACATTTTGTATATGTATCGGTGTTTTTACTAATATTTTTTGTTTTTATTTACATTTTATTAGAGTAGGTGATTAAAAATGGCTAAATCTACTACAAGTGTATCTTGTAAAAGAAAATACGATTCATCAAACAATCACATACTCCATCTGTTGCTATTTCATTTTAGAAACGTGATGATGCTGATAAAGAATTACATACTCCATCTGTTGCTACACCATATTAAAAACGTTATGATGCTGATTTTGAGTCTCCTATTACTCACAGACAAGATGTTCAAGCAGTTGCTATTTTTGAAAAGTCCTAACAAGATAGGCCGAGATAATTTTCCTTCAAAATTTGACATCTGACAAGGTGCAATTATAAGCACACCTCCACAATGCTAACATAGAAAAGGCATCCAGATTGTTCACAACTATTTATAATTTAAAGCAAACTGATCATTACAATAAGAGGCAACTGAAAAAAAAATATATATATATACAAAACAATTACTTGAGAAATAGCCTATAAAAATAAAAAAATAAAAGAAAGTAGAAATGAACCAAGAAACTATTTCTTTAAATTGTTGTAGAATCGAGTTTACCTGTCAATTTTACCAAAGCCTTTAGAATTGAAGGCAATAGAGAGTAGCCATGCATCACAATATGCATCAAAGGTAAATAACTAACCATATTCGTTTGTCTCATCACAAGTAAAACTTAGAGATATTGTTAAAAAGTGGAAGCCCTGGAAGCAAGTCATCAAACAAATTGACTTTCCATTGTTCTAGTGGATGAAGTCCAATGGGGTCTTAATATCTCACTCCTACAAGTTTTTTGATATAAAAAGAGAGTGAACAACAACTAATCACAATCAGAAAAACACTTCTTCAATAAGAAATAACATTTTAGCACAAAAATGACAGAATAAAACATACGATAATTCACCATATATATTATATTATGCAAAAAGTTATTAAGCTCAAAATTAGACACTAACTTCAATACTTTGTCACAAAGTGTATATAAGTCCATGAGAGTTGTAATACAACCCGAACATCCAAGTAATAGCTATTGTATAATCCAATCACAATTAATTGAATAATTCACTTGAATTCAAATACAACAACAACATACCAGTAAAATCCCACAAGTAAGATTTGGAGAGGACAAAAATGTATGCAGACCTTATCACTACCTCGAGGAGGTAGAAAGGTTACTTTTGGAAAACCCTCAGCTGAAGTATAGCATATCCAGGTATAAAATAAAAGAAAATATGACAAAATAATCAGTCATATAAAGACAATAATCAACCAAAAAATAATGTAATAGTCAAAACACAGTAGACAACAATAATGCTAGATATCAACGACTAAATCCTAAGCTACCATACTACAGTGCACGACAACACTCCTACCCGACTAACCTTCTATGATAAGCTGGCTAGATAGACACTCTCCCTACTCAATTAAAATTTAGCTGTAACTCTTACAGTATTAGGCATATGCCCACTATTATGACATCACTCCTACCCTACTCTCTCCTTATGTTTCTTTTGATCCTAAAATTTACAATAATACTAATAAGCCCCTTCCAAATCATCATAGAAATCCAATCAAAAAGGTCTCTAGCAATTCCACTGTTAAAAGTTATTCCTACAATAAAAATTTTAATGGTGTTTGGAAGCCATTTTCATCCTAAACTTATAATATTTCCTGCAATAGATCTCATTTCACCTTAAAATTTCATCTTTAAGCCATTGTTTGTAAAAACTTCTTTTTTATATAGTTTCTTACACAATAGAAAAATCCTACAACTTCTAAACTATTTCATTTATACTTGAGGTTCCATTATTAAGTGGAAGGAGGTGAATATAGGACTTTATTATAGGATTACCCCTTTCTCGTTGTCAGCATGATTCAATTTGGGTTGTTGTGGATAGGCTGACTAAATCAGCCTATTTTTTGCCAATTCACACGTCCTCATATTTGAATATTATGCTAAGTTGTACTTCAGAGAGTTAGTTAGATTGTATGGAGTTCCCTTGTCTATTATTTCAGATAAGGGTACTCAGTTTACTTCTCAGTTTTGGAGAGATTTTTAGAAGGATCTTGGTACCTAAGTTCACCTCAGTTCAGCTTTTCACCCTCAGACAGATGGTCAAGCAGAGAGGACCATTCAGACCCTAGAAGATATGTTGAGAGAATGTACTCTTGACTTCTAAGATAGTTGGGTTGAACATTTATCGTTGGTTGAATTCGCCTATAATAATAGTTACCATTCTAGCATTCAAATGACCCCATTTGAGGCTCTTTATACGAGGAGATGTAGGTTACCCATAGGTTGGTTTGAAGTGCGTGAGGCCGCTTTGCTTGGGCCTGATGCAGTGTTTGAATCTATGGAGTGTAATGCCTCAATTTGCTGAACCGGAATGCTACACGGTGCTCATGACCCCGAAGGACCACAAGCTAACCCATGGCTGATATCTGTACCTATAAACTGCATAACATATTGTATATAATGCGGAATACGTAATACTGTAAGGCCATAAGGTTCAAACTGATCAAAACATATCATAAAAGTGGGGTATAAGATACCCAAAATAACTGAAAACAACTGAAATCTAAGTCTAAATCTTAAATCTTCTAAATACTGTCTGAATAAGGATTTGAAGGTACATATCTCCAACTAACTCCGTAAAATTGAAAACTAAACTGAAATAATAGATAAAGTCAAAATATATTGTCCTCAAAGGATGAGGACTCACTGTGGGTCTGAATACTGGATGCTGCAGCTACTGCTGATCTGGAACTCGTGTATCTGAACCTATGGTGTAATATAAAAGAAAGCACCATAGCATAAATGCGTTAGTACGACTGAAAGTACTGAGTATACGAGTGAGGTAGGCTAAATGCAAAGGGTTTATATGCATGAGAAATGCTAAATAACTGACTAATATGAATGTGAGAGTGCATACATAAATACTTAGCAACTGAGATCGTGATAACATGAGAAACTGATAACTGATAGAACTGATAACATGAATGACTGTGTTCGATAGTTCTGAATCTGATAGAACTATCTGAGTTCATTACTATATCTGAGTTGACTGTATCTAACAGTCCTGATATGCTGAAGTCTGAAGAACTATCTGAGTTCTCTTATAAAAACTGATACTAAGATTGTGGGAGGTAGTTTCTTAACCGACATGCCCCATGTGTGCTAATATAGCTAAGATGGGGTCCAATTACTGCCCTAATTGGAAGGGTGTCAATACTGCACCACTAGTAAAGACAAGCTGTGGGTAACCTTCATCTGGCAGTATTCCCAAAAGAGAACGGTGGGGCTCTCTGTAACACCCCAAAATCGGGTCCCGAGACGTCACACGGTGATTAGGGTCACAAGTGACCCCAAGCTAACCCTTCTACTAGCAAAACTCGTAAGCAACTGAACAAAAAGTATAAATCTATACAAATCTATGGAAAATAACTCTTTTCTGAATCTGATCAATACAAAACTGAATTTACAAGATTACAATTTTGCCTTTACAACCAGAACTGAAACAGAATACATCAACTTCTACTGACTGTCTATGAAGCCTCTACTAGTATTGACTATAGGTAACCGGGTCATGACTCCCAACTATCTTAACTCAATACAATTGAAATAGGAAAAATAAAGAAAATACGATACTTCTTTAACAATATAACTGACTTAAGCCCTTGAATCAAAAAGGACTCATCACCTGCTGGCTGGATCTGAAGGTGCATTTATATATATATATATATATATATACCTTGTACCTATATTCCGAGAAAATGTAGTCCACATACGAATATGTGGGTCAGTATCATGGAAATGTACCGAGCATATGGGGGTGCAATGCATATATAAATTAATGTTTTAATATCATCATAGTTTATAAAATTATGCATGCTGGTATAAATGACTCACTTAACTTAAATCAATATTCTTAAATATAAACATCATAAATCATGAATAATGAAACTTGTACCATAACTCTCGTGAGTCATTATACTCTACTCAAAAATCTGAATTTCTTCTTTTATTCTCAAAACTCAAAGGCTAAAGAAATCTGTAAATAATATTTCCAAAACTCATACTTTTAACTTAATTCAAAGTAAGGGACAACTTCGGGAGTTTCTTTTAACCGACATAAACCATGTGAGCTTATCATGGAGTCTAACGTTTTGTCCTCCTAAGGAAGAAGCCCCACGTTGGGAAGGAGCGTCATACTCTTGCCAGGAAGTATAACCTTAACTCAGTGATCACAAACTCGGCCTTAGGCCCATAAATCTCAATCCTATGATGGCACGTAGTTCTGGGAAAGTAAGGTATGCTCACCCACACCTTCCGCTCGGTGCTAAATACTACTCTCGTACTCAAGCTCAGTCTCATTTAGGATATCCACCTCAAAATAATCTGAAGGGCCTATAATGAAGGCCAAATCATATTTTTCATAATTGACTCAAAATAAATTATGGATTCCTATTTTCAACTCAAAATCACAATATCATTCTTGACTCAAATCTTCTCAAAATCATATCTTTATCAAAATCCGAACTCATTCATGAATCTTGACATAAATGCAATAGTTCATTGTTTTCAAGAACATAGGCTTAAAAATCTCAATACCAAATCTTTAGACTCAAATTCAAGATTCAAATCTCATAACCATTCTCAATAACAACTCAAACTCAATATCATTCTTGAAACTCAATATCTTTTGGAGACTGAATTGATATATTATTTAAATGATTGGAATGGGGACATGGGTTTCCCCAAATTGATTGAATTTCTGCATGAATTTGCATTAACCTTAACCAACTTTGTGAATTTGATTTTTATTATAAAATGGCATGGTTTAACTAGCTTTTGAACTCAATGAATTTTATTAATGGATAAATGGATTTGGATAGCCTTGGTGGACATGGTTTGGATTATAATGGAACTTGGGAGTCCAATTTAGTTGTGAGAATTATTTCAGTATAAATATCTTAGATTGAAAGCATATTGGTATGATGATACAAAGTTTTAAATGCCTTAATAAATAACTCCTGGGTTGTTGGTTGATTTTATAGGTAAATTATTTTAAAGAGATATTCAAACCCTATATCACTATGAAGGTGTAAGCCCCGAGGGCATGAACACTGGGACAACTATTGCTCATGATGGCTTTAGTTTTTCCTCAGATTTCATTAGTTTGTGTGGGTAGCACACGCTGGGCCCTTTTAATAGGGTGAGATAAACCCATATAGTCCATGATTGCCTTTAGGATGGATTGAGATACATAGTCCAGGTTAATGGTTTTAAAACTCTCATGTTCATGACCCTTTATCCTATCTCATGTCTTATATATGTATAACAAATATGTGGATATGGTTTTATCTAATTTGGACATGGCATTATTTTATTAGTTTCTATGAGTCACATGTCAATGCTTATTATACTAACTATCCTAGGAAGCTTCATCATTTCACGATATAGGGTTCGAAGATTCCTTTCTTTCTGCTATGTACCATTATGTGGCTTAACACATCTGTTGAGTTGCTGTGAAATAGTCGGACTCCATCCTTCAAAGGGCTTTGTCATTTCATCATTCTCTCTTTATTTACATAATATTTTTGATTCTTTTTGGTCATAGTTAGGGGCATGTCCTGACTTAGTTGTTATTCTGGTTTAGAGGATTTGGTGGACAGATGTCAGTTAGTTATTGATTGACTCTTAGATTTCATTTGAGTTAATTTTTATTTCATTACTATCTTAATTGGCTTCTTCTTTATCTTTATTATTATTGTGTGCTCATGAGGTTAGGCTATGGGGGTGGTCTCCCGTCCATGGTGGTATTGAGATACCCATCACGTTTAGGCCTTGATTCAGGTTGTGACAGTAAGTTTCATCCTAATCTGAAGTAACCAATAAAATCTCCTCATTATTGGACTAACTAAGGTAATTCCACCCTAACACACCCAAAACGATAGTAGAAATGCCCTAAATTATTCGACTAGTCTAAATTAATACAATTTATCACATCAACACCTAAAACCATCGAATATCTATTAGAAGATCATAAACATAGTATGAGGTGGCTCAATCTAACAAGGAGTAAAACCTAGCCCACTAAAAACAACAAAGAAAGCTCACAAGATCTGCTAAATCACCGTTTTCACTTTCGAGAAGCTTCTGCAAGATGCCAAGCTATCAAAATCACATTCTGCTCATCAAATATGAGAATAATGATATCCATATTTCACTATTGTGATTCATGTCCAAAAATCACATCAATATCCCATGTGAGTCCCACTCACTAAAAATGTATTTTTGACACCAACCAAAACCTTCTGACATGCTCAAGGAAACATTACCCTTACAAATGGATGAAATTCAAGATAGATTGGGGCTAAAATCAAGCTGTCGGGGTTTTTAGGAGATTTTTGAACAAGAAATCAAGAAAAATTACAAAGAAAAAGGTGAATTCTTACCTCAAATTGGAAGATAATAGTGGAAACAAGTGATAATCAAGCTTTCCAATCACCCACAAGCCTAATATCACTCTTTAGGTTTAAGCTCTTGAGCCGGGGGTCTTTCGAAAACAGCCTTTCTACCTCTTTAGAGGTAGAGGTATGGACTGCGTACATCTTACCCCCCCAGACCCCACCTGGTGGGTGGGAATACACTGGGTTTGTTGTTGTTGTTGTTGTTGTATATATACCCATCCCAGACCCTCGAGTCCCACGATGAAGACCCAACCTTTGTGATCACGGTAAATTGGATATACACTAGTGAATCGCGATAGCGACAAGCCACTGCAATGGAGGCACTTAAGACCTGCCAAGGGTATTGCGATCACGACCCTTGGCTCGCGATTGTGATGAACCAGATAAAAGTAGTAGACTTGAAATTTTCCAAATATCTACCAAGATCTTGAGATTCATTTGGAATCCCATATACGTAATCAAACTGTTTATTCACACTAAATTCTATGTTCCTGACTCAATAGTGTAGTCAAAATTTCAACCTAAGGTCATTTAAACAAAATAAGCATCCCATATCCATATTTCTAATTTCTTAGCCTTCCAACTAATAAATCAAAACGAGCCTGGGTGCCTCGGGACCCAAACGAAGAGTCCACCTAGCCTAAAATCAATATTCTAGAGCTGTTAGAACAGTCAGAATTTGCATTTAAGGTCTTTTATCTGTTATTTTTTTCTTGTGGCCACTTTTAATTAGAGAAGACTTCAAAATAGAGAATTGGCTCTAAAACCCAAATGAGTTCCTTGTAATCGAACTATAAGTTCTAGCAAGCCATAACTTACATGGGGCTGCTATTGATAAGCTCTAACAATCTAAATAACTGGAATTATGGAACATGACATCAAGGGCCATGATGATATATACCACTAAAAGAACTTTCTCTTACAAAAACTAAGGATTAGGATGTACTTGAAGTCTAGAATGGGTAAGGATAATGGGTCTACATCTCGCTCTTAATATCCCAAGTATCCTCCACCACTATGCGGTGCCTCCACTAAACCTTAATTATAGGAATATCCCTAGAGCGCAATCACTTAACATTACTAGCCATAATGAGAACCAGCTCCTCTACAGAGGTTAAATGCTTATCTAGCTGGACTGAATCCTATCTAAGCACATAATAAGGATCGAGAAGGTGTTGCTGTAACATAAAAACATGGAAACTTGATGGACAATATCCAAATCTGGAGGTAGAGCTAACTCATCAGCCACTTCACAAATTGTACGAAGAATATCGAAAGGATAAATATATATAGGGCTAATCTTGCCCTTTCTCCCAAACCTCATCACACCCTTTATGTGTGACACTTAAAGAAATACTCGATCACCAACTCCAAATCTCAAGGCATAGAGTCTATAATATTCATAGGTCTTTTACATACTCACAGCTACTCCCAACCTGTCTATAATCACCCTAAATCTATCCAACAACTCCTGAAGAAAATCCATACCATGAGGCTAAGTCTCAGAAGTATCAAAATATTTAGTCAGAGAATGACATCTCTACCCATACAAAGCGTTAAAAGGTGCAATCTCAATACTCAAAATGATAACTGTTGTTATAAGAAAACTCTACCAAGGCTAGGTGTTTCTCCCACTAACCTCTAAAACCTATAAAATGGGCTAGAAAATATCCTCAAGCACCTTAATAGTCCTCTAAGATAGGCCATCGGACTACGAATGGAATATGGTACTAAGATGCACTTGAGTACCCAACTCCTCATGAAAATCTCTTAAGAAAATAAAAATAAACATAGACCCTCAATAAAAAATAATAGATATGGTCACATAATACAAATGGACTATCTCGCATACATAGATTAATGCTAACCTCTCAGAACTATAGGACATCTGAATTGAAAGAAAATTTGTTGTCTTGGTCAATAGATCCACAGTGAGCCAAATACCATAAGAATCATGACAATTATGAGGTAAATCAGTAACAAAATCCATGGTAATCCATGCCCATTTCAACTCGAGAAAGATTAATCTTTGAATCAAACCACCTAGTTACTTTCTCGAACTTTACTTGTTGACAACAAAGGCAACGACCTACAAAATCAGCCACATCACTTTTCGTGCCACTCCACCAATAATGTTGTCTAAAATCTCTATACATCTTAGCTATGCCCATGTGAATAGAATATCAAGAGTTATTAGCCTCATACGGAATCAATTAACAATCCCTGAAACACAAATGTAGCCATCAAATCTCAAAACACCCTCAAAATCTATGTTATTCCTCTCGAACTCACCTCTTAACACTTGATCAAGAAGGAAACATAGCCTAGTATCCTCAAACTAGCGATCCTAAATCTTCTAAAAAAACAAAGACCTATCCTAATAATGAATTGACTTAATCTTAAATTGGGTCTTCCATAATTGTAATACCTCGAGAAAAACGAAGACTAGCTCCACCCGTTAAAGCTCCTTGATGCATGTTAAAGAAAGCTTATTGCTAAAAAATTTGGCTAAGTGTTGGAACCTTTTTCATTCCATAAAACCTTCATAACTTTGGAGAATTATTTGATGACCTTCCCGGCCTCCGATTCTTGATTTTCAAGTTGTGTTGCATTCGGGGAAGTCAAGATTACATCCCAGGTGAGTTTTGGAATTTTTCGAATAGCGTAAGGGCATGTTTGAATTTCCAAACCCGTGGCTTCATGCGATTTGCCCGCGCCGCCCATCCTAAAGCGATGGACTAAGGCAGGCGCCTCCCGTCCTAAAGCAGTGGACAAAGGCAGGCGCGGCCCACTAACTCCAGTGATGCCCAATTTTTCTTGCACTCTAACTCCGTATCCTTAGGGTTATTTTGGTAAATTTCCATCCCTATATATACCCTTAAACACGAGATTTGGCCATAATTCAGCAACATATACTCTTTTTTGCTCAATTTCTCTCAAGAACTCAAGCTAGGGTTTTATAGAAGCTCTAAGGGTCAAGAGATTTCACCGTAGAACTGTAAAAATTCTCAATCTAAGGTATGCGTGTGTTTATTCATGGACTCCTTTCGTCCATGAAGTCCAAGAACCCTATTTTAAACTATATGCCATGACTTTTATGTTTTAATTTGATTGTTGATCATGTTTATGTATTGAATGATGTCAAGATAGAATCTTTATGTGTTTATATAATGCTAGGATGGCATGTTAGTTGAAATATATGAATTTTGGGGTGATTTGGATTGTTAAATTCATGAATACACCTATGCCCTATGAGTGCATATAAGGTGTTTAATAATATGCCTCAATGAATGAATGATGATCAAGTACTTAGCTTCCATGTGTCAAGATTATGCCATGCTTCCCAAGTTATGATGTGCTTACTTGAGTACAATAGTTTTCATATTAAACCTATGCGATATGATTTCTTGAATAGATGTTCATTAGATTAGAAGTATGAAATTATGCCTTGTTTATATGCATTACTATCTATGTATAACATGATGATAAACATGTACTTCATGAAATCCCCTATTAATGGTATTATGTATGTTGATCATGTACTCAAGAGTAAAGTCATGTCAGTTTCCTTCCATCGAGTCCTGGGGGTGCTTGTACCCAAAAAATATAGCTGTATGCCTAGAGCTTATGTCATGTTTCATGATACTCTTAGTCAAGCTATGATCAGTAGAATTTAGTCAGTCTCATGACTCAGGAAAGTTCTGTACGTTCAGTATCAATATAGTCTCACTCAATAATCTTAGTAATCCCACGATATCAGTATTTAGTCATAGCCTAGTAGTACTCAGTTCAGAACTCAGACACTCAGTCAGCAAATGGAACTCAGTAATATTCTATCAGTTAACAGAACTCAGTAGTAATTTCGTTAGTCAGCGAAACTCAGAAATCTCATCTCAGTTAACTAGTATCATCAGTTCAGTTCAGTTAATTAGTTTAGTGTCATTCAGTTGGGAGTAGGAGTAAGCACCGAGTGAGCCTAGGTATGTGGCCTTACCCATTATATGGGACTGAATCCCTAGTAGTAATCCCTAAGTTCTAGAACTACGTAGCCAGCGTAGGTTATGAGATGTCACCCATTATTCAAGGATTGATCTAATGAACACCCGTTATTTAGGACTGACATCCTCAGGGGTCACCCATTATTTAGGATTGACTCCACAGTAGTTGTCTTTACCAGTGGCGTGATACTGACACCCTTCCAGCTGGGGTACAAGTTGGACCCCACACTAGTTCAGATCTGGGGCATGTCGGTTAGATAATTACTGTTATAATTATAGTTTTAGTATTCAGTAATTAGAAATCAGTCTCAGTCTCAGCTTATACTTCAGTTATACAGAATTATGATCGTGAGATACAGTCACCCAGATCAGTAAGGAACTTAGACAGTTCCATAGATCCAAATATCACCCGGTAGGAAGGATTGATCTTAAGAATAACTTATCTTTATTATCATCATTAGGTTCAGAGATCACCCGTTATGAAGGACTGATCTCAGATACAGTTAACCATTAGCATCAAACCTAGTAGATTCAGAGATCACCCGTTATGAAGGACTGATCTTAGATACAATGAATTCAAATACATTTCAGAACTCAGATAGCCCTATCAGAACTTATAATATCAGATACAATCGATTAGTATCAATTATATCAATTTTGTCGATCATTTCAGTTATATCAGTTATGTCAGTCGTCACAGTTTATGTTATCAGTATTCAGTTTCAGGACTATTAGACACAGTCAAACAGACCAGTTCTTTATAATTTAAACTATCAAAAATAGACATTCAAGTATTTAGTATCTCAGTATCAGTACCCGTATGTTATCAATATTTAGACTCAGTAGTTAGTATCTCCGCGAGTTCAGTTATAGTTACTCATGCATATATGTAATCTCACATTCATAATAGTCAGCATTGTTCATACATATAACCCTATGTATTCAGCCTACCCCCATGCATACTCAGTACATTCAGTCGTACTAATGTATTTGCACTATGGTGTTTTCTCTTATGTCACACCATAGGTTCAGAGGCACGCATTCTAGACCAACAGTAGAGTTCCAGCCTTCAGTATACAGAGTCAGTGGTGAGTCCTAATCATGCGGGACATTATTATCTTATGGTTTAGTTTATTCAGTTTTGTTAGGCGGAGTTAGTTGGGGGCATGTCCCATCAACTCCTTATTCAGACAGTCATATTTAGAGGCTTTTCAAACTAGTATGTTTAGACTTCAGTTTATTTCAGTTGCTTTGGGTATTTCATACCCCACTATAGATATGATATTTTTATTAGTTTTGAACCTTATGTTCTTACAATATTACGTATTCCGCATTATAATGTCATATTATGCAGTATACATGTACAGATATCACTCATGGGTTAGCTTGTGGTCTTTCGGGGTCATGAGCACCGTGTCTGGTTCAGAAAATCAGGGCATTACAATAATACTATCCTTAGACACCACATGTCCAAGGAATGTCAATGACTCAAGAAAAAAATCACACTTGGAGAATTTGGTGAAAAGAACATAATCTCTCAATGTCTGGAGCACGTCCCTTAAGTACTATGCATGCTCTTCCTTACTCCTTTAATACACAAGGCTACTGTCGATGAACACAATCAATAGGAATCAAAATATGGTTTGAATAGTCAATTTATCAAATCCATAAATGCATCTAGGGAATTAGCCAAGCCAAATGACATCACCAAGAACTCATAATGACCATAGTGGGTCCTAAAAATTATCTTTGGGATATCCTTATCCCAAATCTTAATCGATAATAACCAGATCTCAAATCAATTTAAGAGAACACTATCGTACCCTGAGGCTGGTCAAATAAATCATCAATGCCAGGCATAGGTTAACAGTTCATCACTGTTATCTTATTAAGCTAGCTATAATTAGTGCACTTACGTATGGAGCTATCTTTCTTCTTATCAAACAACATAGGATCTGTCCAAAGAGACACACTTGATCTAATAAAACCTCTACTAAGAAGATCCTAGAGCTAAGTTATAGCTCCTTAAGCTCAATAAGAGCTGTATGGTTAGGTTTCATAGAAATAGATCACATGTAAGGCTCATGATCATTAGAAAACTCAATCTGACATACAAGGGAAATACTAGGCAGGTTAGTAAAGAACATATTAGAAAACTCACTGACTATAGGAATAGAATCAAGTGATAGACTCTCCACAATAGTAACACAAATATAAGAGATAAGACTCACAACTCCTTGAAATAAGTCTCCTTGCACACATATAAGAAATAATCCATGTTGGCTCATGGCTATCAACTCCCTACTACACGGATGAGGGTATACTGAGCATGGATAACGTAATGGTCTTGGCAAAGTAATCCATGACTGCATGATAGTGGGATAACTAGTACATGTCCAGAATTACATCTAAATCCACCATATCCAAAATAATAAGAAAAACATGAGTATCAATATCACTAATAGTCACAACATAAGATATGAACACCCAATCAACTATTAAAGAATCACCCATGGGATTTGATACACATAAGGAAATATATAATATATCCCAAGATATATCTAACCATGGAGCACAATAAGTAGAAACATAAGAATAATTGGATCCCGAATCAAATAAAGCAAGGGCTGATTGATGTCATACCAAATTATACCTGTAACAACATCATTCGAATACTCAACCTTGGGTCTAGAAGGTACTATATACAACTGACCACACTTTCCACATGGTTAGGCGTTTGATTGATCTGTTATCATGCCTGCCTGAGAACCTTCTTGAGTACCCTAGAAACTACCCCTCTAACCTTGAGATCCATCTCTAGATTAGGAATGATTTTTTTTATTAGTAGGAACACTCTTAGTTGAAGCAACAATCATCCTACAACTAGTACAATCTCTTGAATAGTGACCAGGAGTTCTACTACTATATGATAATAGCTAAGCTAAATAAGAGCCAACAGATCTTGCTAACTAAAAATAACCACCACATCAAGATTGATCAGATAATGAACCTCTCAAAGACATACCACTACCCTTACCAGGGCAATTACTAGCACTCATTTGACCTCTACTAGAAATTTAAAGTACTACCTAAATAGGCTAGCTAAGTTGGCTCTGACACTCATAGGATGTATTCAGAGGATATGTACCATGATAATGGCTACATATAAATCAAGAACTACTATAGGTCCTAATAAAACTTCCCTAATATCTCAGACTCTTATTGATACCCCTATGGTCCTCTCAATTGCTCTACTCCATAAGCTAAGAATGATCAAAAACTTTAATAAAAGACCTACCCATAACAACCAAATTCTGAGTAGACATAAAAAGGGAAAGTCTCAACCCTCTAATAAAGAAACAAACTCTTATACTCAGTACCAATAATTGAAGTTGCATGCGTATCTCACTCATGAAAATGAGCCTCATACTCTTCAATTATCAAGGAGCCCTTCTCTAATCTATAGAATTGATCCCTCAAATAATCCCTAAGGCTGTAAGGCATACACTTCTCTAAGAACATCTCCAAAACTGAGCCTATGTCAAAAGAAAAGATCTAAATGGTCTAGAATCTATATAAACTCTTCACCAATATCAAATAGCAAGTCCAGCTAAAATATGGTGTAATGCACACGATGAGTCTCAATTAGGACTAAATTATGTAAAGCAATTAAAAACTTATCCGCATCCTCGCTTAGAGTATTAGAATACCTAGGAGCTTCTAATCTCAAGAATTTACCCAACATCTTCTACTATCATCTGTGATAATTGAAGCTAACTAAGGTCTTTGGTTAGATATCGTAGACAGACAATGCTCCAATTCTGGTGTAATGGTAGCTGCAACATAGTATGGGACAAATAACAGCATATTGATCATACAATCAAAGATATCAACTATCATCCCTCTCACAGAAACCCATGTTCTGTTCCTCATATTTGAGATTCTAGAGCCTTTCGAACAATATTTCTCTAGTTTTTCTAAATAATTGGCAAAGAATTTACATACCAGATTTGGATAACATAAACCTAGAGGCTTATTCAAACATGCTAGCTTATATTTATTGAACCTCTTTTCCAAGTTAGGGTAGTCATGTAGATCAGTTGTAACTATATGATATTCTTCTTCAATGGGCCTCTTTAAGGGTCTATTTAACATAGGTTGAAGCCTATCGAATAAGTGCTTCTTTTCATGATTTACCTTTTATCTGATTGATTTACGTACTTCTGTATCCTTGCTTTGTATTACATCTCCTTCTTCATGTTCTAACACACTGACTAGGTTAGGGTTAGCCTATTTACACTATTCCTCTTCAGGGCTAGAACTCATACTGTTACTGTTGTCACTGTCACTCTTCTCGTCAGACTGAAAGAGTACCTATTTCTTCTTTTCACTTTTCCAAATACAGTAGGCGGATGCTTTAGCATTATTTCTTGCTCATTTCTGCCACTTAAAGTGGTGACATCTTGAATTTGTTAAGATATCCCACCACCTCTCCTCACTGGTAGCTTTTAAGACATAGTACCTGATGTTAAGAAATAAAAAAATTGCCTAATTATTAGTGACAACAAGTTGTAATCAATGAAAATTAAATTTATTATTTTAAGAATGACGGTCAAGCTGACGGTCCATCGAGAATTTAATGGTCCATTGCCTTGTCTGACGCCTCCTAACAGATTAATTAAAGATTTGTCGATGGTCAGAGTTACCATCCGTTAATTAACTAACGGCATATGTCTTTGTCCATCGCTACTTAATAGAATAGATTGACAATTTTAGATTGATGATGACTATTATGATGGTCTGCCATACAGATGATGATCCATCATTTTAACTGTCATCATACCCTTTTAAGTTTTATAATATTGGGAGCATTTTATCGGACACCTAGCAGACCTATGCTTTGTATTCGAAGTTTCATTTTGAAAACCTTACTTTTAAAATAATTCACAACATAACAGAATAAGAGTTACCTAGACTTTATCGCAAATAGGTAATCCCGGTGTTTGATACATGTTTACATTCAAAATAATTTCCATAGAACATTTATACTTACCCCCTTGACATGTTCGTCCATTTACATAAAAAGAAGATTTTAGAATCCTACCAAAGATTTTGGAATCATACCTTTTTCTTAAAGTTTTTCCTCAAATTTCTGAGAACTCTCAAAGCTTGAAAAAAACAACCTTAGTTCTTAGAGAGTAGAGTCTAAAGTTGATGACTGATGAAAATAAAAGAGAGGGATGATAGGTAAAATAGGGTAATAAAGAAACCAAAGAGTTCTTTCAGAGGATGAATGCAATTTAAAGAGAATGAATGTGCAGGACTTTTAACCATTTTAGGAGTTAAAGAAATGGGACAATGTATTTAACTGATAAGTTCTATCCATTAAATATACTATTAGATCGATTCAAATACCTCTTTGGGCAAAAATAGCACCGATCCAGTCATTAAAGCACAAAATTATTTTGATGGTCTTACTAATGGTCCGTCGAGCAATTGATGGTCCATTAGATATACCATCACAACTTACCCAAATCAAATATCAGGCCGCCTCTCATTGACATTCCAAGTGATGGTCTACCAAATCTTTTAAAAACCATCGTATTTATCACTAAAACTTATCCAGTATAGATGTTTTTTATCCCATTTGTGACAATCTTGTTGATAGCCCATCATGGGCTTGACAGTCCACCGCTCTTCCCATCACAACTTATCCAAATGTCTCAATAGATTATTCCACTTTCTCCTTCATCAAATATAAATCTTGCACACTTAAAAACTAAATTAATCATGCAAGAACAAATAAAACACTCCATCTAATGGTTATTGCAACATATTGTAGATTGTCTCTGACTAGCGCTTGATTTAATGTCATAACACGGTGCAATTTTTGTGATTACTCAGACTTCAGAAAGAAAAACCGTACTTAAGCATTTTAACATGTCCATTGTCCTAATGTGTTATTTGATTCATTGTACATTCACTTTAAACGCACTTCCATCTTTGTTCTTAAGCTCAAATACTTCAGATGACAAGACATGTTTAATTCTATAAGGTCTAGACCATTTTAATTTCAGCTTACTAGGTTAAAGATTAATTCTCAAGATAAAGAGCAACACCCAATCACCTGCTTAAAATTTCCACTTTTAAATTTTTTGGTTGTGTTATTTCTTCATTCTTTCCTTGAATAAATCATCTCTTTCTTATACACAAAGATAGAACTTATCCATCTTATTTAGCTACTTTAGTCTCAGGTTAATTGCCTCTTTCCAACTTTTGTTCAACCTTTTGAATGCCCATAATGATTTATGCTCAAGCTCAATTGGCATATGACAAGATTTACAAAAATAAGCTGATAAGTAGACATTCCTGTGGCAGTTTTTAAGATTGTCCGATATGCCGAAAGAGCATCATTAAGTTTCCTTGACCTATCACTTCTGTTCGTATTTACAATTTTGGCCAGACTAGACTTGATCTCCCTATTCGATACCTCTACTTGGCCACTAGTCCATGGGTAATAATAAGTGACCACTTTATGTTTTTTCAAACTATATTTCAATAGTGCAACTCAAAACATCATGTTGCAGAAATATGATCCTCTATAACTTATAATAGTTCTTGGAACACCAAATTGTGAGAAAATATGCTTTCTAAAAAATACAACTACTCATTTTCCCTTATTATTTAATGAGCAATAGCTTCAACCCACTTGGACACATAGTCCACAACAACCAAGATGCATTTGTAGTCATAATATTTTACAAAAGGTTACATAAAGTCTATGCCCCACACATCGAATAATTTCACTTCTAACATCTTAGTCATTAACATTTCATAATGCTTAGAGATCGAGCCTTGTTGTTGGCATTGATTACACTTCTTGACAAATTCATAAGAGTCCTTATAGAGTAAAGGCTAATAATATCCATATTACAGAACCTTTCTTGCATGCGATCACCTGTGTGGTTCCCCCTAATTGGGGAAAAATGGCAAGCCTCCAAGATACTCTGCATCTCAACCTCTGGTATGCATCTTATGATGATGTTATAATCACAACATCTAAATAAAAATGGATTATCCCAAAATACCTAGTAACATTGTGGAAAAACTTCTTATTTTTATGAAACGATAGGTTTTCTAGGATAATTTCATTAACAACAAAAATAGCAAATCTACATACCATGGTATTAATTTGAGAGTAGCAGCTAGAATCTATTCATCTGAGAAAGCATCATTAACTTCAAGCTTCTTCATATTATTTTGGTCATTTCTAACCTTGACAAATAATCTGCTACTTGATTCTCACTTCCCTTCTTATCTTTGACCTCAAAGTTAAACTTTTGAAGTAATACAACCCATCTAATAAGTTTCGGCTTTGCATATTTCTTTGCTACAAGATATCGCAGCACTGCATGGTAAGTGTGGAATATTATCTTCATTCTCAAAAGATACACCCAAAATTGCTTAAACACGTATACCACATCTAAGAGTTCTTTTTATCTCATTGTGAAGTTCTCTTATGCTCAATTAAAAACCTTACTAGCATAATAAATTTGATGAAATATCTGCTCCTTCTTCTGTCCTAGAATAGAACCATGTGCTACCTTACTTGCATTGCATATTACTTAAAATGTCTTAGACCAATCCAGAGAAATAATGTTATGTGCAACAACCAACTATTCTTTAAGGCATTAGAATGCATTCATATAGTTATCATCAAACATAAACTTGCTCTCTTCTTCAACTAATTTGCAAAGTGGGTTACAAATTTTGTACAAGTCCTTGATGAACCTTCTGTTGAAACCTGCATGGATAAGAAAACTATCAACTCCATTAACTGAGATAAGAGGTGGCAGATTTTAGATGACTTCTATCTTAGCTCTATCATCCTCAACTCATTTTTCTAAAATTTTGTATCCTAATACTATGCCTTCCTTCACCATGAAATAACACTTTTCCCAATTTAGGAAAAGATTAAATTCCTCACACCGCTGTAATACCTTGACCAGATTCACCAAACATAGATCGAATAAATCACCTACCATAGAAAAGTCATCTATGAACACTTACAAAGTGTCCTCTATAATATTTGAGATGATCGACATCATACACCTTTGGAACTTAGCCAGTGCATTACGGAATCCAAATTACATTATTTTTAATATGAAGTTTCCATAGGGACACATAAAGGTTTTTTACTCATGGTTCTCAAGAACAATCGATATTATTTTCTATTTTATGTTAGGCACACATTGCACAGGGCATACAACTTACTGTCAAATATTGGGTAAACTACCCCAACATCCAGCCACTATGTTATTTCCTTCATTGTTACTTCTTGCATTAGTGGGTTCAACCTACGCCAATGCTCAATAGTAGGCATGCATTCTTCTTCCAATAGTATCTTATGTGTGCAGACATTAGGTGGAATGCCTATAATATCAGTTATCATCCACCTGATGGCTTTTTTGTATTGTATCAAAGTAGAAATTAGGTCATCTACTTGATGCTCAATAAAATCAGCCGTAATAATCAATATTAATGTGTTTTCATCACCCAAACATACATACCTCAGATAACCTCGTAACTCCTTCAACTCCAACATAGGTGGCTATTCAATGGATGGCTTAGTAGGTGGTGTTGGGAAATTTTTCAAGTCCAAATCCATCTTTTTTGGGGAATATGAATACAACCCCATTATAGTTAAGGCACATACACTCTCATCGAACCCCTCAATTTCCTCACTATTAAAATTCATCAAAGTTATAGCTAAGGTTTCTATAGAAAACCTTTCCTCAATTGGAACCTATATATTATCTTCATAAAATACATCAGTGACTGAAATAACACTTACTTCTTTCTATTTATTCATAGATTGGCACATATCAAAGCTTACTTCTTCATTATTGGGCCTAAATTTCATATTATTAAACTCCAAATCAATGAACACTCTCCCAGTCACTAAAATTTGGCTACCCAATATTATAGGTACATCAAAGTCCACTTCACAATCCAAAATTACAAAGTCTATGAAAATATAAAGCTTGCCACCTTAACAAAGACATTATATCGAATTATTATCGATCTCTTTATGACCTATCAGCCATGAAAAGTCACATACTAGTAGGCATAGTATCTCCTAAATCCAATTGTTTAAAGACTACCAAATGCATAAGGTTAATGGTTGCTCCAAGATTAAAAAGGGCTTAAGCAAAGTGAAATAATTTGATAGTACAAGGGATAGTAAATGCTCCTGGATCAGCTTTCTTCTGCACTTGTGATCTAGTTGAAATAACACTATAATGATAAAGGTTATCCACTAATTCATAGCCCACATTTATTTTCTTCATCACAAGGTCTTTCAAAATCTTAGCATATCCCGACATCTGCTCTAGTGCCTCAACTAAGGGTACATTCACTATCAGCTGCTTCAGCATAGCGATGAATTTGCAAAACATATTCTTATATCCTTTTTCTTCAATCTATATGAAAATAGAGGAGGTATATTTTGTATTCTTATTGAGGTTTTCTCTGCCTCATTTCCTTTGTCTTTCTCAACATCATTAGCTTGCTTCTATTTAGATGAATTTTAAATATTTTCTAACTTTTCAAAGTTTGCTGGATGTTCATCATCTACTTTTACTTCTAACTCCACTATATCACCTTAGTCAAATGTACTCAAATAAAGTCCAAGTAATATTTTACCACTTCTAGTGGTAATAGCCATACATAAACTATCATTTCTCGGGTTCTACAATATGTCATTTAGCAAGGTCCCACTTTTCCTTTGATTAAATGTCGCTGAAAATTGATTCATCTATTGGTCTAATTATTTAATAGATGTAGAGTATAAGTTAACTAATTTACTCATAGATGACAAATCACACTTCATCTCCCTTAATCTCGTATCAGTTGATTCCACACCTTTAAAAAATTTAGCCATCATAGCCCAATAGATATCTTCCTAGAATTATTTGAGGCATTGTCACGACTTCTAGGTGGTACTTATATACTAATATTATCAGTCTTGTTCTTCTAGATTCCTTGGTTTTGGTCTTTATAACCAGCCTTATCATAATAATTCTGAACTTGATTTCCTTGGCCTTTGGACCAAAAACTCCCTAATTATTAAAATAGTTTGCCTCCTCGTTAGAATCAAATTTAGATCCCCTACTATATGACCCAATATTTTTTACCTTTTTTACTTTTCCTGATAGAAATTGCTTTGTAAACAAATCTATTTGAGTCTTTATGTGAGCCATATCTTAATCATACTCCTCTTTTCTTTGATGCTGTTTTGTAGGCATCTCACTAAAATAAGTATTATTTGCTACCTCAGAATCCGTGGAATTCAAAGTTCTTCTTATTTTAGTCTTTTTCTCTAGCATCCATGAAGCTTCAATAAAAGGAAGATCCATAAAATCTTCCCCTAATGAAATATCCACAGTTGGCTTTGTAATTGAATTCATAACTCTATAAAATGTTTCCATCAAGTGCTCTTCAGTTATCTTGTGACTAGAACACTATATCTGCTTCTTTTTTAATACTACCCATATTTTATGAAGGGCTTCATTAGGCAGCTATCTGAAGTTGCTAATCTTATTCCTCAACTATAACATTCTAGAATTCAGAAAGAACCTTTCTAAGAAAGCTCCTTTTAGTTGACTCAGTTTGTTATAGAATTGGGTACTAGCTTGTTCAACTACGGGGTTTATCCCCAGACAGAGACAACGATAATATACTCAGATGGATGGCATTCTACCCCACTCCAAGATTATAAAAGGACTTACAAATATTGATAAAGTTCACCAGGTACATATTAAGATCATCCCTCTGTAGTCCACCAAATAGCCCCTTTAGATTTAACTATTACATAATTGTACTTATGATTTTAAACTTCACTCCCAATGATATTGGTGGTGGAATAATCACCCCTATAGCACTATCTCTATCCAAAGCTTTATCATCATCATCCAGATCAAACTTTACAACAGGTTAACAGTTTTCTCTCCCTCTTGCTGGTTGATTTTGATTGGCTAGTACAACTATATTTTATGGATATCTCCTATTTATAGGATCAACCAAGTCATCATATCCCAAACAATCATCATCTGCATTAGCTACACGACCAGGGTTGTCTGCATTTTGTTGATTGACTTGTGCATTAGCCAAAGCAGCTAGTCTTGAAGATTTTTGTTGTTCAGCCAAGCTCCCATTTCATTGAGGTTATGAGTTGAGAGGTAATAATGGACTTTCTAACCTTCTGGTTTATGGAATACACAATAAAGAGTCCCCAATGATCAAAACTAACAAATAAAAGTAAAATTAAAAAACTTGACCAAAAGTCAATTAATGCTCATATACTTAATTGACAATCATATTCCCCAGCAACGCCGCAAAAATTTAATACACCCAAATTACAACTCTCTTAAAAGAGTATATGCAATCGTTGTCAAAAATATAACACAACTAGGTTGGGGTCAAATTCTATAGGGAATATGGTGTTAACTAAGTCTTATGATTATTAATAGATTGTTAGTCATAAGTTTTCTAGAAATAAAGGAGGTTTATGTTGTTAGTAAAGTTTGTTTGAGATTTTACACAGTGATAAGCAATAATGTTTAATTTGCAATGTAAAACCAATTAGATTCAGTAAACCAGGATTATAGTCACCAAGGTGTTTTAACGGTAAGGGTTGTGGGCTATTAAAAATACTTCATAAATCTTATTGCAAGGTTAATTTCTCAATGAAGTTCATCTAATTATTTATCATCCTCAAAAGATGACTACACTTTAATTCTTTCAAACTTGAAGTGTGAATAAGATTAATAAATTATATTCCTCAAGGGATTGATCCTGTTAAGGCATCAAACATGAAACCAAAGGTTAAATACTTTGATTTTCTTGTAACTCATCTCTTTTCCCAACATAAACTTTTTGTTTCAAACAAGTTATGTCTTCGGGCACATCCCACAAGTTTGAAACCTCCTGCAAGTTTGAAACTAAGGAGGATCATAATTTTGAAGATAAAGTTATGCAATTGAATTAATTTTTAGGAATTAATTAATCCCACAACCCTAACAATGAATTTCATCAAGTCTTCCATAACCTTAGTTATGGGAGTTTTAGCCACACATAATTAAGGAAGAGAATTCCAATGTATATTTCACAAGCAATTCATAAATATTTATAAGAATATAAGAGGTTGTTCTAAATCTCAAATTGATAGTGAATAAAATGTAAATCCCATATTGTCAATTTGTTTCTCAGTGAATTCTATGTTATAGTTGTTTTTTAGTAGCCAAAGATGACTATTCTAACTATAAGCTTTGTATTTATAGGCACCTATAAAGTGAGAATTTAAAATTCAAATTGAAGATGTTGTATCATTAGTTGAATGTTACATTTATGGTCCATTATTGGTGTGACGATCTGTCGATGAGACCATCAATGTTCCTTGGCCCTGGTCTATTTTTAGTTTGGAAATTCTAACGGTCAGTCGTGGTCCTGATGGTCTGTCAGACTTTCAATCACTGGGCTACTTGATTCCTTGGTTTCTACTTATTTCTGACAATTATAGTGACCGCCCATCACAGGTTTGGCCGTTCTTCAGCCAAATTGTTATTGCTTTCCAGTGTGTGGTATTATTCTATATGATGTTGATGGTTCTACTAGCAGTACATTGACTTGATGATGAACTATCATCTTATCCATCATATGCGATTAGTATTCATATTTCTAATTTTTCCTGCTTCTGAGTTAAGTTTCATAAGAACAAGAAAACCCGGTATCAAATACTTCAATAGATGCTTCAAAAAATGATTATCTTTTGTAAAAAAAGTAATATGTTTCTTCAAATGTAGGAACATCACCCACCATCATTAGCCCGAGTCCCATTAGCTATCAAGACTTTATCAGTAACAGTGGCACCAGTTGTGACCGGTGACTCAATAGTATCTTACTTGGAGGGTATGCATCAGCACCTCCATCAACATCATCAACTATCGGTCTTAAGCTATCAGCTCTTTCATGAATCTTTTGAACCCTCACCTACCATTCCTTCTTACTCACTACACTGTATTTCTTATCCTTCTTCATAGCATCTTTGTTAGCACTCCAATGCTTGTTCTACTTTTTTTCTTTTTTTTCATCTTGGGTCTCATCTACCCTGTCCATAATAGCCCAAATATTATTATCATGCACTTCGAGGACCATTACCATAACCACAAGATCTTGGATAACTGATTTGTCATACAACTCATCTACAATCTTTCTAATTGAATCCACCTCGACATTGACCTCCAAAATATAGGGGTCTGGCTGTTCCCTAGATGATGGGTCATTCACTACTCAAAAGCATTGAATATTACATGTACTTTTCTATCTTGGGTATCCAACTTTGTATCAACCCAGGGTTTTAGACCTCCTTCCATGTTTTTGACCTTAGCCTCTAGCGTTCTCAGTTTCGTCATAGCTTCAGCCCATAAATCTTATGAGGCCGTGATAAATCTGATAGGAATACCTCTCAGGTGAGGTAGTATATACTGTACCATAGAAGGGTTACTAGGCATAACTGTTGCATCTGATAGTTGTGTATCTAATTATTTGTTATTGTCATATGGATTAACAACTTTAACCTTCTTACTCTATCAGTACATATCTGCTCCTCTTCTCGCCTTCCTAGCCAATGGGTTAGATGCATCTATGATCAATCTCAACCTTATCAATACCTGGGAGTTCTTACACTTCTATAGCAAAACATAACCATGTAATCAAACACAGGTATTCTAGTAGAAACTTCTCACCACGTATATCTCGGTCTCTTATCTCCCATGCTAAGAACTTCCCCATATGAAACATATATCCGACCGTTAACCCAGCTATCAAATCTTCCTGAACTAGGCTGAGTATGTTGTCCCTAAAAGTTGACATAAACTATGTCGAGCCAATGTCCACACTTGGGATACTTTACACCCAAATATTGTTCTCATAATTTGTCACTATCTGACTAGCAATCCATCTAAAATAACCCATCTTTATATCTATCCCTATCTTCTTCCGAGTAATTTTTCTCATTTTTTCTCGGTAGTAAATTCTCCGTTGTTCACTAGAGATTGATGGTTAGGGTTGTGCAAGAATCTAGATATAGTGTGTGAGGATATATTAACCCAAAATCCTTGAATGATCAATGATCTAATAGGGTTACCACCTTTTCATAGCTTCCCTTGTGGGTACTGTCTCTACAGTTCCCCCTTAAATGCCATATAAAAATCTTGTACTATTTTAGTATTCTATATATTGGGTGCTTTGGTCATCCACTCAAAGCCATACTATATGAACTGGGTTTAAATAGAGGCAACTGCATTATCCAAGTAGCAGTCAGTGTCCTCTCGAGGTACAAACTTCTTTTGATCCTTCCAGTAGGGTGTCTGCTCAGTCAATCATTGTATATTGCCTACATATCGGGGTACCCCCACTATTTAATAGTGGACACCAAAGGACGTATGATCGCCAATGGTGGATCTTGTCTATCAATTGGTGGCACATCAACTACTTCTACAACATCACTAGTATTTTTCAAACTTCTTTCTCAGAGCTTGACTCAACATCTTCTTCTGCCTTTGAAGGTGGAGGTGAGTGTATAGGGGAGGTACTCAAGTTTTTCATCCATGGTCAACATAGAGGTGTTTCCTTCAGGGTGTCTACGTTTTCTCAACTTGCATGTCTTTTGTCCTTTAGGTCAGCCTGCCCCTTTATTGGATATTCAACACAATCACCACTATTACTAGATGACTCGGTGGATTCAACACTTGAAACCGAGGCCTTTTTTTCCTATTTGGCCACTTGTTTTTAAGTTGATGTACCTTTGGAATGCATGGTACCTGAATGTACATATCTATTTGTAATTAAATAAGGAAAATAAATCAAAAATAAGAAAATAACTATCAGTGTGTAGGTTTTGTACAAGGTATGACTAGGGGGTAAGAGTTGTGTGAGCTAGGTATCACTCGTACGAACGAATTGTAAGCTAAATAGTGTATGCATGATTTTTCATTGGTCTTCTTACGAGTCCTCTTTACCAGTTGTAGGAATAGGGTATGACCTATTAGTAACAGTAGTAAGTAGTGTAGAAATAAAATTCTAAAATATTACCTCTTTAAAGGTCAGTACGACTTATGTTTATGAGTCGTAAGGTCTAGGTATGAGTGGTATAAGCAAATTATACCCATACCAACATCTAAACTCTATATGGACTTCTGTGTTATTAGTGGTTATAACTCTCATCATGACTCATTACCTGTGGGTATGCGTCATAATGGGTTTTGTATCTACTGCATCATAGAAGTTTAACTTCAAAATTGACTCCAATTAAAATTTACCAAACTACCCTCTACTTTATACAACAATTTCATTTCATTTTAGTAAAAACAACGCAAAATATCAATACCTAAAATCAATATCACCCCAAATTTCCATTTTCAACTCAAATACTATGAACTAGGGTACCAAATTTCAACCCACAAGTAAATTCAACATGAAGAAACACTAAAATATCTCTTATAAGCAACCTTAACTCAAAATATAATGCATTTAAGTTGAAGAACATACTTGTGTAGTTGAGATTTTAGGTTTTATGATTTTTCAATTTCTTCCCTTTATTCATGCTTAATTCATGCAATGTGAGAGGATTCAAGCAAGTTGGTAGGTGGTTCGAAGTGAAATGGTGCTTTTAGAGCTCAAAAATTGATAAAAAATAAAGGTATTATGGTTTAGAATTTGTTTTGGATTTTAGGTACCCATATCGGGTGCCCTATTTGCTTTTAAATAAATTTAAATGGGTAGAGTTGACCTGCTACATGACCTTATTAGCTTGGGAATGAGTCATGTGTATGACTCCTACCTAGGCTTATCGGTCTTTTCCTTTACTTATAAAGACCTAGAACCTTACTTGGGATTTGGAGTCGATGCGACTTAGTGTGACGAGTCATACCTTGAGGGTATGACATGTTTTAACAGTTGTAAAAACTCCACAAACTTTTATGTAGATATGCATAACCTTTCAAGTCCTTAGGACTCATACTCATGAGTCATACCATTAAGATGTGACTCATGAAGAGTCTATATGACCTAACTTGTTGAAATTTTCTAGATCATTTATGTAATCTTTAGACTTGCACACTGAAAAAATATATTACCCTATAAATAAATTCATATAAAACATGGGTTTCCTCCTACGCAGCTCTTAATTTAACATCTTGTCATGATATAGCTATTTTGGGCATTCATATTTTTGCATCTAGCCTCATGGGTTGCCTTCCCTGCAACACTTTATTTAACTTCGCAACACGACGTAATTGACTTTGTTACTTAGAATTCACCTAGGACCATCTCAAAAATTACCTTTATTTCATTCGTGTTTCCCATGTAGTGCTTTACTCTTTGTCCATTCACCTTGAACAAGGCTTTACCATCTCACTTCAATTCCAAAGCACCATATGGGAACACTTATAGGAAAGTGAATGACCATACTATCTAGACCTCAAATTACATAGAAATGAGCAAAGCCTTGAGTTGTAGAGCAATACCTGGTCACCCTTTTCAAAGATTCTTTTCTCAATTTTGCAATCATGATGTAGCTTCATCTTTTCTTTGTAAACTACAGAACTTTCATAATCCTGGAGTTAAAAATCATCTAACTCATTCATCTTTTTCATCCATGACTTTGCTGTATATTGACACTCAAAATTTAGCTTTTTCAAGGCCTACAGTGATTTATGTTCAAGCTCAAAAGAAAAGTGAAAAGCCTTTCCATACACTATCTAATAAGGTGAAGCACTAATTAGACTCTTTAATGTTGTTCGATAAGCCTATAGTGCATCATCTAACTTTCATGTCTAACCAATCTTACTGGCATTTACTATCTTTGCCTAGATGGAATTGATATATCTATTTGACACCTGTCAAATAGTCTATGCCTGACGAGGTGTTGCCAGCTTGTGTTTCACTCTATACTTCTGAAGTAGACTTTTGAATAGACGATTACAAAAATATGACTCACCATCACTAATGATAGAACATGGGGTGCCAAATCAAGTAAATATGTGTTTTTCAAGAATGTAATGACATTATGTGCTTCATTGTAGGTACGCAACTGCTTCCTCCTATTTGGATACATAATCTATACCACAAGTATATACTTTATGCCAAACGAACTTACAAAAGGACCCATGCAGTCTATACCCCATATATCAAATAAATCCAATTCTATAATAGAAGTCATAAGAAGTTCATGATGTCTAGAGATATTACCTTGTCATTGACATTGATTACAAGCAGAAGAAAAATTATGTGCATCTTTGTAGATTATTTGCCAATAATACCCATATTGCAAGATTTTTTGGGATGTGTGGGTTCCTCCATGATGACCCCCAAATGGTAAAGAATGACAAGCCTCAAGTATGCTTATCATCTATACCTTAGGTATACATCTACGAATAATCCCATCCACACAAATTCTAAATAAATAAGGCTTATCCCAAAAAAATTTTCTTACCTCATGCACAAATTTCCTTCTTTGCTAAAAGGAAAGATCTTTTAGGACTAGATCACTGGCTAGATAATTTGAATAATCTACAAACCATGGAATTAGATCTTGGAAAGCTTCCAATAACTGCTCATCTAGAAAACTAACATCAATCTTGAGCCCATCTTCAACTTTCTGCCTAGCTTTCTCCTCAAGTCTAGACAAATGATTTGCAACTTTATTTTTCATGCCTTTTCAATCCTTGATTTCAAACTCAAATTCTTGTAGCAATAAGACCCACCTAATAAGTCTAGGCTTTGTATCTTTTTTTGACATCAAGTACCTCAATCCTGCATATTTAGTACGCACAAATACCTTCATCCCAATCAAGTAAGACCAAAATTTCTCAAAGCCAAAAAATATTGCTAACAACTATTGTTCAGTCATGGTGAATTTCTTTTGACCAGGGTTCAATGCCTTGCTGGCATAGTGGATTGGATAAAGAATCTTTTTTTCTTTACCTAGGACAACACCTAAGGCTAGTCCACTTGCATTACACATAACCTCAAAAGACAAGGACCAATTAGGAGACACAATGATTGAAGCATTTACCAACTTATCTTTTAGGCTTTCAAAAGCCTTCATACATACATCATCAAAATAAAATTTCATCTCCTTCTGAAGAACATGCAAAGAGGATTTGCAATCTTTGACAACTCATTGATAAAATTCCTATAAAATCGTATATGCCCTAAAAAGCTTTGAATCCCCTTCACTAAAATTGGTGGAGGTAATTTCTCAATCACCTCTATTTTGGCTCTATTAAACTCTATGCCCTTTTTTGAAATCCTGTTCCCAAGTGCAATACCCTCTTTGATAATGAAATGGAACTATTCCCAATTAAGTACCAAGTTGTATTGCTCTTACCTTCTAAGAGCATTTGCCAAGTGAACAAGCAATATTCAAAAGAATCACCAATGATGGAGAAATCATCCGTAAACACTTTGATGGTGTCTTCTACCATGTTAGAGAAGATGAAAATCATACAAATCTAAAATGAGGTTCGAGCATTACATAGACTAAATGTCATACGCCAGAATACAGGATATGTAAATGAATTCTTTTCTTGGTTTTCACGTGCAATGGTGATTTGATTGTAGACTAAATACCCATAAAAAATATAGTACCATCCTATGCCCGCTAGTCTATCTATTATCTAGTTAGTAAAGGACATCGTAAAATGGTCCTTTTAAGTTGATTCATTCAATTTTCAATAATCGATGCATACTCTCCATCATATGACTTGTGTCATTAGAACTATATCATTCTTCTCATTAGTCATAATATAAATCCTACCTTTCTTTAAAACATATTATGCTAGACTAACCTACTTGCTATCAATAATAGGATATACTATACCAATATCGAACCACTTATCTCTTTATTTACTACCTCTTGCATAGGATAATTGTGTTAAATATGATGTTCCATATGTGGAATACACTTAAATTCAAGTTGAATTTCATGAGTACACAAACCTTGTATAATTCTAACAATATCTATAATAGCCAACTAATGGCCCTCTAGAATATCTGTAATACTGATAACAATGCTTCCACTTTTTCCTTCATTAAATCAGCTGCAATAATTACTGGTAAACTGTTGTTGGCACCCTAAAAATGCATATAAAAAATGATAAGGGAGGTCCTTCAACTCTAACACTGATGGCTCCTTAAAGGTGGACGAGAAGGTAGAGTATTTCTATTCTTCAAATCTAAATTAAGCTTCTTTGGTGCATAAGTATATGAACCAATCCAATAGAGTGAACATACCAACCACTTCTATATAGTGAACATACCATCTCATTATACTTATCAATGCCATCACTGTCAAAATTTATTATCACGAGTACTAGAGATTTAACTTCCAACATATTTTAATCAGAACAGTAGCATCAGAACCATCATATCAAAGAATAACTAAATCAACATCAAAAAAAGTATATGTTTCATCATCATACATATCAATCATAGATATCACTCTCAAATTATTAGGTTGTCTCATGGATTTGTATACATTGAATATCGCCTTTTCACCATTAAGTCTCAGTATCATATGTACTAGCTCCAAAATCAGTCAATGTTCTTTCTATAGCCAAGAATGGTTTTCCAAAAAAAATTAGGATTTGAAGGTCTACTTCGCAGTCCAATATCATAAAATCCATAGGAAAGATGAAAGAAGCCATCTTTTCCAATACATCATAAAGAATACCAAAAGTTTTTTCACCTTTCTATCTGCTATCACTAGTCTCATGGTGGTTGTTTTAGCAGCTCCCAACTCTAATTATTTAAACACTACAAATGAAATAAGGTTAATGCTAGAACCTAAATCATATAATGCACGAGTGAAGTTAAAGGATCCAATGGTACAAGGTATAGTGAAAGCGCCCAGATCCTACTTCTTATCCACTAATGATGTAGTAGCTATAGCATTACGATGATGAATATTGTCAACCATCTCATAATTAACTGACCTTTTCTTGGTGATGAAATATTTCATGAATTTTGCATAACCTATCATTTTTTCCAATGCCTCTATAAGTGGTATATTGATTGGTAGCTCTTTTAGCATTGATAAAACATTCTTATACTTATTTAAACCTCAGAGGTAAAGGATGAAGAGGTTTTGGAATGTTCTTTAATATAGGATCCTCAGCCTTCCTTTTTTCTTTATCTTGGATGCTATTTCTCTCTATGTCAACAAAATCATCATCATTTCTTTGCTCATCTATAATAGGTATAGGTTGATCTATGGTGGATTTACTATTCTTAGTGGTAATGGCATGAAGTTACTATCATTCTTTGGATTAACCAATATGTTACTCGGCAGAGTGTCAGGCTGTCTTTAATTTACTATGGCTGATATCTGACCAAATTGTTGCTGCAACTATTGATTGCTATAGCATGGGACTCAACTTTTTGCTTGATAGGTCTTCTTTTATATCATTGAGATAGCTCTCTTTACTCTCTTTTCCTTGATTAGTTTTGACAATAGTGGCTCTATTTTGGATTTTAAATCAAGATTACCCAGTGTAACATACATGTCAGTCTTCTTATTGTAGTCATCTTTACACTGCCCATCACTATCTCTCTACTTTTATCTCTATATCTAGCATTATAATAGTTTTGCCCTTGATCCTATTTCCCTTAGGCTCAGAAAACCTCCAACCTATGATAAAGATACTCTCACTTCCTCTTAATATTCAGTCGCAAAAGCTTTGGAAGTAGGTCCTTGTATTGTAACTGCTTTCATTTTCTTAGCACTTATTATTACCAATTGTTTTGTTATCTGCCTAATATCATCTAAAGATGTGTATCCTCTTGTGTTACCATATCACGAGTAGCTCCATAATTATTAGACGCTCCAATAGCAATGTACCTGTACTATATTTTGCATCTCTAGTATGCCAACATTTATTAGTCACCAAAATATCATTCAACATATCCTATGTAGTATCCCACAAAAGATAAATAAATACATCTCTATAAATAGTATTTAACATTACTCTTGAATTGATATTCGATGATCTATAGAAGATTTCCAACAAGCTAGAACCTGTGGTTCTATGATTCTATGATTTGGTACCATGCTCATCTTTTTCTTTAATCTAAGCCACACCTCAGATATGGATTCTATAGTAACTATCTAAAATTATATATCTCATCTTTTAATTGTAGAATTTTTGTAGGATAGAAGAATTTGTTCATAACTGTTTACACAACTCATACCAAGTAGTGATTGACCCTTTTGGAAGTTCCCCTAACCATAGTGATGCTTCACTTGTATTGCAAATATGAAAAACCTCAACCATAAAGCTGCCTAATCCACCCCAAAATAGTATATAACGTGCATATCCTTGTGAAATTAGAAAGCTACAAGTTTGCATCATCAGTTGTTGATCCTAAAAATACACCTTCAAATTCAATAATTGGATCATAGTTCTAGTAATATCACACATCACATTTGCAGGTAAAGTAGGAGGAATGATATTTTCTGTCTCAGTAGGATCAACATAAACTATATACTCTTCATCATCATATGGGGTAAGTATTGGTATGTAGGAATCAATGGAGCTCTGCCTCTCTAAACTCTGTATAGATGCTAGGATACTTGTCATGGTCTAGATAGTCCTCTTTGCTGAGCTAACCCAGCTTTTTCAGTTAATCGGGCCTCTTTAATTGCTCTTTTCTCTTGCTCTACATCAATTAAAAGTTGTTGTGTCTATAAATCTACAATATTCTTTGGATCAATTGGAGCACGTGGAAGTATTGTATTGGGAACAACAGGTAAAGGGTTTTAAACCCCATCACAAACTTGTCCTAGCATCCTTCTTAGTGTTTAAAGAAGTCTTTCAGGCTCTAGATTAAAAGGGAAGTAAGGGATTGCCACTTCTCCTAGTGTTTGACATACACCACTATATGCCAAATAAAAAATAAAGAATAAAACCTGCAAACTTTACCAATTTAATTAAATACTCAAATCATCTTTCCATGCAGCAGTGTGAAAATTTAATGTTGCCTAAAACTAACCTCCAAAAAAAGTATGTTTTGGTTGATTAAAAATATAGTAACCCAACTAGGTTGGGGTCGTGTAAGACCCCACAAAATCATAAGATTAAACCCATTCCATTAGGCTTGTCAAGGGGTCCCAGACTTAGAAAATTCTAGCTAAGTTTCCAGATTTGGTTTATTTTGGCCTTCAAAAGTTTGCAATCTCATTTTGCGATCTTAATGTCCTTTAATAGCCTATATATTCATTAATTCATGATCAGGAAGGTCAATAAGTATTTCCGAACAAGTTTTGGAATTTTTGGAACTTGTTTAAACCAAGTTTGGAGTTGCAAAATAGTGTATCAACGCGATTATGGCGCGCTGTGTTGCCTATAACATTGATAAATACTTTCCCATCTCTCAGAGTCAATTCCAGTGAGTCAGTGAAAACTCAACGCAAGGCGTTGTCAGTAGCATCGATGAACCGATATGGGGCATCACCTGTAGCGTCGATGCCTAGTTTTAGTCATTAAAAGACGCATCTAGAGGAGTATTTGGGTCATCTTCCCACCCCTATATAAGTCCCAAACATGGTAATAAGGCCTCAAATCAGTAAAATATTATTGTTTTCATCAAATACTCTCAAAAAATAGGGCTAGGGTTTCAATTTGAATACCTAAATCCAAGAACTTCCACCGTTAATTTTCACGGATTCTCAAATCTAAGGTATGTATGTGTTGATTTATGGATTCCTTTCATCCATAAAGCTCAAGAAATATCTTTTAAGTTATGTATTACACTGTTTATGATGTTGATAGTTGATGATCATGTTGTTGAAATTTCATAATACCCAAGATGGGATTTTCGTATGTTGTGTGAAACTATGATGGTATATGATGTATAAATATGTGAATAGGTGGTTGAATACTTGTAATCTTGATGAATCCACCTATGCCTTAGATGTGCATGTAAGGTGTTTGATAAAATGCCTAAGAAACTAGAAATCATGCAATATAGCTAAATTGTGACTAAGTGAAGGATTTATGATATGCCCTTACATTCCAATGACTTCCATGTTGATAATGTGCCTTGTAAATGTTGTTGGATTGGTCATGAACTAGTCTTATGAGATTATGCTATGCTTACTTGCAAATCCTACTTATGAACAATATGTATGATAACCATGTAATCCACATGAACTTCCATGCTATTAGTATGTGTTGCCAATATAATTATGCAATGAACATGATATTAAGATTGTGCAAGTACTTCCATGTGATATGAAATCCTCATATGTATAGGATTTTCAAGAACCATGTATAGTATGAAATCTTTAATTTATGATGTTATGAAATGTGGACTTTAGTCCAATGATCAATAATTGTCATGTTGTGTTAGTTTCCCATCGAGTCCTGGGGGTACTTGTACCCGAAAAATATAGCTGTGTGCCTAGAACCATGTCATGTTATCTCTTAGTCAAGCCATGTTCAGTAGACTTTAGTCAGTATTATGACTCAGGAAAACTCATGTAAATACAGTATCAGTCCAGCTCTACTCAGTACTCAGTAATCTACATAATCTTAGTAATCTCAGTACTCAGCAAATCTCTGCAATATCAATCAGCTATAAGATCTCAGTAGTATTCTATCAGTCAATGGAATTTTGTAATTTCAGTCCATGTTTAGTTCAATATTCAGTTTAGACATCAGTAAACTCAGCCAGTTAATAGAATTCAGTAATGTTCCATTAATCCTTGCAACTCAATAAACTCAGTAACGCAGTTCAGTTCTATTAAACAAAATAATTAGTAACAATTCAGTTAATCCTAGTATGAAATAGGAAACCAGTTCAGTATAATCAGTTCGGTGTCATTCAGTTGGTAGTAGGATTCAGCACCGAGCGAACCTAGGGATGGGGGCTCACCCGCTAGAGAGGACTGAGATCCCTAGGAAAAATCCCTGAGTTCCAGAACTACGTAGCCAGCGTAGGTATGAAATGTCACCCGCTAGATAGGACTGACATACTCAGGGATCACCCGTTAGCATATTTAAATGTACAGGGCTGATCCCAAGAGTCACTCGTTAGATAGGATTGACTTCATAGTGCTTACCAATGGTGCGATACTGACATTTTTCTAGCTGGGTTTATAGGTTGGACCCCACTAGTTCAGATTTGGGGCATGTCAGCTAGATGATTACCTCCCACAGTATCAGTTTCAGAATCAGTGTCAGTAAAAGAACTCAACTCAGTAATACAGATTCAAGACTGTTAGATACAGTCAATCATTATAATTTTTAATATTCAGAGATCACCCGCTAGATAGGAATGATCTCAAAGACAGTTAATCAATATCTGTTCTAATAGATTTAAAGATCACCTGCTAGATAGGACTTATCTCTGATTACAGTCATTTAGTATCAGTATACTAGTTATACAAAACTTATGTTATCAATATTTAGATTCAGGACTATCAATATACAATCATCAGATCAGTTCTTTATAATCAGAACTATCAGAAACAATTATTCAGCTATCCATGTTATCAGTAAACTCAGTTATCAGCTTGTTAGTAATACAATTATTTTGTAATCTCAGTATTATTAAACTCAGATGTTAATAAATCCGTGTCATCAGTAGACTCAGTAGTCCAAAGTCATTATTCAGTCCAATCATGACTTTAGTTACAGAGACGATTTTATGCATGTATTCTCATGTTCATGTTAGTCATTCAGTTAGTATTTGTTCATGCATATGAACCCCATGCATTTCAGCCTAAACCCATGCATACTCAGTACATTCCAAAGTACTAACGCATTTGTGCTATGGTGTTTCTTTTTATTTGACACCATATGTTCAGATACACTAGTTTCAGACCAGTAGTAGCAGTAGCATCTCAACTGTCAAAATTCCAATAGTGAGTCCTCATTTCTCGAGGACATGATTATTACTTATGTTATGGTTTATTTCAGTTCAGTTTTGCTAGTTGGAGTTAGTTAGAGACATGTTCCTTCAACTCCTTATTCAGACAGCTTAGAGGCTTTCAGACAACTACAGTGTCTTCAGATTTAGACTTCAGTCTTTTAGTTTTGTTTTGGTATTGTGGTACCACTTTATTTAGATGCTATTTTTATTTAGTTATGCAGTATTGAACCTTATGGCCTTTCAGTTCATGTTTCCGCATTATATGAGATATTATGCAGTTTACAAGTACAAATATCAGTCATAGGTTAGCTTATGGTCCTTTGAGGTCATGAGCACAGTGTGACATTTTGGTTCAAAAAATTGGGGTGTTACAAGTCGATCCCATCAGGAAAACATTGAAATGTTGCTTAACTTGAAGTAATTCACGAGAAGTACTAAAAGTAAAATAAGAAATTTTGAATTATCAGTAACTAGTAATCAAATCTTGAATGCTTTAAGTTGTAAACAATAGAAGATGAACACTATTACTAGGTTCCCCTTGTCTTCTTAACAACGTAAATCTCTCATGTTCAAACCATCTATTCTACTGCACTATATGTAAAGTCAACAAGATAATTATTATCAACCATCTTCCGAATGTGTTTATAAATCACACTCTTTACTTTATGTGTCTCAGGGTCTTGCCTTATTGCTCCTAATCTATGAGTTCAGTTTACTTTTACCTTTTTAGTCCCAAGTGATTAAATGAGATGATAGAATAGTAGGAAGGAAGCAATGGTAAAATTACCGTCTTAATCCTTTTTTCATAACCTCAAACTCCCTAATGAGGACATTTGCAAGTATAGGCTATCCCTTTATATTATATAAACCCTTGTGCTATTTTAAGGTGGATTTTCTAAAGTATGAGCATTAAAAAATAAGGGAGTAGTATTTAGCACCAAGTTTGGTATGCGTCCGACGTTACGTGCCTCAGAACTATAAGTCAATCTAGATTTAACATATTCCCATTATGGATAAAGTTACAAATAGTTATCACGCATTTAAGGTTCTATTTTGATGGAAAGGGGTAGAATAGCTTCACCCGACATAAGCTCTACCCTATGTGGTTAAAACGTTAGACTTCATGATATCTCACATGGTGTATGATAGTTATAAGAACCTATCAAAGAAAGAATAAAAGTAAAGCTTTTAGAAACAAGTATTATTGCTCACAAAGATTGTCTTTATTCTTTACTACTCATGTTTATCATTTCACTACTTTTTCTTTATTCGAGCTAAGGTGAGTCATTTACACTTAGCATGTATTCTTTACAAGTTATTTGATCATTGAGTTACTATTTTTACTTATGCATTCACTCCGACATACTCTGTATATTCCAAAAGTACTGATCCATATATATGTCTATGTGCTATATTATCTTATAATGTAGGTTCTAATGCTCAGTTCCAACAACGTTATTGATTTCGAGCATCTCGTCCTACATATCGAAGATTATTTAGTCATCATAGTTTGAGGACTAATTTTATCATACTTTGTTTCACTGAAGTATTTTAGTCATTCAATTTCTATTTAGTTTGAGTCAGTTGGGGCTTGTCCTAGTGGCTCTCTAGTTAGAAGTAGACGCTTGCCCAAATGGTTTTCTGTTTTATATTCAAAGTGTTTTGTTTTTAAGATTTCCAAGTTAAGACTTTTATTTAAGTCACTAATTAAGTTATTTCAAGATTTTGCATGTCTAATTTATCTTTATTATCAGTTCTAAAGTTGTTAGTAGTCTTAAAGGGTTAGCGTGGGACTACTTGTAGTATTGAGCACCGTGTGATGTCCAGGGTGTATTTTTAGGGCATTAGAAACTTGGTATCAAATCCTAAGGTTTAAAGAGTCCTAGGGAATTGGACAAGCCACGTTATATAGAGTCTTGATCATGGGTGTGAAGCGTACTACATTTATGGACATTAGTCTATGAAACGAGTAGGAATCATCCTTTTCTTTCATGATGTATGATGCTTATAGTTGTATTTATCTGCTTTAACTCATGCTTTTATATGATAGAAATATGCCTCCTCTCTAAGCCAATACACATGGAAAATATTAACCAACCACCCCTGCCTGTTGATCCTCTAAATGAGAATGTGTCCCATGCTAAATTTTGGGCCACCTTTTAGGTGTTGTGCCAAGCAGTGACTACCAATGTTTAGGGTAACCAATAAGCACCATTCCCATTTTAGTTGAATGGTAATATAGTTGTATCCAGAATCTATGACTTCATGAGAATAAACCCACCAGAGTTCTTTGGATCAAAGTTTGGTGAGGACCCATAACTTTTCACTGATAAGGCAAGAAATATCACTCTGATTATGCATGTTACTAAGGATGAGAGTGTATAATTGACATCCTATAGGATAAAGGATGTTTCCTTTGATTGGGTTATTGTGTAGAAGAAAGGTAGAGGTAAAAATATAGCTCCTATGAGTTAAAAGAAGTTTTAAGATGTATTTATGAACAAGTTCTTTATGCATGAGATGATGGAAGCTAAGGTTGAACAGTTCATGAACCTGAGGCAGGCCCCTATGACAGTAAAGACGTACTGCCTTAATTTTGCACAGTTATCTAAGTATGCCCTGAGTTGATAACTGACACTATGTCGAGTATGAGTAAGTTTGTAACTGGAGTGTTTGATTTTGTAGTCAAGGAGTGTAAGACTGCCATACTTATTCGTGATATGGATATCGCTAGCTTAGTGACTCAGGCTCAACAGATTTAGGTAGCAAAGGTAAAAGAGAAAGAGTAGAAATAAGAAGGTTAGAACTGGGCAATTTGAGTATAATAAACCAAGGTCTAGAGAGGGAAACCATTTCAATACAATACTAAAATATATAAAACAGAATCAGAAAACCCTGAAGCAATTTGGAGTTCACCAATAGCAGCTGGATATCCTAGGCTCCTAATGAGGAGGCATATTTTCCAAAGTACCTATGCCTGTAGCATGAAATATAGGTCCCCTATAAGGGGAGTCAGTATGAAAATATGTACTGAGTATGCAAGGCGGAAAGTAATAGTACATGATACAAAAGATCAATAAAAATATAGTAGTGTACAAAGTTCTAGTAGACCACCCTTATATATACTTGTGGGATCGGGTACATTATATTCCTGTATTTGTTTTACCTTTCTTACTTTATAATCTTTGTAAGTCATATGATATAAATGACCAGCTGATTAGTGGTAAATAAACAAATCGATATCAGCCCATCCTAGGCTTATGCCCCTAAGCTGTCACCCATAAATCTTTATTAGGATCGGCCCATCCTAGGATTATGCCCATGAGCTTCCACCCACAAATAAAGGTATTAGGATTTACCTATGCTAGGTTTATGCCCCTGAGCTACCACTCATTTTATAGATTTGCGTTACTTAGTTTATTTAGCTTTTGAGATTGTTACTTTGGTGGTCATAACATTATGGTACCTTAAAACAATAATCTACCAATAAGAGACTTGTAAATGGGGAATTAATTCAATAACAATGAGGTAAGGAGATTTTGGAACACTAATGAAGTGTTTAGGATCTAAAAATAACACATAGGTCCTATTTGAGTAAACAAAGAACGCCTGAGATTTTTTAGTGAAAATAGACGTGCAGGATTGATAATAAGCATGTATTGAGGTGTTTTAACATGTAAGAGAGCGAAAAATTTCATTGGCTACATGGAATATAATATGATGCTACTATGTATCACTTGTTGTAGGATAACCTTGGAAACTTACTTGATGGAACAAATGTTCGATTTCATGCCAACGAGTACAAAATAGAGTATTTCTTACATACCTAGTTATATAACTCCAAAGTTAACCCAACTTCACTTCCCGCCTTCTAAATTACTTATCTACAATAGAATATATAGTAAACTAGTATTAGCAACCAACCAACACATTTAGGATACTTAACTACACCAAAATAGTAACTGGGAAGTAAGCCCTTAATCTATAATCAAGGGTGTTATTTTAACCCTTTTCTCCTCCAATTACACCAACATACCATACATGTTCTTATAAGATTCACCGAAACCACCTTGGCTCCATTACACTCTCCAAACAATACATAAAATAAATTGGGCAGTAACCAAAAACAATAATTAATTCAGTGGTGTACCACCACACCTTTCTTCTATATTTCAATTCGAACCAGCCACACCATTCTCCAATATCAACCTGAAAGCCTATAACATATACATAAAAAATGGTCCACAAAATAGCCCCAAATCCCTTTTATTCTAGCAATCAATTATTGAACTCATCCTCTTTTGAGTTCTCAATAACAACACATCCATAACCCTCTCTTAAATTCATATATAAGGAAAACAAAATAAAGTAGTCACCTTTCCTCAATTCTGCAACTTAATATTTTAAGTTGAACTCCTCAAGAACTTCAACTTTCAATTTTATTCACACTTTAAACCAAAGAAGAAAAGATATATCTTAATAACTAGGAAAAAAATGTGCAAGTAGCTTGTTTTATATTCTGCCATGTATATATAATTAGGAACCTATAGCATGTTTTCCTAATTTTCATGAGATAATTAAGCTAAACCTTAAGTGTTTTCACTTACTTAAGCTGTCAAAGATGAGAGTTTCTTCAAGAACCCTAGAAGGAATTTTATGGCTTCTACATAGCCAAGAGAGAAAAAGAGAGAAAACCTAGAAAGCTGGATTTTTTTGTCTTAGTTAAAATGAGCAAAATTGCTGATTTTAATCCCTTTAAAGAGAGCTGCTTGGCTGACTTTCTTGACAATTTTCGTAACACCCCGATTCTGGTAACCGAAATAATACACGGTTTATCTGACATCTAAGGACAACAAGATAACCCATGACTAATATCTGTACCTGTACACTGCATAATATACATGATAATGCGGAATTGTAATACCCCGCATTTTTGGGCTAGTCTTTGAACCACCATTCTTACCTAGTGTATTAAGTGATTATGAGGTGAGAAGTATTCATAAAATCACTAGGATCAAGGTTGAGCTAAGAGTCATTCATTCATCCAAAATTGGATATTCGATTCTACAAGTTTCTAATTTGAATATGTATTAATCTCTATACAAATAGAATTATTCATCTTATAACCCAGCAAATTGTAGATAGTCGAATTATCTTTCCATCGATACCAAATGTGCCTAAAACGGACACTCGGTGGAGAAGTTATGTCCTTTTCAGTATTAGTGTTCCCGATTAACAGGCCACCACATGGCAATGAAAACCCAATCGACAATTGTTAATTCTAAAAGGTCACCGCGATTCCACCGCATCGCGGTGGGTATAGCGATGGGCCATCTGGCGCATCGCAGTGGAGCCTTTTTTGGTATTCCAGCTCTAGATTTTAATTCCAAGGGGCAACTTAGACATTTCCCATGGCCCCAAACCCATCTAAAAATGATATTTATACACTAAATAACCAAAATACTTCATTATTTATCCAAATTTCCCCAAATCAAAACATTATCTCTCAAAGGGGTTAAACCCCAGCTTCAAGAAATCAAGAACAAGCCTAGGAATTCCTCCTTAAACCTTCAAGGATTATCATCCCTGGTATGCAAAGTGTTCATCCAAGGATCCCTTTCATCCTTACAGTTTAAGAAAAAATTTTTAAAGCTTCAATATGATGTTCATGTTGTGGATTTAAATTTGTATACATGTAGTTTATTTGTATGGTTTCCATGATGAAATTCTTTATGTATTCCTTAACATTATGATAGCATGTGGATTGAATTTCATGAAATTGGGTTGATTAGCGTAATCGTAATGTATTGATTGGTGTTCATGACTAAGCCTAAGTATATGCATTCCATATGTTTGATAAAATGACTTAGTGAGTAGAATTGTGTTTTTATGAACCTTTATGGTTCTACATGGTGGACTTAGGCTACAATTACACTTCTTAATGACTCTTATGCTAAATCGATGCTTTGTAGTTGGTTGATGGATTACTCATGAGACTAGAATTATGAAAATTATGATATGTTTATATGCATCCCCATTCATGTGTAAGCTTATGACATGCAAGTACATCATGAAAATACCTAATTGCTATATCATGATTTGTTGGTATTAGTCATGTATTTAAGAAGAGTCAAGTCTTGTCAGTTTCATTCTATCGAGTCCCGGGGGTACTTATACCCAAAAAATATAGTTGTGTGCCTAGAGCCGTGTCATGTTTTCAAAATACTTTTATTCAACCCATGATCAGTAGATTTCAGTCAGTCTCATGACTTATGAAAAATCATTTAAATTTGGTATCAGTCCAATCCTACTCAGTACTCAGTGATCTATGAAATTAGAGTAATCTCATTCAGTTATCAGTTCTCATCCGTATTTTGTTAGTTAACGGAATTCAGTAAGCTCAATCTAATTCAGTTCAGATAATCATATTCAGTGTGCATTCAGTTGGGAGTAGGATTCAGCATTGAGTGAACCCAAGGATGGGGGCATTCCTATCAGCAGGGGTTTGACCCTTAGTAGAAATCCTTGAATTCCAGAACTACGTAGCCAGCGTAGGTTGAGATATACCTATACATAGGGCTAATACATCTCATTTGAGTTTACCTAATAACAAAGGCAGACGGAAAGAGCTCCCAAATAGAATAGGGTTTACTCACATATTGTCTTTACCCATGGCACGGTATTGACACCCTTCCAATCCGGGCAAAGATTGGACCCCACCAGTTCATATTTAGGGTATGTCGGTAAGATGATTACCTCCCACAGTTACAGTTACAGATTTAGGCTCAGTATCAGTTTTAGTGAAAGAACTCTAATAGTTCTTTAGACTCAAGACTGTCAGTTATAGTCACCCAGTATTTCAGAACTCAGCTAGTTTCATCAAAACTTATACTATCAGATATAGTCATTTATTATCAGTATATCAGTTATCCAAAACTTATATTATCAGTATTCATATTCATGACTGTCAGATACGATCAAGTATATCATTTCTTTATATTCGTGGCTGTCAAATACAGTCAATCAGATTAATTCTTTATAATTAGACTGTCAGATACAGTCAATCAGATCAATTTTTCTTAATCAGAACTGTCAACAAACAATCGTCAACAAACAATCATTCCTTTATCAGTAATATCATAACAATCCCTCAGTACCTAGTAACTCAGTATCATCAGACTCAGTTATCAGTATCAATAAAACTCAGATATCAAAATGTCTATGTTATCAGAAGACTCAGTTGTCAAAAATCAGTATTCAGTCCTATCATCAAACTTAGTTAGAGTTATGTGTGAATGTATGTATTCTCACGTTCATATTAGTCAGTCAGTAGTATTGTTCATGCATATGAACCCGATGTATTTAGCCTACCTCAGTTGCATACTCAGTACATTCCATCAAACTGATGCATTCGTGCTATGGTGTTTTACTTTACGCCATAGGTTCAGAAGTATGAGTCCCAGATCCAGAGCATCAGTAGCACTTCAGCAGTCAGAATCAGTGATGAGTCCTCATCATTAAAGGACATGATGATTTCATTATTTTTATTATTTCAGCTTGGTTTACAGTAGTTGGAGGTAGTTGGGGATATGTCTCATCAAATTCTTATTTAGACAGTTAGAGGCTGTCAGACTATAACATGATTAGACGTTTTTCGTTTTGGTATTGTTATATTGCATTTATCAGATTTCTATTATGTTTAGTTTTTGAACCTTATGGCCTTACGGTATTATGTTTCCGCATATTTTATAGTATGGTAATTTAGTGATCAGGTATTGATATTAGTCATGGGTTAGCTTGTAGTCCTTCAGGGTCATGGGCACCATGTAGCATTTTGGTCTAGAAAATTGGGGCATTATAGGAATACATAAAAGTTCTAAGGCCATAAGGTTCACATCTGATAAAATATAACATCTAAAATGTGGTATTAAATACCAAACTTAAATTACTTAAGTCTGAATCAAATCTGAAAGCCTCTACATATTGTCCGAATAAGGAGTTGAGGGGACATATTCCAAACTAACTCCATATACTAAAATTAACTGAAATAAATAATGACAACATAACCGTCCTCGAAGGAAGAGGACTCACTGTAACTCTACTACTAAAACTGAAATGCTATTGGTGCTCTGGAACTCGTACTACTGAACCAATGGTATAAAATAAAAAACCATAGCACAGAGAAAAGTATGCATCAGTACGACTGAATGTACTGGTATGTTAGTGAGGTAAGCTAAATGTATGGGGTTTATATACATGAACAATACTGACTAACATGAACGTGAGAATACCTGCATGAATATATTTTAACTGGAATAGTGATAACATGATTACTGAGTTTGAATATTGATAACATGAGTTTATTGATAATTAATATGACTGATATTGTTGACTGTATTTGATAGTCCTGATAACTGATATATCTGATGACATGAGTGACTGTATCTGACAGTACTAAGACTAATGGAACTATCTTAGTCCCATACTGTATCTAAGTTGACTATTTCTGACAATCCTGATATTTTGAAGAACTATCTGAGTTCTTTTACTGTGACTGATACTGAGACTGTAGGAAGTAGTTATCTAACTGATATGCCCCATATATATTGCTATTATAGCTTAGCTGGGGTCCAATCTGTACCCTGACTGGAAGGGTGTCAATACTACGCCACTGGTAAGGACAAGCTGTCAGAGACCCTTATCTGATAGTGTCCCCATATAAGAGAATGGTGGAAACCTCATTCTGGCAGTGTTGGTCCACCTCATCAACCCCCAATCTGACAGTGTTGATGTCTCAAACTATGCTTGATACATAGTTTTGGAATGCAAGGATGAATTTTAAGAATCACTCCCCTATTTGACCGTGTGTGTTACCTTTCTTGGGTTTACTCGGTGCTAATTACTACTCCCATGTGAACAGACACTGAACATGATTAACTGAACTGTACATGGATTGAGTTTACTGAATTTTGTTAATTGATGGAATGTTACTGAATTCTATTACTGACAGAGTCCATGAGATTACTGAGATTTTCCTGAGTCACGTGACTGACTCAATTCTACTAAACATGGCTTGGCTGAGGATATCGTGAAAACATGACATGGCTCTAGGAACACAACTATATTTTTTGGGTACAAGTACCCCCAGGACTCGATATAAGAAAACTAACAAAACATGACTTTCTTGAAAACATAACCAACATAAACAAACCATAATACCATAACTTGGGGAATTTCATGAAGTACATGATTATCATAATCTTGTACATAAATTGGGATTGCAAGCAGACATGGCATAACTTCATAAGTATAGTTCATTATCAACCCAACAAGGTTTTCAAGACACATTCATAGCATGGAAAACATTTGAACATAGGTGTATATCATGAATCCATTATTTAGTGACAATTTAGCTATATTACATGATTTCTAGTTTTCTTAGGCATTTTATCAAACACCTTGAATGCACATTTGAGGAATAGGTGAATTCATCAATTTGACAAATATTAAACCACCAATTTCACAAGTTTCTAACTCACATAAATCTTGAACTAAATCATGGATTAGAAACCCAATCAATGTTATAATCATGAATACACTTGAATCCAATCATGGATACTGTACCTAACTTGTAGATCAAGAGTTTAACATGTAGTTCATATAAATCATTCCATAATTTGCTAGTTTTTCATGAATATTGAGGTAAATCGTGGAACTAAAACTCAATTTAACATCATGAGCAAGATTAAATTTTGATCTAACATGAGATCTATGAAATCAACTAACTTGTAGTTTAAAATGGATTCTTGAACTCCAAGAGTGAAAGGATGCCCAAGGATGAAAACTTAACATACCTTAAAGATTGATATTGAAATAGATATAACTTTTCTTGAATGTTATTGGATTGGGATACATAAATCTTGATGTTTTCTTGATTATTTTTGAGCTTGAATAACTTGAATATCTTAGTTTCGTGAAGAAGGGTTTGAATCTTATTATAGGGGAAATATCTTAAGAAAAACCCTTATTTTGATGTTGAAGATGAATGAGGAGTTATGTTCTTCAATTGATGGAATTTGGGGTTAAAAAGGGTGGGAAAATATCCAAAATCCCCTTTAAAAATAACTTAGAAATCACTAAATAGAGGTCCACAATGATTTGGCCGACAAACCGTCGCACCTGGGATGGACCGTCGCTATTTGGCCACAAAATAGCTTACTGCCTCATTTGAGATGGTTTGGGGAGATGGCCCATCACAACTACGATGGTCCGTCGGACCTTGCCATTACACCTGGACAGTCTAGACAGTTCACAGTAAAATAGCCATCACATTTTACTCCGACCTCAGATTTTGGCAAAATTGTTATAGTTGGAAAGATTATTCAATTATATATCCTTTAGTAGGTCATGAGCTCAAAAATTCATAGTATATCGAGAGATATTCTTATTTGAAGTTGACTATACCAATATCCTTCTCAAGAATTCAATCGGTAAGGGATATTTTGATTCGCCTAATAGCTAGGACATATTTGAGACCTTAATTCACATCAACCTTGTTCATGAAACTACCAAAGTATAATTATGTACTATGCATAAGGTTTAAATATGGCGCTAATATTGATTTTCATTTTTTGGGCTATTACAATATCTCCCTTTTGGGGACATTCATCCTCGAATGAGACTGATTAGACTGAGAGAAATGATAAACTAAAAGTACATACTCGACATGCACTACTGAAGCATGGTTTCAGGATTGACATGGATGATAAGCTAATTTTATCACACTAAACATGCATATCTGATGCATGAATACATGACTGAGCTGACACATGAATGAATGACTGAATATGTAATGGTACTTGGTACTAAGTTTATAATGGAAATCTGAACATAAAATTGAATATGCTTAGGGAAAATTATTACATTGAGCTAAGTCTAAGTTTGTGAATAAGAGGTAAGGGTACTTGGTTCACATGTGTTCTTCTGCTTCCCAAGTAGCCCCCTCAATGGACTGATTCCGCCAAAGAACTTTGACTAGAGGGACTTCTTTGTTCCTTAGTCTGCAAACCTGATAGTCTAGGATTTCAACTGGAATCTCTTCATAAGAGAGGTTGTTCCGTACCTCTATGCTCTGAATAGGGACTACAATTACTGGGTCACCTATACACTTCTTGAGCAAAGAGACATGGAAGATTGGATGAACTGAGGCTCGATCCATAAGCAACTCGAGCTCATTATCTACCTTGCCAAAACAATTGAGAATCTTGAAGGGATCGACATAATGGGCACTGAGTTTTCCCTTCTTGTCAAATCTCTTCACTCCCATCATATGAGAGATCTTTAGATAGATAAAGTCACCATTTTCAAACTTGAGATCCTTTCTACGTACATATTCATAAGACTTTTGTCATCTCTGAGCAGCCGAAGTCTCTCTCTGATCATTTGAACCTTTTCTAAGGCATCAAGTACTAAATCAGGCCCTATGACTAAGGGCTCACTAACTTCAAACCAACCGACTGGAGATCTGCATCTCCTACCATAGAGAGCTTCAAATGGAGCCATCTGAATACTGGAATGATAGCTGTTATTGTATGTAAAATCAATCAAAGGCAAGTGGTGATCCCAAATTCCCTTGAAATCAATTGCACATGCCCTTAGCATGTCTTCCAAAGTCTAAATGGTCCTTTCTGCTTGACCATCTATTTAAGGATAAAAGGCTGTACTGAGATGGACTTGGGTACCAAGACCTTTTTGGAATGCTTTCCAAAAATGACAGGTGAACTAAGTACCTGTGTCTAAGATAATAGATAATGGGATACCATACAATCTAACCAACTTCCTGATACAGAGTTTGGCATAATCCTTGGTTGATTAAGAGGTATGGAATGAAAGGAAATGAGCTGACTTGGTCATTCTATCTAAATGACCCAAACTGAACCATACTGATGACAAGTTTGAGGCAAACCCATCACGAAATCCATGTTCACTAATTTCCACTTCTAGTTAGGACTGGTGACCTACTGCATGGAACCACTAGGCTTCTAATGCTCTATCTTAACCTGCTGACATATGGAGCACTTAGCCACAAACTCTGCCACATCTCTCTTCATCCCACTCTACCAACAGATCTTCCGCAAGTCTCGGTACATCTTGGTGGCCCCTGGATGAATAGAGTAGCACGCACCCTGAGCTTCTTCAAGAATTTTCTGCCTCAAGTCATCTACACCTGGAACACAGAGATGACCCCGACAACGCAATGCACTATATCCATCTTTGGAGAAACCTTTACCTTCTGATCGTTGACTAATTCTTTTAGCTTGACAAGGCTGAGATCTCTATCTTACTTTTCTTTTATCTCGGAAACTAGAGATAATTCAGAACTACTCTGAACCCGTATATCACCATCTTCTATATCGAATAAGTGAACGCTTAGTCTGGTAAGATGATGGATTTCCTGAGCTAATTTCTTCTTATCTTACTCAACATACGCAACACTACCCATTGATAGTCTACTGAGAGCATCAGCCACTACGTTGACCTTACCTAGATAATAAAGGACACTCATGTCATAATCTTTCAAGAGTTCTAAATACCTTCTTTGACAAAAATTAAGATCTCTCTGGGAAAAGACATACTGAAGGTTCTTATGATCTGTGAAGACATCTACATGGACTGCATAGAGATAATGCCTCTAAATTTAAGGCAAATACCATGGCTGCTAACTCAAGATCATTAGTAGGATAATTCTTTTTATGGGGTTTAAGCTGTCTAGAGGCATAGGCTATGAGCTTACCATGATCTATGAGGACATAAACTAAACCCACTCTGGATGCATCACAATATACTACAAACACATCTGGACCATCTGGAAAAGTCAAAATTGGAGCTGAGGTGAGTCAAGTCTTCAACTCCTAAAAACTCTTCTCGCAAGGATCTGACTAGTAAAACATGACTTTCTTCTGAGTCAATTTGGACATAGGGGATGCAATAGAATAAAATCCCTCAACAAACCATTTGTAATAGCCAGCCAAACCTAAGAAACTCCTGATATCTGATGGAGAGACAAGTCTGGGACAGTTTCTTACTTCTTCTGTCTTTTGAGGATCTACTTTAATGCCATCACTGAAAACAATATGACCAAGGAATGCTACTGACCTTAGCCAAAACTTGCACTTACTGAATTTGGCAAATAAGTTATGATCTCTGATATTCTGAAGTACTATTCTGGGATGTTCTACACGATCATGCTTTTTTTGACAATAGACAAGAATATCAACTATAAAGACAGTGATGAACATATCCAAGTACTATTTGAATACATGGTTTATCAAGTCCATGAAAGCTGCTGTGGCATTGGTAAGAGCAAAAGACATGACTAGGAATTTGAAGTGACCATGCCCAGTATGAAAAGCTATCTTCGAAATGTCATATTCTCTGAGTCTGAGCTGATGATAGCCAGATCTGAGCTCTATCTTAGAGAAATAACTGGCACCCTGAAGCTTGTCAAACAAGTCTTCAATTTTGGGAAGAGGATACTTGTTCTTGACCTTTACTTTATTGGGCTGATAGTAATCAATACATATTCTGAGATTTTCCTAAGTCACATGACTGACTGAATTCTACTGAATATGGCTTGACCGAGGATATTGTGAAAACATGACATGGTTCTAGGCATACAACTATATTTTTTGAGTACAAGTACCCCCAGTACTCGATAGAAGGAAACTGATAAAACATGACTTTTTTGAATACATGACCAACATAAACAATCTATAATACCATAACTTGGGGAAATTTCATGAAGTACATGATTATCATAATCTTGTATATAAATTGGGATTGCAAGTAGACATGGCATAACTTCATAAGGCTAGTTCATGAGCAACCCAACAAGGTTTTCAAGACACAGTCATAGCATGGAAAATATTTGAACATAGGTGTATATCATGAATCCATCATTTAGTCACAATTTAGCTATGTTACATGATTTCTAGTTTTCTTAGGCATTTTAACAAATACCTCGTATGCACATCTAAGGCATAGGTGAATTCATCAATTTAAGAAATCTTAAACTACCAATTTCTCAAGTTTCTAACTCAGATAAATCATGCACTAAATCATGGATTAGAAACCCAATCAATGTTATAATCATGAATACACTTGAATCCAATCATGGATACTACACCTAACTTGTAGATCAAGAGTTCAACATGTAGTTCATATAAATCATTCCACAATTAGCTAGTTTTTCATGACTCTTGAGGTAAATCATTGAACTAAAACTCAATTTAACATTATGAGCAATATTAAATTTAGATCTAACATGAGATCTATGAAATCAACTAACATGTAGTTTAAAATGGATTCTTGAACTCAAAGGGTGAAAGGATACCCTAGGTTGAACACTTAACATACCTTAAATCTTGATCTTGAAAAGGATCTAACTTTTCTTGAATGTTCTTGGATCGGGAAACACAAATCTTGATATTTTCTTGATGGTTGTTGAGCTTGAATAACTTGAATATCTTAGTTTCTTGAAGAAGGGTTTGAATCTTGTTATAGGGGAAAGATCTTGAGAGAAACCCTTATTTTTATATTGAAGATAAATAAGGAGTTATGTTCTTCAATTGATGGAATTTGGGGTTAAAAAGGGTGGGAACATATATAAAACACCCTTTAAAAATAACTTAAAATCACTAAACGATAGTCCGCGATGGTTTGGGCGATGAACCATCGCACTTGGGATGGACCATAACTTTTTGTCCAGAAAACAGCTTACTGACTCATTTGCAAAGGTTTGGGGCGATGGTGTGTTGCACTTGCGACGGTTCGTCGGACCTTGCCGTTGCACTTGGGTAGTCCGGATAGCTCACTGTAAAACATCCATAACTTTTTACTCCGACCTCGGATTTTAGAAAAATTGGTATTATTGGAAAGCTAATGCAATTATCTATCTTTTATTAAGTCATGAGCTCAAAAATTCATAGTATATCGAGACTGTTTCGACATTAGCTATCACCTATTAAAAACTTTAGCCCCATTCTTCTAACATTTGCATATCACTTGTGTCGACTTTGGGCTATTTCTAGATATTTTTGGATTACTTTGAACTTTTTAATAAATTAATGAACAAGATCTGACCCGGACAAGGTAGTTTCGCCCATTTCAAACCATCCAATTGGTGATCTACTCTTTCTTCCATATAAAGCTTCGTATGGTGCCTTTTTGATACTTGAATGATAGGTATTGTTGTATGCAAACTTGATAAGAGGTAAATGATCATCCCAACAACCCTTAAAGTCTAGTAAACAAGATCGTAGCATATCTTCAAGTGTTTGAATGGTACGTTGTTCTTGTCCATCTATTTGAGTGTGAAAAGTTGTACTTAGATTCACTTGTGTTCCCAAATTTCTCTGAAAAGACTTCCAAAAATTTGCAGTAAATTGAGATCCCTGATTTGATATAATAGAGATTGGCATACCGTGTAAATGAACTATCTCCTTACATACAATCTCACATACTCTTCAACTATGTAACTTGTCTTAATTGGCAAAAAATATGTTGATTTGGTAAGCCTATCAACTATCACCCATATGGAATCAAACTTTTGAGATGTTTAAGGAAAACCAGTGACAAAATCTATGTTGATCATGTCAACTTCTGGATTGGAAAATCTATGCATTGCATATAACCCCAGGCTTTTGGTGCTCTACTATAACTCTTTGGCAATTTGGACACTCAGCTATAAATTCTGCAATGTTCTTCTTCATGTCACCCCACCAATACACTCCTTTAAAATCATGATACATTTTCGTTAACCCAGATGGATGGAATACCTTGAATGATGTGCTTGGTCATAATTTTCTTTCTTGTCCTATCTACATTAGGCATACACAATTTGGTTTGGCACTGAAGTACTCTTTACTGTGTAAGATCAAATGCCTTTGTCATACGACATTGCACATTCTCCTTAAGCTATAATAGAATAGAATCTGAGTATTGCTTCCCTTTCACTTTAGTTATTAATGAAGATTCTGCTGTATTATGAATAATAAGCCCCTCATCTTGAGTTTCAAGAAGGCAAACCCCTAAATTGGCAAGTTGGTGTAGATCTTTAGTCATCACTTGTATTTCTATAGACGTCACCATTTCCTTATAACTTAGCACATCAGTTACCACATTTTCTTTCCTGGGGTGATACAAGATATCAACATTATAGTATTTTAATAGTTTAAGCCACCTTCACTGCCTCAAGTTTATATACTTTTGGTTAAAGATATATTTCAAACTCTTGTGGTAGGTATATATGTCAACATGAATCCCATACTATTAATGATGCCATATCTTTAAGGAAAATATGAGCGTTTCTATCTCCAGATCATACATTGGATAATTACTCTCATGTAGCCGCAATTTTCAAGAGACATATGCTATTACTTTACCATATTGCATCAATATGCATTCTAAGCCAATTCTTGAAGCATCACAATACACTGCATATCCTTCGGTCCTTCTGGAAGTACCAATACAGGTATAGAAGTCAACTTATTCTTTAGATCTTGGAAACTCCTTTAACATACATCATTCTACTAGAACTTGGATGCTTTGTGTGTTAGCTTGGTTAGAGGTGCATAAATTGAAGAAAATACTTCAACAAACCTCCTCTAATAACCTGCCAACCCAATAAAACTACGAATCTCCATAGTCATTATAGGTCTTCGCTAGTTCTTCATAGCTTATGTCTTTTGAGTATCAACCTTTATTTCTTCATTAGATAAAATATGAGTCAAGAATGCCACAGATCTTAACCAAAACTCACATTTAGAGAACTTTGTATATAACTTACGATTGTGAAGAATTTGTAACACCTTTCATAAATGGATGGAATGGGCCTTATATAATCTTGAATAAACCAAAATATCATCTATAAAAACTATCACAAACACATCTAAGAATGACTTGAGCACCCTATTCATCAAATCCATAAAAGCTGTGGGCGCATTAGTTAGCCCAAATGACATGACTAGAAATTTAATGATCGTACTATGTTCAAAAAGTTGTATTGGATATATCCTTCTCTTTGACCCTCACTTGGTGGTAACCTGACCTCAAATTAATCTTTGAGAAGCATTGGCCCCTTGTAACTAATCAAATAAATCATCAATCCTTGGAAGGGGGTATTTATTCTTTGTAGTCACCTTATTCAGTTGGCAGTAGTCAATACACATTCTCAATAAACCATCTTTCTTATGCACAAATAAAACTGGTGTGCCCTAAGTGGAAATACTAGGACTTATGAATCCTTTATCTAGCAAGTCTTTCAATTGCTCTTTCAGTTCTCATAATTCTATCAAGGCCATTCTATATGGAGAAATTGAGATTGGTTGAGCACCTGGAATCACATCAATACCAAACTCCATTTCTCGCTCTAGAGGCAAACATGGAAGATCTTCAGGAAATACATCGAGGAATTCATTTACCACAGGAGTAGTTTGAAGAGTTAGTGGCTCCGCATCTATATACTTAACTCTAACTAGATGGTATATGTAACCTTTTGAAAAAATTCTTTTTGCCTTAAAATAAGAAATAAATTTACCTCTTGGCACACAAATATTTTCTCTCTATTCAAGGACTGTCTCATTTGGAAAATAGAAATACACCCTCTTAGTTCGGCAATCTATTGTGGCATAACAAGAAGCCAACTAGTAAATACCCATTGTAACATGAACATATACCATTTCCAATTAAACAAGATCATACATTATATTGCCACAACAAATAATTATAATATAATTCCAATAAACTCTCCTAGCTATAATAGATTCCCCAACCGGCGTAGACACTTTAAATTGCTTAGCTAGTAATTCTGGTGTTCTTTTGAAATTTCCAGTAACCAATGGAGTGACATATGATAATGTAGAACCCAGATCAATTAATGCATATAGATCATGTGAAAAGATGGACAATGTACCTGTAACCACATCCGGAGAAGCCACCAAATTTTGTTGATTCGCTAAAGCATGTATGATCATGAACTCCATTAGAGATAGCTACTCCTTTTGCACCTCTACCATGACCCATATGTTGTACACCCCTACCTGAATAGGGAACCAATGATATAATACAACGACTGACTCAGTAGGTCATGCCATACCACCTATGCCCCTTTGTAGGCATTCTCTTATCACATTCCCCAACGTACTACACCAAAATCAAGTATTTTTCCCAAACTGACATACAACCAAATGAAGCTTTCCATATTGTTTACATGGTTATTGATAAGTTCTAAATTGTCTCATACTCCCTTACTCCTGATACCCTACTGTTCGTGAACTTTCACTCTCACTTCTTTGTCTAAATTGATTACCTTTAGACCCTTGAAACTATGGTGGAGAACTAGCTGCAGAATAAGAAGATAATGGCATAGGTGGTCTATTATAAAAATGTGGCCTAAACTCTCCTTGGGATGCCATAAACTGCCCCGTAGATCTGGCCTTCTTGGAATACCCTCTTTCCAATTCTTGTGTTCTTTTTCTTTACCTCTGGTCCTCTATTTTTTGTTCAAAAGTTTGTATCCTTGCTATTTCTATGTCTTTGTTCAAAGTTGCACTAGTACAATATATAACCATATATGGATCCAATCTATCCACATATCGATGAACTATATCATCCATAGTAGCTACTACATTAGGAGCATACCTAGACAAAGAGTTAAATCAAAGGTTGTACTCCCTCACGCTCATATTCCCTTGGTAAAGATTTAGGAACTGATCTACACGAGCCTCTCAAATCTCAAAAGGTAGGTAGTGATCAAGAAATTCCACTTTGCACTCTTTCCAAGTAGTTGAAGGTGCATCAATGCCCCTAGATTGTTTCCAATCTTCATACCAAAATATAGCCCCCTCTTTTGAATCTATATGCCGCTAACTCAACTGTCTCTTTACTTGATACATGCATGACATATGTAGCCCTTTGGATTTGATAAAAAAGGTCCTGTGAGTCTTCATTAATATCTGATCAGGTGAATGTGGGAGTATCTAGCTTAAGGAAATCCTGTGTCCATAGGCTAGCTACTCTATCTGCACCACTAGAACCTGTAGTTGGAATAGTTTGTCCTTAAACTTGTCTACCAACTATACGAGCTAATAATTGCAATGCATTACTTGGATCTTGATCAGTAGCATTAATAGTTCATTCTGAGGATGTGGTTCTTCTCCTTCTCAACTCTTCTGGAATGGAGGAGTAGAAGAAGTTTGTGATATAAACTCAGCTTGAGCGTTACTTTGATTAGATTATATAGGTGGTGACTTGATAGTCCCTTCTCCGATAGCCACAAATATTTGTTTGCCAGTATTCTTACTCCTTCTTATAACCCGTATCTTTACTATAATAAGTGAAAAAATAGATTCAATTGTTAAATATGACTTCACCTACAATATGGCCTCTATTGCATGATCTAAGATATGAAGAAAAGAGATAACCCTTAAATTTCCAATAGCCTCCTATTTATAGATACGGTGCACAACACATCCATTAGCAAGACTCTATGTAGATACGACTTTGTAGACTTCCTAGGATGACCTGCTCTGATACCACTTTGTCACGCCCCAAATCCTATTGGGGCGGACTAGCACCTAGAACCGTGAAAGCCCAAGAGAACCAATCCATAACCTAGTACTTCTCATGCATGCAACTATAATATCAAAGATTTTTCCATATATGATATAATTCTTTGATGAGGAATAAATGACAAACCAGAAACTATATACACTAGACATAGACGTTGGGGCCATAACATCTAAAAGATAAGACACCACCAAGTTTAACTTTATATTCATCTACAAAGCCTCTAAAAGATACATAGAACTTAGCTAAGGTCGGGATAGCCCCCTTCATATTATTAACTTTACTACAATACCAAAATATATGAAACAGACTCGAAAATCCCTGAACCAATTTGGAGCTCACCAATAGCAGCTGGATATCCTGGGCTCCTTATGAGAAGGCGTATTTGTCGAAGTACCTATAGCATAAAATATAGGTCCCCCATAAGGGGAGTCAGTACAAAAATATGTACTGAGTATGCAAGGCCAAAAGTAACAATACATTATACAAATTCTCAATAAAAATCTAGTAGTGTATAAAAAGTTCTATAAACCACCCTTATATATAATTATGGGATAGAGTACATTACATTCCTTTCTTTGTTTTACCTTCCTTACATTATAATCTTTGTAAGTCATTTGATATAAATGACCAGCTGATCAGTGGTAAATAGACATATCGGGATCAACCCATGATAGGCTTATACCCCAGAGCTGCCACCCATAAATCTATATTAGGATCGGCCTATGCTAGGCTTACGCCCCAGAGCTGCCACCCACAAATAAAGGTATTGAGATCGTCCCATGCTAGGATTATGACCATTATCTACAACCCATTTTACAGATTTGCATTTCTTAGTTTATTTAGCCTTTGAGATTGTTACTTTGGTGGTCATAACATTATGGTACCTTGGAACAATAATCTACCAATAAGAGATATGTAAATAGGTAATTAATTCAATAACAATGAGGTAAGGAACTGTTGGCTTACTAATAAAGTGTTTAGGAGCTAAAAATAACACATGGGTCTTATTTGAGTAAACAAAAAACTCCTAAGATTTTCTAGTAAAAATATTCGTGCAGGCTTAATGATAAGCATGTATTGAGGTGTTTTAACACGTTAGAGAGTGGGAAAAGGTTATTGGATACAAGGAATATAATATTCTACTACTATTTATCACTCATTGCAGGATAACCTTGGAAGCTTACTTGATGGAAAAAATGTCTGATTTCATGCCAAAGAGTACAAATAGAGTATGCCTTACATACCTGGTTATATAACTCCGAAATTAGCCCAACATCACTTTCTGCCTTTTAGACTACTTATCTACAATAAAATATATGGTAAAATAGTATTATCAACCAACCAACACATTTAGTCTACTTTATTGCACCAAAACTGTAACAGGGCAGTAAGTCCTTAATCTATAATCAAGGGTGTTATTTTAACCTTTTTCTCCTCCAATTATATCCACATACCATACATGTTCTTATAAGATTCACGGAAACCACCTTGTCTCTATTACATTCTCCAAACAATACACAAAATAAATTGGGGAGTAACCAAAAGCAATAATTAATTTGGTGGTGTACCGCCACACCATTCTTCAATATTTCAATTTAAATCAGCCACACCTTTCTCTAACATCAACATGGTAGCCTATAATATATACATACAAAACAATCCACAAAAATATTTCCAAATACCTTTTATTGTAGCAATCAATTATTGAAATCATCATCTCTTGAACATATCCATAACCCTCTCTCTAATTCATATATAAGGATAACAAAATGGAGCAGTCGCCTTACCTTAATTCTGCAACTTATTCTTTTAATTTGAACTCCTCAAGAACTTCAAATTTCACTTTCTTCACACTATAAACCAAAGAAGAAAATATATCTCTTAATAATAAGAAAAAAAGTGTGTAAGTAGCTTTTTCTATATTGTGCCATGTATTTATAATTAGGCACCTATAGCATGTTTTCCTAATATTCCATGAGATAATTAAGCTAAAACTTAAGTCTTTTCACTTACATTAGCTTGAAAAGATGAGAGTTTCTTCAAGAATCCTATAAGGAATTTTAGGGCTGCTATACAGCTAAGAGAGAACAAGAGAGAAAACCTAAAAAAAGGATTTTTTTTTGTCTAAGTTAAAATGAGCAAAATTGTTAATTTCAATCCCTATAATGGGAGCTGCTCTTGGCCGACTTTCTTGAGCATTTTTTTTCATATTTATTCAATTAATTTATGTATCTACTTACCCATTAAATTGGTCATTTGTGGATTCAAAACTATTGGGCCTTTGTTGCCCATTTTCCTCCTTTTCTCTCTTTTAACTTGGGACAAAATTAATTCAAGTAGGTGGTAGAGTATTGGGCAAAATAATCGGATCAAAGGAGTCTTATTAGGTGGTGTATCTAATTAGTTAATTCATAGCTGGGATAAATTAAAATAGGCCTTGGTAGATATGAGCATTGAGCCATTTCTCCATTTCTTATTCTTTTGCTTAAGTTAGGCCCAAATGAGTACCTTAACATAGGATCAAATATTATCCATAACCTTGGGTCCATTAAATTAATTCATATATCTCAAGTAGGTGACTCACCAACTATCTTAATTAAGTCAATCAATCACCTTAACAAAATACTCTATTTTTGGTTCTTAATTCCCTTTAATCCAACTTAAAACTTGAATATACTTGGTCACTTTAAAATTTAGATCCAAATAATAGCTTAAGATCCCAGGTTTAAATTATTGTACGTTAACTTTGTCAGGTCATATTAACAAGTATGGGCAATATCTAGAATTCCATCTACGCTATTAATACCTATAAACAAATCTCATCCATCCTTATACAACAAGGTTATACCAGGTTACATATAAATATAACAAATATATATAAAGTAAGGGGTGTTACACCAAAGTCTTGGTGGCACCTTACTGGAGTTTACCATTCCTTCTTGGAAGTAGGAAGAGGTGAACATAGATTTGGTGTTGGGTTTGCCTCATTTGCATCGTCAGCATGATTTGATTTGGGTGATTAAAGATAGAATGACCAAATCTGCCCATTTCCTTCTAGTCCATTCTTTCTATTAAGCCTATTATTATGCTAAGCTTTATATTAGAAATTTGGTTAGATTGAATAGAATTCCTTTTTCTATTATTTCAGATAGGGGTGCTCAGTTTACCTCTCACTTTTTGAAGTCCTTTTAGAAGAGTCTTTGAACCTAAGTTTATCTCATTTCAACTTTTCACCCTTAAAAAATGGTCAGGCAGAAAAGATCATTTAGAACCTAGAGGATATATTGAGAGCATGTGTTCTTGGCTTTAAACAAAGTTAGGATGACTACACGTCTTTGATTAAGGTTTGATACAACATAATTATCACTCCAATATCCAGATAGCTCTATTTGAGGTATTTTATAGGAGGAGATGTATATCTCCTATTGGTTGGTTTGAAGTAGGTGAGGCTACTTTGATAGAGCCAGATGTGGTGTTTAAAGCCATAGAGAAAGTTTAGCTAATTCGATAGAGGTTGAAAACAACCCAGAGTCAACAGAAATCTTATGCAGATATGAGGAGAAGAGACCTTGAGTTTGAGGTTGGTAACTTAGTTTTTTTGAATATTTCTCCCATGAAGGGGTGAAGATATTTGTTAAAAATGGAAATCTTAATCCCCGATATGTTGGACCTTACAGAATATTGAGTTATGTTGGGAAATTAGTATATGAGCTTGAGTTTCTTTCAAACTTGTCATCCGTTCACCCAGTGTTTCATGTCTCCTTTCTAAAAAAGTGTATTGGTGATCCATCTAGTGTAGTTCTTTTAGAGAGCACAGATATTTAGGATAACCTTTCTTATGAAGAAATCAAGGTTGAGATCCTTGATCACCAGATTTGTAGGCTAATGAACAAGGAAGTTCCCTTGGTCAATGTCCTTTGGCGGAATTAGTCCGTTAAGGGATCCACTTAGAAAGAAGAAGCGTATATGCAATCCAAATATCTTTATATTTTCTCTGCAAGATCATAACCAGTGTAAGGAAATAATTTTCCTTAGATTCGCTTTTTTTCATTTTCTATCCAGCTTTACATAATCATTTTCATGTCATATTCCTACATTCACGAATCATTTCAGCTATGTTAGCATGTTTTCAGCCATAAAAGTTCTTTATGTAAGCTTAGTTCCTTGTTCTTTACACCTTAATCAGTCTCATTTGAGTACAAATATTCTCAAGGGGGATATATTGTAAGACCCCATAAGACCCTAACTAAATTCAGCTTGCTAGTGCATGTTAAGGGGTCCAAGACTCAGAAAATTCCACTAAGTGTAAGGACTTAGTCATTTCTAAATATCCTAAATTTCAATGATTTTATTTTCAACCATCAGACCTTGAAACATAAATTTCCAAGTTGTTTCATGATTGAGGTTGTCAATTGAACATCTCGAGTGAGTTTTGGGTTTTTCAGATGAGGTTTAGGACATTTTTGGATGGACAAAATAAAGAAGCTCTACGATATGTCCACAATGCATCATTAATTGTGTTAGGGTGTGGCAGCGCAACAAATTACGTACTGCATTGTGTGAGCGATGCAACACATCACTTATCGCATTGGGTGCCTAGTTCATCTTAATGAATTATGGGTCCATGGGGTTATTTGAGTCTTTTCCCTTACCCAAATCCATCCATAACACAAAATTTCAGCCCTCAAGGAGCATTAGTTTCGTTTTAATTCACTTCTCCTCTCCCAGAAAACCCTATCCTCCTCTTAAGAACACCAAAACTCCATCACACTTTCTTTGAAACCAAGTTCCCTAGTCTAGGGAGTTCAAGAAAAGCTTTCAAGATTTATATTCAAGGCTTCCAAAGTCAAGATTTTACATCAAATCAAGCCTATAAGGTATGTGGGGTTTATGAACAAGGATACCCTTCCATCCTTGTGCCCAAAACATATTTAAAGTTAAATTTACAAGTTTTGTAATTTAGGGTTCAGACCAAAACTATCTTGTTTTGAGTTTATGAAGTTACAAAGTGATTTAAGTGTTGAAGTGTATAACTACTCTCACCTATTTATGCATGTGACTTGACTAATTATGTTAAGAATTGAATTTCATAATCTTGACTAGAATTGTTTAAGTATTTCAAGATTTTTATCGAGCATGAAGTTTTTTTGTGAATTGTCATGAGTTTAATTCATGAGTTTTAGCAACTAAGTTTAAGATTTGAGATTTCAAGAAGATCATCCTCTTTAGTTTTATTTGATAAGTTTATTTTAAGAATGAGTTTAAGATTTTAAGAAGATTGTGATCTTATTCTTCTTTGATGGTTTTATACCAGATTTAAAGAAAGATTGATATTTTGATCATAAAATAAAATAGGAATCCACAATTGTTCATTTTATTTACAATTACAGTTTAAAGCAAAGAGAAAAATAACTAATTTCCATTATATAGACCCTTATTCTATTTTAAGGTGGATTTCTTAAAGTATGAGCATTAAGTAATAAGGGAGTAATATTTAGCACCAAGTTAGGTATGTGTCCAAGGTCACATGCCCAGGACTATGGGCCAATGTAGTTTTAGCTTATTACTAATATGGATGAAGTTACAGATAGTGATCGCTTAGTTAAGGTTCTATTCTGATGGCAAGGGGTATAACAACTTCCCCAATGTGAGCTCTACCCTATGCAGGTAAAACATTAAACTTTATGATAGCTCACATGATGTATGTCTGTTAGAAGAACCTCCCTAAGAAAGAATAAGAGTAAAGCTTGTAAAACTAATTGTTATGTCTCACAAAGATTATCTTATGCTTTATTACTCATGTTTATCGTCTCACAACCTTTGCTTTATTAGAGCCAAGTTAAGACATTTACACTTAACATGCATTCTTTACAAGTTATTTGAACATTAGGTTACTATTTTTACTTATGCATTCACCCCTACATGCTCAGTATATTCCAAAAGTACTAATCCACATATATGTCTATGTGCTACATTGTCTTATAATGTAGGTTCTTGTGCTCAGTTCCAGCAGTGTGATTTATTTCGAGCATATCCTCCTATATCCCAAAGATTGGTAAGTCCTCATAGTTTAAGGACCTATTTTATTAGACTTTGTTTTGCTAAAGTATTTTAGTTATTTAGTTTTTATTTAGTTTGAGTTAGCTAGGGCTTGCCCCAGTGGCTCTCTAGATAGAAATAGAGGCTTGTTCGACTGGTTTTCTATTTTAGATTTACAAGATTTCCAAGCTAAGACTTTTAGTTTCGATAGTAATTCAGTTATTTTAAGATTTTGCATGTCCCATTTTATCTTTATTATGAGTTCTAAAGTTGTTGATGGGCTTAAAGGGTTAACTTAGGACCTTGTTATTTTGAGCATCATGCAACATCCTAGGTGTATTTCTCGGATATTACAGAGGCAAAATCAAAGGCTTTCATGAATTTAAATTAGGGAAAAATGACTGTGAAGAAGTATGACTTGAAATTCCACCAATTTTAACATTATGCTCCTAAGTTATTGTTTACATTGAGGGATAGAATGAGTAAATTTGCTTTTGGGGCATCTCATAATTTTATTTTGGAGAACAAGGTATCTTTGTTTAACAAGGACATAGACATATCTAGGCTTGTGGTGTATATGAAATAAATAAGTTGAAGAGGAAAATATGAAGCATGTCGATTTGGGAGAGAGGCCGAGTAATAATTTTTAGTAATTAGATCAAGGTAGAGGTCAGCAAAAGAGCGATAAATAAGGTGGGAAATGTTCTAGTAAGATATGGGGCAATTCTAGTTCCTATTCAATGGCTAGTGTTCCTTATCCAAAGTCATTCGGTGATTGTTATTTTAAGAGTAGTAATAGTCCTTGTTATTTTAAGAGTTGTAATAGTCCTAGGGCATATGGTGCCCAATCTTGCGCTAGTATGGCCCAGTTAGCTCCATCCTATCATCCATATTGGTTTTGTGGTTAGTTGAATTATGGTTTCTATGGTGAAGGAGGAACCAATGTTTTATTTTTTGTTAACCTAGATATATGCAAAGAAATTATCCCATGGGTAAGGTGGATTCAGGTGCCAATAAGGTTCCTGTGGTTACTTCTTCAGCTCTAGCACCAACGGATGCCACTTTTAGTATCGACACTAGACAAAACTATCAATATGCTCTTATCACTTGTTAGGATTCTGAGGCATATCCCGATGTTGTTATAGGTACATTAAAACTCTATTCTCTTGATGTGTATTGCCTTCTTGATTCAGGGTCGACTCTTTCTTATGTTACCCTATATGTGGCTATTTATTTTTTCTTTGGTCTTTAGTACATTTTTGGCTCCTTTTGGTATCCACCATGATGGGTGATTCTATGGATGGTAAAAGATTCTATATGGATTTTATGGTATCTATCTATGGTAAGGAGTGAAATTCTATAAGGGGTGAATTAAAATTTCTTATTTGAGTCGACTACTGACTCCTCAGAGTCAACTCACCTACAGATCAATACACTTCACAAAATAGATTATATTTAAAATAATTAATCAAATAAACAGCTGAACATAAAGTAATGACACAAAGATTTATCCATTTTTAGAACACCAATGCGGTGCCTACTTCCAGTCCCCTTGAGTTTCATAGTTTTCTTAAATTGTTCAATGTCAAGCTCGAGTACAATGATAGGAGACAAGTTCTGAGGACTTATTTTGCTCTTCAGATCTTGTGACATAGCTTTAGTTGATGTTACAAATTTGACTTGATCCTACTCTTTATAACAATTGTAAATTAAAAGTTGCAAAGCCATGTGAGACTAAGATTGAGGCACTTTGATATTTCTCCTTGAAGTGTTGTGTAACCTGTGTCTGTCTTCAGTATTCATCTTTTATAGTCTTTAACTTCTACTCTTCATAAGAAAACCTAAGATATTAATTATTAATAAATGATTTAAATTAATTCCTTGATTAGGGAATGTAGTCCTATGATATGTTCATATACAACTTTGGATTACGTCCATATCAGATTTGTCTGTGATCTATTTTTACTTTTGGTCTTATATAGATTGATGCCTTTCCAAATTTGCTTGTGATCTTTTCTTTTTTTTTCTTTAGTCGTTATTGATCTGATTTGTCAAGAATTTTAGGCCAAAGATTCTCCATAATTGATTTTTTTTCTCGAGACTTATTGGACTAAGATTTTCCTTCCATTTGTTCTCACTTTGATTGATTTTCTTTGATGTCACAGTTCATAGGTTGATGTCCGTTCATTTATGGATATGGATTCCTTTATTAGGAGTCTTTAATATCCTGCAGAGATCTACTTGTTAGTTTGTCATTATTAAAACATATACTTCATAGGCTAACATCTCCCCTTTTTGATAATGACAAATAAGAGTAAACATCAGTTGACTTCCCTATCTGTTAGCTTGTTCCCCATGAATTGTAAGCATTTTTTTCCTAGGTTTCTTGGGTATTAGTCGGACTTTGTGTACCGAAATTCGACTTAGCCCCCTAACTTATGAGCATTTTTGCTGTCCCAAGTTTCTTGGGTATCAACTGACCTTTGTATGTCAAAATTCAACTTGCTCCTCCTGACTAATGGGTTCTTCCTGATTTCTTGATATTTTTGTCTTTCTCCCTCTTTTGGCATAATAAAAAAGAATAGCAGCAAAAAATAAAACACATAGATAGAACAACACACGAGATGCAATAAGAAAACATGGATAGCCATAATCCATTAACAAGTAGAGGAAAAATATTGTGGCAGTTAGTATGATAAAGATTATCTTACAACCCATCAACACAAGGGACAGGATCCTCTTTTGAATAAAAATTCATAATTCACCATTTCACAGGGAAGTATGTTAGGGTATTAAGCATATTATGACAAAAATTGTTATAGGATTTTGCAACATTCTTGACAAAAAAGGAGTAGGAGGTTTGAATAGAGATAACTAGATTATTATTCGAGGAAGAGACATGGGATTTGAAAGGATCCATGCAAAAGACCACTCAAGAGAACATCTTGACGCCTTCTTATTTGAGACCATCGAGTGCCAATCAAACCAAACTTATATTAGAGGTTGTACTTTTCCCAAGGTCTAGGAGTTTGGTAGTAGACTCTTGGAGTTGTATGATACCTTCATCAGTGGCTTTGAGCCGTTTCTTGAGTTCTTTGAGTTTCTTCAACAAAGAGATAGAGGGGTTAGAAACCAATTTAATTACCTTTGGAGGTTCAACCTTAGCATGGGTAGAATTTTCTTGCACCATTCATCTTCCACTAGGACATATCCCATGCTGCTAAACATTCTTGAATCATAAGTTATAGCAACTTCTACAGGGGGATAAGCAAATAGATTGATGGAGTAGAACAGAAGGAACTGGGTGATGAGTAGCCCGTATGGAAAACTAGAAGAGCCATGGATTTCCCTTAAACTCTAAAATATGTACTTACGTATCCATCTTGCCCAATTAATTTTGATCTTTTTGACCACACAGTACAACACGAAGACATCACGACAAGTGATGTTTCATAGAGATCTTTTTTGTGGAATTAGAGTGGTAGCAATGATATGGTCCATGATGTAAAATTTGAAAAATAATGACAAGGGAGCAAAGTTGGTTGACATGAAGTTAGATCAGAAAGAAATTTCTTGGCTTCCTCAAATCCCACTTTAAAGTCCTCGGGCCAGTTACTGTTCATAAAAGGAACTACACCAAAAAATTAATATCAAAGACATTTTCAAAAAGGAAGTTTTTCAAGACAATTCTTATAGAAAAAGAGTCTTTAATTTACCACTATCTTGGGAAAGTCAGAGATTAGCATAAAATATGCCAACAGGGTCTTCATAAACTAGAAGTCCACATAGGAAAAAAAAGCATAGACAGATCTTAAAACTTGAAAAAGTGACTGACATTGCAAGAGGCATCTTTTAATTGACTAAGATTATGATGCGACAATGTAGGATTGAGTGATTTTTAAAGGAAAAGAAATTTTTCTTTGTGAGAGTTTGTCTAAAGTTGGTGTATCTCTTCTTGAGGAGGGGAGTTAGAAGGATTTGGATTAGGTTTTTTAATAGAGAAAATAGGGCTGGAAGAGGGTCATCGTCTCTTGAGTAGAGTGGATTGAGACAAGGACTTGTCAGAGGATTCTAAAAGAAGAATGGGATCATCAGAAGAAATACAAGTTTTTGAGAAGAGAAAGATCTTGAATTTCTTTTAAAAGAATTGGATCTTACACAGCTACGATGCGGAGATTTCCAAAGTCTATTTAACTAAAATTTTATGTCATTAAGCTTTTTATGAAATGAGTCAATTTCGATTACAGATGCTTCAATTTCTATCTGATAACTTTTTTGTTCCTCTTTGAGTTTTAATTTAAATTGAACTTTGCAACTTTTCTTCCCTTGAAAAGTTTGTTATATTAATCTATAACTTTTTGAAGCTCATCGATTATCATATCCATGTTAGATTTATGAGTATTATAGTTGTGACAATCATATAGTCTTATCTTGCTGGATTCACTAGTTTCCATGAAACATATATTGGCAGCCTTTATTTCTTCTTCAGTTTCATCTTCATTACTCCAGGCTCCAAAATTTTAGTTTTTCCTGGATGTTCTTCGCTTAATTCTGGATAGTTCTATTTGGAATGACCAGGCTTTCCATAGTAACAACAGTTTTTATCATTTCTAGTGGAATCATCATTTTTAGCTCCTTGGGATCTTCACTGTCTCTGTCTCATAATTTGCCTTACTCTATGATTTATGGATCCATTACTTCACTCTTAGCATTTTCCAGGATGTCCACTTCTTTGGTGGGAGCAGTATTTGAGGCTACTGGTTTCTTCTTCTCTTCTTTGTAGTACTTGTTTATATAATAGAGTTCATAAGCAATGAGGGTACCTCATAGTTCGCCATTGGCCTATTATGAAGATCTCCATCTTCTAGAATGGCAGCCTTGGTTTCCTAAATTTTTGGGAGACTCCGTACTAGCTTCTGGACTTACAGGTTATGTGGATAGGTCATCCCCAGAGATTTTTATTCTCACATAATCTTATTAAATCTGGAAAACATTGTTTTAATGTTCTCATTCTTTTTCCATTCTGAAAAACTCATATGCATTGACTAGGGTAGTAATTTTTGACTTCTTGACTTTGGAGGTTCCTTCGTAGTTTACCTCCAATTTGTCCCATATTTCTTTTGCAGTTTCTCAAGTTGATATCTTGTTTATTCTTCTCTGCTAACTTCACATAAAAGTAAATTTATAGTATGTGCATTAGTTTGGATTATCTCTTGTTTTTCCTTGGTGGCCTCAAAACTTTCAAAGTTTTCTAGGTCGACACTAATGGATTCTTGATCCTTGTCCTTTTGTGTTTCTTTGAGTCCTGAAATTGGCTTTGGACCCTTCTTGATGACAACCCAGGATTGGAAGTCATTTGATTGGACTAAGATTTTGAATTTATTTTTCTTGTAAGACTAGGTTGTCCATTGAAGTATGGTGGTCTTGTGGAGGAGTGACCATCCTAAAGAAGAGCACCGGAAATCTGATAATTTTCCATTAGATAATTGGTCACTTATAGTTAAGTAATGTTTTTGGTAAAACTTGCTCTGACACCAGTTGAAATTCAAGAGAGAGAAAATTCAAATTTTCTGTGAGTCGACTACTGATTCCACACAGTCAACTCGCCCGCTGATCAATTCTCATAGTCGACTCGCATGCAGATCAATACACTTTACAAAATAGATTATATTTATAACAATTAAGCAAATAAAAAAATAAATATACAGTAATTACACAGAGATTTATCCTGGTTTGGAACTCTAATATTGTGCCTACTTCCACTTATTTTATCTTTATATCACTTTCACTTTGCTTGATATACTATTTTTTATTTTGTTCCTTAAATTCTTATTTTAGCTTATATTATCACACTTTACTTATGTTTTATTGAAATTTAGCTCAGGTGTCCTATGATGCCTAGTGAGTACCTATTATTTTTGATACTCATACTACACTTTTGCATCTTTTCTTGATACAGATTAAAGTATGATCCACTACCACTGAGGTTATTCTTAGGCTTGCTACTGATTCAGAGACACAGGGTGACATTTTTACAGTCTGGAGCTCATCCTTCTCCTTTTGTTATTTTTGGATAATTTTTTGTACAGTCTAAGATGATATTACATATTTGTCATTGTTTAGTACTCTGTTTAGTTTAGTGGCTCTTATAGTGATCTTACCAGGTCATGGGTAGATTTATTTTGTATATTTTATCCTTTTCTTTAGTTCTATAATGTGTATATATCTATTTACCATTGATTTTAGTTACTTCATATTTTCTTTGTACATCTTTATTCTTTATTTTCTTACCTTTCGTCAGCTAGCCCATACTTGTTATTTCGGGCTATGGTTTGACTTACCTACTAGTGGATTATAGTAGGTGCCATTTAACTCAAGAAATTTGGGTTATGACATTACTAGTTAGGACCTATGACAAATGGACAGGGTGTTGCTTTTCCCATCGTCCATTGTTAGATAAACACCCTTCAGTAAAATGGTCATAACTTTTTACTCTAGCATTGGATAAAAAATGATTGGTGGCATTGGAAAGAAGACAATTATGTGCATTTTAACACTATGTTATGTGCTTTAGTTGAAGTTCTAAGATGCAATCTTTGTCTGTATAATCTTTGGCCATAAGGTTGGTACTTATTACACAAGCCAAAAAGGTGAAACAATTATATACATATAAATAAAATTGATACATGTTTGCTTCAAATGTATGATTATAAAAATTAATTAGTTTTAGCTATTTCTATAGTTTCCTAGAGATAAAGCATTAAACTAAGGTGCATGGGATATGAAAGTGAAGTCAAATTCACTCTCACTAATAAACAATTTAATAGGCAAATTTGTAGTGAATATATTTGGAGCATTAAAAATATAAATCTCTAGTGAGTGCATGGACAACTTATACTTGAATTTTTAGATGATGTACAAGTTGTCATACTCCCTCTAATGTGTAAGAAAATTATGACTAATTTATCTTAAAATCATTGGGAACTCAAGTCCTTAATGAAAATGTATGTTAGTTTTAATGTTAATTTAGTTTATTTTAAGGGTTGAACCTAAGAAGTGGTTGAAAGAGCAAAAAAAAGCAAGGATATGGAAATTAGAGCTAAATATGCAAGAAGGGACCACGTTAAAAATTCAGTGGATCGCAAATGGTACTGGCATATCATAGAATAGGGATTCCATCACCTAAATCCATAGTTCAACAAAGGTCAAATTGAGGTAATTTGATAATGATAAAGAGTGATTAGTGTATCTCCGAACAGTTCAATGAAGCACACTCCCATTGCCAAATTATCATATGCCAACCCTTGATCTTAAAGTCAATGTTATTTGGGAGATAATAAATCACATCGATGAATTGTTGTTTGGAAATAGTATTTGTCTTTTTCCAAATTAGACATGGCGGCATTTTTGTAAATTTATGTCCCATTATTGCTTTAGCTATAAAAGTCTTTTTGGCAACTTAGAACCCCATTATTTTTTAATTTTGAGATCCATAAGTTTGTATTTGAAAACCTAGGTTGGAATTGTATTTCAAATTTCTTGTTGTTGTACATTCAATTTGGATTTCCTTTAATGATAATACGGGTATATTTCCTCTTTCTCTATATATGAGTATCTAAATAACCAACTTCGGGTTACATATGAATAAGTAGTGATAATTTTATAGGTGTGGTTTATTTTCATTTTAAATTGATTAAGGGTTATAGGTTTGATTTCTACTCCATGTTATTTACTTATAATTGGTGGTTCCAAACTCTAATTAATCCTAGAACTCTTACCATCCTTGACAAAGGGATAAGGATAAGGAGTAGTGGTCAGGTACGACTTGATGTTTGTTATTTAATAGTAGTTCTTAGACATAAGACTACTAAATTGAGGTTTTAGGTTAGTTATGATGCACTACTTGTGAAGTGTTCTAAAGAACTCACTAGTGTGCTTAATGATTTATTAAAAGATTGGCACTAAAATCTGGGACCTAGACTACCAAAACTATTAATTGAACTTAGGTAAAAATCTAATTACCCATGCATGCACTCACTCTCATAAAATCATAATCTTAAGTGTATTTAATCTTTAGTTACAAACTTTTAGAACTTATTCTTACATACCAATCTTATGATTGATTACCTGTTTACAAAATATTCCAATCAGACCCTCTATTTTATTTTCCACGCATTTTACCCATTACAGGTAAATATTTAATGATTTATTACAATTAAAGGTGAACTATTCACCTTCATTCCTTTTGGTATTGATCCCAACTCATTAGTTGATTTATATATTTTATAACGACCATGTATATCCTAAATTGAGTGTATTTAATTGTTATCAAAAGTGGCATCGTTGGCTGGGAATGAAAGTTAAGGTTCATTTTCTGTAGTTTTTTTATCCACTTGTGTTATACCATCACTTGAATTTACTTTACTTTTTGTTTTTCTCTTTTTTAGGTGATAATATAAGCCAACACGACATTACGAGTCAATAAGGCAATGATACCACAACCTTTTATGGGCAACTTGAAGATAGAGATCACTTGGGTGATGCCGAAAAGGCAAGTGCAACTTGCATACCACTTACAGTGGGGACTATGATGCTTCCCTTACTACAAATGAGGGGACTATTTGGAGGACAATATCATGGGATGAAAACATTTATTTGAAGAATTTTATAGACATTTGCATCCCATTTGACATTGCTAATATTTTGTATGAGTCCATCTATTTAAGGTTGTTTCATTTTCTTTGATAGGTGAAGTAGTATTGTGCTTGCATGAATTTCCCGAGGACTCTATTACATCTTGGGTTAAATTAACGACGGCCTTTCTTGATTGATTTTTACCTCTATCCCACATGCTATAGTTGAAATATGAGATTGCAAACTTCCAGCAAGAGAATGGTGGTCCATTGCTTAAAGTATGGTAAAGGTCCAAGAAGAAATTGCTACATTACCCAAACCATAAGTTTTTGGATAAAATATTACTTCAAATATTCTATAGGTTGTTGTATCGATTGAACAAGACAGTTAGGGACAACTTGTCTGGTGGATCATTGATCAATCAAACTTTTAGAGTTTTCTCAAGGTTGTTGAACTAATAGATGAAGCAAAGAGAGCATGGCACATGAGATACCAATGTGTATATGGAGAATACCTTCATTTCTTATGTTAGCCAAGACCAAAAGGAAAAAGGATGAGTAGAGAGATAAAAACATGGCCAAAATAATGACATAAATGAATCTCCTAACAAAGCACGTCATAGGTCAACTCCAAAAGTGGTCAGTGTAGTGTCACACTCTCTTTTCCAAATATGTAACTTTTGTCTCGAGCAAGTTAATGATATACTGGCATATTCCTACGTTTGCAACCATAAGAATTCAATTAAAACGAAGAGAGTAATGATATAAGTAGCATACACATCAAGAATTCACAAACTCATAGTAATAGATAGTATATTACGAGGCTTCCATAACCCTAACAGAGAAGTTTAGCTACTCATGATTACAACGGAAATCCACATAGACATGATCATCATACCACAACTAGAATAATCTTCTCAATGGGATGATTTTAATGTCAAAGAAGAGATTGATGTTTTTTTCTCTCTCTAGCAGTTCCTCACGTGTAAGCCGTGTTTCTCTGTCTAAACTTACAGAATCTGTGAACTGAATAATGAATAAAAACTTATGAATGCTGAAAAATTCAGCAATAGGGTTTTTATAGTATCCTTGTCTACTAAGTTACTGCTGCACCCCTAAGTATTTAGAAATACTGATTTTGCCCGGGACAAATTCTGCATGCATCACATTCAGTACACAAGCTTCCAAAAGCTGCCTTCCCTCTTATGTGAAGTTTTCCTTTGCTGCCCAAAGGTCCACAAAGTGCTGAAATATTCGCCATTAATGCCTGAAAAACATACTAATCATATAGGTTAGCTCACTTAAAGGAAAATGGACTAAAAGTGCAGGAATTATATATTTTGTCCTCAAAACTTAGCTAAGATATGGGTAAATTATGGTTCTTAGGTGTGTAAATACGCCCAACATCATGTAGTAGCTTCAAATGGAACTAAAGCATATGTGAACAATGATGTGGAGTCACTTAATGAAGTGATTAATTTTTATTAAACCTAATGGGGGGTTCTGACCTACCTACTAATAACAAGACAGGAGTCAAGGTAGGATATAAAGAAATAGAGATTGGAAGAAATAGAATTAGAGGTACCATGATCATGATCATAATATGAAGGAAAAAAATCGAGATAGAGATCACAATTGGAGATACAAGGACCCCATTGGGATATGTAAGATGCATTACAAGATAATAAAAATGGTAAAAAGGCCACCTCATTGATCCAGATAATAACAAGAATAGAAATGTACTTGCTAGAATCATTATGGGGGTTGAAGGGAGTGAAAAAATTCTAAAAGAAATAAAGAATGACTTCTTGCAGCTTACTCAATTAGGAAATTCCCATTTGGACTAGATAAAACAACTAGAAACTAAATTAATCTCATCTTATATTAACACAATGCAAAGGGTGGTCTTGCTAGTAAGACTATGGTGAATCCTAAAGGTAATGCTTATTACATACCAATATCACTAGGAGTGGAAGAACGCTTGGTAATAATGTTGTGGATTTTGAAAAATACCCCAATAATAGGGGAATTGAGGAGAAAATGAGTGAAAAGAGAAAAATTATTGACAATTTGAATGATCAAGACTCTGTTTCTAATAATACAAATATTAAAAAACTAGGAACAATGAATGAGAGGATTGAGAGAAAAGAGAGACCATAAATGGTTTATGAAATATCTCAAAATTAAAGAAAAGTTGGTTTCCCTATGGCTGTTAAGAAAATACCTCCACTATTCCCATAAAGGTTCAAGAATAAGGAGGACTACTCTAAGTTAAATAAGTTTATCTCTAAATTTAGCAATTCATCGATGAACATCCGTCAATGAAATAACCAGATATGCCACGTTCATGAAAGACTTGGTGAAAAATAAAAAAACCATGTACTTCAAAATAATAGAGATCTCATATAGTTATATCATTGTTATGTCGATCAATATGGTTGTCAAGAGAGAATACCCCTATGCATTCACAATCCCTTGCACCATTGAGTTGTATCAATTTGGCAAATCATTGTGCAATTTAGGGGCAAGTACTAAATTGAAGTATTTAGATATATTCAAGAAGTTTGTATTAGAAGCTCCAAATACTACTGGCATGAGACTCTAAATTACTTATTGGTGTATTAAATGACCTATGGGAATTCTATATGATGTTCTACTTTGGGTCAATAAAATATATATTTATCATCGACTTTGTGATACTCGATTGTGAGATAGACTATAATGTTCTAATCATTTTTGATAGGCCTTTTCTTTCTATCAGAAAGGCATTAGTGGAAGTGGAATATGGTGAAATAAAATTTAGAGTAAATGGTGAAGAGGTGACATTTAGTACGTGCAAGTCCATGAAGCAACCAAAGGACATAAAAGTGATTTTGGTGATTGATATGATTGATGATGAGGGGAACAATGCTATGGATATAGATTTCATTAGTGATATACTAGATGGGCTCTTATGGAATTATAGAAGTGAAGATATTGAGGATTATGATGAGGTCACAACTTCCTTGGTGGGTCTTGGTTCTTACAATAAGATCGCATGCAATTTAGATCTATACTTGAGAGAGTCTTCCCACCAATAATTTAATTGAGAATCCACCTCAACATGAACTTAAACCATTACCATCACACTTTTACTATATCTATTTAAGGGAAGGTAACACGTTACTCATTATTATTATGTGATATTTGTTGTCATGGTGAATAAAAGCACTAAAGTCAATTGTAAAAAATTTATTCTGGACATGATCATAAATTTATATGTATAATGAACTGGGAGCTATATATCAAATGATAGCTCTTTGAGTCTTCTTTCCAATACAATTATTTTTATCCAATTTGAACATCAGAGTAAAAAGTTATGATCAATTTACTTCAGCCTGTTAGACAGTCAACTGAGCGACTACTACGACTTTATATTTTTTTACTTAGGGGTATTTTAGTCTTTTACCACCCTATATATACCCATAAACATAGGATTTGAGTCCTTTAGAAGCAAAATATACCTTTTTTCATCAAATTCTCTCAAGAACTCAAGAAAGGGTTTCCATATAAGATCCGATTTCAAGAAAGTCTCTCCGTCAATATTAGATTCATGAAATAAGGTATGCTTAGTGTTGATCCACGAATTTATTTCCTCCATGAAGCGTAAGAATCCTTTTCAAAATCTTTATGCTTATGCTTTTATGAGATCTCATGATTTATGTGTATTGAAGTTCAAGATTATGTGTTATTGAGTTTTGATTCATGATTTGATTACAAAGATCCAATCTTTAGTCCTAGTACGTGATAATTATAGTGTTAATGTTGTTGGATGTTGATGTTGTATGATTCCCAAGATGTGATCTTTGTGTGATTGTATGAAACTATGGGAGTATATGAGATAAAAACAACTAAAATTGGTGGTTTAAGATTTGTCAAATTGATGATTTTACCTATGCCTAAGATGTGCATACAAGGTTTTTGTTAAAATTCTTAAGAGACTAGAATTCATGTTTTTATGACTCAATAGGACCTAAATGGAAAGTCCATGCTCTATCGTTATGTTCAACATGATTTCATGCTATTGTTATGTATTGTAGTTATTTTATGGAACGCTCATGATATTGTTGTGCATTATGATTATTGATGAGAAGTTCATGAAACTAGATTGATGAACTCATGATATGTTGTTATATGCATTCCATCTCATGTATAAGATTACAAGAACCATGTGTGGTATAAAATCCCCAACATATGGAATTATGAATTGTGGACTTTAGTCCTATGATCAAGAATTGTCATGTTGTGTTAGTTTCCTTCTATCGAGTCCTGGAGGTACTTGTACCCAAAAAATATAGTTGTGTGCGTAGATCTATGTCATGTCTTCATGATACTCTCAGTCAAGCCATGTTTATTAGACTTCAGTCAGACTCATGACTCAGGGAAAACTCATGTAAATTCAGTATCAGTACAATCCTACTCAGTACTCAATAATCTACATAATCTCAATAATCTCAGTACTCAACAAATCTCTACAGTCTTAGTCAGCTATCAGATCTCAGTAGTATTCTGTCAGTCAACAAAACTCAGTAACTCAATCCATGTGTAGTTCAGTATTCAGTTCAGAAATTAGTAAACTCAGCTAGTTAACAGAACTGAGTAATACTCAATCATTTATAAGAATTCAGTAGTGTTCCATTAGTTATTGGAAATCAGTAATGTAGTTCATTTTAGTTAAACAGAACAATTAGTAATACTTCAGTTAATCCTAGTATGAACTAGGAAATTAGTTCAGTATAATCATGTTCAGTGTCTATTTAGATAGGAGTAGGAGTTAGCACCGAGTGAGCCCAATGATAGTAACTCACCTGTTATTTAGAGGGTATGATTCTTAGAAGCAGTCCTTGCATTCCAGAACTATATAGCCAGCATAGTTTAAGACATCATAGCCTATTATATGAGGGTAGATGAGGTGGCTTAACCTATTATATAAGGGTTCCCACCATTCTCATTAGAGTAACCTGCTATATGAGGGTCACTCACAGTTTTCCTTACTAGTGGCACGTATTGACACCCTTCTAATTAGGGTATAGATTGGACCCCAGCTTAGCTATAATAGCATATTTGGGGAATGTAGGTTAGTTGATTACTTCCTATAGTTTCAGTATCAATCTCAATAAACGAACTCAGATAGTTCTTCAGAATATTAGGACTGTCAGATATAGTCAACTCAGATACAATATGGAACTCAGTTAGTTCCATCAAATTCAGGACTATCAGATATAGTCATTTATTTTAGTATAGAATACAGATAGTTCTCAAAATCTAGATTGTCAGATACAGTCACTCATGTTATCAGTTATCAAAACTTATGTTATTAGTATTTAGATTCAGGTCTGTCAGATACAGTCAATCAGAATAGTTTTTCATAATCAAAACTATCAGAAACAATAATTCAAGTATTAGTATATCCATGTTATCAGTAGACTCAGTAGTCAGAACTCAATATTCACTTCTATCACGATGTCAATTACAGTTACGTATTTATGCATACATTCTTACATTCATGTTATGCAGTTAGTTACTATTTTTCATGCATACGAACTCCATGCATTAGCCTACCTCACTTGCATACTCAGTACATTCAATTGTATTGGCGCATTCATGTTATGGTGTTTTATTCTATACCATAGGTTCAGAAGCACGCGCTTTATAGTATCAATGGGATTTTAGATTTCAGCAGCAAGAATTAGCAGTGAGTCCTTACCATTTAAGGACAATTATGTTATTATTTATTTTAGTATTTCAGTTCAATTTTTAGTAGATGAAGTTAGTTGGGAACATGTCCCCTCAACTCCTTATTCAGACAGTTCCAGAGGTTTTTAAACTATAGCATGTTCATATTTCATTATTATTAGTTTTGGTATTATTATACCACATTTCAGATGTTTTGTATTTTTATCAGATGTGGTGGTTCCTCATATATTTTTAGTGTATTTTTTAGTGTTCAGGTATAAAGCCTAAGCACCGCGTGGCGGTTTGGGAGGGGATCCCAAGGCATTACAAGCTTGGTATCAGAGCCTAAGGTTTTGAAGAGTCCTAGGGAGTCTGACAAGACGCATTACGTAGAGTCTTGATCATAGGTGTGTAGCGTGCCACATCTATGAGCAAGAGGCTATGGTACATTTTAGGAAAGGTCCTCTCTTTCTTTCGGAGTCTATCATGCCTACTACTATCTCTCTCTGCTATAAATTCGTGCTCTCTTATGAAAAAAATGCCCGCTCATAGAGCTCACCGAAACAATGATCAACCTCAACCCACAGACCCCTTAAATGAGAATGTTTCTCATAATGAGTTCTAGGCAACTTTTTAGGCATTAGCACAAGCAATTACCGCCAATGTTTAGGCCAATACCCAGGCCTTAGTTTCGTCTTCACAAGAAATTAGTTTGGCAGCAGCTCCAATTTATGACCTCATGCAGATGAATCCACCAGAGTTTTATGGGTCAAGGGTAGGTGAGGACCCACAGATGTATATTGATAAGGTGAAAAAGATCACCAAGATTATACATGTATCATAGGAGGAAAACGTATAATTGTCTTCCTATTGGTTGAAAGATTATGCTTATGACTAGGTGGAGATGTGGAGAAAGAGTAGAGGAGAGGATGCCGCTTCTGTGACTTGGCAATTATTCTAGGATGCATTCTTGGACAAGTTCTTTCATTGGAGTTGAGGAAAGCAAAGATAGAGGAATTTATGAATTTGAGATAGGGCTCCATGACGATTAAGGAGTATTGTCTTAAATTCAATCAGTTATCTAAGTATTCTCCCGGCATGATGGATGGCCCCAAAACTCGTATGAGTAAGTTTGTGATCGGTGTGTTGGGTTATATGGTAAAGGAGTGTAGATCCGCTATGCTTAATCGGGAGATGTATCTTTCTAGGCCGACATACATGCATGATAGATTAAAGCAGACAACATAAAGGAGAGAGAAAAAGTAAGAAGAAATAAGAAAACTAGGTCAGAGCAGCAGGGGTCCTAACAGACTAAATTCTATGGAGAGAGCTTTCCTTAGTTTTAGAGCCATTCATTTTGTCCGATGCCTTCATCAGTTAGTGATCCCGTATCCAGAATCAGGTAGGAGCAGGGGAATAGGCCTACTATGTCTAGGTCTCAGGACAATTCGGATAATAGACCTCATCTCTCTTCATGTCCAAAATATGGTATGGATCATTTCAGTTAGTCTTTATTGATTAGAGGGGTTGTTTTGGTTGTGTCAAGCTGGGTCACGGACTTAGGGATTGCCCATATGCTAGATAGGGGATCCATGATATTCATCCCCAGAGTCCAATAACTAGTGCCTCAGCTCCTTTAGCCCATTCTGCCCCTCCTCAGGGCGCCTCATCTAGTACTGCTGGCGGTCAGTGCTAGAATTATTTTTATGCTATACCACCCAACCAGGAACAAGAGGATTCACCAGATGTTGTTACTGGTATGCTTCGTGTATTTCATTTAGATATTTATGTATTGATGGACCCTGGGTTGAGTTTTTCTTATGTGAGGCCGTTGATTGCTATGAACTTTGAGGTGAAACATAGAAAGATTCCTGAGCCTAGCCTAGTTTCTACCTAAGTAGGTGAGTTTATTATCGCTAATCAAGTATATAAAAAGTGTCCTATCACTATTCTTCACAGAGTCATGTATCTAGATTTGATTGAACTAGACATGGTTGATTTTGACGTTATTTTGGGCATGGATTGGCTTCACTCATCCTATGCGTCTATAGACTGCCGTACCCGTGTGGTCAGATTTTAATTTCCCAATGAGCCTATCCTTGAGTGGTCCGACAATTCTGTGACTCCCAAGAGTCATTTCATATCCTATCTTAAAGCTAGAAAGCTGATTTCTAAGGGTTCCATTGATCATTTAGTTAGGGTTAAGGACACTAAGTCTGAAAATCCAACTATTTAGTTTGTTAACGTTGCTAGAGAATTTTCAAATTACTTTCCAGAGGATTTCCCAGGGGTGCCTCCTGATAGGGAGATAGAATTCAAGATTGACCTCCTTCATAATACACAGCCTATCTCCATCCCCCTGTACTGTATGGCTCCCCCAGAGCTTAAGGAGTTGAAAGGGAAACTCAAACATCTACTGGACAAAGGTTTCATAAGGCCCAGTGTCTCTCCTTGAGGTACACCAATTTTTTTCATGCATAAGAAACACAGTTCACTGCGTATATGCATTGATTACCGTCAGCTTAATAAGGTCACTATTAAGAACAAGTACCCTCTTTCCTGAATTGATAACTTGTTTGATTATCTCCAAGATGCCAGCTATTTCTCGAAGATAGATCTTTGATCTTGTTATCACCAGCTCAAAGTAAGAGAGTGTGATATTCTTAAAATAGCCTTCCGAACCTGTTATGGCCATTTTGAGTTCCTAGTTATGTCCTTGGGTCTAACCAATGCACCATCAGCTTTCATGGACCTTATGAATTGGGTGTTCAAGCATTATCTAGATATGTTTTTCATTGTGTTTATTGATGATATTCTTGTGTACTCCTGAAGTGAGAGTGATCATGTAGCACATCTTCGAATTATCTTGCAAATCCTTAGGGATCACTGATTATTCTCCAAGTTCGGCAAGTGTGAATTTTGGCTCAGGTTAGCTGCTTTTCTAGGTTATATTATCTCTTTTGAAGGTATTCAAATTGATCCCCAAAAAATAAAAGAAGTGAATAATTTGCCTCGGCCTATTTATCCATTTAATATTCGAAGTTTCTTGGGCCTAGCTAGTTATTATCGTCGCTTTGTTGAGGGCTTTTCTTTTATTGCGTCTCCTATGAATTAATTAATACAGAAGAAGGTTAAGTTTCAGTGGTCTGATGCTTGTGAGAAGAATTTTCTGGAGTTAAAGACTCAACTCACTTCCGCCCCCGTGTTTGCATTGCCTGATGGTGTAGATGATTTTATGTTGTATTGTTATACCTCTAGAGTTGGTTTGGGTTGTGTGCTGATGCAGAGGGTCAAGGTTATAGCCTACGCTTCTATGTAGTTGAAGCCTCATGAAATGAACTACTTAACCCATGATCTGGAGCTAGTTGCGGTGGTGTTTTTTTGAAAATTTGGAGAAATTATTTGTATGGTGTTCATGTTGATATGTTCACCGACTACAAGAGCTTATAGTACGTATTTACTTAGAGAGAGTTGAATTTTTGACAAAGAAGGTAGTTAGAGTGGTTGAAGGTTTATGACATGAGTGTGTTGTATTACCCGGGCAAGGCCAATGTAGTGGCAGATGACCTTATTAGGTCATCCATGGGTAGTGTGCCGCATTTAGAGAAAGATAAGAAGGAGTTCGCTCGTGAAGTGCATCGTCTAGCTAGGTTGGGTCGTTAGACTGCTTGATTAAGCTGAGGGTAATGTTTGGGTTCAGAGTAGTTCTGATTCTTTATCATCTCCAAAGTGCATCATCTGGCTAGGTTGTGTGTTAGATGACTTCCAAAGTGAGTAATGTTTAAACCATGTCTCATTTCTCTAATTTTGTCTTTTTGTCATGTGGGAAATTAAATAAGCTTTCCATTGACTTTTTTGGTTTAGAGTAGTTCTGAATCTTCGTTAGTTTCTGAAGTGAAGGAAAAATAGGACTTGGATTCTAGTTTGGTCATACTGAAAAAGTCAGTTAAAGACCAAAAGGTGGAGGTTTTCTCCCAAGGGGTAGATGGTGTGTTAAGGTTTCAAAATAGATTGTGTGTTACCTACGTTGATGATCTGAGGCAGAGAATTATGGCCAAAACACACAGCACGTGATATTCCATTCATCTCGGCATTACTAAGATGTACCGTGATTTGCAGGAAATCTATTGGTGGAACGGAATGAAGAAAGAAATAGCATAGTTTGTGTTAAAGTGTGCAACTTGCCAACAAATTAAGGTAGAGCACCAAAGTCTTGGTGGTGAAATACAAGAATTCAACATTCCTACTTAGAAATAGGAGGAAGTGAATATGGATTTCGTGATTGGTTTACCTCTTTTGCATTGCATTATGATTCGATTTAGGTTGTTGTGGACAGGCTAACTAAGTCAACGCATTTCCTGCCAGTGCATACATCCTTTACAGCTGAGGATTATGCTAAATTGTATATTCAAGAGTTCATCAGACTGCATGGAGTTCCCTCATCTATCATCTCCGATAGGGGTACTTTGTTTACTTCTCAGTTTTGGAGGACTTTTCAGAAAGGCCTTGGTACCCAGGTTCATTTGAGTTCCACTTTTCATCTGCAGACAGACGAGCAAGCTGAGAGAACCATTTAAACTTTAGAGGATATATTGAGGGAATGTGTTCTTGATTTCAAACATAGTTGGGAAAAACATTTGCCACTAATGGAATTTGCTTATAACAACAGTTTTCATACTAGCATTCAAATGGCCCTATTTGAAGCTTTATATGGAAGAAGATGTAGATTACCCATAGGTTGGTTCGAAGTGGGAGAAGCAGCTATGATTGGACCTGATGTGGTGTTTGAGACTATGCAAAAAGTTAAGTTGATTAGGGAAAGGTTGAAAATAGCCAGAGTCAACAAAAGTCATATGCTGATGTAAGGAAAAGAGATATCGAGTTTGAAGTTGGTGATTTGGTGTACTTGAATATTTCACCCATGAAAGGGGTGAAAAGGTTTGGCAAGAAAGCGAAACTTAGTCCCCGCTATGTTGGTCCTTACAAGATTCTAAACAGTGTGAGAAGAGTAGCGTATGAAGTTGAATTGCCCATCGAGTTGTCAAACGTTCACTCGGTCTTCCATGTTTCCATGCTTAAAAAGTGTATTGGTAATTCTGTCATTGTAGATACTTCAAAAATCTTAGATGTCCAGGATAGTCTTTCATATGATGAGATCCTGGTTAAGATTTTGGATTACCAGGTTCGTAGGCTGAGGAATAAGGAAATTCCCTTGGTGAAAGTTTTGTGGTGAAACAAATTAGTTGAGAGTGCAACTTAGGAAGCAGAACCCAAAGCCGAAATGTGAGCCAAATACACCTACTTATTTTCCATGAATTTTAGGGAAGCTGAAGGTACTATTCTTCCTTAATTTAGCCCTTCTTATCAAAGATTCTACTGTATAACTACTTCCATTATGAGTTCATGCATTTTATGATGTAGCCGAAAGACTAGCGAGGAAAAGTCAGTTTAACAAGTTGCTTCATCTACATATCCTCAGTTCCCTCTATGTTCTTAATCCTAACTAGCAACATTTGAGGACGAATGTTCCGAGGGGGAGATATTGTAACACCCCGATCTTTCCTTAATCCTAATCTCGCCTTTAGAAGATATTTGAATGACTTACAAAGTGAGTAATGTTTAAACCATGTCATATTTCTATAATTTTAACTTTTTTCCATGTGGGAAATTAAATAAGCTTTCCATCGATATCAATTTCATCAAAATCCGAGGTCGGAGGAAGAAGTTATGGATGTTTTACAGAACACAGTTTGAGTTGCATAGGTTCGACGGTGGGGTCCGACCAACCATTGAGCTAGAAATGGACCATCACCTAGCACTGTCGTATCAAGGCAGTGAGACCCTTTTCTAGATAAGTCTGACAGTAGGGTTTGATGGAACATCGGTCATTCGATTGACCATTGACCATTGCCATTTAACTTAAGGCTATTTTTCAATTTCTGGATAAGGTGCGATGGATGGGTCCGATGACCGTCAGTCATCCGACGATCCATCGAACAACACCGTCTCTTACCCCGTTCTGCAAATTTAAGTCATTTTTGAAAAGGACTTTTTGGTCTTTTCTACCCCTTCTAACCCTCTATATATATCCCAACAAAGGAAAAATCCTTATTTTTCTCCTCAACAAGAAACTAGGGTTTCCTCTCAAATGCAAATCTTCTCCACGAACTCTAAGATCCAACTATAGTTTTCATAAATTGGTTCAAGAATCAAGATCTCCAAGTCAAAGGCTTCAAGAACCCTAACTTAAGAGCGTGAAAAGGAGTGTATAGCAAGTCTTTTCATCTTAGTCTATAATCAAGATATGCGGGGTTTGAACAAGAGCCTTTCTTTCATTTTTGTGACCAAAGATTTAGTTTCTATTACTGAATTTCATGATTTTTCAATGTGGGTACACAACCAAAATGATTTATAAATGATTTATGATAATTTGAGTTGTTCAAGTTTGATATACATAACTACTTTATTATCTGTTGTCTTGCATTGAGAATTTGCACTATGAGAAGTACATTTCTACCATGAGCCGAAGTTCTTAAGCGCTTTCAAAATTGTGTCATGATTTAATCATTGTTCCCAAAAGCATGTTCGTCTATAAATATTGATATTTGAGCTTGAAGAGTCAAAAATGAATTTGATATTGTGAAACATTGCTTTTGAGTTAAGTTGGGTTAGGAATCCATAATTTCTTATGATTTAATGATGAAATATATTTATGATTTTGGTCTTCATGATGGACCCTTGTGTTGATTGAGGTGGATTTCCTAATGCATTTTGAGCTTGAGTCGGGAGTAGTATTTAGAATCGAGCGGGAAGTGTGGTATTTCACTAGAAACTATGTGCCACCGTAGGATTGATAAGATAATTGTGGGTCAGAGGCCGAGTTTGTGATCACTGAATTGAGGTTATACTCCCTGGAAAGAGTACAACACTCCCGCCAATGTGGGATTCCTTCATTAGGAAGGAAAAATGTTGGACTACATGTAGCTCTTATGGTTTATGTCGGTTATAAAAACCTCCCAAGTCCATAAAAGTTCAAGTTTCACCGAGTCGCTTCGAGTCTTGAGTTAAAAAAGTAGAGTCAAGTTCAATGGTTCTTGAGATCTGTTTTACATATTTTACTACTCAAGATTTATAAGAATTATATTTTCAGGGGTATTCAAGCCAAGTGAGCCATTATTGTCAACTTGTATGATTTTATACAAATTGATGATGTTATTTAAATTACTGCATACACCCCCACATACTCAATACATTCCCAAGTATTGATCCACATACTTGTCTGTGTGTTGCATTTTTTCGTAATTTATGTTCAGTTGCTCAATCCCAGCGTTGTTAGTGACATCCGAGTGCCTAATCTATATTTCTCAATGGTGAGTCATCATAGTTCTAGGACCTATTAGCCCGACCTTCACTATCTGTGGTTGTTGATTTTGGTTCAAGTCAGTTGGGGGTCTGTCCCAATGGCTCTTTAGTTTTGATTTATAGAGGCTTTGTCAGACTATTGTATCAGTACGTACATAATTTTTAATGTTTTGATTGGACAGTTTAGAATTTCTGCACATCTTAATATGATCTTATCATGATATGTTCCTTTGACCTATTATGTTTATTGAACAAAATAAGTTTACGGAAGTAATAAAAGGCTCAGAGGGTTAGCTTGAGGCTATGGATAGCCTTAAGCACTGCGTGGCATTTTGGCAGGGGATCCCGAGGCATTATAATCTTAGTATCAGTGCCTAAGGTTTTGAAGAGTCCTAGAGAGTTTGACAAGCCAAGTTACTTAGAGTCTTGATCATAGGTGTGTAGCGCTCCATATCTATGAGCAAGAGCTACGGTGCCAGTATGTATATAAAAACTTTAAGGAAAGACAATTCTTGACCCATTCTTGTCCCAATGCAAAGTTTCGTACTTCAGTCAGCATGGTGCCTATACGTGTTTCATATCTATGTTCCATAAACACAACTCATATTAACATGTTTTCTATAAAATTGCATGCATCTATCGCTCATTCAGTGTTATGAATCATGTCTCATGAATATAGAAATTCCAAAACTCAGGTCATGCAACTCATGACTCATGTTCACATTCCATGTTTTACAGTATACTCAGCTTTTATGACTCATTCTATGCCTCTACAAATCAGATAAATTAAGACTACGTCTTGTATATCCTCAGTTCAGACCTTATTGGTAAATCCATGTTATTGATATTCTATTCCCCAAAGTTTTAGTCAGGTGTCAAGTTAAGTTTGTATCCATTCATGTGATAGGTCCTCCTGATTTAACCCTTCAGTAAGCTCTCCTTATGAAATCAGTGTAGTGATAAGAAGTGCTTAGATGGGAGAGAGTAAATTTTTCATGTTAAGAGAAGATTTTTGCTTGCTCATATTACACAAAGGTGTCGTTATGAAGATAGACTTGAATGTCACGTTAGTGTATAATTAAATGGCTAGCAAGAGGTAGTATTTAGGAGTTGGGAAAGTGCGCATATTCATATCGCTGACTTATGTCAGTCCCCATCTCATAGCCATCAAAACTCAATTACCATCTCCATTACAGTTTCAGCATTCAGTACTAAATAATCAGTATTCAGTCCCAGAATTCAGTACTTCAGTATCAGTCTAAACCCCAGTTACAATGATAGTTCAAAAATCAATATTCAGCGAAGGACTTAGATAGTCCTACATAACTACGGCTTTAGTTACCAGTTACTTAGCCTTAGAATTTAGTACTTCTGTACCAGCTACAGTCTTAGTAATAATGTTATCTTCAATTCAGTAACCAGATTAGAAACTCAATTCAGTTTCAGACTTGCTTGACCGTAGCGTAAAGTTATTAGTTACTCAGTCATTTGTATTTTAGTACTTTAGTTCACAGAATACATCAGAACTATGTCGTACGTTTTGTATTACATTTGCAAATAATACAAACTTCATGAATCTCTGCTCAGTTACCTCGTGCTACTCAGTTAGTAATTTTCTCTTATGTATGATACTCTATAGCCTCAGTCCAGCTATTCAGACTAAGTACATTTCATCCTTGTAGACCTAGTGTTCAGCTATGAGTTATTCAGTTAATCAGATAAGTTGTATATTTATGCACTCATGTTCAGTACCCACGTGAATCTTTTTAGGAGTCCCAGATGTAGTGCATAAGTCTTAATCACTTCATCGTAGAAGATATTCGTAGGCCTTAACTCATCTTACCGAATCCTAATCAGGATGTGATTTTTGTAGTCAGCTGTCTTATATAGAGAAATTCATATAGTTTGATTTTTCCATCTCTCCATCTTTTTGCACTAGATGAAATCTCAAGAGAGAATGTAATCATTCTCAGATAGACTATCCAAGTAGATTAACACTAGCTCAGTTCATGTATGAAGCCTCAATTTCGAAACCCAGATAATCAGTCATGATTCAGTTCCTAGATGCCTTGTGCATCGCCTCAATTTTTCCCTTAGTATTTCAGCCAAGTCAGCATTCATCAAGGGACATAGTCTTCCAAGGGGGAGATTCTCTATAATCCCTCAAACTGTCATGACATAAATATGCCAATCTCTTATCACGTCAGGAATCTAGTTTGGAGAAAGGGGTACTCATAAGATGACCCTCAGGCTCCATCCTCAATCGCACCTCACGTATTCAATACTTAGTTAAGTTCAAGGTATATAGTTCACAGTATTTAGTTCATGCATCAGATATGCATTCTCGTTGTGAGAAATTCAGTTCCTCAGAACACCCAGTCATGCTTTCATGAATAAGTTACTCATGCATCAGATATGCATGTTCAATATGATATATTCAACTTATCAGTTATGCAAGTCACGAAACTATGATCTAGTAGTGTATGTCTTGTACATGATTCAGTTGATCTTTTCTTCCATCTCAGTTAGTCTCATATGAGGACAAATGTTCCCAAGGGGAAGATATTGTAATATCCTAAAAAATCCAAACCAATATTAGAACAATGTTTAAAGCTCATGCATAGTACATCATGGTTATGTTATAGTTTTATGAGTAAGTTATATGTATATTAAGGCTTCAAATAACTCCCAGCTATCAGATAAATTAAAACATTCCTGACCAATTGAATTCTCGGAAAGGATATTTCTATAGTCAACTTCAAATAAGCATATCTCTAGTTATACTACAATTTTTTAAGCTCATGACCTATCAACAGATAGATAATTGAATTATATTTCTAACGATATCAATTTTAACCAAATCCATTATCGGAGAAAATAGTTATGCCTATTTTACTCTAGCATGTCAATCTGGTAACTGAGTGATGACAATTCTGACAGCTTATCACAAATGTAACGACTTGTCAGAAAATGTCATCAGCCTTAGGAAGAATATCATCAATTTCAAGGTTAAATTCCAACGATCATAACTTTCTATGTATAATTAACTGGGACAGCTACTCTAAATCAAATGAAAGCTATTTGAGTCTTTTTTCCAATGCAATTGGTTTCATCCAATTTGAACGTCGGAGTAAAAAGTTATAATCAATTTACTTCTGCTTGTCAGACAGTCAGCTGAGGGACTGTGTAACTCTCTCTCTTTCCTTGGGGGTATTTTAGTCTTTTCCAACCCTATATATACCCATAAACATGGAATTTGAGTCATTTAGAAGCAAAATATACCCATTTTCATCAAATTCTCTCAAGAACTCAAGCAAGGCTAATTTCAAGAAAGTCTCTCCGTCAATCTTCGTAGATTCACAAAATAAAATATGTTTAGGGTTTATTCATGGATTTATTTCATCCGTGAAGCTCAAGAATCCTTTTCAAAATCTTAAATCTTATATTTTTATGAGATTTCATGATTTATGTGTATTGAAGTTCAAGATTGTATATTGTTGAGTTTTGATTAATGATTTGATTACAAAGATCTAAGCTTTAGTCCTAGTATGTGATAATTATGATGTTCATGTTGTTGGATGTTGATGACCATGTTGTTGATGTTGGATCATTCCCAAGATGGGATATTTGTGTGTTTGTATGAAACTATGGGAGTATATGAGATAAAAACTTGTGAAATTGGTGTTTTAAGATTTGTCAAATTTATGATCTCACCTATGCCTAAGATGTGCATGCAAGGTGTTTGTTAAAATACCTAAGAGACTAGAATTCACATTTTTATGACTCAATAGGACCTAAATAGCGTGTCCATGCTCTATCCTTATGTTCAACATGATTTCATGCTATTGTTATGTATTGTAGTTGTTTGATGGAATGCTCATGATATTGTTGTGCATTATGATTGTTGATGAGAAGTTCATAAAACTAGATTGACAAACTCATGATATGTTGTTATATGTATTCTATCTTATGTATATGATTACAAGAACCATGTGTGGTATAAAATCCCCAACTTATGGTATTATGAATCATGGACTTTAGTCCTATGATCAAGAATTGCCATGTTGTGGCAATTTCTTTCTATCGAGTCCTGGGGGTACTTGTACCCAAAAAATATAGTTGTTCCTAGATCCATGTCGTGTCTTCACGATACTCTCAGTCAAGCCATGTTTAGTAGACTTCAGTTACTCTCATAACTTAAGGAAAACTCATGTAAATTCAGTATCAAAACAGTCCTACTCAGTACTCAGTAATCTATATAATCTCAATAATTTCAGTACTCAACAAATCTCTGCAATCTCAGTCAGCTATCAAATCTCAGTAGTATTCCATCAGTCAACAGAATTTAGTAACTCAGTCCATGTTCAATTTAGTATTCAGTTCAAACATCAGTAAACTCAGCTAGTTAATAGAACTCGATAGTACTCAGCCAATTAACAGAACTCGATAGTACTCAGTCAGTTATAAGAATTCAGCAGTGTTCCATTAGTTATTGGAAGTCAGTAAACACTGTAATACAGTTCAGTTCAATAAAACAGAACAATCAGTAATAATTCAGTTAATCCTAGTATGAATTAGGAAATCAGTTCAGTATAATCATGTTTGGTATCTATTCAGATGGGAGTAGGAGTTAGCACCGAGTAAGCCCAAGGATGTAAATCACATATTATTTAGAGAGTGTGATTCTTCGAAGCAGTCCGTACATTCTAGAACTACGTAGCTAGCTTAGGTTGAGACATCATAGCTTGTCATATAAGCGTAAATGAGGTGGTTTAACCTGTTATATGAGGGTTCCCACTGTTCTCATTAGAGTAACCTATTATATGAGGGTCACTCACAGTTGTCCTTACCAGTGGCACGATATTGACACCATTCCAATCAGGACACAGACTGGACCCCAGCTCTGCTATAATAACGCATTTGGTGCATCTCGGTTAGATAAATACTTCCTACAGTTTCAATATCAATCTCAGTAAAAAAATATGGATAGTTCTTCAGAATATCAGTATTGTCAGATACAGTCAACTTAGATATAGTACAAAACTTAGTTCCACTAGATGTAGGACTATCAGATACAATCATTTATATTAGTATAGAATATAGATAGTTCTTAAAATCTAGACTGTCAGATACTGTCACTCATGTTATCAGTATATGAGCTATCAAAACTCATGTTATCAGTATTTAGATTCAGGACTGTCAAATACAGTCAATCAAAATAGTTCTTCATAATCAGAACTATCAGAAACAATCATTCAGATATCAGTGAATCCATGTTATTAGTAGACTCAGTAGTTAGAACTCAGTATTCACTCCTATCACGATATCTGTTACAGTTATGTATTCATGCATGTATTCTCATGCTTATGTTATTCAGTCAGTTATTATTATTCATGCATATGAACACCATGCATTATCCTACCTCACTTGCATACTCAGTACATTCAATCATACTGACGCATTCGCGCTATGGAGTTTTTTCTATACCATAGGTTTAGAAGAACGCGCTCCAGAGCATCACTAGTATTTCAGATTTCAACAACAAGATTTAGCAGTGAGTCCTCATCCTTCGAGGACAATTATGTTATTATTTATTTTAATATTTCAGTTCAGTTTTTAGTCGACAGAGATAGTTGGGACATGTCCTCTCAACTCCCTATTTAGACAGTTTTAGAGGCTTTTAGACTTTATTATTATCCGTTTTGGTATTGTTATTCCACATTTTAGATGTTTTGTATTTTTATCTGATGTGAACCTTATGGCCTTACATATTAAATTCTTCATATATTTTTAGTGTATTATTTAGTGTTCAGGTACAAATATTAGTTATGGGTTAGCTAGTGGTCCTTCGGGATTTTTAGCACCGTGTAGTATTTCGATTTATAAAATCAGGACGTTAGAAACTTGGTATCAGAGCCTAAGGTTCAACAATGTCCTAGGAAGTCTAAACGACACATCTAGTAGAGTCTTGCATATGGGTGTGTTGTGTACCACACTTATGTGCAGGAGGCTATGAGATATTTTAGTAATAGTTTCCCTTCTTTCATCTGTTGGATCATTCTATAGAAAATTTTTCTAAGAAAACTTATATAGATTCTCATCATGCTCCACGCATGTCAAATCCACCTTACTTTTAAGGTAACATAAATAGTGAAGCTCAAAGGCCTAAAGATAGGGATTTATTAGATAGTCCCTACAGTCAGTTATAGGATTGGCCACAGATTCAGAAATACACCATCAGTGCCGTTATGTTCAAAAGTCATAAGTATTCCATTCATGATTATGAAAACTCCTTCGCAAAACCAAATCTAGATATGTCATCAGATCCATTCTCGCAATCCTATGATAGCATAGACCTAGAAATTTTAAGCATGAACCCAGGAGTTAACAATGGTAAAGTTGGGATAGTATTATCCAGTTTGATCAAGTTTTGTATTCATGGGGATAGTTGTACCAGATTAAATCAGTAGGCTTGGATAGTGCACGTAAGAAAGGCTCTTAAATTCTAGTAGTAGTGCCAGTATGTATAGAAAATCTTTAAGGGAAGAAGATTCTCGACCCATTCTTATCCCAGTGCAAAGTTTCGTACTTCAGTCGGCATGGTCCTATACATGCTTCACATCTAAGTTTCATGAACACAACTCATATTCACAAGCTTTATATATAATTGTGTACAGTTCTCGCTCATTCAGTGTTATGAACCATGTCTCATGAATATAAAAATTACAAAACTCAGGTCATGCAGCTCATGACTCATGTACACATATCATGCTTTATTGTATACATAGATTTCATGACTCATGCTATGCCCCTATAGATCAGATAAATTTAGATTACTTTATTAGTAAATCCATATTATTTATATTCTATTCCTCAAAGTTTCAGTTATGTGTCAAGTTCATAGGTCCTCCCGATATAACCTTGAGTGAGCTCTCCTTATGAAATTAGTGTAGTGATAAGAAATGCTTATATGGGAGAGATTAAATGTTTCAGGTTAAGAGAAGATTGTTGCTTGCTCATGTTACACAAAGGTATAGTTATGAAGATAGGCTTGAATATCATGTTAGTATACAATTAAATGGCTAACAAAAGGAGTATATAGGAGTTGAGAAAGTGCAGAGTGAGAGTGCATATTCAGATCCATGACTTATGCCAGTCCCCATCTCGTAGCCATCAAAACTCTATTGCCATCTTAGTTACAGTTTCAACATTTAGTACTCAGTAATTAGTATTCAGTCACAGAATTTAGTACTTCAGTATCAGTCTAAACCTTAGTTACAGTGATAGTTTAGAAATCAATATTCAGTAAAGGACTTAGATAGTCCTACATAACCATGGTTTCAATTACCAGTTACTAAGCCTCATAATTCAGTACTTCTGTACCAACTACAATCTTAGTTATAAAGTCAGCTTCAGTTCAGTAACCAGATCAGCAACTCAGTTTAGTTTCAGACTAACTTCACCATTGCGTACATTTATTAGTTACTCAGTTATTTGTATTTTAGTACTTTAGTTCACAGAATAATTCAGAACCATGTCATACGCTTGGTCTTTCATTCACAAATAATATAGACTTCTTGAATCTATACTCAGTTACCTCATGCTACTTAGTTAATCATTATCTCCTATGTATGATACTCTATAGCCTTAGTCCAGCTATTCAGAAATAGTATAATTCAGCTTTGCAGATCCAGTGTTCATCAATCAGTTATTCACTTAATTAGTTAAGTTGAATATTTATGCACTCGTTCTTAGTACCTACGTGAATATTTTTAGTAGTCCCAAATATAGTGTATGAGGATTAGCCACTTTATCTGAGAAGATATTCGTAGGCCTCAACTCATCTTATCAAATTCTAATCAGGATATGATTTTCATACTCAGCTATCTTATATAGACAAGTTCATACAGTTTGGTTTCACCATCTCTCTAACTTTTCACACTGGCAAAAATGTCATGAAAGAATGTAATCATTCTCAGATGAACTTGCCAAGTAGATTCAAACTCAGCTCAGTTCATGTATCAAGCCTCAATTTTTAAACCCAGATAATCAGTCATGATTTATTTCCTAGATGCCTTATGCATCACCTCAATTTTTCCCTCTGTATTTCAGCCAAGTTAGCATTCATCAAGGGACATAGTCTCCCAAGGGGGAGATACGATATAATACCTCAAACTTTTATGACATAAACATGCCAATTTCTCTTTATGTCATGAATCCAGTTTGGAGAAAAGGGTACTCATAAGATGACCCTCAAGATCCAACCTCAGTCGTACATCATGTATTCAAGACTCAACTAAGTCACGGTATATAGTTCATAGTATTCAGTTCAAGCATCAAATATGCATTCTCGTTATGAGAAATTTAGTTCAACAGAATACCCAGTCATGCATTCATGAATTAGTTACTCTTGTATCAAATACGCATATTTAGTATGATGTATTCAGCTTATCAATCACATAAGTCATGAAACCATGTTTTTGTAGTGTATGTCTTATACATACTTCAGTTGATCTTTTATTCCATCTCAGTCAATCTTATTTGAGGACGATGTTCCCAAGGGGGAGATATTGTAATACCTCAAAAAACATAACCAATATTAGCACTATTTTTCAAGCTCATGCATAGTACATCATGGTTGTTTTATAGTTTTATGAGTAAGTTATATGTATATTAAGTCTTCAAATAACTCCCAGCTATTAGACGAATCAAAACATTCCTTACCGATTAAATTCTTGGAAATGACATTGCTATAGTCAGCTTCAAATGAGAATATCTCTTGTTATACTACAAATTTTTAAGTTCATGACCTATCAAAAGATAGATAATTGAATTATCTTTCAAACAATACCATTTTTTCCTGAATTTTTTATCAGAGCAAAAAGTTATGCCCATTTTACTCTAGCATGTTAATATGGTATCTGAGTAACGACAATCCTAACGGCTTATCAAAAATTTGATGACTTGTCAGAAAATGTCATCAGCCTTAGGCAGAATATCATCATTTTTAGGGTCAAGTTTCAATGATCATAACTTTCTGTGTATAATGAACTATAAGAGATACTATATATCAAATGAAAGCTCTTTAAGTCTTCTTTCCTATGCAATTGGTTTCTTCCAATTTGAACATCAGAGTAAAATGTTATGATCAATTTTCTTAATCTTGATAGTCAACTTAGGGACTACTACAACTTTCTCTTTTTCCTTATGGGTATTTTAGTCTTTTCCCACCCTATATATACCCATAAACACGGGATTTGAGTTATTTAGAAGCAAAATATACCCATTTCCATCAAATTCTCTCAAGAACTCAAGCAAGGGTTTCCATAAAAGATCCAATTTTAAGAAAGTATCTCTGTCAATCTTCGTTGATTCACGAAATAAGGTATGTTTAGTATTTATTCATGGATTTATTTCTCAAGAATCCTTTTCAAAATCTTAAAGCTTATGCTTTTAAGAGATTTCATGAATTATGTGTATTGAAGTTCAAGATTATGTGTTGTTGATTTTTGATTCATGATTTGATTGCAATGATCTAAGCTTTTGTCCTAGTATGTGATAATTATGATGTTCATGTTGTTGGATGTTGATGATTGATGTTGGGCGTATTTACATGCCTTAACACCATAATTTACTCATGTTATAGCTAAGTTTTGAGGATAAAATATATAATTCCTGCACTTTTAGTCCATTCTCCTGTAAGTGAGCTAACCTATGTGATTAGCATGTTTTTCAGGTATTAACGATGAAGATTTCAGCACTTTGTGGACCCTTGGGCAACAAAGGAAAACTTCACGTAAGAAGGAAGGCAACTTTTGGAAGCTTGTGTACTGAATGTGATGCATGGAGAATCTGTCCCGGGCAAAATCAGTATTTATTAATACTTAGGGGTGCAGCAGTAACCTAGTAGGACTAGGACAAGGATGTTATAAAAACCTTATTTGCTGAATTTTTCAGCATTGATTGTCATTGATTCATTCTATTCCTTTCATTCTACTTTTATCATAATTCACGTTACAGATTCTGTAAGACTCTAACACAGAGAACTTGGCTTTCTGGAGAAACGGCACAAGGGCAAGACGTCAACCTTATTTTGACGCCAATCTCATCCCCAATGTGAGATTATTCTAGCTTTGGTACGATGAGGATGTCTATTGTGATTTACGTTGTAATCATGAGTAGCTAAACTTCTCTGTTAGGGTTATGGAAGCCTTGTGATATACTATCTATTACTATGAGTTTGTGAATTCTTGATGTGTATGCTACTTATATCATTATTCTCTTTGTTTTAATTGAATTCTTGTGGTTGCAAACATATAGAATACGCCAGCATAACATTAACTTGTTCGAGAGAAAAGTTACATGTTTCGAAAAGAGAGTGTGATAAGGAAATAGTGCTACCAACCCCTGTTTACACGTTAATCCCTTAACCGGATTAACCTCTGGGAGAGTTTGTACCGTTAGTTATACACTTTAAGCTCGAGAGAGTTAAAGTGAAATAATCCTGGATGGTCGAGAGACACTAGGATTTACCATTAGAATACGAATCTCTATAAGTGCATGCATGTCTAAATTCTGCATTACTCATAGTTAATAGATACGTAGAACACATAAGGTGGACATAACCCTAACTTATTATTCTCTATGATTAAATCTTACTAAACCAAGTATTCATTCGTTACTTTGTTAACATTATTGCACGCATAAATTAAATCCCCCCTTTCCGTAGAATTTTCGACCAACAGTCTACTAATAGTTGCATACTTAGTGACCAAGTATTCCCTGTGGGATTCGACACCTAACCCAGTTGGGTTCTATATTTGACAACGACCGCTTACATTCTTACGAGATCTGTAGTTTGTGCGTTATCAAATTTTGGTACCGTTGCTGGGGAATAGCGTTGTCAACTAAGTTTATGATAGTTACTAGACCCTTTGGTCAAAGATTCTCAAATTTTACTTTTCGTCTGTTGTTTTTGTTTTATTCAGGTTTTGTTCAGTGCATACCAAATACTCAAAGTTTGGGTCAACCATTATTACCCATAAACCCTGAACCGCAACTTATTGGCAGGATGGAGGCGCAACGAGACATTGAAAGAAGGGCTACTCAACAGGAGCAGGCCAGATTAGCTGCATTGGCCGCTGCTCAAGTGCATCAACAGAATATTGATAACCCAAGGCGAGCAATAAATCCTGATGATGAGGACCTGGGTAATGATGAGTTACTAAACCCAAGGCATGCTGATGAGGTGGCGGCACCTGTGAACAGAAGAGAACGTCAAGCTAGATTAAGGCCTGAACGCCGAGCTATGCAGATTCCTTTTGATTATGATGATGACGATTTGGATGGGGCTGGTATCACAGGGGATATTATTCCTCCACCCTTGGCTCCTGGAGCCAAGTTCAATATCACTAGCACCATGATTCCACTATTGCAGCTCAAGGGGTTATTTGGTGAACTTGCAGGCGATGATCCAAATATGCATTTGATCAATTTTATATCTACATGCAAGTCATTCGACAATCCAGGAGTTGGACAGAATGCAATTCGACTGCGCTTATTTCCATTATTTCTATCTGGGGAGGCAACTCTATGGTTGAACGAGCTAACTCTTGATTCTATTACTAATTGGAGGCAATTGAAAGACGCTTTCCTAGAAAGATTCTTTTTGCCATCCAAGAGAGCATAGTTGAGAGATGAGATCAACAATTTTCGATAGCTTCCAACTGAAGCTCTCCACGAAACATGGGAGAGGTTCAAGAAGAAGCTTATGATGTGCCCAAATCATCATATGACCAATGTCCACTTGATGGAGATATTATACAGGGCTTTGAATTCGGTGACAAAACCAGTGGTTGATAATGCTGCAGGTGGTTCATTCATGGACCTTAGTTTTATTCAGGCAAGTGATATTCTAGATCGTATGACAAAGCAGAGTAGAGCTTGGCATACCAGGGATTTTGAGGTATCAAGCTCTACTATATCTATTGGCATAACTGCAGAACAGAGACGAAGAGAAGAGGAACGTGACTAAGATATGGCTCACATGAAAATGCAGATGGATCTTCTTACCAAGCATTTATTATCAAGGAAGACCAAAAAAGTCAAAGCTGTTGTGTCACAGGCAAGAGATAAATCTGATTCTGAGGAAGAATTTAACTACTTGAATAATCAGGGGGGTTTCCGAGGCAATACCCAAGGAAACCAATGTCGGAACTATTATGATAAATCTGGAAACAAGGACCGTGATCAAGGTAGCTAGAAGAATAAGACTGACAGGAGTGGTTTGTATGTTCCTCTTGGAAATCGTGAGGCTGTGGCGTCTGGCTCTGGGAAGATGTCCATGAAAAATATGATGGCTAAGCTGTTGAAAGGAGTGGAGGCAACCAACACGGGAGTAACTGAGGTAGTAAATGATTTTTCCTCAATGAAACAATTGGTTGACTTGCATTCCACTACAATAAAACAACTAGAACAACAAATGAGTCAACTATTGGCGGCATTCAACCAACGAAAGGCCGGCACCTTACCTAGCGACATCGTGCAAAATCCAAGGAATGATGGATCATGTATGGCTATTACTACCAGGAGTGGTAAAGTGTTGGAAAATTCATCCAAAGGCAAGCAGGTGGTTGATAATACAGAGGAAAATGTTATTGATGCAGATTATGATGATTCTGTAGAAGCTGAAAATCAAAATGAGAATGTTCATGAGAAAACTATTCCCCTTCCACCACCATCTTTTCCTCAAAGACTGAAGAAGAAGGCCGATGACACTCCTAAAAAGGTTGATAATCGAAAGCAAGATAAAAAGGAAGTGGTCTAGAAAACTATTCCCCTTCCACCATCACCTTTTCCTCAAAGACTAAAGAAGAAAGCTGATGACACCAGGTTTAGTAAATTCATGACTATGTTGAAGCAACTGACTATTAATGTTCCTTTGGTAGAGGCGCTGGAACAAATGCCTGGGTATGTGAAATTTATGAAGGAACTTTTGACAAAGAAGCGGGAAGTAAGCTGTGAGCCGACAGATAATGTTCATCATTGTAGTGCAATGCTACAAGATCGTTAGTTAAAAAAAAACAGATTCTGGTGCTTTCACTATTCTGTGAACTGTCAGATCTTTGGATTTCGCTAAGGCATTATGCGATTTGGGAGCCAACATTAATTTGATACCGCTATCTATTTATAGAAAGTTAGGGTTGGGCGATCCTACACCAACCAATATGCGGCTCGTGATGGCCGAGAGGTCGGTAAAACGACCTATTGGTATCTTATATGATCTATTGGTGAAGGTTTCTTCCTTCATTTTTCCTACAGACTTTGTTATTTTGGATTGTGAAGTGGACTCTGAAGTTCCCATAATCTTGGGGCGTCCCTTCCTTACGACTGGAAGTGTGCTTATTGATTTAAGAGCTAATGAGCTTTTATTCTGGATGAATGACGAAGTGGTCCGTTTTGATGTATGCAAATAAATGAAGCAGCCCAAAGATATGGATGTGTTCTCTGTAGCTGATGTGTATTATGAGGATGATAAAGAATTATCTATGGAGAAGCAGCTTACTGTTGAGCCATTGTCTGCTGTGCTGTTAAATTTTGAGCGTGAGGAGGTTGAAGAATATGAAGAAAGTGTTTGTGCTCTAACAGGAATAGAGTCCTTTTCTCATGCTCCTAAGAAGCTGGACCTTGATCTTAAGTATCGACCTTCATCAACAACGAAGAGTTCCATTGCAGAGCCACCAGTGCTAGAATTGAAAGAGCTTCCCAGTTATCTAAGGTATGCATTCGTGGGAAGTGGAAATACACTTCCGGTGGTTGTTGCGGCTGATTTAGGTGAGCAACAAGTAGAGGTTCTCATCTCTGTTCTAAAAAGGTATAAGAGAGCCATTAATTGGACTATTGATGATATAATTGGTATCCCTCCTGGGATATGGATGCACAAGATTCATCTTGAAGAAGATTGCGTGCCCACAATTAAGCATCAGCGTCGTCTGAATCCATTCAGAAAATGATGCACAATATATCTCGATGAAGTCTAAGTAATCGAGCTAACTATGTCGTGCCACGACAATAAATCAAGCGCTACATGGGAGGCAACCCATCATTTTTAATTGTTTTGTTTTACTAGGAGTTTGTTTTTGTTAAATAAAAATCCAAAAAGAAGAGTCGAGCCACGACCAAAACTAAGGTGCTTGGTGGGAGGCAACCTATCTTTCTAATTGTTTTTGTTGTTTTTGATTAAGTGTAGGTGCAAGGTGTACAAAGGAGGGGATTAATCCCAAAAATTTTGATTTGGAAGTGTGCCATGTTAAAGGTGGTAAGTTAGGAATGAAGGAGCAAAGGCTATCAGTTAGGCATTGCCTATGCAAATCTAGGCAACGAACAAGGCAAGGCCTATGTAAATCTAGGCAACGGACAAGGCAAGGCCGATTGTATGGCCTAAGGTCTCTGAATCGACAAGGCTATAGCATAGGCTCCACCTATGCTCAACTAGGCAAAGCTAAAGGCGCCTCCTATACCATTACCTTTGCTCTCTGAATTGACAATGCCATAGCATAGGCGCTGCCTATGCCCAACTAGGCCATAGCATAGGCGCCTCCTATGCTAAGCATAGGCAAAGCATTAGGCGCCTCCTACTTATGCAATTTTGTATCCTAACCCGATTTTTCATGGATCAAACCTGACCCAAGCCTTGGTTTATAAATAGAACTTCAACCTTAGAACAAAATCCCATTGTTGGCTCAAGATAGGCGCCACCCAACCTTCCAATTTCTCTCAAAATCTTTCTCTTTGCTCATCTAATCTTGCAAACTCATCTTTCAGAATCCACCACCAAGTAAGTTATTCTTTTATATTCCGTAGTTGTTTAATTGCTACGTTTATAATGATTTGTTAGATCTTGAAGTGGTGTTGGTGATTTGAATGTGGTTGGTTTGTTATGATACATCTAGTTGAGGGAAAGAATACATGTGGGTGTTCTTGATTCTGTTCCGACTTGTATTTGATTGTTCTACACTGTAATAGTTCTATGAAGTCTAAATTATGAAGTTAATACATAATCTTGTAAGTTGAAAGATTGAATATTTGAATGACTCGTTCCTTGAGATACTGATTGTGATTGACCACAAGCATAAGATGGTGTGATTATGCCTATGCTATAACTTGTTTCTATTTGTGGTATGATCCTTATGTGGTAGTCTTGTTCAAAAAGTGTATTCATCCAAACATGAAAGTATAGACAACATTACATGAAATAGAATTGTAAAGGATAGTTAAGATGACATGAACGGATGACTGTACTGAACATGTTGTTGGAACATATCACCTAAAGGTATGTCAATGAAGTCTGAGTAATCGACATCATTCACTTAATTAGTTTGTGCCAACAAACTAAGTGTGGTGTGGTTCCACTATTGTTTGTTTTCCGATTGAATCTACCGAGATGAAGCTAACATGACTCTACTTTAATCTCAGTTTGAATGGCCCTAAAAGGACGACAAGGAAAAGAAAAAGTGGCCACCTCACAGAAGGGTCAAAAAAGGGGAAGAAAAGAGCAAGCTGAGTCCTCCTCTCTGCAAATACCTCGACTCACTGTTGGGATCAAGTGGGGTACATTTTGAGGAAACTCTGAGGATGACTACTCTGATGATTATTCCGATGCAGGGCGTATGACCCCAGACATAGAAGAGGAGTCCGACTAATCAGGTTTTCTTTATTTATTTCCACTGAGGGTAGTGTGTACCGTCTAAGTGTGGGGTGAGGGTATTTGTATGCTGTACTTCTTTGCCTTTATTTATTTATGTTTGTTTGTTTGAATTAGTTGTAATTAGTTAGTTTAGATTTGCATGAAATTATTCTGATAGGCGGCATGGTATTATGACAAGAGTTTGTGCTAAAATCATTACTATTAAGACGTTTAGGCTCCAAGTGTTACTCACTGTGTGATAATTATGTGGTTTAATTCATTCATCTGTTGGGTCAAGAGTCTATACTGCTCCCAATAAAGTTGACCATGTGCCTTGTGTGTGTGAGGTTATAGTATATTCTGTGTTGTGACTGATGTTAGAACTCGCCTGGTGTGTATGTAAAGCAAAATAAAGAGTGTGAGTTTAGGAGATGATTTAGGCATTTCGTTGACAACCTGTGATTGTGTTACCTTCTTTTTACCTACCTGTGTACATTATCCTAGTTAACCCCCTTTAAGCCTTTAGCTATTTTCTTTGACAGCCTCATATGTAGCCTAATCCATTTTTTTAAGACCATAATTTGATCCAAATTCCTAAGAGCTTTAAATTGTGGAGTCATGTGACAAAATAAAAGGAAATTGGGTAAGAGTGATGCCTCAGAGTGTATTGGTACTTGAAATAGTTGTGAAAAAGAATGGCTATCATAGAGGTGTGTTATAAAAATAAATAAATAAATAAATAAATAAATAAATCAAATAAATAAAAAGATAGTTGTGTTTATAATTGAATAACAAAATAGGTGAAAATGGGTGGTAGATGAAAGAAAGGTAGAGGGGTTGTTAAAAGATATTATAAATGGCATAACGTAGTGTATTAAAGCGCTTAGGGAACATAGTCACTATTTCTGGCCAAAATAGTCCTACCTGTCCCTTAACCTACATTACAACCTGTAAAGACCTATTTGATCCTAAGCTTAGCATTCTATCATTAGTGGAGCATTACACTAAGGGCAAGCCTATGGTCATCAGTTGCAACATATGAATTCTGTGTGAGAGTGAGAGCAAGGAGAATCTTGTACCCATGTTTCGAAAAATGCAAAACTTATGAGTGATTATGGGTGATATCTTGTGTGAGACACACATGGTTGATTAGTTTTGGGTAGTTTTGTATGATTCTTTGTGCCTTAACTTATGGATACGAATTAACCATCATCACGAGTCTATGCTGGAGGTTGAATTGTTTCTAGTAGTGATCAAGAAAACTACTCTTTGTTAATGATTGCCATGCATGTCTTGTTGAACATTTTGTGCTGGTACTGTGAAATTCTAAGTATATGTTTGCATGGATGTAAAATTTTGTTCGAGGACGAACAAAGCTTTAAGTGTGGGGTGGTGATGTTGGGCGTATTTACACGCCTAAACACCATAATTTACCCATGTTATAGCTAAGTTTTGAGGATAAAATATATAATTCCTGCACTTTTAGTCCATTCTCCTATAAGTGAGCTAACCTATGTGATTAGCATGTTTTTCAGGTATTAACGATGAAGATTTCAGCACTTTGTGGACCCTTGGGCAGCAAAGGAAAACTTCACGTAAGAAGGCAACTTTTGGAAGCTTGTGTACTGAATGTGATGCATGGAGAATCTGTCCCGAGCAAAATCAGTATTTCTTAATACTTAGGGGTGCAGCAGTAACCTAGTAGGACAAGGAAAAGGATGTTATAAAAACCTTATTTGCTGAATTTTTCAGCATTGATTCATTCTATTCCTTTCATTCGACTTTTATCATAATTCACGTTACAGATTCTATAAGACTCTAACACAGAGAACTCGTCTTTCTGGAGAAACGGCAAAAGGGCAAGACGTCAACCCTATTTTGACACCAATCTCATCTCCAACGTGATATTATTCTACCTTTGGTACGATGAGGATGTCTATTGTGATTTCTGTCGTAATCATGAGTAGCTAAACTTCTCTGTTAGGGTTATGGAAGCCTTATGATATACTATCTATTACTATGAGTTTGTGAATTCTTGATGTGTATGCCACTTATATCATTATTCTCTTTGTTTTAATTGAATTCTTGTGGTTGCAAACATATAGAATACGCCAGCATAACATTAACTTGTTCGAGAGAAAAGTTACATGTTTCGAAAAGAGAGTGTGATAAGGAAATAGGGCTACCAACCCCTGTTTACACGTTAATCCCTTAACCGGATTAACCTCTTGGAGATTTTGTACCGTTAGTTATACACTTTAATCTCGAGAGAGTTAAAGTGAAATAATCCTGGATGGTCGAGAGACAGTAGGATTTACAATTAGAATACGAATCTCTATAAGTGCATGCATGTCTAAATTCTGCATTACTCATAGTTAATAGATACGTAGAACACATAAGGTGGACATAACCCTAACTTATTATTCTCTATGATTAAATCTTACTAAACCAAGCATTCATTCGTTACTTTGTTAACATTATTGCACGCATAAATTAAATCCCCCCTTTCCGTAGAATTTTTGACCAACAGTCTACTAATAGTTGCATACTTAGTGACCAAGTATTCCCTGTGGGATTCGACACCTAACCCAGTTGAGTTCTATATTTGACAGCGACCGCTTACACTCTTATGAGAGCTGTAGTTTGGGCATTATCAATGATCATGTTGTTAATGTTGGATGATTCCCAAGATGGGATCTTTGTGTGTTTGTATGAAACTATAGGAGTATATGAGATAAAAACATGTGAAATTGGTGGTTTAAGGTTTGTCAAATTGATGATTTCACCTATGCATAAGATGTGAATGCAAAGTGTTTGTTAAAATTCCTAAGAGACTAGAATTCATGTTTTTATGACTCAAAGGACCTAAATGGCAAGTCCATGCTCTATCCTTATGTTCAACATGATTTCATATTATTGATATGTTTTGTAGTTGTTTTATGGAATGCTCATGATATTGTTGTGCATTGTGATTGTTGATGAGAAGTTCATGAAACTAGATTGATGAACTCATGATATGTTTTTATATGCATTCCATCTCATGTATAAGATTACTAGAACTATGTGTGGTATAAAATCCCAAACTTATGGTATTATGAATTGTGAACTTTAGTCATATGATCAAGAATTGTCATGTTGTGTCAGTTTCCTTCTATCGAGTCCTGGGGGCACTTGTACTCCAAAAATATCGCTGTGTGCCTAGATCCATGTCATTTCTTCATGATACTCTCAGTAAAGCCCTATTTAGTAGACTTCAGTTAGTCTCATGACGTAGGGAAAACACATGTAAATTCAGTATCAGTACAGTCCTACTCAGTACTCAGTAATATACATAATCTCAGTAATCTCAATACTTAACAAATCTCTGCAATATTAGTCAGCTATTAGATCTTAGTAGTATTGTGTCAATCAACGGAATTCAATAACTCAGTCCATGTTAAGTTCAGTATTCAGTTCAGACATCAGTAAACTCGGCCAGTTAATAGAACTCAGTAATACTCAAACAGTTATAAGAATTCAGCAGTGTTTCATTAGTTATTAGAACTCAGTAAACTCAGTAATGTAGTTCAATTTAGTTAAACTGAACAATAAGTAATAGTTCAGTTAATCCTAGCATGAACTAGGAAATTAGTTCAGTATAATCATGTTCAGTGTCTATTCAAATGGGAGAAGGAGTGAGCACCGAGTGAGCTCAAGGATGGTAACTTACCTATTGTTTAGAGGGTGTGATTCTTAGAAGCAATCCTTGCATTCCAGAAAAACATAGCCAACGTAGGTAGAGATATCATAGACTGCTATATAAGGGTAGATGAGGTGGCTTAACCTGTTATATAAGGGTCACTCACAGTTTTCCTTACGAGTGGCACGGTATTGACACCATTTCAATCAGGGAACAAATTAGACCCCAGCTCAGCTACAATGGCGTATTTGGGGAATGTTGGTTAGATGACTATTTTTCACAGTTTTAGTATCAATCTTAGTAAAAGAACTCAGATAGTTCTTTGGAATATAAGGACTATCAGATACAGTGAACTTAAATACAATATGGAACTCAGTTAGTTCCATCAGATTTAGGGCTGTAAGATAAAGCCATTTATTTGAGTATAAAATATAGATAGTTCTGAAAATCTAGACTGTCAGATACAGTCACTGATGTTATCAGTGTATCAGTTATCAAAACTTATGTTATCATTATTTAGATTTTGTACTGTCAGATACAATCAATCAGAATAGTTTTTCATAATCAAAATTATCAGAAACAGTCATTCAGATATCAGTAAATCCATGTTTTTTGTAGATTCAGTAGCTAGAAATCAGTATTCACTTCTATCACGATGTCATTTACAGTTATGTATTAATGCATGTATACTTACGTTTATGTTATTCAGTCAGTTACTATTGTTCATGCACATGAACCCCATGCATTAGACTACCTTACTTTCATACTTAGTACATTCAATCATACTGATGCATTCATGCTATGGTGTTTTATTCTATGCTATAGGTTCAGAAGCACGTGCTCTAGAGCATAAGTAGCATTTTAGATTTCAGCAGCAAGAGTTAGCAGTAAGTCCTCATCCTTCGAGGAAACTTGTGATATTATTTATGTTAGTATTTCAGTTTAGTTTTCTGTAGACGGAGTTAGTTGGGAACATATCCCCTCAATATCTCATTCAGAAAGTTTTATAGGCTTTCAGACTATAGCATGTTCAGACTTCATTATTATTAGTTTTGGTATTTTTATACCACATTTCAGGTGTTTTGTATTATTATCATATGTGAACCTTATGGCCTTCCAAATTAAATTCCATATATATTTTTACTGTATTATTCAGTGTTTAGGTACAGATCGATCATGGGTTAGCTAGTGGTCCTTCGGGATTGTTAGCACCGTGTATCAATCCAATTCATAAAATGAGGGCATTCCAAGCTTGATATCAAAGCCTAAAGTTCAACAGTGTCCTAGGATGTCTGAAAGCTACTTCTAGTGGAGTGTTGCACATGTGTGTGTTGTGTACCACACTTATGTGCATGAGGCTATGAGATGTTTTAGGAATAGTTTTCCTTCTTTCATCTCTCAGATCATGCTATAGAAAAGTTTTTTTCAGAAAACTCATGTAGATTCTCATCATGCTCTACGCATTTCAACTCCACCTTACTTTCAAGTTAACTGAAATAGTGAAGCTCAAAGGCCTAAGATAGCTCTCTCTCAGATAATCCCTACAGCCAGTTATGGGGTTAGCCACAGATTCAGAAATAACCCATCAGTCCGGTTATGTTCCAAAGTCATACATATTCTATTCATGATCATGAAAACTCCTTTATAAACCCAAATCTGGACATGTTATCAGATTCATTCTCAGAATCCTATGACAACACAAACCTAGAAATTTTAAGCATGAACCCAGGAGTTAACTGTGGTAGAGTTGGGATAGTATTATCCAGTTTGATCAGATTATGTATTCATGGGGATAGTTGTACCAGAGTAGATTAGTAGGCTTAGATAGTGCAAGTAAGAATTTAAGTTTATTGACTTGAAATTAAATAGAGAGGTGTTGATGTGATATTAATAGCATACGAAGCAACAAAAGAAAATAATGTGTTAGTAAGGCAAGCATGTATTGAACTGAGTGTTAGTATATGATTATGATTACAGTTCAGTTCAGAGTTTATTACAGTATTCACAGACTTATGATGATAGCTTAAAGCTAAAGGGGAGATGATAGATCAAGTGACCAAGTTAGGCTCTTAAATTACAGAATTGTCTTTCATATGATGAGATCCTGGTTGAAATTTTGGATTACAAAGTTTGTAGGCTGAGGAACAAGGAAGTTCACTTGGTGAAAGTTCTATGGAAAAACCAATCAGTTGAGAGTGCAACTTGAGAAGCAGAAGCAGATATGCGAACCAAATTCCCCCACCTATTTTTTCTTAATTTGGGGCAAGCTGAAGGTACTATTGTTCCTTAATTTATCCCTTCTTATCAAATATTCATCTGTATAACTACTTTCATTATGAGTTCATGCATTCTATGATGTACCCGAAATCCTAGAGCTAGGAAGAGTCGGTTTAGCAAGTTGCTGCATCTACATATCCTCAGTTCTCTCTATATTCTTTATCATAACTAGAAATATTTGAGGACAAATATTTCCAAAGGGGGAAATATTGTAACACCTTGATCTTTCCTTAAGCCTAATTTTGCCTTTAGAAGATATTTTAATGACTTCCAAAGTGAGTAATATTTAAACAATGTCTCATTTATCTAAGTTTGACTTTTTTCGATGTGGGAAATTAAATAATCTTTCCAAAAAATTTTTGGGTTCAGAGTAGTTCTGAATCTTCGTTAGTTTCTAAAGTGAATGAAAAATAGGACTTGGCTTCTAGTTTGGTTAAACTGAAAGAGTCAGTTAAAGACCAAAAGGTAGAGGTTTTCTCCCAAGGGGAAGATGGTATGTTGAGATTTCAAAATAAATTCTGTGTTTCCTGCATTGATGATCTGAGGTAGAGAATTATGGCCAAAACTCATGGCATGCAATATTCCATTTATCCCGACACTACTAAGATCTAATGCAATTTACAAGAAATCTATTAGTGTAATAGAATAAAGAAAGACATAGCAGAGTTTGAGTCGAAGTGTGCAACTCAACAAGTTAAGGTAGAGAACCATAGGCCTGGTGGTGAAATCCAAGAGTTTAGCATTCCTACTTTGAAGTGGGAGGAAATGTATATAGATTTCATAACCAGTTTACCTCTTTTCCATCGCTATTATCATTTGATTTAGGTTGTTGTGGATAGGCTAAATACGTCATCACATTTCCTGCCAGTGCATATGTCCTTTACAGCTGAGGACTATGCTAAATTATATATTTGAGAGTTCATCAGACTGCATGAAGTTCCTTTATCTATCATTTCTGATAGGGGTACTCAGTTTACTTCTTAGTTTTGGAGGGATTTTTAGAAGGGTCTTGGTACCCAAGTTCATCTGAGTTCCACTTTTTATCCGCAGACAAACGAACAAGATGAGAGAACCATTCAAACTTTACAGGATATGTTAAGAGAGTGTGTTCTTGATTTCAAAGGTAGTTGGGATGAATATTTTCCACTAATGGAATTTGATTATAACAACAGTTTTCATGCTAGTATTCAAATGGCCCCGTTTGAAGCCTTATATGTAAGAAGATATAGATCACCCATAGGTTGGTTAAAAGTGGAAGAAACAACTGTGATTGGACCTGATGCGGTGTTCGATACTTGGAGAAAGTTAAGTTGATTAGAGAAAGGTTGAAAATATCCCAGAGCCGACAGAAGTCGTATGCTAATGTGAGAAGGAACAATCTCGAGTTTAAAGTTGGTGATTTGGTGTACTTGAAGATTTCACCCATGAAAGGGGTGAAAAGGTTTGGAAAGAAAGAGAAACTTAGTCCCTTTATGTTGGACCTTACAAGATTCTAAACTATGTTAGAAGAGTAACGTATGAAGTTGAATTGCCTATTGAGTTGTCAAACGTTCACCCGGGTTTTCAGGTTTCCATGATTAAGAAGTGTATTGGTAATTTTGTCATTGTAGGTCCTTCAAAAAGCTTGGATGTCCATGATAGTCTTTCATATGATGAGATCCCGATTGAGATTTAGATTACCAAGTTCGTAGGCTGAGGAACAAGGAAGTTCCCTTGGTGAAAGTTCTGCAAAACCAATTAGTTAAGCGTGTAACTTCGAAAGTAGTAGCCGATATGCGAGCCAAATACCCCCACCTATTTTCTGTAAATTTAGGGCAAGCCAAAGGTACTATTCTTCCTTAATTTATCCCTTCTTATCAAAGATTCATCTATATAACTACATCTATTATGAGTTCATGCACTCTATGATGTACCCAAAAGCCTAGAGCGAGGAAGAGTCGGTTTAGCAAGTTGATTCATCTACATATCCTCAGTTCCCTCTATGTTCTTGAGCCTAACTAGAAACATTCGAGGATGAATGTTTCCAAGGGGGAGATATTGTAACACCTAGATCTTTCCCTAAGACTAATTTTTCCTTTAGAAGATATTTGAATGACTTCCAAAGTGATTAATGTTTAAACTATAACTCGTTTCACTATTTTTTACTTTTTTCCAAGTGGGAATTGAATAAGCTTTCAATCGATATCAATTTCATCAAAATCTGAGGTCGGAGGAAGAAGATATGGATGTTTTATAGAATATAGTCTGAGTTGCCCAGTTTCGACGGTGGGGTCCGACGGACTGTCGAGCTAGCAATGGACTGTCACCCAGAGCCGTCATATCGAGGCAGTGAGACCCTTTTCTAGATAAGTTGATGGTAGGGTTCGATGGACTGTCGTTTATCCGATGGACCGTCAACTAACGTCGTTGAACTTAAGGAAAATTTTTAGTTTCTAGATAAGGTACGATGGAAGGGTTCGACGGTTGTCGATCATCCGATGAACTGTTGGACAACACCGTTGCTCACCCCGTTCTGCAAATTCAAGTCATTTTTAAAAGGACTTTTTGGTCTTTTCCACCCCTTCTAACCTTTTATATATATCCCAGCAAAGGAGAAATCCTTATTTTTCTCTTCTATCTAAACAAGAAACAAGGGTTGCAGCCAAGTCTGCATTCATCAATGGACATAGTATCCCAAGAGGTAGATACGCTATAATCTCTAAAATTGTCTTGACATAAACATGCCAATCTCTCATCACGTCATGAATCCAGTTTGGAGAAAGGGGTACTTATAAGATAACCCTTAGGATCTAACCTCAGTCGCACCTCATGTATTCAAGACTCAGTTAAGTTTACGGTATATAGTTCATGTATCAGATATGCATTCTCATTGTGATAAATTCAGTACATCAGAGCACCCAGTCATGCATTCATGAATCAGTTACTCATACATCAAATATGCATATTCAATAAGATGTATTCAGTTTATCAGTCATGTAAGTCACGAAAGCATGTTTCAGTAGTGTATGTCTTGTACATACTTTAGTTGATCTTTTCTTCCATCTCAGTCAGTCTCATATGAGGATGAATATTCCCACGGGGGAGATATTGTAATACCCTGAAAAATCCAAACCAATAGTAGAGCAATGTTTCAAGCTCATACATCATATATCATGGTTCTTTTATAGTTTTATGAGTAAATTAGATGTATATTAAGGATTTAAATAAGTCCAAGCTATCAGACAAATCAAAACATTCCTTACCGATTGAATTCTTGGAAAGGATATTGCTATATTCAACTTTAAATGAGCATATATCTAGTTATACTATAAATTTTTGAGCTCATGACCTATCAATAGATACATAATTGTATTATCTTTCTAAAGATACCTATTTTGTCCAAATCTATTATCAGAGAAAATAGTTTGCGTATTTTACTTCAGCATATGAATCTGGTAACTGAGTGATGAAAATTCTGAAGGCTTATCACAATTGTAACGACTTGTCAGAAAATTCATCAGTCTTAGGCAGAATATCATCAATTTCAAGGTCAATTTCCAATGATAATAACTTTATATGTATGATGAACTGGGAGAGCTACTATTTATGAAACAAAAGATCTTTGAGTCTTTTTTCCAATGCAATTAGTTTCATCCAATTTGAACACCAAAGTAAAAAGTTACGATCAGTTTACTTTAGCTTGTCAGACAGTCAACTAAGGGACTGCTGCAACTTTCTCTCTTTCATTAGGGGTATATAATATTTTCCCACCCTATATATACCCATAAACATGGGATTTGAGTCATTTAAGAGCAAAATATACCCATTTTCATCAAATTCTCTCAAGAACTCAAGCAAGAGTTTCCATAAAAGATCTAATTTCAAGAAAGTCTCTTAATCAATCTTCATAGATTCATGAAATAAGGTATGTTTAGTGTTTATTCATGGATTTATTTCATCCGTGAAGCTCAAGAGTCCTTTTCAAAATTTTAAAGCTTATGCTTTCATGAGATTACATTATTTTCGTGTATTAAAGTTCAAGATTATGTGTTGTTGAGTTTTGATTCATGATTTGAATACAAAGATCTAAGCTTTATTACTAGTATGTGATAATTATGATGTTCATGTTTTTGGATGTTGATGATCATATTTTTGATGTTGGATGATTCCCAAGATGGGATCTTTGTGTGTTTGTATGAAACTATGGGAGTATATAAGATAGAAACATGTGAAATTGGTGGTTTAAGATTTGTCAAATTTATGATTTAACCTATGCCTAAGATGTGCATGCAAGGTATTTGGTAAAATACCTAAGAGTTGAGAATTTATGTTTTAATGACTCAATAGGACCTAAATGGAAAGTCCATGCTCTATCCTTATGTTCAACATGATTTCATGCTATTGTTATGTATTGTAGTTGTTTTATGGAATGCTCATGATATTATTGTGCATTGTGATTGTTGAAGAGAACTTCATGAAACTAGATTGATGAACTCATGAGGTGTTGTTATATGCATTCCATCACATGTATAAGATTACAAGAACCATGTGTGGTGTAAAATCCCCAACTTATGGTATTATGAATTGTGGAATTTAGTCCTATGATCAAGAATTATTACGTTTTGTCAGTTTTTTTCTATCAGGTCCTGGGGGTACTTGCACCTGAAAAATATAGCTGTGTGCCTAGATCCATGTCATATCTTCATAATACTCTCCGTCAAGTCATATTCTGTAGACTTTAGTCAGTCTTATGACTCAGAGAAAACTCATGTAAATTCAATATTAGTAAATTCCTAGTCAGTACTCAGTAATCTATGTAATCTCAATAATCTCAGTAGTCAGCAAATCTCTGTAATATCAGTCAACTATCAAATATCAATAGTATTCTGTCAGTCAATAGAATTCAGTAATTCAGTCCATGTTTAGTTTAGTATTCAGTTTAGACATTAGTAAACTTAGCCATTTAAAAGAACTTACAAGTACTCAGTTAGTGATAAGAATTCAACAGTGTTTCGTTAGTTATTGGAACTCAGTAAACTCAGTAATGCAGTTCAGTTTAGTTAAACAACATAATCAGTAACAGTTCAGTTAATCCTAGTATGAACTAGGAAATAAGTTTAGTATAATCATGTTCAGTGTCTATTCAGATAGGAGTAGGAGTTAGCACCGAGTGAGCCCAAGGATGGTAACTCACCTATTATTTGAGGGTGTCATTTTTAGAAGTAGTCCTTGCATTCCAGAACTATGTAGCCAGCATAGGTTGGGATATCATAGCCTTTTATATGAGCATATATAAGGTGGTTTAACCTTTTATATGAGGTTTCCCACCATTCTCATTATAGTAACCTGTTATATGAGGGTCACTCACAGTTGTCCTTACCAGCGGCGCGGTATTGACACCCTTCCAATCAGGGCACAAAGTGGACCCCAGCTCAGCAATAATATCGCATTTAGGGCATGTCAATTAGATGACTACTTTCCTAAGTTTCAGTATCAATCTCAGTAAAAAAACTCAGATAGTTCTTCAGAATATCAGGACTATCAGATACAATAAACTCAAATATAGTACAGAACTCAGTTAGTTCCATTAGATGCAGGACTATCAGATGTAGTTAGTTATTTTATTATAAAATACAGATAGTTCTCAAAATCTAGACTGTCAGATACAGCCACTCATATTATCAGTATATCAGTTATGAAAACTCATGTTATCAGTATTTAGATTCAAGACTATCAGATACAATTAATCAGAACAGTTCCTCATACTCAAAACTATTAGAAACAATAATTCAGATATCAGTGAATCTATGTTATTAGTAGACTCAATAGTCAGAACATAGTACTCACTCCTATCACGATGTCAGTTACAGTTAGGTATTCATGCATGTATTCTTACGTTCATGTTATTCAGTTAGTTACTATTGTTCATGCATATGAGCCCCATGCATTAGCCTACCTCACTTGCATACTCTGTACATTCAATCATACTGACACATTCATGCTATAGTGTTTTATTCTATACCATAGGTTTATAAGCATGCACTCCAGAGCATCAATGACATTTTAGATTTTAGCAGCAAGAGTTAGAAGTGAGTCCTCATCCTTCGAGGACAATTATGTTATTATTTATTTTAGTATTTTTTTTCAATTTTTAGCAGACAGAGTTTTGGGAACATTTCCCCTCAACTCCTTATTCAGATGGTTTTAGAGGTTTTCAGACTATAACATGTTCAGACTTCATTATTATCAGTTTTAGTATTGTTATTCCATATTTTAGATGTTTTGTATTTTTATCAGATGTGAACCTTATGGCCTTATAGCTTAAATTCCGTATATATTTTTAGTGTATAAGTCAGAGTTCAGGTACAATTATCAGTCATGGGTTAGCTAGTGGTCCTTTGAGATTGTTAGCACTGTGTAGCATTTTGATTCATAAAAGTAGGGCGTTAGGAACTTGGTATCAAAACCTAAGGTTCAACAGTGTCCTAGGAAGTCTAAAAGCCACATCTAGTAGAGTCTTGCATATGGGTGTGTTGTGTACCACATTTATGTGCAGGAGGTTATGAGATGTTTTAGGAACAGTTTCCCTTCTTTCATATCTCAGATCGTGCTATAGAAAATTTTTCTAATAAAGCTCATGGAGATTCTCATTATGCTACACGTATGTCAACTCCACCTTACTTTCAAGGTAATAGAAATAGTGAAGCTCAAAGGTCTAAATATAGGGATTTGTTAGACAGTCCCTACAGTCAGTTATATGATTGGCCACAAATTCAGAAATACCCCATTAGTAACGTTATGTTCCAAAGTCATACGTATGTCATCCATGATCATGAAAACTCCTTCGCAAACCCAAATCTAGACATGTAATCAGATCCATTCTATTAATCCTATGACAGTATCGGCCTAAACATGTTAAGCATGAAGCCAAGAGTTAACAGTGGTAAAGTTGGGATAGTATTATCCAGTTTGATTAAATTATGTTTTCATGGGGATAACTGTACTAGAGTAAATCAATTGGCTTGGACAGTGCAAGTAATAATTTATGTTTATTGACTTAAAATTAAGTAGGAAGGTGTGGATGTGATATTAATAGTATATGAAGCAGCAAAAGCAAATAATATGTCAGTAAGTCAAGCATGTATTGAACAGAGTGTTAGTATGAGATTAGGGTCACAGTTCAGTTCAGAGTTTATTAAAGTATTAACAGACTTATGGTGATAGTTTAAATCTAAGGGGGAGATGATAGATCAAGTGACCAAGTCAGGCTCTTAAATTCCAGTAGTGGTGCCAGTATGTATAGAAAACCTTCAAAGGAAGACAATTCTCGATCCATTCTAATCCCAGTGCAAAGTTTCATACTTCAGTCATCATGGTGCCTATACATGCTTCACATCTAAGTTCCATGAACACAACTTATATTCACACATTTTATATAAAATTGCATGCAGTTCTCGCTCATTCAGTGTTACGAATCATGTCTCATGAATACAGAAATTCCAAAACTCAGGTCATGCAGCTCATGACTCATACACACGTCACACTTTACAATATACTCAGCTTTCATGACTCATGTTATGCCCCTAAAGATCAGGCAAATTTAGACCATGTATATCCTTAGTTCAGACCTAATTGGTAAATCCATGCTGTTGATATTCTATTACTCAAAGTTTCCGTTATGTGTCAAGTTTAGTTTGTATCCATTCATGCTTCAGGTCCTCCCAATTTAATCCTTTAGTGAGCTCTCCTTATGAAATCAGTGTAGTGATAAGCAGTCCTTAGATGGGAGAGAGTAAATATTTCATGTTAAGAGAAGATTGTTGCTTGCTCATGTAACACGAAGGTGTAGTTATGAATATAGGATTGAATATCATATTAGTGTACAATTAAATGGCTAGAAAGAGGTAGTATTTAGGAGTTGGGAAAGTATAGAGTGTAAGTGTATATTCAGATCCTTGACTTATGTCAGTCCCCATCTCGTAGCCATTAAAACTCAATTACCATCTCAGATAGTTTTAGCATTTAGTACTCAGTAATCAGTATTCAGTCCTAGAATTCAGCACTTCAGTATCAATCTAAACGTCAGTTACAACGATAGTTCAGAAATCAATATTCAGTAAAGGACTCATATAGTCCTACATAACCATGGTTTCAGCTACCAGTTACTTAGCCTCAGAATTCAGTACTTTTATACCAGCTACACTCATAGTTCAGTTCATTAACCATATCAGAAACTTAGTTTAATTTTGGACTTGATTGACCATAGCGAACAATCATTACTTACTCAGCCATTTGTATTTTGGTACTTTAGTTCATAGAATACTTCAGAACCATGCCGTACACTTGCTCTTGCATTCGCAAATAATATAGACTTCATGAATCCAAGCTCGGTTAAATCATGCTACTTAGTTAATCTTTATTTTGCATGTATGATACTCAATAACCTCAGTTCAGCTATTCATACTAAGTACAGTTCAACCTTGCAGATCCAGTGTTCAGCTATCAGTTATTTAGGTAATCAGATAAGTTCTATATTTATGCACTCGTGCGCAGTACCCATTTGAATCTTTTTAGTAGTCCCAGATGTAATGCATGTGGCTTAGTCACTTTATCTTAGAAGATGTTCATAGGCCTCAACTCATCTTACCAAATCCTAATCAGGATATGATTTTCGTACTCAGCTGTCTTATACAGACATGTTCATACAGATTGGTTTTTCTATCTCTCCATCTTTTTTACTAGCTGAAATCTCATAAAAGAATGAAATTATTCTCAGATGAACTAGCCAAGTAGATTAAGACTCAGCTTAGTTCATGTATCAAGCCTCAATTTCAGAACCCAGATAATAAGTCATTATTCAGTTCCTTGATGCCTTGTGCATTGCCTTATCTTTTCCCTAATTATTTTAGCTAAGTCAGCATTCATCAAGGGATATAGTCTCCCAAGGGGGAGATACTATAATACCCTATAAAATCCCAAGTATGAAATTCAGCTAGTTTATCTCTTAAAGCTCTTTAGAAGCTTCAACACTTAGAAAATTTTTATAAGTGTCCAAAACTTAGTCTTATTTTATTCCTCCAATCTTCAGGGATTTATTTGATGACTTCCCGACATTCGTTTTTCAATTTTCAAGTTGTGTTGTGTTAGGTCAATATCGTAGTACATCTCAAGTGAGTTTCGGAATTTTTGGAGTAGAGTAAGGTCATTTTTGATATCCCAAACCAGTATCAAAAGGCTATGGGGCCGCGTAGCCTCGCTTAGACCCTAGGTCTAAGTAGGGCGCCCCCCCTTACAGCCTTCTTTGTCTAGTTTTCAATATTTTAGGGTCAACTTCAAATGATCATAAATCCCTGTATATAGCAAACTATGAGAGATTATGTATATCAAATGAAAGATCTGTGAGTCTTATTTCCAATGGAATTGGTTTAATCCAATTTGGACATCGGAGTAAGACATTATGGATAATTTACTTCAGCTTATCAGATAGTCAACTGAGGGACAAATTTGACCTTATTTGTTCCTTAGGGGTATTTTGGTCATATTTTACCACTATATATACCCCAAACACGGGATTAAGGCTTATTTGAATAGAAATATACACCTCCTCTCAAAATTCTCTCAAGAACTCAAGCTAGGTTTTCAATTTGAAGACCCAAATCCAAGAACTTTCACAGTTAATTTTCACAGATTCTCAAGATAAGGTATGCGTTGTGTTGATTTATGGATCCCTTTCATCCATAAAACTCAAAAACCCTCTTTTACAGTATAAAGTATGATGTCTATATTGTTGGGTTTTGATGATCATGTTGTTGATGTTGAGTGATTCCCAAGATGGAATCTTTATATGTTTTTATGAATCCATGATACCATATGAGTTGGAAATATGTAAATATGGTTGTTCATGATGTATACTTTAATGATTTCAGCTATTCCTAAGAAGTGCATATAAGGTGTTCGATAAAATGCCTAATAAACTAGAAATCATGCAATATAGCTAAATTGTGACTAAGTGAGGGATTCATGATATGCCCTTATGTTCCAATGACTTCCATGTTAATAATGTACATTGTAAATGTTGTTGGATTTCTAATTAACTAGTCTTCTGAGATTATGATATGATTACTTGTAATTCCTACATATGAACAAGATGTATGTTAAACATATAATCCACATGAACTTCCATGCTATTGGTATGTGTTGCCAATATGATTATGCAATGAACATGATATTAAGATCGTGCAAGTACTTCCATGTGATATGAAATACTTTCCATGTAATACATTGTTGATAACCATGCTTAGTATGAGATCCCTACTTATGATATTATGAATTATGGACTCTGCTCTTATGATCAAGTCAGTCATGTGTGTCAGTTTCCTTCCATTGAGTCCTGGGGGTACTTGTACCCAAAAAATATAGCTGTGTGCCTAGAGCCATGTCATGTTGTCACGATATCCTCGGTCAAGCCATGTTTCAATAGAATTCAGTCTGTCATGTGACTCAGGAGAATCTCAAAAATCTCATGATCTCAGTCAGTTATTAGATATCAGTATCATTCCATTAGTCAACAGAATTTAGTAACTCAGTCCACGTATAGTTAGTTGATCATGTTCAGTCTCTTCCAATGGGAGTAGGATTTAACATCGAGTGAACCCAAGGATGGGAACACATACTACCAGATGAGGGTATGATTCTTATCAGTCATCCTTACATTCCAGAACTATATTACCAGCATAGGTTGAAACATAAACACTATCAGATGAGGGTTGATGAGGTGTATAAGCACTATCAGATGAGGGTCCCATCATTCTCTTTGGGAATACTGTCAGATAAGGGTTACTCACATGTTGTCCTTTCCAGTGGTGAGGTATTGATACCCTTCTAATTAGGAAAAGGATTAGACCACAGTTCAGCTAAATTAGCATACATGGGGCATGTCGGTTAAACCACTACTTCCCACAGCTTCAGTAATAGAATTAGGACTGTTAGATATAGTCACTCAGTCTCAATAAAAGAACTCAGATAGTTATTTAGATTTCAGGACTGTCAGATATAGTCAACTTAGCTCAGTACAAAACGTAGCTTGTCCCATCAGATTCAAGACTTTTAGATACAATCACTCATGTTATTATGTTATTAGTTTTCAGAACTCAATTATTAGTCATGATCAGTCAGTCAGATCAGTATGTATATATAACTCAGTTCAGTTCTTCATAATCAGAACAATCATTACTTACCAGTAAATCCATTTTTTCAGAAAACTTAGTTGTCAGCTCATCAATAATACAGTTAATTCTATATTCCACTATTACAAACTCAGATATCAGTACATTTATGTTATGAGTAGACTCAATATTAAGAACTCAGTATTCAGTCCTTTCATGATGTCAATTTCAGTTACTTATGCATGTATCATGTTTATATCATTAATCCAATTAGTATTTGTTCTTGCATATTGATGTGTGAGCAGATGCTAACATATTTGAGGCCTTTAATAATCGTTTTCTTGTGATATTATAGTTATAACAAGGATGGGAGGAAAACATTAAAAAATGAACAAAATAAGTAAAATCTGGTACAAGTGAGCTGATATGAGTCTGACGACATTTCTCGCAAGCCGTTAGAGATGTGGTAAGCTACCAGAAAAAGGCGTCAGGAAGAACAGTGAAGAAGAGTTACTGGATAAAGATGACGAAATTCTCAATATGTCATCACAACTATGGTAAGCCATCAGAAGACGCCGTCAAGTGGGATAGAACATGGTGAAATAAGCTGAAGGTCTGATGATATTTGCTACACGTCGTCACTTCTCTGGTAAGCCGTTGGAGGATATTGTCAAAGTGAGGAAGAATATGTTAAGAAGGCACGACTTCTAACGATATATCTGAGATGTCTTCAGAAGCCTGACGATCAACACCACTATGTCGTCACCTAAATTCGAGCCCATCTGTGATTTTGTTATTTTATTACCTTAATTAGGCTTTAGTATAAATAGCATCTTTTAGGGTTTCATTCACAACTTTGGAAGCAGCTTTTGACATCTTGTGACTTAGTAAAGGGGATTTCACTTTTTTTTTGACTCTCTTAACTTAGAATTCAATTTTCCATCCTTTGATTTAGTTATTGGAAATTCTTATTGTACTTGAAGGAGAAACAACTTTGAATTTCATGTTTTGTAAGTTCACTTGATTTAAGTTATGAATTTAATATTTGTTATATCTTTCTATCTTATGAGAAACTAAAACACACAACTATGGTTGTGGGATCTATGATTATTATTTCATTGATTTAATAGTTGGATTAGGGTTTGAGTGATTGTGGGAACGTGTTGAAATATTGTTGTTTTAACTTGAATCTATTAGTTGCAAATATTAGGTTATGCATTAGGTTTTATTTACTTCTAACAGAGAAATAGACTAGAGGTCGTGAATTATCAATAGAGACTTAGAAGCTACCAACCTTCTGTTTAATGATTGATGTCATAACTTGATCAATCTACCTGAGATAACATCCAGTTGGAAATAGATATTTTATCTAAGTTTGAGAGAATTAGATACTAAATTGTCTGATGAGGTTGAGAGATAAGTCAGATAGTATCATCGACAGGTATAATCTGTTGTTTCCACCTATCACGAGAATCATGAACAGTAATTATTCAATGGAGATTAATAGTCATAGTGATCACAACCCTAGTTTCTTTATATCATTGATTCAAAATATTGAAATCTAAGTTTTGAGTTCTAAAATAAGTTGAAATGTTAAAATTGTTTTGACTGATAAAAACCCCTATTTTGTCTTTTCTTATTATTTATTTGAATTTAACTTGTAGCTATAGTTTCGAACTATTTTAATCGCCACTCACATTGTTCTTTGTGTATTCAACCCCGACTCTAAAGTTGGGTAAATATATTGACGACGACCGACTTGCACTTATTTGAAGTGTAAGTTGAGCGTTATCAAAAATAGCACCGTTGCTAGGGAAAAATTTGGTGTATTGAGTTAGTTTGGAATTTTAGCTTACATGCTTGAATTCAAACTTGTAAATATTTATTGTGATTTCCTTTGTTCTTGTGTTAGGTAGATTTTTTTTATTTTTATTTATTTATTACTATGACATCATGGAATGAATGTAAGTTTGATGGTTGGAAATCTTATATGGATTATCCATGTCCATATTATAATGGACCCCACATTTGGTAAGATTGTAGATATGCTTCCTGGAGAGAGATGTATGTACCATCTCCATCCTACCGAGTGTATAATTGTTCTTTATGTGGTGGTCAAGATGGACATTGGAGTGATTGCCCAAATGCCCCTTCCCCCTATTGCGCTAACCTAGGTTCTAGTTCTTTTTATGAGTATGAAAGGTCTTATGGTTAAAAAAAGAAAGAACGAAGCACTAGAAAGAGTGACATTGAAGCTATGCTTCAACTAATGTTGGATCGTATAGACACAACAAATGATACCATATGTGATATACGCCCAGACATTAAGGCATTTAATGAGGGAAAAGAAAGGATAGAAGAGATGGATATCAAGGTCAATCATCCAAAACACTTTTCTACATTATGTTTAGATGTTATCTTGTCTGTGGAATCATTTAAAATAATGGAATAGTGTGACGATCAAGAGCAAGATTCCTATACTGATGATGAGATTGATGTTGATCAACCCTTGTAGATTTCCCAACCAATCGAGCCAACCATGAGGGATGATGCCAAGATTGAGGGAATGGTTCTAGAGGTAAAACAAGAATCTAACTCAATCTCTTATGAAGAATCTAGCCCAATTCAAAGTAAAAATGTTGAGAAGATAAATAAAAGTGAATGTGTAAAGGATAGTGTAAACTTTGAAATTGGATTTGTTGGGCCATACTCAAAGCATTTTTCCACATTATGTTTAGATGATATCTTGTCTGTGGAATCATCTAAACTAGTGGAAGACTGTGAAGATGAGGAAAAAGAATCCTATATTCTTTATTTTACACTTGATAAACAACATAAAAACACACCTCACTTTAAGGTCGAGTTGTTTACCATGCATCATTCATTACTCAGCTTCTTAATATTTGTACCACCTCCCTATTAGCGAGGCAAGAAGATAGACTCTAAGTCGGGGGTGAAATTCATATCCTCAATATGGAGGAAAAAGCTAAGTTGGGTCATGCCGCAGTGTTAAACTAGGCACTTCTTGGGAGGCAACCCAAGGTAATTTGTTATTTCTATTCGTGTTATGTGATTGACATCAGATCTTCGCACCCATGGTGCCACAGGTATATTTATAACTCTCTTGTTTTGATTTAACGTGGTGGGAACAATGGATGATAGTAACTTGAGGGTGGGGCTACTTGTGGGTAATGATGTCCTCCTAGGGTTTTTGTTTCCCTACTTCTTTTCCACGGAGTCTTGTTCCTAGTAGAGCCAACATGTTTAGGCATACTATGTTTGTTTTGTGATGTTTTATGGTTAATGGAGAACAATAAGTATCTAGAGCAGTTGACATATTTTTGTTGATTTTTGAGACTGATAAATACCTCTCCATTGGTCTATTTTATAACTGTGTGATATACATTTATGTGTGACCACTGTGCATCTTGCTATGGAATTAGTACTTGTGACATGATATCCACTGCTAAACAATCGCTTGAACCGAATAGGTAGTAGATTGTGATGCACCTTTGTGCCATGTATGTGTGAGATACTACTTAGTTCCCTTTGTATGTTAAATCCAAAACTTGCCCGTTTAGTCTTACCTTTGTTGAAAGATAGGGGTTAGGAAATGATCATAGGCCGTTTTGATTTTTAAGTCACTTTTTGCCTAAATGACCTTCCTTGTATGAATGATATCTCTTGATCCCTATTTTGAGCCTGAATTGACCATTTATTTTTATGACACCTATCATTTTCCCATTTAGATCATAATGAACCTGTTTTGGCCCTGGTCCTCCTTGGATACTGAGCACCTAGACTTAGGTAAACAATCTAAGTTGAGAGTGGCTATCATAGGGGTGCATGATGTAAACTGAGTATGAAGAAAGGTAGAATAAAAGGGAAAGAATAAGTGAAAAAGAATAAAAAGATGGGTGGTGTGGAAGAAGAATAAGAAAAGAAAAAGAATGAAAAACAAAAGCCACATCCATCCTGAATAATGTGTGATCAAGAAAAGGAGAAAAAGAATAAAAAGGTTAATACTTGAACCCCAAAAGTTAAGGTAGTGCCAAGCAGGCTTAGTCGCTCAAAATGCCATTGAATATCATACCAGTTCTTAGCCTACATTACAAGCTAAAAAAAAAGACCTATAGTGATCCTAACTTACCTGTCTGGACACCTTGGTAATGAAAATAAGGGCAAGCATATGGTATTTGACATGCATTGATTGGAATTTCTTTTTGAGAGTGAGTGTCTCTTGACCGTCCCCGTATTGACATGCTTGAGTTCATATATGAGTGAGGAGGGACTTCTTTGTTGTAAGGGCACATCGATTGTATTACTAGCTATTAACTTGTTTGGATAGTGTAATATTGGTACATGCATGGTTGTTGTTGCTTAATTGATACCATATCTTAATTTCTTTCGGTGACATTGTTAATCTTCATGGATATGCACATTTGGATTGAACGTAGAGAGTGGCAGGAGTTTTGAGCTAAACTTGATAATCAACTGTGAAAGGTATCTTATGTGTCTCTTGGTTAAGCATCGTAGTATGGTGTTATGTAGTTTTTTTAGGACAAGCAATTGTTTTAAGTTAAGGGTGTTGATGTGTGAGAAGATGCTAACACATTTGAGGCCTTTAACTCTAAATAATTGCAAAGTCTTAGGTAAATTTTAGTTGTTTTTGATCATTTTCTTGTGATATTGTAGTTGTAGAAAGGATGGGAAGAAAACATAGGAAAGATGAACAAAATAAGTAATCTGGTACAAGTGAGCTAATATGAGTCTGAAGGCATTTCTTGCAAGCCTTCAGATATGTGGTAAGCTACCAGAAAAAGGCGCCAGGAAGAATAGTGAAGAAGAGTTGTTGGATAAAGGTGATGACATTCTCAATATGTCATCACAAGTATGGTAAGCCGTCAGAAAATGACATCAAGTGGGACAGAACATGGTGAAATAAGCTGAAGGTTTGACAAAATTTGCTACACTCCATCACTCCTCTAGTAAGCCATCGGATAAAATCATTAGAGTGAGGCAGAACAGGTTAAGAAGGCACGACTTCTAACAACATGTCCGAGATGCCGTCAGAATCCTGACGATCAACACCAATATACCGTCACCTAAATTCGAGCCCATCTGTGATTTTGTTATTTTATTACCTTAATTAGGCTTTAGTATAAATAGCATCTTTTAGGGTTTCATTCACAACTTTGGAAGCATCTTTTGACATCTTGTAACTTAGTAAAGGGGAGTTCACTTGTTTTTGACTCTCTTAACTTAGAATTCGATTTTCCATCCTTTGATTTAGTTGTGGGAAATTCTTATTGTACTTGAAGGAGAAACAACTTTGAATTTTATATTTTGTAAGTTCACTTGCTTTAAGTTATGAATTTAATCTTTGTTATATCTTTCTATCTTATGAGCAACTAAAACCCACAACTAGGGTTGTGGGATCTATGATTATTATTTCATTGATTTAATAGTTGGATTAGGGTTTGAGTGATTGTGGGAACATCTTGAAATTCTATTGTTTTAACTTGAATCTATTGGTTGAAAACATTAGGTTATGCCTTAGGTTTTATTTGCTTCTAACAGATAAATAGACTAAAAGTTGTGAATTATCTACAGGGACACAGAAGGTACCAACCTTCTATTTAATGATTGATGCCGTAACTGGATCAATCTACCTGAGATAACATCCGGTTGGAAATAGATATGTTATCTAAGTTTGGCAGAATTAGATAATAAATTGTTTGGTGAGGTCAAGAGATAAGTCAGATAATATCATCGGCAGGGATAATCTGCTGTTCCCACCTATAACGAGAATCATGAACAGTTATTATTCAATGAAGATTAATAGTTATAGTGATCACAACCCTAGTTTCTCTATATTATTGATTCAAAATATTGAAATCTAAGCTTTGAGTTATAAAATAAGTTGAAACGTTAAAATTTGTTTGATTGATAAAAACCCCTATTTTGTATTTTCTTATTATTTATTTGAATTTAACTTGTAGCTATAGTTTTGAAAAAGTTTAATCGCCACTCATATTGTTCCCTGTGGATTCGACCCTGACTCCGAAGTTGGGTAAATATATTGACGACGACCACCTTGTACTTATTTGAGGTGTAAGTTGAGCGTTATCACATATGAACCCCATGCATATTGCCTACCTCACATGCATACTTAGTAATTTCAAACGTACTAATGTATTTGTACTATGGTGTTTTTTTTACGTTATGCGATACTTTCAGAGATATGAGTACCAACTCCAGATCAGCAAAAAAGTTCCAAATTACATCATTCAGGGTCAGTGGTGAGTCCTCATTATGCGAGGACATTATTATCTTATTATTTAGATTATTTCAGTAGTTGGAGTTAGTTGGGGACATGCCCCAATAACTCCCTATTCAGATAGTTAGTTTAGAGGCTTTCAGACTAGTATGTTTAGATAGTTACTTCAGTTTTGTTTTGGGTATTGATATACCCTATTTCAGATGTTGTTTTACGAGATATGTTCAATATTGAACCTTATGGACTTTCAGTTCATGTTTCCATATTTTATGAGATATTATGTAGTATACAGGTACAGATATCAGCCATGGGTTAGCTTGTCATCCTTTGGGGTCATAGGCACCATGTAGCATTTCGATTACCAGAATTGGGGCATTACAAACTTGGTATGAAAGCCTAAGGTTAAATAGTGTCCTAAGAAGTATGAAAGTCGTATCTAGTAGAGTCTTGTACATGGGTGTGTTGTGCACCACACTTATGTATAAGAGGTTATGAGATGTTTTAAGAATAGTTTCCCTTCATTCATGTCTCAGATCGTGCTACAGAAAGGTTCTCTAAGAAACTCATGTAGATTCTAATCATGCTTCACTCATGTCAACTCCACCTTACTTTTAAGGTAGCGGAAATAGTAAAGCTCTAAGTCCTAAAGATAGGGCTTTCTCAGAAAATCTCTGCAGTCAGTTATGGGATTGGGCACAAACTCAGAAATACCCCATCAGTTTCGTTATGTTCCAAATTCATACAAATTTCATTCATGATCATGATAACTCTTTCATGAACCCAAATATAGACATGTCATTAGATCCCTTCTCAAAATCTTATAATGGCATATAACCTAGAGTTAGAAGCATGAGTCTAGAAGCTTAGCAATAATAGTAGAGTGGGATAGTATTATTCGGATTGATCATATTATGCCATCATGGGGATAGTTGTACCAAAGTGAATCAGTAGGCTTGAATAGTGCAAGCAAGGATTTAAGTTTACTAACTTGAATTAGGTACGGAAGTGTGGATGTAATTTTAGTAGTATATTATAAAACCGAAAAAGATAATGTGTTTAGTAAGACAGGCAGTTGTCGAACAGAATATAAGTATGTGATGATAGATCAAGTGACCAAGTCAGTCCCTCAGATTCTAGTAGTAGTTCTAGTATATTTAGAAAAGCAGTAAGGGAAGATAATTCCCGACCCATTATCATCTTAGTGTAGAGTTTTACACTTCAACAATCATGAAACCCACTATGGTATTGCCTATCAACTCTATGGTCATGAACCATGATCACATATTTCTTTATCCATAAGTAATGTACCAATTTAGTTTCCAGTATAAGGATTCCCAGTTTACTCCGCAATATGAATCATGTTTCATGAACACAACTTTCTTTCATCCATTTTCCATGGGATTATGTGCGCTTCTAGTTCCCAGTATAAGAAGTTTAGTTCTATTTCACTTAGTATTATGAATCATGTCTCACGAATACAGAAATTTTAGACTTAGGTCATGCAGCTCATGAATTATATATACATATCATGCCTTATAGTATACTCAGCTTCCATGACTTATGCTATGCCCCCATTGATCAGATAAATTTAGGCTATATCATGTATATCCTCAGTTTAGACCTTTTGGTAAATTTATGCCATTGATATTCTATTCCGCAAGCTCCAGTCATATGTCAACTTTAGTTTGTATCTATTCATGTTTTAGGTCCTCCTGATTTAATACTTTAGTAACATCTCCTTATGAGACAGTGCAGTAATGAGTAGTAGCTTAGATGAATGAGAGCAAATATTCATGAAAAGAGAAGATTTGTGTATCTTTGTTTTACACGAGAAAGTAGTTATGAAGATAGGATTGAATGTCATATTAGTATACCAGCATATGGCTAGTAAGGGGTTGTACTTAGAAGTTGGGAAAGTACAGAGTGTGAGTGTTTATGCAGATTCTTGACTTATGTTAGCCCCATCATGTAACTATCAAAATTCAGCTACCAGTTACTCAGCTATCTGTACTTCAGTATCATCCTAAACCTCAGCAATTAGTAATTAGTTACCAGAGCCCAACATATAGCTCCAGTATAAGTCCTAGTTACAGTCTTAGTTATAATGTTAGCTTCATTTGAATAACTAGATCAGAAAACTCAGTTTAGTTTCAGACTTGCTTGACCATAGAGTATAGTTATCAGTTACCCAGTTATAGGTATTTTGATACCTCAATTTATGGAATGTTTCCAAACCATGTAGTATGCTTGGTCTTTCATTCATGAATAATACAGACTCCATGAATCCATGGTCAGTCACCTCATGTTACTCAGTTAGTCCTTACCTTCTATGCATGATACTCTATAATTTCAGTTTAGCTATTCAGGATAAGCACAGTTCAGCTTAGCAGACCTAGCATTTAGCTATCAGCTATCTAGTTAATCAGATAATTTAGCATATTTATGCACTAGCACTCAGCACCCACATGAATCTTTTCAATAGTCTCAATTACAGTACATGAGACTTAGTCACTTCATCTTAGATGATTTTTATAGGACTTAACTCATCTTACCAAATCTTATTTTGGATACGATCTTATTACTCAGCTTTCTCATACGACAAGTTCGTATAGTTTGGTATTCTCATCTCTCTATCTTCTTGCACTAGTTGAAATCTCATGAAAGAATGTAACCATTCTAAGATAAACCATCCAGGTAGCTATAAGATCATCTTAGTTCATGTATTATGCCTTAGATTTAGATCTCAGATATTCAGTCATGATTCAGTTCGTAGGTGCCTTGTACACTACCTCAGTGTTTCCTCAATATCCCGGTAAAGTCAGTCCAACATTCTTCAAGGGACATAGTGCCCCAAGGGGGAGATACTCTAAAATTCCCTGCACCTTCATGACATAAAAGATCCCGTTCATTCATCACATAATGAATCCAATTTGGAATGGTGGATACTCATAAGCTGACCCTCAATCTTCAATTTCATCCATAAGCCATGTACTCAATGGCTCAGTTTAGTTCATGATAGTTGGTCTATGTCCCATTTTACGGACTCAGTCACGATATCCAATTCACAGTATTTAGTTCATGCATAATGTTTCAGACTCATCCATGTTCTTATGTTTCTATTCATGCCTATTCAGTAAAAGATCTTGAGTATGAGGTTGATAATTTTGTGTACCTAAGGATCTCTCCTATGAAGGGAGTGAAGAGATTTGGAAAGGAGTGAAAACTCAGTCCCCGATATGTTGGTCCCTTTAATATCCTCAGTTGCTTCGGCAAGGTAGCTTATGAGATCAAATTGCCCTCAGATATAGCTTCAGTTCATCCAATCTTCCATGTCTCTTTGCTCAAGAAGTGCATAGGTGACCCATCAATTGTAGTCCCTATTCAGAGCATAAATGCTTAGGACAACCTCTCTTATGAAGAGATTCTATTCGAAATCCTAGACTCTCAGATCCATAGACTGAGGAACAAAGAAGTCCCTCTGGTCAAAGTTCTTTGGCGAAATCAGTCCGTAGAGGGAACTACTTGGGAAGCAGAAGCAGATATGCAAACCAAGTACCCTTACCTTTTATCTACCAATTCAGATTTAGTTCAAGGTAACAATTCTTCTTAAGCTTACTTAGTTTCATGTTTAGCATTTATCACAAACTTGGTACTAAGTACCATTGCATATTCAGTCATGCATTTATGTATCAGTTTAGTTATCTAATTATGCATCAGACATACATTCTCATTGTGAGAAATTCATTTCTTTAGAACATCCAATCATGCATTCATGAATCAATTATCCATGATCAGATATTTATGAGTTCAGCTTATCAGTCATGCATCAGATACACAGGTTCAGTATAATATGTTCAGCTTATAAGTCACGTCAGTCATGAGTTCATGTTTCAATAGTTTATGACTTATACGTACTTCAATTGATCTTTTCTTCCCTCTCAGTTAGTATCATTCGAGGAAGAATTTTCCCAAGGGGGAGATATTGTAATACCCCATAAAATACTAAGTTCGAAATTCAGCTCGTTTAGCTCTTAAAGTTCTTTAAAATATTTAACAGTAGGAGAATTTTGATAAGTTTCCAACACTTAGTATTATTTTAGGCCTCCAAACTTTGGGGATTTGTTTGATGACCTTCCTGACATCCGTTTTTCAATTTTCAAGTTGTGTTACGATCGGACAAGCTCATTCTAAATACCGGGTGATTTTCGAAATTTTTGGAGTATTTTAAGGTCATGTTTGATGTATCGAACCAGTAGAAAATGTCTACAGGGCTACGTAGCCTCTCTTAAACCCCAGGTCTAAGTAGGGCGCCCCCCTTACAACCTTCTTTGCCCAGTTTTCAGCATTTCAGGGTCAATTTCAAATGATCATAAATACATGTATATAACGAAATGTGAGAGATTATATATATCAAATGAAATATCTGTGAGTCTTCTTTCCAATTCAATTGGTTTCATCCAATTTGGATATCGGAGTAAGACGTTATGATCAATTTACTTCAGCCTATCAGACAGTCAACTGAGTGACAGATTTGACCTTGTTTGTTCCTTAGGGGTATTTTGGTCATCTTCCACCCCTATATATACCCAAAGAAATGAATTAAGGATTATTTGAAGAAAAATACACCTCTTCTCAAAATTCTCTCAAGAACTCAAGCTAGGGTTTCAATTTGAAGACCCAAATCCAAAATCTTTCACCGTTAATTTTCACAGATTCTCAAGCTAATGTATGGGTTGTGTTGATTTATGGATCCCTTTCATACATAAAGCTCAAAATCCCTCTTTTAAATTATAAAGTATGATGTATATATTATTAGGTTTTGATGATCATGTTGTTGATGTTGGGTGATTCCCAAGATGGAATCTTTATATGTTTTTATGAATCCATGATCTCATATGAGTTAGAAACATATAAATTTGGTTGTTAATGATGTATAATTTGATGATTTCACCTATTACTAATATGTGCATGTAAGGTGTTGGATAAAATGCCTAAGAAACTATAAATCATGCAATATAGCTAAATTGTGACTAAGTGAAGGATTCATGATATGCCCTTACGTTCCAATGACTTCTATGTTGATAATATGCCTTGTAAATGTTGTTGGATTGCTCATGAACTAGTATTATGAGATTATGCTATGCTTACTTGAAAATCATACTTATGAACAAGATGTATGATAACCATGCAATCCACATGAACATCCATGCTATTGGTATGTGTTGCCAATATGATTATGCAATGAACATGATATTAAGATTGTGCAAGTACTTCCATGTGATATGAAATCCTTTACATGTAATACATAGTTGACTACCATGCTTAGTATGATATCCCTACTTATGATATTATGAATTATGGACTCTACTTTTATGATCAAGTCAGTCAGGTGTGTCAGTTTCCTTCCATCGAGTCCTGGGGGTACTTGTACCCAAAAAATATAGTTGTATGCCTAAATCCATGTCATCTTTTCACAATATCCTCGGTCAATCCATGTTTCCATAGAATTCAGTTAATTTTGTGACTCAGGAAAATCTCTAAAATCTCATGATCTCAGTAAGTTATCAGATATCACTATCATTTCATTAGTCAATGGAATTCAGTAACTCAGACCACGTATAGCCAGTTGATCATGTCCAGTGTCTTCAGATGGGAGTAAAAGTTAGCACCGAGTGAAACTAAGGATGGGAACACACACTTCCAGATAAGGGTGTGATTCTTAGCAGTCATCCTTGCATTCCGGAACTATACCAACATAGGTTGAGACATCAATACTGTCAGATGAGGGTTGATGAGCTGGATAAGCACTGTCAGATGAGGGCCCCACCATTCTCTTTGGGAACACTGTTAGATGAGGGTTACCCACATGTTGTCCTTATCAGTGGCACAGTATTGACACCCGTCCAATCAGAGCAAGGATTGGACCCCAGTTCAGCTATATTAGTATATATGGGGCATGTAGGTTAAACCACTTCTTCCCACAGTTTCAGTTATAGAATCAGGACTGTTAGATAAAGTCACTCAGTCTTAGTAAAAGACTCAGATAGTTCTTCAGATTATAGGAATTTCAGATACAGTCAACTCAGCTCAGTACGAAACTCAGCTAGTTCCATCAGATTCATGACTGTCAACTAGAGTCACTCATGTTATCATGTTATCAATTTTCAAAACTCAATTATCAGTCATGATTAGTTATCAGTAACTCACATTATCAGTATTTAGATTCAGAACTTTCAGATACAGTCAATCAGATCTGTATCTATATATAACTCAGTTCAGTTCTTCATAATCAGAACTATCATTACTTACCAGTAAATCTATTTTTTCAGTAAACTCAGTTGTCAGCTCATCAATAATACAGTTAATTCTATATTCTAGTATTAGAAACTCAGATATTAGTACATTCATGTTATCAGTAGACTCAGTAGTCAGAACTCAGTATTTAGTCCTTTTATGATGTGAGTTTCAGTTACGTATGTATGTATGTAACCTCATGTTCATGTCAGATATCCAGTTAGTATTTATTCATGCATATGAATCCCAGGCATATAGCCTACCTCACATGCATAATTAATACATTCAAACATAATGACATATTTGCGCTATGGTATTTTTTTTTACGTTATGCCATAGGTTTAAAGATATGAATACCAACTCCAGATAAACAACAGAGTTCCAAATTACAGCATTCAGGGTCAGTGGTGAGTCCTTATTATGCAAGGACATTATTATCTTATTATTTAGATTATTTCAGTAGTTGGAGTTAGTTGGGGACATGTCCCATCAACTCCTTATTCAGACAGTCAGTTTAGAGGCTTTCAGACTAGTATGTTCAGATAGTTACTTCATTTTTGTTTTGGGTATTTATATACCCTATTTTAGATGTTTTTTACCAGATATGTTCAGTTTTCAACCTTATGGCCTTTCAGTTCATATTTCTGCATTTTATGAGATATTATGAAGTATGCAAGTACAGATATCAATAATCGATTGTGGTCCATTGGGGTCATAGGCACCATGTAGTGTTTTGATCACTAGAATTGGGGTGTTACACATATACTATAATCCATCAAACTATCATGACATAAATATGCCAATCTCTCTTCACGTCATAAATATAGTTTGGAGAAAAGGGTACTCATAAGATGACCCTCAGCTCATGTGTTCAAGACTCAATTAAGTTCATGGTATATAGTTCATAATATTCAGTTCATGCATCATATATGCATTCTCGTTGTGAGAAATTTAGTTCATCAGTACACCCAGTCATGCATTCAGGAATCAGTTACTTATGCACCAGATATGCATGTTTAGTATGATGCATTCAGCTTATCAATTATGTCATTCATGAAACCATGTTTCAGTTATGTATGGCTTGTACATACTTCACTTGATTTGTTTTTCCATCTCAGTCGGTCTCATTTGAGGACGAATGTTCCTAAGTGGGAGATATTGTAATACCCCAAAAAATCCAAAAAATTATTAGCGCCATTTTTCAAGTTCACGCATAGTACATCATGGTTCTTTTATAGTTTTATGAGTAAGTTATATGTATATTAAGGCTTCAAATAACTCCCAAATATCAGACGAATCAAAACATTCCTTACCGATTGAATTCTTGGAAAGGATATTGCTATAGTCAACTTCAAATGAGCATATCTCTACTTATACTATAAATTTTTTAGCTTATCAGCTCTCAACATATAAATAATTGAATTAGCTTTACAACGATACCAATTTACCTAAATCCGTTATCGAAGCTAAAAGTTATGCTCATTCTACTCCAGCATGTCAATCTGGTAACTGAGTAACGACAATTCTAATGGTTTATCACAAATATGATGATTTGTCAGAAAATGTCGTTGGCCTTAGGCAGAATATCATCAATTTCAAGGTCAACTTCTAATGATCATAAATTTCTATGTAAAATGAACTGGGTGAGCTACTATACATCAAATGAAAGCACTTTGAGTCTTCTTTTCAATGCAATTGGTTTCATCTAATTTTAACATCGAAGTAAAAAGTTATGATCAATTTACTTTATCCTATCAAATAGTCAACTGAGGGACTACTGCGACTTTCTCTCTTTTCTTAGGGGTATTTTAGTCTTTTCCCACCCTATATATACCCATAAATATGGGATTTGAGTCATTTAGACGCAAAATATACCCATTTTCATCAAATTCTCTCAAGAACTCAAGCAAGGGTTTCCTTAGAAGATCCAATTTCAAGAAAGCCTCTCTGTCAATCCTTGTAGATTTAGGAAATAAGGTATGTTTAGTGTTATTCATAGATTTATTTCATCCGTAAAGCTCAAGAATCCTTTCCAAAATCTTAAAGCTTATGCTTTTATGAGATTTCATAATTTATGTGTATTAAAGTTCAAGATTATGTGTTGTTGAGTTTTTATTCATGATTTGACTACAATGATATAAGCTTTATCCCTAGTATGTGATAATTATGATGTTCACATTGTTGGATATTGATGATCATGTAGTTGATGTTGGATGATTTCCAAGCTGGGATCTTTGTGTGTTTTTATGAAACTATGGGAGTATATAAGATAGAAATATGTGAAATTGCTGGTGTAAGATTTGTCAAATTGATGATTTCACCTATGCCTAAGATGTGCATGCAAGGTGTTTTAGAGACTAGAATTCATGTAGGACCTAAATGGAAAGTCCATGCTCTTTCCTTATCTTCAACATAATTTCATGCTATTGTTATGTATTGTAGTTGTTTTATGGAATGCTCATGATATTGTTGTGCATTATAATTTTTGATGAGAAGTTCATGAAACTAGATTGATGAACTCATGATATGTTGTTATATGCATTCCATCTCATGTACAAGATTACAAGAACCATGTGTGGTATAAAATCCCCAACTTATGGTATTATGAATAATGGACTTTAGTCCTATGATCAAGAATTGTCATGTTGTGTCAATTTTCTTCTATCTAGTCTTGGGAATACTTGTACCCAAAAAATATAGTTGTGTGCCTATATCCATGCCATGTTTTCACGATACTCTCAGTCAAGCCATATTCAGTAGACTTTTGTCAGTCTCATAACTCAGGGAAAACTTATGTAAATTTAGTATCAATACAGTCCTCCTTAGTACTCAGTAATCTACGAAATCTCACAAATCTCTATAGTATCAGTCAGCTATCAGATCTCAGTAGTATTCCATCAGTCAACGGAATTCATTAACTCAGTCCTTGTTTAGTTCAGTATTCAGTTCAGACATCAGTAAACTCAGCCAGTTAACAGAACTCAGTAGTACTCAGTCGGTTATAAGAATTCAGCAGTGTTCTGTTAGTTATTGGAACTAAGTAAACTCAGTAATGCAGTTCAATTCAGTTAAACAGAACAATCAATAATAGTTTAGTTAATCCTAGTATGAACTAGGAAATCTGTTTAGTATAATCATATTCAGTGTCTATTCAAATGGGAGTAAGAGTTAGCACCGAGTGACCCCAAGGATGGTAACTCACTTGTTATTTAGAGGGTGTGATTTACAAAAGCAGTTCTTACATTCCAGAACTATGTAGCCGGTATTCAACGAGTTTATAGCCTTGGCCGACAGGCCCAGGTAATCTTTGAAATTTCACCATGATGGGGATAGATCATTGCAATTGTTGGTCTTTAATGAGGTATTCCTAGTAAACACTGCCCATCGCTCCTACCGAATGAATAATCTAGTGAAATAATTGTATCACGGCGACGTAGGCAGTTCACTGCCTATGAAGTCATAAGAAGTCCATTGAACCTTATTATTAAGAAGAAGGAGAAGTCATAACAAGGTTTTCATAGGTGAACTTGCGGAAGGATCATTATCGAAACCCACACAGCAGAACGACCCGCAAACGTGTTTTATAATTGGGGAGTCTGCACAGGTGGGATGCTCCGGCACTCCACACGAGCACCTCCTCCTCATCCCTAATGCATGCGCCCAGCATATGCATTGGGCAAAAAATGAACCTCGGAGCAAAAAGCATAAAGAAATACTTAAATTGATAGCCTATCCCTCACGACCCATCCGCGGCATGCGTCGGGGGGACCTGTGCTTGTATTACAAAAAAAAAAGACTCTAGGTAATGAATATGTCGACTCTTGCATTGATGAAGAACATAGTGAAATATGATACTTGGTGTGAATTGCAGAATCCCACAAACCATCGAGTCTTTTAACGCAAGTTGCGTCTGTAGCTATTAGGTTGAGGGAACGTCTGTCTGGGAATCACGGATAGCATCACCGTCCTTGCATCGTACCTCAATCATGAGGTATTCTGTCGTTGTGGGGCGGATACTGGCCTGCCGTGCACCATGAGCTTGCGGCTGGCCTAAATATAAGTCCACGTCGACAGACGTCGCGGTAAGTGATGGTTGAAACTCAACTCTATTTGTTGTCGTGGCTATAGCCCATCATGCGTCCAGACTCCAAGACCCTATCATGCGCTTAGGTGCTCCGACTGCGACCCCACGTCAGGCGAGATTATCCACTGTGTTTAATCATATCAATAAGAAGAGGAAAATAAACTTACAAGGATTTCCTTAGTAATAGCGAGCAAACCGAGAACAACCCAGCCTTAGAATAAAGCGACTATATTGTCTGAATTGCAGTATGGAGAAGCGTCCTCAGTTGTGGACCGAGCCCAAGTCCCCTATAAGGGGGCACCAGAGAGGTTGATAGCCCCGTGTGCCCAGACCCTATCGCACTATGAGGCACTGTCTTTGAGTTGGATTGTTTGGGAATGCAGCCCAAATCGGGCGGTAAATTTTGTCCAAGACTAAATACGGGCGAGAGACTGATAACGAACAAGTACCTTGAGGGAAAGATAAAAAGGACTTTGAAAAGAGAGTCAAAGAGTGCTTGAAATTATCAGAAGGAAAGTGAAGGGCGGGCCGGCGATGCGCCCTGATCGGATGTGGAACGAAGATGAGCTGGTCTGCCGATCGAATCTGGGCATGGACCAACGTGGATTGGGGGCAGAAAAAGCCCAAGATATCGATATTCTTGTGGAACGTCATCTCCTTTATTATGGAAGCTAGCGTGTGCCTCAGGCATACTTTAGTATCTACATGCTCTGGACGCTGGCCTGTGGGCTCCCCATTCAACCCATCTTGAAACAAGGACCTAGGAGTCTGACATATGTGTGAGTAAACGGGCGAGTAAACCCATAAGGCGTAAGGAAGATGATTGGTGGGATCCCCCTGAGGGGTGCACCGCTGATCGACCTTGATCTTTTGAGAAGGGTTCGAGTGTGAGCATACCTGTCGGGACCCAAAAGATGGTGAACTATATCTGAGCGGGGTGAAGCCAGAGAAAACTATGGTGGAGGCCTACAACGATACTAACATACAAATCATTCGTCTGACTTGGGTATAGGGGTGAAAGACTAATTGAATCATCTAGTAGCTGGTTCTCTCCAAAGTTTTCCTCAGTATAGCTATAGCTCACGTGTGAGTTCTATCGGGTAAACCAATGATTAGAAGCCTTGAGGGCGCAACGCCCTCGACCTATTCTCAAACTTTAAACAGGTAGGATGGCATGGCTGCTTTGTTGAGCCATGCCACAGAATCAAGAGCTCCAAGTAGGCCATTTTGGTAATCAGAACTGGCGATGCGGGATGAACTGGAAGCTGGGTTACGGTGCCAAAATACATGCTAAACTAGATCCCCCAAAGGGTGTTGGTCGATTAAGACAGCAGGACGGTGGTCATGGAAGTTAAAATCTGCTAAGAAATGTGTAACAACTCACCTGCCGAATCAAATAGCCCCAAAAATGGATGGCTCTTAAGCTCGCAACCTACACACGACCGTCGGGCTAAGTGCCAGGCCCCGATGAGTAGGAGGGCACGACACTCACTGCAAAACCTTGGGCGCGAGCTCAGGCAGAGTGGACGTCGGTGAAGATTTTAGTGGTAGTAAAAAATATTCAAATGAGAACTTTGAAGGATGAAGAGGGGAAAGGTTCCATGTGAATGACACTTCCACATGGGTTAGTCGATCCTAAGGGTCGAGGGAACACCGAAATATAGCGCATTTTGCGCATACTCCGAAAGAGAATTGGGTTAAAATTCCTAAACCGGGACGTGGCGGCTGACGACATTGTTATAGTGTCCGGAGATGTCGGCGGGAGCCTCAAAAAGATTTATCTTTTCTATTTAATATCCTGCCCACCCTGAAATTGGCTCAGCCGGATGTAGGGTGCAGTGGCTGGAAGAGCACCGCATGTCGCATGCTGTTCGGTGAGCTCCCCGTTGGCCCTTGAAAAATTTGAAGGACCGAATGTTGTCCATGCCTGGTCGTACTCATAACTGCATCAGGTCTCTAAGGTGAACAACCTCTGGTCGATGGAATAATGTAGGCAAGGGAAGTCGGCAAAATGGATCAATAACTTTGGGAAAAGGATTGGCTCTGAGGGATGGGCATGGGGGTCTCAGTCCGGAACCCATTAGATATTGGCGGACTGCTTGAGCTACTCCCACTTTAAGAGCGGGTCACCGCATGCCATCCAGGGGATGGACTGGGAACGGTTCCTTCGGGGGCGTTCCCCACATGTCTAATAGGAAACTTTGGTATGGATAAGGAGAATCCAACTGTTTAATTAAAACAAAGCATTGCGATGGTCCTAATGGATGTTCACACAATGTGATTTCTACCCAGTGCTTTAAATGTCAAGGTGAATAAATTCAACCAAGCACGGGTAAATGGCAGGAGTAACTATGACTCTCTTAAGGTATCCAAATGCCTCATCATCTAATTAGTGAGGTGCATGAATGGATTATTGAGATTCCCACTTCCCTATCTACTATCTAGCAAAACCATAGCCAAGGGAATGGGCTTGGCATAATCAGCGAGGAAAGAAGACCCTGTTGAGCTTGACTCTAGTCCAACTTTGTGAATTGACTTGAGAGGTGTAGTATAAGTGGGAGCTAAAAGCCAAAAGTGAAATTCCACTACTTTTAACGTTATTTTACTTATTCCATGATTCGGAAGTAGGGACTGCCTCTCTTTTTAGACCCAAGACTCACTCTGCAGGCAGATCCGGTTGGAAGATATTGTCAGGTAGGGAGTTTGGCTGGGGCGGCACATCTGTTAAAAGATAATGCATGTATCTTGAGATGAGCTCAATGAGAACAAAAATATCGTGTGGAACAAAAGGGTAAAAGCTCATTTGATTCTGCTTTCCAAAATGAATATGAACCGTGAAAATGTGGCCTAACGATCCTTTAGATATTTGAAATTCAAAGCTAGAGGTGTAAGAAAAGTTACCACAGGGATAACTAGCTTATGGCTGCCAAACGTTCATAGCGACGTTGTTTGTTGATCCTTCGATGTCGGCTATTCCTATCATTGTGAAGCAGAATTCACCAAGTGTTGGTATTCTGTATGATGTATTAGTGAAGGTTGCTACCTTTATTTTTCTTGCAAATTTTGTTATTTTGGATTGAGAGATAGATTTAGAGGTACCCATAATCTTGGGTCGACCTTTCCTCACAACCAAAAGTGTGCTTATTGATTTGCGAGTAAATAAGCTTTTATTTTGAATAAAAGACGAAGTGGTACATTTTGATGTATGTAAATCAATGAAGTAGCCCAAGGATATGACTGTGTTCTTTATAGTTGATGTTTATTATGAGGATGAACAGGAATTATCTTTGGAGAAATAACTTAATGTTGAGCCATTGGCTGCTGTGCTTATGAACTTTGATTGTGAGGATATTAAGGAGTACGAAGAAACTGTCTGTTCTTTGACAGGAATGGGGTCGTATTCTTATGCCCCCAAGAAGCTGAACCTTTACCTTAAGAATCAACCTTCACCACCGGTGAAGCTATCCATTGAAGAGCCACCAGTGTTAGAATTGAAAGAGCTACCCAGTCATCTGAGGTATGCGTTCTTGGGTAGTGGAAATACACTACTGGTTATTATTGCTACTGATTTAGGTGAACAACAGGTAGAGGATCTCCTCCTTTTTCTTAAGAGATACAAGAGAGCTATTGGTTGGACTATTGTAGATATTATTGGTATCCCTCCTGGCATATATATGCACAAGAATCAGCTAGAGAAAGATTATGCACCTACTATTGAGCATCAGCTTCATCTAAATCCACTGATACAAGAGGTGGTGAAGAAAGAAATCATCAAGTGGCTAGATGCAGGGTTAGTGTACCCAATCATAGACAGTAAGTGGGTGAGTCCTATACAATATGTGCCCAAAAAAGGGGGCATGATAGTAGTGGTAAATGAGAAGAACGAGTTAATTCCACTCAGGACTTTCACAAGGTGGAGGGTGTGTATGGATTACCGGAAGCTAAACTCGTGGACGTTAAATGACTACTTCCCAATGCCATTCATAGATTAAATACTTGATCTATTGGCAAGAAAAGGATGGTACTATTTCTTGGATGGTTATTCCGAATATAACCAGATTTGCATTGTTCCTAAAGATCAGGAGAAGACCACTTTTACGTGCCCTTATGGTACTTTTGCATTCAAACGGATGCCATTTGGGCTATGTAATGCACCTGCCACTTTTCAATGATGCATGATGTCTATTTTCTCAGATATGGTTGAAGACACCTTGGAGGTGTTTATGGATGACTTTTCGGTTGTAGGTAAGTCATTTGATTCATGCTTTGCAAATTTTAGTATGGTTTTACAGCGATCTGTGGAATTCAATCTTGTGCTAAATTGGGAGAATTACCATTTTATGGTTAAGGAAGGCATTGTTCTCGGGCATAAAATTTCTGAAAAAGGAATTGAAGTTGATCAAGCCAAGATTGAAGTTATGAAGAGACTACCACCTCCAGTTTCTATGAAGGGGGTTCGTAGTTTTCTCGGTCATGCTAGTTTTTATCGGAGGTTTATTAAAGACTTCTCTAAGATTGCAAACACATTATGAAAACTTTAGAGAAGGAGGCAAAGTTTTACTTTGGTGAAGATTGCTTGAAGGCCTTTGAATGCCTCAAAGGGAAGCTAGTTGAAGCCCCTATTATGGTAGTACCCGATTGGTGTCTACCATTTGAAATTATGTGTGATGCAAGCTGTGTATCCTTGGGTGTTGTACTTGGTCATAAAAGAGAAAATCTCTATCATCTAATCTACTACACAAGCAAGGCCTTGAATAGAGCACACAAGAACTCTACCATCGCTGAATAGGAGCTTCTCACAGTTGTTTATGCTTTCGAGAAATTCTGTGCTTACTTGTTCGAAACCAAGGTAGTGGTTCATACAGATCATGTGGCTCTGAGATATTTAATGGCAAAGAAGAATGCCAAGCCAAGGCTAATCAGGTGGCTGCTACTGCTTTAAGAATTTGATTTCGAGGTAAAGGATAGAAAAGGTTGTAAAAACCAAGTAGCTGATCATCTATCTAGACTTGAGATTGAGCACACAGTGCAGACCGACCTTGATATTGATGATGCATTCCGCGGTGAAGATATTCTATCAAATTTGGTGGAAAAATTACCGTGGTATGTAGATTTTGCTAACTACGTGGTAAGCAAAATGATTCCTAAGAATCTCTCCTTTCATCAAAAGAAAAAGTTCATGCATGATGTGAAGTATTACTTCTAGGGTGAGCCTTTTCTTTTTTCACGATATACTGGTGGTATTATTAGGTGGTGCATCCCAGAAGTAGAGGTGTCTAGCATACTGGAAGCAAGCCATACTTCCCAAGTTAGAGGTCACCATCCAGGTGAACGGACGGCTAAGAAAGTACTGCAAAGTGGCTACTATTAGCCTTCATTATTCGAGGATGCCTGCGATTTCGTAAGAAGAAGTGATTAGTGCCAGTGGCAAGGTTCTATCTCAAAGCACCATGAGATGCCCATTTCCAAAATGCTTGAAGTAGAGTTATTCGATGTCTGGGGTATTGACTTCATGGACCCATTTTTGAGCTCATTTGGGATGAAATATATCTTAGTTACTGTGGATTACTTATCCAAATGGGTTGAAGCAGTCGCTCTAGCTGATAATCAAGGTAAGAGTGTTGTGGCATTCTTAAAGATAAAATGTTCTCTTATTTTTTGGTACCCCGTACCATCATAAGCGATGGAGGATCACATTTCTGCAACAAACTTTTCAGAGCCATATTGACAAAGTATGGGGTTAAGCAACATAAGGTAGATACACCATACCACCCGCAAACTAGTGGGTAGGTAGAGGTCTCAAACCGGGAAATCAAACTGATCCTTGCTAAGACTATGAATGCCAGTAGGAAATATTGGTCTAGGAAGCTAGATGATGCCTTATGGGCATATAGGACCGCGTTTAAGACAACAATTGGCATGTCACCATACCAACTAGCTTATGGCAAGTCTTGTCCCTTTCCAATTGAGCTAGAACATAAAGCAATGTGGGCACTGAAGCAGCTTAACCTGAACTGGGATGATGTAATAAATATGAGATTGGGACAGCTGAACGAGATGGATGAATTCCTTCTCAATGCATATGAAAGAGCATATCTTTACAAGGAAAGGATGAAAAAGTACCATGATCGAAGGTTATCCAACGAAACTTTTAGAAAGGCAATTTGGTACTCCTTTTCAACTCCAGACAGAAGCTATTTCCAGGTAAGTTGAAGTGTAAATGGTCTGGTCCATTCAGAATCAGCCAAGTCTACTCATCTGGAGTAGTAGAGTTAGAAAATAATAATGGTAGTGTCTTTAAGGTGAATGGCCAAAGAGTGAAGCTATATATCGGTCCAACCGACTCAATAAAATGTATAGCCACCATATATCTCGATGCAGTCTGAGTAATTGAGATAACTGTGTTCTTCTGCGACAATAAATCAAGCTCTACTGGGAGGCAACCCATGGTTTTACTAGGATTTTGTTTTTGGTAAATGAAAATTCAAAAACAAAGTCGCGCCACGACCAAAACTAAGGCACTTGGTGGCAGGCAACCCATCCCTCTAATCATCTTGTTTGTTTGTTCTGAATAAGTATAGGTACTGTAGGCATTAAGGAGACAATTGGTTTTAAATTTGGTGATAAAATCAACTACATCAAAGGTGTTAAGTCTATTGATGACGTACACATTTCTGAGTGTAGCAATCAAATTCACTTGAAAATTAGGAAAGAAGGCATGTAGCAACTAGTATGGGTGCATTGCAACTTCAAGGTAGCACATAAGTTCATATAGGCGCCACATATCTCAACATGGGAAATAGCTTAGGCGCTGCCTATTCCATTGCCTATACTCACTGCCTCACTTAGGCGATAGGTTAGGTGCCGCCTATGTCAACATAGGCGATAGCTTAGATTCCGCCTATGTCAACATAGGCGATAGGTTAGGTGCCGCCTACTCCATTTCCTATGCTCACTACCTCACTTAGGCGATAGGTTAGGCACCACCTATGTCAAACTAGGCGACAGGCTAGGTGCCGCCTACTTATTCTTAGGCGATTCCATGGGCGCCGCCTATCAGTGTAAGTTTTGCCTAATAATCTATTTTTGAATGGATCAAACCGACCCATGTCTCATATTTTAAACATATTCTCTACTCTTAAATCCCATTCCATTTTTCTTTGACCTACGCGCCGCCCAAATAACTTTTCCATCTCTAAGCCCTTCTCTTTTCTCATCTAATCTTCCAGGATCACCTTCATGGTTCATCAATCATTTATCATCAAGTAATTTGTTCTTTCATGTTCTGTAGTTGTTTCATTTCTACACTCATAATGGTTAATTAGATTTGAAATAGTGCTTGGTGATAAGATTATGGTTAGTTTGCTATGATTTGGAAAAAATACATCTCATTGAGTGAAAGGATTCTCGTGGATAATCTTTATTTCACTTCAGAATGTGTTGATTGGTATTCACTGTAATAGTTTTTTTTTATGAAGTTGAACTATTGAAGTTTAACACATGATTTTGGGAGTTGTAAGCTTGAGTACGTGAGTGCCTCGTTCATCGATGTATTGAGCATGGTTAACCAAAAGCATAAGATTGTGAAGTTGTTTCTATGCTATAGCACGATGAGATTGCTATGTGGTAGTCTTGTTCAAATATTGAATTACTGAAATGAACTAAAATTGGAAATGATAGTCAAGATTACAGGACCATTGTGTTCCCTGATGCAATGAGGGAATTCAGGGGGCATCACATCAATATCCCTCCTAGGTGGCAAATCTTTAGGAAATTCAGGGGACATCACATCAGTATATTGCCTCGGTAAATTAGCAACACAATCTGGCACTTCTACTTTCATATCTGATTTTACTTCAATCATGGAAGCAAGAAAAGTCTCAGCACCTCTCTTCAGTACTTTCTTGAATGAAATAGCAGAAATGATAGGGCCCTTGTTTTTCCCTTTCTTTACTTCTCCATAAGGATGAGAAGACTTGATGAAACTTGGATTGGTTTCATTTCCGATCATCACTCCGTCTAAGTGAGGAAAAGGAACAAAACAAAACTTTTTAAGGAAATCTATCCCTAGAATGACTTCAAAATCACCTAATGTTATAGCCATCAAGTTGTGTTTTCCCATCAAACTTCCAATCACTATCTGCTTATCGTAAGCCATGCTTACAATGGCTTGTGCCTTGGAACTCACCGTCTGGACAAAGGATGGACTTTTCTTCAACTTAAGTCCATTTTTGGCAGCAAATTTGGCATCCACAGAAGTATGAGTGGCCCCAGTATCTACCATTACCATAATACGATTGCCATCAACTTTCATCTCAATGTGAATTAACACAACATGAGGGTTGTTGAACGACCTTGAGAATTCACCTATAATATTCAGCAAGATGATATGGTTAAGTGACTATCCCAAAGGATTTGCTAATGAAGCAACAACTTCGTCAACCCCACTTTGATTCATGTTTCCAGTAAGCACCGCATTCACTCTTTCATGATTTGGATAACTCTTGGGCAAATATAGTCCACCACAAGTCCAACTGCCCTTCGAATTGCCATCTTTTCCTTTGTTCTTGGCATTTCCAGCATTTGTTAGGGCCTTTCCTTTGTCACCCTTGTTGTTACGTCTATATTTCTTCTCTTCCCATTTCTTCTCAGTCTTTTTCTTTGACTTTAAAAACCTAGGAATGTCAGAATCAGAAAGAGTTGAGCCAAAATCCACCAACGAGTCAGCGGCAGCGGTTTCACTTAGCAAGTCCTTGATATTCTACCTCCGTAGTTTGTTTTGGGACCATGCTTGAATCCCTGAGATAAAGTTATGCAACTTGTCTTCATCAGACATATTTTGTATGTCTAACATCAAATAAGTAAATTCCTTGATATAGTCACGAATCGTTCCTGTTTGCCTTAGCCTTTTCAACTTGTCTCTAGCAATCCATGAGGTATTGCTAGGAAGGAATTGATCCCTTATTTCCATTTTCAACATATCCTAAGTGTCAATTTTAGGACGTCCAGCACTTTCATCATCTGCATTACGAGTACGCCACCACAATGTTGCATCACTAGTCAAGTACATCATGGTAATGTTCAATTTGTCCATCTCAGCAACTCGTGCAACAGTGAAGTATTGCTCCATATCCCACAGAAAATTTTCTGATTCCTTCGCACTTCTAGCACCACCAAAAGTCTTGGGTTCAGGAATTTTTACTTTGGAACTGATTTCATGGGTCTATCCAGATGCAGCCACCGCACGTCGCAGAACCATTAACTCCGTCTACAATTTGCCATCACCTTGACTTGATCTTGTACTGGTGACATCAAATCATCGCGTGAACTCAGAAATTCTGTAGCACTATCATCATACTGGTTACATAATTTTACTAGTTCACACTTCAAGGTGTTGATTTGTGTTATCAAATCAACAACACCTTCAGTTTGTTTGAGTTTATCCGTAATGCCGATAAAGTTTCAAATTTTGCAACATCTTCATTTAATTGAGAGATAGTTACCATCTTTATACTACAACGCTTTTTGGATACCTTTTGAGACAGGGGCATTCACTTTTTTGCAAGACCACTGCTTGCAACTCGCGCAGACACAACACAACTTCAGCCACAACACACATAATGCGCAGTGTAAGTAATTAGACACAATATGCAGAAACGTAAAGCACTCCATTGTTTACAGGAACCGCATCCCTAACCTTTATATTTCTCTCAGAATTACAAAGGATATGTCACACGAAATTTTCAAAGGCATACAACTCTCACTCACTGATTTCTGGCTGCCTTTATAATTTTCCAGCAATACAAATAAATACTGCACAAGGAAGTTTCAGCAGTTACAACATACGACACCTGGTAGACTTCCATTGGACAAGGCCATATTCTATCATATCACATATAACTTCCTGATATTTTAAATAAAATACAATCTGAAAATACTATGTTTACAACATTCAAAATTCAAACTTAGTAACTACCTCATGTGACTAGCACATGAGTAATCTTGAACACTTAGCCAATTTCGACAATGCTAAACACTTAGTCATTTTTCAACTTTTCTAACACTTGATCATCTTGTCATACTTCCAAGCCATGGCTCATCTTGCCATCTTCATAACATACCAATGTCATGTCTGTGCCTGCGCCAACGCCATGCTATTATTTTCGCCATGAATCTGTCTTAGCCATGTCAGAGCTTAGGCCACGCCAATGCCCATTCTACGACTCCTCCTTGGTCATGCCAGTGTCCATGTCTGTGTCCATGTCTGTGTCCATGCCTGTGCCATGCCATTACCTATGGCCTGCCAGTATCGATACCATTCCAGTGCCATGCCATGTTCTTATCACCACTGTACACATGCCCTCTCAGGTGCCATGAGCCTATCGTTGCCTTAAGTGCCCAAGGTAGTCGTGCCATCACTCTAGATTACCTTGGTCTAATACATTTCTTGTCTTTGGCATATGTCAAGGCCAATGTGCACCTTGACATGGCCTTGTGATCCATCAAGCCTTAGACTGAGGGTCTAACAGTAGGCCACTATATGTCCGTCGGCGTTTTTCATTGGACGTGTCTCTACTATTACACTCGACGGTTAAGAAAACCTCTAATTGCAACATACCTCTATGAACCAATGCTGTCATCGGCGCTTCACTGAGTACTTAAGCCGCACTCCACATCACAGAAAACCTCTAGTTCTGATGTAGTTGTTTTGCACAAAAGGATACTTGATATTATATTCTTAACTGTATGGAATGGAATGAACGCAAGAATTGAAAAATAAGAGGCTAACTCGGGTGAGGTGAACTCACAACACTTAGTGGGCTTTTTAAAGTACAGATACACAAACCTCTTTTAGAGATGGACGGAAAAATGATTGGATTAGAGGGGAAGGGGCGAACCGGAGCGACAAAGGGCTGAATCTCAGTGGATCATGGAAGCAAGGACACTCTTCCACTTACAATACCCCGTCGTTTATTTAAGTCGTCTGCAAAGGATTCTACTCACCGCTTGTTGGAAATTGTACTTTAAGGCGGCCACCATGACCCTTCTGCCATGGTGTCTTAGCCAACGACCTACTGTAGGTCGGAAAGCGGACAATGGGTGCATGCATCGCTTCAAGCCTAGATTCTGACTTAGAGACATTCAATCATAATCTAGCACACGATAGCTTTGTACCACTGGCTTATCAACCAAGCACGATGACCAATTGTGTGAATCAACGGTTTCTCTCATACTAGGTTGGATTACTATTGCGACACTATCATCAGTAGGGTAAAACTAACCTATCTCATGATAATCTAAATCCAGCTCATGTTACCTATTGGTGGGTGAACAATCCAACTCTTGGTGAATTCTGCTTCACAATGATAGGAAGATCCGACGTTGAAGGATAAAAAAGTAACATCTCTATGAACGCTTGGCTGCCACAAGCCAGTTATCTATGTAGTAACTTTTCTGACATCTCTAGCTTTGAATTTCAAAGGTCTAAAGGATTGTTAGGCCACACTTTCATGGTTCGTATTCATACTGGAAATCAGAATGAAATGAGTTTTTACCCTTATGTTCCACATGAGATTTTAATTGTCACTAAGATCATCTTAGGACACCTGCATTATTTTTCAATAGATGTGCCGCCCCATCCAAACTCCCCACCGAACAATATCTTCTGCCCAAATCCGCTCGCAGAGCGAGCCTTGGGTCCAAAAAGAGGGGCAGTGCCTCATTTACGATTCACGGAATAAGTAAAATAATGTGAAAAGTAGTAGTATTTCACTTTCTCCTTTTGGATCCTACTTATACTACACCTCTCAAGTCATTTCACAAAGTTGGACTAGAGTTAATCTCAATACGTTCTTCTTTCCCCGCTGATTCTTCCAAGTTTGTTCCTTTGGCTGTGGTTTCTCTGGATGGTAGACAGGGACAGTGGGAATCTCGTTAATCCATTAATGTGCATCACTAATTAGATGATGAGGCATTTGGCTACCTTAAGAGAGTCATAGTTACTCCCGCCGTTTACCCGCGCTTGGTTAACTTTCTACAATTTGATATTCAGAGCACTGGGTAGAAATCACATTGCGTGAACATTTGTTGGGACCATCGCAATGATTTATTTTAATTAAACAGTCAGATTCTCCTTGTCCATACCAATTCTGAGTTGGCTATTCGATGCGCGAGGAAGGCCCCCAAAGGAACCGTTCCTAGTCCATCCCCCGGCTGGCACGCGATGACCTGCTCTCACCATGAAAGTAGATCAAGCAGTCCACCGATAGCCGATAGGTTTGGGACTGGGACCCTCATGCCCAACCCTCAGAGTTAATCCTTTTCCTGAAGTTACGGATCCATTTTACCGACTTTCCTTGCCTACATTGTTCCATTGACCAGAGGCTGTTCACCTTGGAGACCTGATGCGGTTATGAGTACGATCAGGAATGGATAACATTCGGTCCTCTATATTTTTAAGGTTCGACGGTAGAACACCAGATACCACGCGACATGTGGTGCTCTTCCATCCGCTGGACCCCATCTCCGACTGAGCCAATTCTAGTGTGGGCATGCTATTAAACAGAAAAGATAACTCTTCCCAAAGCTCCCACCGATGTATCTAGATTTCCTAACATTACCGTCGACTACCACATCCCAGTTAAGGAATTTTATCCTAATTTTCTTTTGAAGTACACATGAAATGCGCTATCTGTCGAGGTTCCCCCGACCCTTAGGATCAACTAACCTATGTGCAAGTGTTGTTCACATAAAACCTTTCCCCACTTCAGCCTTCAAAGTTTTCATTTGAATATTTTCTACTACCACCAAGATCTGCACCGAAAGCCACTTGCGCGCCTAAGGTTTTGCAGCGACCGTCGTGCCTTCCTACTCAATGGGGCGTGGAACTTGCCCCAATGGCCGGGTGTAGGTCACGTACTTTAGTGCCATTCATTTTTGGGGCTATTTGATTCGGCAGGTAAGTCGTGACACACTCCTTAGTAGATTTTAACTTTCATGACCACCGTCCTGCTGTCTTAATTAACCAACACGCTTTGAAGGATCTAGGTTAGCGCATAGTTTGGCACTGTAACTCGGCTTCTGGTCCATCCCTCATCGCCAGTTCTTCTTAACAAAAATATCCCACTTGGAGCTCTTGATTTTGTGGTGCAGCTTAACAAAGAAGCTGCACCGTCCTACCTATTTAAAGTTTGAGAATAGGTCAAGGGAGTTGCACCCTCGAGGACTCTAATCATTGGCTTTAGCTGATATAACTCGTATGCGAGCTCTAGCTATCCTAAGGGAAACTTCAGAGGGAACGAACTACTAAATGGTTCGATTAGTCTTTCTCCCCTATACCCAATTCAGATGAACAATTTGCACATCAGTATTGCTGCAGGTCTCCATGAGAGTTTCCTCTGGCTTCACCTCGCTCAGGCATAGTTCACCATCTTTTGGATCCCGATAGGTATTCTCATACTCGAACCCTTCTCAGAAGATCAAGGTCGGTCGGCGGTGCACCCCTCAAGGGGATCCCATAAATCATCTTCCTTGTAACTTACGGGTTTACTTTCCCATTGACTCACACACATGTTAGAATCTTTGCTCCGTGTTTCAAGACGGTTCGAATGGAAAGCCCAAAGGACAGCATCTGGAGTGCATAGATATTGAAGCATGACGGAGGTGCGCGCTGCCTACCATAATCAAGGAGATGGTATTCCACAAGTGTATCAAGAGCTCGGGCTTTGTCCTCCCCCAATCTAGACTGGTCCACAGCCTAAGTCGATCTGCGGATCTACTTATCACCGTTTCACATCCGACCGGGGTGCATCGCTGGCCCCCATCCATTTACCTCCTGGTAATTTTAAGCGCTCTTTGACTCTCTTTTCAAAGTCCTTTTTATTTTCCCTTTGCAGTATTTGTTCGCTATTGTTCTCTCACCCGTATTTAGCCTTGGACCAAATTCACTACTTGATTTGGGCTGCATTCCCAAACAACCTGACTCATAGATAGCGCCTCGTGGTGAGACAGGGTCTGGGCACAATGGGGCTCTCACCCTCTTTAGCGCCCCCTTTCTGGGGACTTAGTCTCGGTCCACCGCTAAGTACACTTCTCCGGACTACAATTCAGATGACGGATCCGCTCGATTCTAAGACTGGGTTGTTCCCAGTTCGCTCTCCATTACTAAGGAAATCCTTGTAAGTTTCTTTTCCTCTGCTTATTGATATGCTTAAACTCAGCGGGTAATCCCGCCTGACCTAGGGTTGCGGTCGGAGCACCTAAGCGCGGTAGGATCCCAGAGTCTAGATGCATGATGGGCTGTAGATGCAACAACAAAGAGAGTTGAGTTACAAACACCACTTGTCGTGAATTCCATCGATGTGGATTTGCATTTAGGCAACTGCAAGCTCGAGGCGCACAGGAGGCAAGTATCCTCCCCGTGATGACAGTGCACCCCATGATTGAGACGCGATACGAGGGGGCAATGTGATGCGTGACTCCTAGGCAGATGTGCCCTCGGCCTAATGGCTTCGGGCGCAACTTTTGTTCAAAGACTAGATGGTTTATGGGATTCTATAATTCGGACCAAGTATCACATTTTGCTACATTTTTTATCGATGCGAGAGCCGATGTATCCGTTGCTAAGAGTTGTTTTTATTTGTAAGAGAAACACACGTCCCCTGATGCATGCCATGAATGAATCGCGAGGGGAAGGCTGTCAATTTGAGTATTCCTTGGTGCTTTCTGCATCAGGGTTTGTTAGTCTCCCGATGTGCATACTGGGCACGCACGCCGGGGATGAGGGAGAGGTGCTGGGCGCGCATGCCATGGATGAGAGAGAAGCACTCCGCCCGTGCGGGCTTCCCAATTGTTAATCATGTTCATGGGTTATTCTGCTGTGTAGGTTTCGACAATGATCCTTCTGCAGGTTCATCTACAGAAACCTTGTTACGAATTCTCGTTTCTATAAATTATAAGGTTCAATGGACTTCTCAAAACGTCGAGGGAAGCGAACCTCCCATGTCGCTATGATTCGAACATTTCACCAAATCATTCAATTGGAAGGAGCAACGGGCGGTGTGTATAAAAGGTAGGGACGTAGTCAACGAGAGATGATGACTCATGCTTACTAGGAATTCCTCATTAAAGACCAATGATATTCCCAAATTACAACTCTCACCAGAAAGTGTAAGCGGTTGCTGTCAACTATAGAACCCAACTAGGTTGGGTGTCGAATCCCATAGGGAATACTGTGCTCACTAAGTATTGTAATCATTACTGGACTGTTAATCAGCGGTTCCTTAATAAGGAGCTTTTTAGGTTTTAACTTATACAATAATTAATTGTAAAAAGAGTATTCCAATGAATGATTCTCTTTGTAATTAGTGACTTTATGAGATTAAGCAAACCAGGGTTATGGTCACCAAAATGCTAGCACAATTTGGGTTGTGAATCATTTATGAGTTCCACTTAGCAAATTCAATTGCAAGAAGGGTTGAGTCCTATTCTTTATCCCTTAGTTTTTCAACCTAAGTGGCTAGATTATCCTCTAATTCTCTCAAACTCAAAGGATGCATTTTTCTTTCAACCCGTTTCTTATGTAAGCTAATCCTGTTAGGACATTTTCTATTACTCTAAAGGTTAAAGACCTTGGAATTCATGTAAATTATTTCTTTTCCCAACAAACACTTTCTTTTTAGACAAGTGATGTTCTTGGTCTCACTCTTCAAGTTTGCAACCAAGAAAAGTCATGAAATTGAAGAAAGGTTTATACTATATCATTTAGTCATAGAACTCAATTTGATTCACATTAAGGATCCCATAACTCTAGTTATGGGATCTTAGCCACAATACTCCATAGAAGAAGAAGTAATTCTCGTATTATTCATAAATTGATTAAGAATTTACTTACAAAGAATACCAAGAATCTATTCTTTAATCTTTAACAATCAATGTTCAATGATAAAACTTGTAAAAGAGTTTCATTAGAAGATAAAACTTGTAAAAGATAAAAGATGCATTCTTAACCCTAAATTTGGTATTTATATGTTCCCAGATAAAAAAGGAATTTAAAATTTAAAAGCAGAAAAGACGCATCCCAGTTGACGGTCCATATGGTGGTCCGTCAAAGTGTTGACGGTTCACCATCTAGTCCATCACTCATTTCTTCCAAATTGCAGCTTCTGGATAAGACCTGATGGTTACACTAGTTGTCCGTCGTAAGACTTATGGTCCACCATATTGATCATCACTAAGTCCGTCTAAAAGGTGGTTTCTTGATAAGAATTGATGGTCCATATGGTAGTCCGTCGCATGGATGACGGTCTGCCATGTTGATCCTCACTAAATCCTTCTGAAAGTTGGTTTTTGGATAAGGGTTGATGGTCCATCTGGTGGTCCGTCACATGGCTGAAGGTCCACCATGTGGTCCGTCACTCAAATCATTAGCATGTCATGTTGTGATTCGACTTAACGGTCTACCAGGTGGTCCGTCGCAAGAGTGATGGTCTACCATTTTGACCGTCAAAGTCACTTTTTTGCTACTTTTTCCACCTTTCTTCTGTTGTTATCTCATTTCACTAAAAACAATAAAAATTTTAATAAATAACACTTTGGTTGCTTGAAAACATACAATTTTCCTAAGAAAATAATGCTAACTGTTTAGTAAGATACCGGAACATCAATACCCTCGACTTAAGATAATTGCTTTTCACCGAACAACTGAGCACCTAATTGCATATATGAACAATAAAATGACATGTAACCAACCTTGAAACATTTTGATGCAGCTATTCACTCATCAGTTCAATCACATGCATTTAACATATCAGGATCCACACCCAACATTTATTATAGTGTAGCCCACAAACATGAATGTTACATTCTACAGAGAATAACAAAGTTCAGTGAAACTTCAGTTTCTCTCACAATAATGAAATCCACCGTTCATTATAGGATGTGGACAAATTCTAACTCTCACACTCACAAAGAAGTTACAAACATAGTCCAAGTACCCATAGGCTTGGCCTATCCATACGACACTACCTCAAGGTCGACTCTCTAGGATTAAATAGGTATTTTCAAGGATTGCAATAACGTTTTGAGTCAGGTGGGGTATGCTTTTGGGTAAAGTGACTCATTGAAACTTAACTCTCCTTGCCCTAGCATCTTTTCAACCTCAATATGCTATTATAGCATACAACTCTTTTCTTTTTTTTTTTAGCCACCCTCAACTCATGCTGATGCATTCAGTGGACAATTGACTATAATTAGATTCTAACTTACTTTATATTTTGCTCTTTCATTTAGCCACCCTCAACTTAGATGCTTCGTCTAAGTTGAAATAAACAATGTATTAGTATTTGGACAAGTCTAGAGCTGAATTTTGAAGCCCTACGGAGAGTAACTAACAGTGACAGTATTTTAAAATGGGTTTTAAAGGCACAAGATGGGTTCAAAAGGGATAATCATTTTGGCAGGTTGTTTATTTAGGCTAGATGGACTCAAAGTACAAAGAGGCCTATTATCCTATCCTAATGACTCCCCTAGAAGACTGTATCAATGATTAGGGCAAGTTCTAGGTCTTAACCTATGAAATAACTACAAGTAAAACCTCACACTCACAGTCAATGAAATTAAACTTCCTTAGCAATTCTTGGAATGTTCATCGCATGTTTCATGTACCTCTTCTAGACTAATGCTAAATGCAGAGTTATTGAGAGTTATTTACACATGTTTATATGATAGAGTCCATAGTTACATACACATACTCATAGTCTTATGCCAACATCATTCATTATCCATATTTATAGCAAAGTACTGAAATAGAGATATTTTATAAATAATCATTAAACATAGATATTTTCATCAGAGGCTGCAAAATTTGAAATGCAATAATAAAAACACCCTAAACATGCCACTTATACTAGATAGTACATGATTGTATACATAATGCAGACAACAAAATCCAACCATGATGTGAATAAACCCACCCTCACAAAGAAAGATATGCATTATCCTGAAAGCAATAACTTACCGTACATGGTTGGAATGGGCTATTTACTTCGCCTCCTATTACTCTGAGTCATCTGTCAAGTGGGATGATGTTCCTTCATTCTCCCCCTGTGCAATGTTATCCCCTATGGTGGTAGGAGTGCTCACAACCTTAACCTCCATAATTAGAGGAATTGTCTCCCAAACTGATCCTGCACTTCGCCCCCTTTCTGGGGCACCACTAGTAGAGACTCCTTTCGCTTTATTTTCTTCCTCTGTTTTCTTTCTTTCAGCTTTTATCCTTGACTTCTTTACAGCTCTTTTAAGGTTATATTGATTTAACTCTTCGGGTGACATGGCTTCTCTCTTTCTCCTTTTTTCTTCTTTTCTTGCTGCTATTTCAACTATTTGTTGCTTGCCTTTGTCTTTCATGGGTTTTCCCATCAGGTCTAGAATGCCTTTCTCTTCATCACTTACCATTAAAGTTAGGTCAAATGCAGGCGGCTGTGACTGTTTCTCCTTCAACTCTTCTATGTCAGCCTTTGACTGCTCAAACTCTGCCATGAGCTTGCTAAGATCAGGGATAGACAGTGAATCTAGCCTTTTGTTGATGCGGGCTTCCATGTTATCCATTCTAACTTGAATAGTTTTAAATGTCCTGACTGCTTCAGCCATAATTTTATCCACAAAAGGATTGAAATACCCAGCCCATTTTTCTAGCTATTTCTGAAACCGTTTTTGGTTTTTCACCACCTTAACAAAATTGTGCTGGTTGAACCTGTACTCTGCAAAATCTGATGCACTAGCTAACTGTGTAGACTCTGACCCTAAAGACCTGCCCTGGGGCACATAATCAGGTGGTACATACTTGGTTATAGGTAAAGGCATACCTTTAGGTATTTTTGTGGTCTCAGGAATTGGTGCAGACTGAGGCTGAAATGCTGGAGGTTTGGTCACCCAAATTTTTAATTTTGATTCATCCTTCGACTTCTTAATGTCTTTCCTATTTGTAGCCTATACTTTATTATCAACCCAACGGATCAGTGACACACCGGCTTATTTGCATAACCCAGTGATCAAACATGGGAAGGGTATAAAAGTAGTCACTTTATGTTCTCGCACGAACATCTCATCTACAATTAGCTGGCCAAAATCAATTTTCAGTCTTGAAACCAAACTGGCTACTACTACTGCTCTATGATGATCCAAGTTTCCATCTCCTTGTGTTGGCATTAACCTCAACTGAACAATGGCCCACCAGAACTTAGCTTTAAAACTAAGAGTGAACTTTGTAATGCGCTCTTTTGTATTAGTCAATGAGGAAGGATTTCCATGGCCGGTCAATAAAAAAGCAGCCCAACGTCTTTGACCGGAAGCATTTCCTATTCTATACTCAAAATTTGGGACAACGGGTGGAGCCTTATATCCTGACCCGAATAGATTCGGTTAATTATTTGGGCTGAGATATCAACGACAATCCCTCAAATTGAAATAGACTCCCTATTTTGTATATTTGAGATTAGAGTTCCCTTTGAGTATTCTACTTTCACCAAACACAGATAATTTTTGAAGAATTCCCTCACCCAATTTGGTTGGTACTCCCCTGGTCATTTACTCATCCATGCCAGTGCATATTCGTTGAACCGATTTTCTAACTTGAAATATTCATGAAGTTCTTTTGTCATAATCTGATGTTTCTCTATGAATGATCTTCTGATCTCTCGAGTTGTGGGTGTCAACCCGTCATAGAATTCTTTTTGTGCTCCCTCTATCTACCACCTGATGGCCTCTTAAACATATGGATCCTTCTGCTTAATAACATTATCACCCTCTCAAGCCCATTGAACCATAATGTTTCTTCTCTAGAAAGAGACAATGGGAATAATCGTAGCCGAATAGAATTTTTCCCAACTCCCGAATTGTCAAACGACTTGCATGTTGAAATGAAGTTGATCAAATGCATATTCGGGTCATCACTAGCAAGTCCACCAAATAGTCCCTTCAGATGCAATAACTGGATCATCATACTCGTAATGTAAAACTTAGCTCCAGGTGCTAAGGGAAGAGGAATAATATCCCCTGTGGACCCAGCCCCATCTAACTCGTTATCATCATCATTAAGGGCAAACTGAATTGCTCGGCATTTGGGTCTCGTTCCAGCCTGGCAATTTCTATTACATTCCTATTTACTGGTGCAACTTCATCATCTGCACGCCTTGGATGTAGTAACTCATCATCACCCAGGTTTTCATTATCTGGGTTAACTTCTCGACCATCATTATATAGTATTTTGCTGGTTCACTTGAGCGACTGCTAGAGCAGCTAATCTAGCCTGCTCCTGCTGAGCAGCTACCCTTTCTCAATCCAGTTGACCATCCATTTCGCCAATATGATATGGTTCAGGATTGATAGGTAATAATGGTTGACCCGATCTTCGCGTACTTGGCATGCAAAACACTCAACCTATGCAAAATAGAAACAAAAAAAAAGGTAAAATTTAGAAATCTTTGACCAAATGGTCGATTAACAATCACAAACTTAGTTGACAACTGCATTCCCCAGTAACGGTGCCAAAATTTGATACGCCCAAATTACAAATCTCGTTAGAAAGTGTAAGCGGTTGCTGTCAAATACAGAACCCAACTAGGTTGGGTGTCGAATCCCACAGAGAAAATTGTGCTCACTAAGTATTGTAATCATTACTGGATTGTTGATCAGAGGTTCCTGAATAAGGGAGTTTTGGGGTTTTAACTTGTAAAATAATTAATTATAACAAGAGTATTCCAATGAATGTTTCTCTTTGTAATTAGTAACTTTATAAGATTAAGCAAACCAGGATAAGGGTCACCAAAATGCTAGCACCATTCGGGTTGTGAATCATTTATGATTTCCACTTATCAAATTCAATTGCAATAAAGGTTGAGTCCTATTCTTTATCCCTTAGTTTCTCAACCTAAGTGGCTAGATTATCCTCTAATTCTCTCAAACTCAAAGGATACATATTTCTTTCAACCCGTTTCTTATGTAAGCTAATCCTGTTAGGACATTTTCTATTACTCTAAAGGTTAAAGACCTTGGAATTCATGTAAACTATTTCTTTTCCCAACAAACACTTTCTTTTCAGACAAGTGATGTTCTTGGGCTCACTCTTTAAGTTTGCAACCAAGAAAAGTCATGAAATTGAAGAAAGGTTTATACAATATCATTTAGTCATGGAACACAATTTGATTCACAACCCATAGATGCATTTCACAATAAGGATCCCATAACCCTAGTTATGGGATCTTAGCCACAATACTCCATAGAAGAAGAAGAAGTAATTCTTGTATTATTCCTAAATAGATTAAGAATTTACTTACAAAGAATCCCAAGAATCAGTTCTTGAATCTTCAATAATCAATTTTCAATGATAAATTTCTCCAATATCTAAAGAGTCCCCCAAAGTAATAGGTTACAGAGAGTTTCAATAGAAGATAGAACTTTTAAAACATAAAATATGCGTTCTTAACCCTAAAAATTTGGTATTTATATGTTCCCAGATATAAAAGGAATTTAAAATTTAAAAGCAGAAAAGTTGCATCCTAGCTAACGGTCCATATGGTGGTCTATCAAAGTGTTGATGGTCCACCATTTGGTCTGTCACTTATTTCTTCCAAATTGCAGTTTCTGGATAAGACCTGACGGTGACATTGGCGGTCCATCGCAAGACTTACGGTCCACCATATTGATTGTCACTAAGTCCCTGTGAAAGGTGGTTTTTGGATAAGGATTGGCGATCCATATGGTTGTCCATCGCATGGATGATGGTCCGCTATGTTGGTCGTCACTAAATCTTTCTGAGAGGTGTTCTTTGGATAAAGGTTGACGGTCCATCTGGTGGTCCGTCACATGGATGACGTTCTGCCACATGGTAAGTCACTCAAGTCATTAGCATTCCATGTTCTGGATTTCCTAGATGGTCCACCAGGTGGTCCATCGCAAGACTGATGGTCCACCATTTTAACCGTCAAACTCACTTTTCTGCTAATTTTTCCAGCTTTCTTCTGTGGTTATCTCCTTTCACTGAAAACACTAAAAACTTTATTAAATAATACTTTGGTTTCTTTAAAACATACAATTTTCCTAAGAAAATAATGCTAACTGTTCAATAAGATACCAGAACATCAACCAACAATTGCAATGATCTATCGCATCAGGATGAAATTTCAAAGATTATCCAGGCCTGTCGGCCAAGGCTATAAACTTGTTGTATATATTTTTGTAGCGCACGTGTGGCCCAGAACATCTAAGGGCATCACATACCTGTTATTGCCTCAAACTTTCGTGGCCTCAAAGGTCGTAGTTCCTTTGGGAAGATGGCCACGAAGGGATATCTCCTCATAGCTAGTTAGTAGGATGAGGTCTCATTCATTAACGGAATTAACTAGACAAATCACTCCACCAACTAAGAACGGCCATGCACCACCACCCATAGAATTAAGAAAGAGCTTTCAGTCTGTCAATCCTTACTATGTCTGGACCTGGTAAGTTTCCTCGTGTTGCATCAAATTAAATCGCAGGATTCACTCCTGGTGGTGTCCTTCCATCAATTCCTTTAAGTTTCAGCTTTGCGACCATACTCCCCCCGGAACCTAAAAACTTTGATTTCTCATAAAGTGCCGGCGGAGTCCTAAAAGAAACATCCGATGATCCCTGGTCGGCATCATTTATGGTTTAGACTAGGACGGTATCTGATCGTCTTCCAGCCCCCAACTTTTATTCTGGGTTAATGAAAACATCCTTGGAAAATGCTTTCACAGTTATTCGTCTTTCATAAATACAAGAATTTCACTTCTGACTATGAAATATGAATGGCCTTGATTGTCCCTGTTAATCATTACTCCGATCGTGAAGGCCAACGTAATAGGACCAAAATCCTATAATGTTATCCCATTCTAATATATACAGAGTGTAGGCTTGCTTTGAGCACTCTAATTTCTTTAAAGTAACAGCGTCGGAGGCATGACCCAGCCAGTAAAGGCCAGGAGCGCATCACCGACAGAAGGGATGAGACGACTGGTGCACACCATAGGTGGACCGGCCGGCCCATCCCAAAGTCCAACTACGAGCTTTTTAACTGCAACAAATTAAATATAAGCTATTAGAGCTGGAATTACTGCAGCTGCTGGCACCAGAATTGCCCTCTAATTGATCCTCATTAAGGAATTTAGATCATACTCATTCCAATTACCAGACTCATTGATCCCGGTATTGTTATTTATTATCACTACCTCCCCATGTCAGGATTGGGTAATTTATGCGCCTGCTGCCTTTCATGGATGTGGTCGCCATTTCTAAGGCTCCCTCTCCAGAATCGAACCCTAATTCTTTGTCAATCATCACCACCATGGTAGGCCACTATCCTACCATCAAAAATTTATAGGATAGAAATTTGAATGATGCATCGTCGGCACGACGGCCATTCGATCTGTCGAGTTATCATGAATTATCACAGCAACGGGCAGAGCCCGCATCGACCTTTTATTTATTAAATGCATCCCTTATAGAAGTTGGGGTTTGCATGTATTAGATCTAGAATTACTATAGTTATCCGAGTAGTAGATACCATTAAACAAACCATAACTGATTTAATTAGCCATTCGCAGTTTCACAGTCTAAATTTATTCATACTTACACATACATGGTTTAATCTTTGAGACAAATATATGAACACTGGCAGGATCAACCAGGTAGCATTCCTCATTGATGTTGGCATCGCATGAGCCCGGCCTGCCTATGAGGGAACGAACGAATTCAAGTCGAGTACGGCCGTCGTTTGCAAGGAGCATCGTACAAGGCAAATAAGAGTCGATGAAGACCCCATGACCACTGTGTCTACCGTATCTAAGAATCCCAAACACCACTCATGGACTACGACATCGCATGACGAAACAAGGAAGGCGTGGGAGATGAGGACAGCCTTTCATTTCACCCTGCGCACTGAATGCGAAGGGCGAAAGACATTTGATAAAACTTGATAATGCCTGGGCATTAGGTATGCAACATAGAAAAATGACTTAGAGCAAGCCTAAATTTTGCTTGGCCCACGACTGAGATTGCAAGAAGGTCAGGACGTCACTGCTCGAGCAGGGATCCAACCTAACCGCACATGCCGAACATAACTCACATGCCGTGCGTCCAAATGCTCAATCGATGCACTCTCAGTACCATCCCCAATGCCCAGTAATAGCTGCCATGCACTGCTGCTCATGCGGACATTGCAAGGCTGAAGAAAGTCCCGCTTGACATGATAGCCCGCCATTAGGGGGAGCAGAGGAGTTGAAGGTACGCCGAGGCATATGCATGGATGCCTCACACATTGGCCACCGACGCTCGCTGCAGATTTCGCTCAGCCCCATGTGTACAACGCCTGGAGATTTCCCCGAGAAAAGCATCCAGAACTCGCCACACGTATAAAAGTACCACCTCATTCGAAATCAAGCGCCAACAGCTCCGTCATGGACGACGCCACCGATAGATGGTATGAGCGCACAGTGAAGAGATGTCAACGTTGTTTTGCAGGCATCGATGGCTCACACGTACAAGCCATGCATACTGCCATGTTTCCACACTACAGACCAACATGCCCAATGAGCGCCTATGCCAACTAGCGACAGTCGCCTTAAAGAGCCTTAAACACTTCTACCCACCTTATATATGCTTAAAAAAAACCTAAGTGACAAGAGTTGACATGATTTTGCCAGAGAATCATACTAGACATGTGCGGATCAGAACTACACGTTTTGATATAAGACAGAGCCTCTGCACTCACAAAAGAGTCACGTAATTTGTCATTGATAATTTTTATCTAGAAAATATTTTTTTCAAATATTATTTATGAAAATTCAAAAAATAAATAAAAATAAATAAAAAAATAGAAAAACTATTATAAAAATAAAAAATATTAGGAAAATATTCCCAGCGCTTGAACTAACCTTAAACCAACAATTTAGTACATATTTGTATGTATAACGTAACCATATAAAATATTTAAATTTAAGGATTTTAAATTAAAAAATTGAAAAGAATATAAAAATAACGTGGGGACAATAGGGAAATCGCCATGAATGCAACGAATAAGAAACAACCCCAAAACATACATATTATAATAAACTAACCTTAAACCAATAATTGAGTGAATATTTGTATGAATAACGTAACGATATAAAATATTTAAATTTAAGAATATTAAATAAAAATTTGAAAAAAATAATATGGCGATGGGACATTAGGAAAACCGTCGCAACATATGAGGTAACATTGAAATATATTTAAAAATAAATAAATCAGAGAAATTATGCAACAAAATGAGTATGTAATGGTGAAGAAGATGGATGAACGTCAAGAAAATATTAGAATGATCAAACGTAGGTTTACGCTCTTTTGTTTTTGGAACGGTGCGTTAGTGTGTTGGTGCCTTGGTACCATGGTGCCTTGGTGCCATGGTGCCACGATGCTTTGGTGCAACGGTGCCTTGGTGCATGGGGCCACGCTGCCTTGGTGTCACATTGCCATGGTGCTATGGTTCCTTGATCCCTTGGTGACACGGTGCCTTGGTGCCATAGTGCCACGGTGCCTTGATGCCTTGGTGACACGGTGCCATGATGCCTTTGTGCCATGGCGCCATGGTGCCCCGGTTCCATGGTGCCATGGTGCCTTGGTGCCTTGGTGCCATGGTGCCATGTTGCCATGGTTCCTTGGTGACTTGGTGCCTTGGTACCACGGTGCAATGGTTCCACGGTGCCTTGGTAACTTGGTGCCACAGTGGCACGGTGCCATGGTACCTTAGTGCCTTGGTGCCACATTGCCTTGGTGCCACATTACCTTGGTGCCTTGGTACCTTGGTGCCATGGTGCCAGGGTGCCAGGGTGCCATGGTGCCTTGGTGACACAGTGCCACCGTGCCATCGTGCCTTGATGCCACGGTGCCTTGGTACCTTAGGCTCATGGTGCCATGTTTCCTTGGTGCTATGCTTCTTTGGTGCCTTGGTGCCATGGTGCCACGGTACATGGTGCCATGGTGCGTTGGTGCGATGCTGCCTTGGTGCTTTGGTGCCTTGGTGACATGGTGCCATGGTTCTTTGGTGCACGGTGCCCATGGTGGTTTAGGTGCGAAGGAGCCGATGCATGGATATCCAACTTGACAAAGACAACTCCATGGTAGTCCACTATATGTACGTCAACGTTTGTTATTGGACGTGTCTCTATCAATGCACTTGACGGTCATAAAAACTTCTAATTGCGACATGCCTACATGCATCGACATTTTCCTCGGTGCTTCGCTGACCACTTAAGCCGCACTCCGTATTACGAAAAACCTCTAGTTGTGATGTCATTGTTTTGCATGAAAGGACACTTGATATCATATTCTTAACTATTTGGAATGGAACACACGCGACACTTGAAAACAAAAGGCTAACTCAGGTGAGGTCAACTCACAACACTTAGTAGGATTTTTCAAGTACGGATGCACAAACCTCCTTTGGAGATGGATGGAAAAATGATTAGATTGGAGGGGGAGTGATGAATCGGAGCAACAAAAGGCTGAATCTCAGTGGATCATGGCAGTAAGGCCACTCTTCCACTTACAATACCCCATTACATTTTTAAGTCATTTGCAAAGGATTCTACCCACTGTTCGATGCAAATTGTACTTCATGGTGGCCACCATGAACTTTCTACCGCGGTGGCTTAGCAAACGACATGTTTCCTTGAGGGCCAAGGACCCTACTGTGGGTCAGAAAGCGGACGGCGAGCACATGCATCACTTCTAGCCCAGATTCTAACTTAGAGGCGTTCAATCATAATCCAGCACACGATAGCTTCGCGCCATTAGCTTTTCAACCCAACGCAATGACCAATTATGTTAATCAACAGTTCTTCTAATACTAGATTGAATTACTATTGCGACACTATCATCGGTAGGGTACAACTAACCTGTCTTACAACGGTCTAAACCCATCTCACGTTCCGTATTGGTGGGTCAACCATCCAATACTTGGTGAATTATTCTTAACAATCAAAAAGCAACATCACTATGAACGCTTGGCTTCCAGAATCCATTTATCCCCGTGGTAACTTTTCTGACACCTCTAGCTTTGAATTTCGAAGTTCTAAAGGATCATTAGGCCACACTTTCAAGGTTCGTATTCGTACTGGAAATCAGAATCAAATGAGCTTTTACCCTTCTATTCCACAAAAGATTTCTGCTCTCGTTGAGCTCATCTTAGGATACCTACATCTTTTTCAATAGATGTGCCTTTGTAGCCAAACTCCACACCTGACCCTGTCTTCCACCTGGATCATCCCGAAGAGCGAGCTTTGGGTCCAAAAAGATGGGCAGTGCCCTGCTCCCGATTCACAAAATAAGTAAAATAACATTAAAAGTAGTGGTATTTCACTTTTGACTTTTGGATCCCACTTATACTACACCTCTTAAGTCATTTCACAAAGTCGAACTAAAGTCAATCTCAAAAGGGTCTTCTTTCCCCACTGATTCTGCCAAGCCCGTTCCATTAGCTGTGGTTTCGCAGGATAGTAGACAGGGACAGTGGGAATATCATTAATCCTTTCAGACGCGTCACTAATTAAATGGCGAGGCATTTGGTTACCTTTAGAGAGTCATAGTTACTCCCGCCATTTACCCGCGCTTGGTTGAATTTATTCACTTTGACATTCAAACCACTGGGCAGAAATCAAATTATGTGAACATCCATTGGGACCATCGCAATGCTTTGTTTTAATTAAAAAGTTGGATTCCCATTGTCCATACCAGTTCTGAGTAGGCTGTTCAACCAGTGGGGAAGGCCCCTGAAGGAATCGTTCCCAGTCCATCCCCCGACTGGCATGCGGTGAACTGCTCTCACCGCTGGAGCAGCTCGAGCAGTCCACCGACTTCCGACAAATTTGGGACTGGGACCCCTATGCCTAGCCCTCAGAGCCAATACTTTTCCCAAATTTACGGATCCAGTTTGCTGACTTTCGTTGCCTACAATGTTCCATTGACAAGAGGCTTTTCACCTTGGAGACCTAATGTGGTTATGAGTACGACCAAGAGTGGACGACCTTCGGTCTTTTGGATTTTCAAGGGGCACTGGGAGCACACCAGACACCACACGACGTGCGGTACTATTTCGGCAGCTGGACCCTACCTCCGGCTGAGCTGATTCCAGGATGGGTAGGCTGTTTAACAGAAAAGATAACTGTTCCTGAGGCTCCCACTGACGTCTCCGGACTTTCCAATGTTGTTGTCGTCTGCCACATCCTGGTTCAGGAATTTTAACCCGATTTTCTTTCGGAGTACTCATGAAACGTGCTCTCTGTCGGGGTTCCCCCGAACCATAGGATCAACTAACCCATGTGCAAGTGTCGTTCATATGGAACCTTTCCCTTCTTCGGCATTCAAAGTTCTCATTTGAATATTTGCTACTACCACCAAAATCTACACCGATGGTCGCTCTGCTCAGGATCGAGCCCAAGGTTTTGCAGCGATCGCTGTGACTTCCTCCTCATCGGGGCCTGACACTTGCCCTGACGGTTGGGTGTAGGTCTCGTTCTTAAGCGCCATCCTTTTTTGGGGCTAGTTGATTCGGCAGGTGAGTTGTTACACACTCCTTAGCGGATTTTGAATTTGATTAACACCGTCTTGCTGTCTTAATCAACCAACACCCTTTGTGGGATCTAGGTTAGTGAGCAGTTTGGCACTGTAACCCAGCTTCCGGTTCATCCCGCATTGCCATTTCTGCTTACCGAAAATTTCCCATTTGGATCTCCTGATTTCGTGGCGCGGCTCAACAAAGTATCCGCCCCGTCCTACCTATTTAAAGTTTTAGAATAAGTCGAGGGTGTTGCTCCCCTGAGGCCTCTAATCATTGGCTTTACCCAATAGAACTTGCACATGAGATCCAGCTATCCTAAGGGAAACTTTTGAGGGAACTAGCTACTAGACGGTTCGATTAGTCTTTTGCCCCTATACCCAAGTCAGACAAGCAATTAGCACGTCAGTATCATTGTGGGCCTCCACCAGAGTTTCCTATGGATTGTCCCCGCTCAGGCATAGTTCACCATCTTTTGGGTCCCGACACGTATGCTCACACTCAGTCGGTGGTGCACCCCTCAGGAGGAACCCACCAATCATTTTTCTTGTGCCTGACGGGTTTACTCGCCTGTTGACTTGCACACATATTAGACTCCTTGTTTCGTGTTTTAAGATGAGTCAAATGGGGAGACTACAGGGCACTGTCCGAAGCGCGCAGATGTCGAAGCACGTTGAAGGTGTGCTCTGCCTTCCACAATCGAGGAGACGACATTACATGAGCATATCGAGAGCCCGGGCTTTGGTCGCCCCCAATCCATGCTGGTCCACGCCCCGAGTGGATTGATGGACCGACTCGTCGCTGTTCCACATCTAACCGGGGTGCATCGCTGGCACCCATCTGCTTCCCTCCCGACAATTTCAAGCACTCTTTAACTCACTTTTCAAAGTCTTTTTCATCTTTCCTTCACGGTGCTTGTTTGCTATCGGTATCTCGCCCGTATTTAGACTTGGATGGAATTCACTGCCTGATTTGGGCTATATTCCCCTAAAGACCAACTCGTAGATAGTGCCTCATGGTGCGATAGGTTCCAGGCACAACGGGGCTCTCACCCTATCTGGATCCCCCTTCCAGAGGAGTTAAGGCTGGTCCGCCGATGAGGACGCTTCTCCAGACTATAATTCAAATGACGGAGCAACCCGATTCTAAGGCTGTGTTATTCTTGGTTCTCTCACCATTTGAAAGTTTATTTTCCTCCACTTATTGATATTCTTAAACTCAGCGGGTAATCCCATCTGAAATGGGGTCGCCGTCGGAGCATCTAAGCACAGTAGGGTCCCGAAGTCTAGACGCACGATGGGGTGTAGCCTCAACAGTAAAAAGAGTTGAGTTACAACCACCACTTTCTGTGACATCCATCGACATGGACTCATATTTAGTCCAGCCGTGAGCTCAGGTGCACGGGAGGCCAATATCTGCCCCACGACCATAGCGTGCCCCGTGATTGAGGCGCGATGCGAGGGGGCAATGTGTTTCGTGATGCCCAGGCAAACATACCCTTGTCCTAATGGATTTGGGTGGGACTTTCATTCAAAGACTCGATGGTTCACGAGATTCTACAATTCACACCAAGTATCTTATTTTGCGACATTTTTTATTAATGAGAGAGCCAAGATATCTGTTCCCGAGAGACATTTTTGTTTATAAGAGAAGCGCACGTCCCCCCGATGCACACCATGAATGGAGAGTGAGGAGTAGGATGTCAATTTGAGTATTCCTGGGTGCGCTCACCGGGGATGAGGGGGAGGCACTCGTGCGGAGGGCCGAAGTACTCTGCCCGCGTGGGCTCCCCTGTTGTTAAACACGTTCACGGGTTTTTCGGTTGTGCAGGTTTTGACAATGATCCTTCGGCAGGTTCACCTACGAAAACCTTGTTATGACTGTTTCTTCCTCTAAATGATAAGGTTAATAGACTTCTCACGATGTTGCGGGCAGCAAACCGCCCACATTGCCGCGATCCAAACATTTCACCTGAACATTCAATCAGTAGGAGCAACGGGCGGTGTGTACAAAGGGAAGGGACGTAGTCAACGCAAGCTGATGACTCACGCTTATTAGGAATTCCTCGTTGAAGACCAACAATTGCAATGATCTATCCCTATCACGATGAAATTTAAAAGATTACCCGTCCGGCAGTCTTAATCGACCAACATCCTTTGTGGGATCTAGGTTAGCGCGCAGTTTTGCACTGTAGCCTGACTTATGGTTCATCTTGCATCACCAATTATGCTTACCAAAATGGCCCACTTTGAGCTCTTTATTCTATGGCGTGGCTCAACAAAGCAGCCGCACCTTCCTACCTATTCATAGTTTGAGAATAGGTTGAGGCCGTTGCGCCCTCGAGGCCTCTAATCATTGGCTTTATCCAATAGCACTCACATGCGAGCTCCAGCTATCTTGAGGAAATTTCAGAGGGAACCAGCTACTAGACGGTTCAATTAATCTTTCGCCCCTATACCCAAGTCAGACAAATGATTTCCACTTCAGTATCGCTGCGAGCCTTCACCAGAGTTTTCTCTGGATTTACCCCGCTCAGGCATAGCTAACTATCTTTCGAGTCCCAAAAAGTATGCTCACACTTGAACCCTTCTCAAAAGATCAAGGTCGGTCGGCGGTGCACCCCTCAGGGGGATCCCACCAATCAGCTTCTTTGTGCCTTACAAGTTTACTCGCCCGTTGACTCGCACACATGTCAGACTCCTTGATCCATGTTTTAAGATGGGTCAAATAGCATGCTCACAGGCTAGTGTCCAAAGTGCACAGATGTCGAAGTGCGCCAAAGGCGTACTGATGTTCTGGTATCTTACGAAACAATTAGCATTATTTTCTTTGGAAAATTGTATGTTTTCAAGAAACCAAAGTATTGTTTAATAAAGTTTTTAGTTTTTTCAGTGAAAGGATATAATCATAGAAGAAAGATGTAAATAGTATAAAAGTGAGTTTTACTGTCAAAATAGCGGACCGTTAGTCTTGCGATGGACCACCAGGTGAACCGTCAAGGCGAACTAGGACATGGAATGGAAATGTCTTTAGTAACAGACGATGTGGTGGACCGTCAGACATGTGATGGAATGCCAGATGGACCGTGAACCCTTATCCATTAACTACCTCTTAGAAGGACTTAGTGACGATCAACATGGTAGACCGTCATCCATGCGACGAACAATCAGATGGACCGTTATTTCTTATCTAGAAACCATCTTTCAGAGGGACTCAGTGATAATCAACATAGTGGACCGTCATCCCTGTGATGGAACACCAGATGGACCTCCAATACTTATCTAGAAACCACCTTTTGGAGGGACTCAGTGATGATCAGTATGGTGGACCGTCAGTTTTGCGATGGACCACCAGTGTCACCATCACGTCTTTTCCAGAAATTGCAATTTGGAAGAAATGAGTGACAGAAAAGATGGTGGACCGTCTATACTTTGACAGACCACCATATGGACCGTCAGTTGGGAAATGACTTTTTTTCTTTTAAATTTTAAATTCTTTTTTTATCTAGGAACATATAAATACCAAATTTTAGGGTTAAGAATGCATCTTTTATCTTTTATAAGTTTTCTCATATATTGAAACTCTCTTTAACCTAGTACTTTGGGGATTCTTTAGATCTTGGAGAAATTTTGCATTGAACATTTATTATTGAAGATTCAATAACTGATTCTCGGGAATCTTTGTATGTAAATTCTTAATCTATTTATGAATAATACAAGAATTACTTCTTCTTCTATACAGTATTGTGGCTAAGATACCATAACTAGGGTTATGGGATCCTTAATATGAAACACATATATGGGTTGGGAATCAAATTGAGTTCCATGACTTAATGATATTGTATACCTTTCTTCAATTTCATGACTTTTCTTGGTTACAAACTTGAAGAGTGAGCCCAAGAACATCACTTGTCTGAAAGGAAAGTTTTTGTTGGGAAAAGAAAGTGTTTACATGAATTCTAAGGGCTTTAACCTTTAAAGTAATGGAAAATTCCCTAATAGGATTAGCTTACATAAGAAATGGATTGAAAGAACAATGCATCCTTTGATTTTGAGAGAATTAGAGGATAATCTATCCACTTTGGTTGAGAAACTAAGGGATAAAGAATAGGACTAAACCTTTCTTGCAATTGAATTTGCTAAGTGGAAATCATAAATGATTCACAACTTGAATGGTGCTAGCAGTTTGGTGACCATAAACCTAGTTTATTTACTCTCAGAAAGTTAGGAATTACAAAGAGAATCTTTCGTTGGAATACTCTTGTTACAATTAATTATTTTATAATTTAAAACACAAAAACCCTTTTTTTTCTTAGGAACCTCTGATCAACAGTCCAATAATGATTACAAGACTTAGTTAGCATAGTATTTCCTGTAGGATTCAACACCCAACCTAGTTGGGTTCTATATTTGAAAGCGATCGCTTATGCTTTCTATTGAACGTAGTAATTTGGGTGTAACAAATTTTGGCACCATTGCCGGGTAAGACAGTTGTCAACTAAGTTTGTGATTGTTAATCGACTATTTCATCAAAGATTCTTACATTTTACTTTTTGTTTGTTTTTTTTGTTTCATGCAGATTGAGTGTTTTGCATGCCAAGTACACGAAGATCGGGTTAACCATCATTACCTATTAATCCTTAACCATATCTTATTGGCAGAATGGATGGTCAACGGGACCCAGAAAGGGTAGCTGCTCAGCAGGAGCAGGCTAGATTAGTTGCTCTAGCAGCTGCTCAAGTGAACCAGCAAAATACTGATAAAGCTGGCTGGGAAGTGAAGACAGAGTTACTAAATCCAAGGCGTGCAGACAATGAAGTTGCACCAGTAAATAGAAATGTCAACAGAAATTGCCAGGCTAGAATAAAACCCGAACACCAAGCTGTTCAGTTTGATCTTGATGATGATGATGATGAGTTGGATGAGGCTGGTGCCACAGGGCTATTATTCCTCCGCCTTTAGCACCCAAAGCCAAGTTTAATATTATGAGTACGATGATTCAGTGGTTGTATCTGAAAGGACTGTTCAGTGGACTTGCTGGTGATGACCCGAATATGCATTTGATAAACTTCATTTCAATATGCAAGTCGTTTAACAATTCAGGGGTGGGGAAAAATGCTATTCGACTACGATTATTCCCGTTGTCTCTTTCCGGAGAAGCAACGTTATGGTTAAATGGGATAACCCCCGACTCTATTACAGATTGGAGCCAATTGAAAGATTCTTTATTAAAAAGGTTCTTTCTTCCATCCAAGAGGGCACAATTAAGAGATGAAATAAGTAATTTTCGGCAGCTTTCAACTAAAGCTCTTTATGAAACTTGGGAGAGGTTCAAAAAAAAGCTCACACAGAGCCCGAATCATCAGATGAACTACATCCACCTGAAAGAGATATTATATAAGGCCTTGAATTCAGTGACTAAGCCAATGGTGGATAATGCTACGGGTGGGTCATTTATGGACCTCACTTTTCTTGAGGCATCTCAAATGCTTTATCGGATGACAAAGTAGAGTAGGGCTTGGCATACTAGGGATTCTAAGGTAGCAAGCTCTACTTTATCTATTGGCATGACTTCAGAATAGAGACGAAGGGAAGAGGAACATGACCAAGAAATGGCTTATATGAAAATACAGATGGACCTTCTTACTAAGCATTTATTATAAGGAAATATAGAAAGTTAAAGTTGTTGCATCACAGGGAAGAGCTGACTCTGATTTAGAGGAGGAAGCGAATTACTTGAATAATCAAGGGGATTTCCAAGGTAATGGCCAAGGAAACTAAGGTTGGAACTACTATGAGAAATCTGGATACAAGGACCGAGATCAAGGAAATTGGAAGAATAAGAATGACATGAGTGTTTTATATGTTCCTCCTAGGAATTGTGAAGCTGCTGCATCTAACTTTGGGAAGATGTCTATGGAGGATATGATGGCTAAACTGTTGAAGGGAGTAGAGGCAACTAACAAAGGAGTAGCTGGGGTGAAAAATGATTTGTCTTTGATGAATCAATTGGTTGATTCGAATTCCACTTCTATAAAATAGTTAGAGCAGCAACTTAGTCAACTTTTTGCAGCATTTAATCAAAGGAAGGCTAGCACTCTACCAAGTGATAGAGTGCAAAATCCAAGGAAGGATGGGTCATTTATGGCAATTACAACAGTAGTGTTAAGGTGTTGGAAAACCCATCTATGGGTAAGTTGAAAGCTGATGGTGTAGTAGAGAATGTTGATAAAGCAGATTAGAATCATCCCATAGAGGCTAAAAACCCTGATGAGATCATTCATGATATTACACCCAATTGTCAACAGTCCGATGAAGTTAAAGATGAGAAAAACAAGGAAAAAGAAGTGATGGAGAAAAATCTCCCAAAACGACCGCCTTCCTTTCCTCAAAGACTCAAGAAGAAGGATAATAACACCAAGTTCAGCAAATTCATGACCATGTAGAAGCATCTGACTATTAATGTACCTTTGGTAGAGGCACTGGAGCAAATGCCAGGGTATGCCAAATTCATAAAGGAACTTTTGATAAAGGAAACGGTAGACAGCTATGAACCGGCAGATAATTTCCATTATTACAGCGCGATTGCCATAAGGTCATTAGTACAGAAGAAGGCAAATTCAGGAGCTTTCACTATTCCTTGCACGATTGGATCTTTGGATTTTTGTAAGGCTTTGTGTGATTTGGGGGCTAGCATTAATCTGATACCGCTAGCCATTTATAAAAAGTTGGGGTTTTGAGTCCTACACTAACCAATATGCGACTTATGATGTAAATAGGTCGGTAAAATAGATTGTTCGTATTCCGTACAATGTATTAGTGAAGGTGGATACCTTTATTTTCCCTGTGGATTTTGTTATTTTGGATTATGAGGTGGACTTCGAGATACCCATAATATTGGGTTGACCTTTTCTCATAACCGAAAGTGTGCTGATTGATTTGCAAGTGAATGAGCTCTTATTTCGGATAAATGATGAAATGGTACATTTCGATGTATGCAAATCAATGAAACAACACAAAGAAATGATTTTTTTATTTAAGGACGAATAGGAACTATCTATAGAGGAGCAACTTACTGTTGAGCCATTACTTGTTGTGCTTATGAATGTTGATCGTGAGGATATTGAAGAGTATGAAGAAACTGTCTGTGCTTTGACAGGAATGGGTTACCGAGTCATTTGAGGTATGTGTTCTTGGGTAGTGGAAATACACTGCCGGTTATTATTGCTACTGATCTAGGTGAACAACAGGTGAAATCTGTCATCTCTGTTCTTAAGAGGTATAAGAGAGCTATTGGTTAGACTATTACAGATATCATTGGTATCCCTCCTGGCATATGTATGCATAAGATTCAACTAAAGGAAGATTGTGTGCCCACTATTGAGCATCAACGTTGCCTGAACCCACCTATACAATAGGTTATGAAGAAAGAAATCATAAAGTGGATAGATGCAGGGGTGGTGTACCCAATCTCAGACAGTAAATGGGTGAGTCCCGTACAGTGTGTGCCCAAGAAAGGGGGCATGACGGTAGTGGCCAACGAGAAGAATGAGTTGATCCCACTCAGGCCTGTTACTGGGTGAAGGGTATGTATGGAATACCAAAAGCTCAACTCGTGGACACTAAAGGATCACTTTCCAATGCCATTCATGGACTATATGCTCGATCGATTGGAAGGTAGGGGTTGGTACTATTTCTTGGATGATTATTTGGGGTATAACCAGATTTCCATTGCTCCTGAAGATCAGGAAAAGACGATGTTCACGTGCCCATACGACATATTTGATTTTAAAAGGATGCCCTTTTGGTTTATGTAATGCACTGACCACTTTCCAGAGGTGCATGATGTCGATCTTCTCTAATATGGTTGAAGACACCTTGGAGGTATTCATGGATGACTTTTTAGTTGTTGGAGATTCCTTTGAATTATGCTTGCTGAATTTAAGTCAAGCATTACAACGGTGTGAAGATTTTAATCTGGTCCTTAAATAAGAAAAATGCCACTTCATTGTGAAGGAAGGCATTGTGCTCGGACATAAAATTTTTGCAAAAGGTATTGAGGTTATCGAGAACTATTTCCCCCCACTTTGTAAAAGGGGTGCGTAGCTTTCTTATCCATGTAGGATTCTATCATAGATTTATAAAAGATTTCTCAAAGGTTGCAAACCCATTGTGCAAACTTCTTGAAAAGGAGGCCAATTTCTATTTTGATGATGACTGCAGACAGGCGTTCGAATGCATTAATCTAAAATTAGTGGAGGCTCAAGTTACTAGTACTCCTGACTGGGCAAAGCCGTTTGAACTAATGTGTGATACTAGCGGGGTGGCGCTTGGAGCTTTGTTGGGCCAAAAACGGATAAGCTATTTCATCCAATCTATTATGCCAGCAAAGCCCTGAATGGGACTCAAAAGAACTACACTATCACCAAACAGGAGCTCTTGGCTGTAGTTTACGCCTTTGAGAAATTCAGAGCATATTTTCTTACTACCAAGGTGGTGGTACACACGGATCATGCAGCTTTGAGTTATTTAATGGCTAAGAAATATGTGAAGCTAAGATTGATCCGATGGGTATTATTTCTTCAAGAATTTGAATTTGAGGTAAGTGATTGTAAGGGATGTGAAAATCAGGTGTTGATAACTTATCCAGACTTGAATGCGAGCAAGCAATGAAGGACAAATTAACTCGAGCAGATTCTATGGTATGCTGATTTTGCAAACTACGTGGTAAGTGAGGTGATTCTGGATAATCTTTCCTTTTACTAAAGGAAAAAGTTCCTTCATGACGTGAACCATTATTTCTTGGACAAGCCCGATCTTTTTTGGCAATGTATAGATGGTGTTATTAGGCGCTATGTCCCAGATGTAGAAGTGCTGATTATTTTGGAGGCATGCCATGCTTCACCTATTGGTGGTCACTATGCAGGTGACCGTACTTCCCAGAAATTTTTGCTGAGTGGCTAATATTGTCCTACGCTATTCAGATAAACATATGAGTTTGTTCGTAGATGTGACTAATGTCAGAGGTAAGGATCAATTTCCAAACGCCATGAGATGCCAGTGTCCAAAATGATGGAAGTAGAGTTATTTGATGTATGAGGTATCAACTTTATGGACCCATTTGTAAACTCATATAGGTCAAAATACATCCTAGTAGCTGTGGACTACGTCTTGAAATGGGTAGAAGCTGTTGCTTTGGATGACAACGAAGGAAAAAGAGCTATAGTATTTCTGAAGAAGAACATATTCTCCCATTATGGAGTACCAAGTACAATCATAAGTGATGGGGGATCCCATTTTTGCAATAAGGATTTCAGGGCTATTTTTGCAAAGTATAGAGTAAAGCAACACCGATAGCAACTCCGTACCACCCACAAACTAATGGGTAAGTGGAGGTGTCGAATCGTGAGATAAAGGCCATTCTCGCGAAAACTATGAATGCTAATAGGCAAGATTGGTCTCGAAAGCTAGATGACACCTTGTGGGCATATCAAACTGCTTTTAAGACACCAACTGGCATATCACCATATCATCTATTCTATGGGAAGGCATGTAATTTGCCAATCGAGCTTGATCATACGGCCTTGTGGGCTCTTACAAGGTTGAATACACATTGAAAGAAAGCAGCTAACCTAAGATTGGAGTAGATAAATGAGATGGATGAATTCCATCTCAAGGCTTATGAAAGAGCCGACTTGTATAAGGAGAAAATGAAGAAATACCATGATCAAAGGATTACACAGAGAGAATTTAGGAAAGGTGATTTCATACTTATTTTCAACTCTAGACTGTAGCTATTTCTAGGTAAGTTGAAGTCTAAATGGTCGGGTCCATTTAAAATTAGCCAAGTCTACTCATCTGGAGTAGTCGAGCAGGAAAACAAAGATGGTAGTGTCTTCTAAGTGAACGGACAAAAAATTAAACTTTATATTTGTCCTAAAGACTTAATAAAAAGTGTTGATATCTTTTATCTCAATGAAGTCTAAGTACTCGAGATACCTGAGTCGTTCCATGACGTTAAATCAGGTGCTAGTGCGAGGCAACTCACAACATGTTGGTGTAACCATAGTTAGAGTCTATTTTATGTTCTTGTGCAATTTTGATATGTTTATGAAGTGTACAAGGCCTAAAATACAGTAAAAAGGAAGATAGGCATATATCTGAGCTACTAAAACATTGTGATGGATGACTTGATGGACCACCAGGCCCCTGGGGGACCACCACTTTCAACCGTAAAGAACTGGCAAGAAAATGCATTCACTGGATAAGCCACGACGGCCTGAGTGGTGGACCATCACAAACCTGGTGGGATGTCACAACAGCTGTCAGAAGTAACATTGGTGACCCATAATCTATTAACCAGTGACGGTTAATTTGGTGGACCATCACAGTTTGGGTGGACTGTCACACCTGTCGTCGCACCAAAATAGAAACATTCAAACTCAGGTAAGGAGTGACGTTCAGAGTGGTGGCCCGTCACATACGTGATGGACCGTCAGTTTTATCATGACTTTTACCCTAATTCTAAATTAGGTCAAGTTAAATCGATAATCTTTATAAGTACTCTGTATTAGTCCAAAAGTGATATTTGTGAGTAAATTTGAGCGGGTACATCCATGGTAACCGTTCCATGTCCTTTGGTTGTCCACTTTCTTTAGAGTTAAAAGAACCTGAAGGGATTTATCCCTTCTGAGACTCCCTATCCTCTCTATTTTTTGCCTTATTTATAATAGTTACTCCTTTCCTCTCTTTATCACAAATAAAAGGGAAAGTTAGTGCTTGAATTGGTAAGTTAGTTTTCTCTCTGAAGCTTCAAGAACAGAGCTCGCCTGCAAAATCTAGTATGTGAAAAACCTTCTCTTTTGATTTTCCAATATAAGTGTAAAAGCATGGCATGTTTCTTTAGTTTGTTCTTAGTGTAATGAGTTCGAATGACTCAAGGTACCAATTTGTGTGAAAATTTGAGCAATATAAGTTGTATGTGAGACCAATGTTCTTAAAGTATGAGTTTAGAGCTGGGTTGATAGCTAAACAATGATTTGATGTGCTATTGCTCGGCAAAATGGTCGAACCCAAAAGGATGGTTGAAGATGAAGGTGAAACGGTTGAACTGGTGGACTGTCAACTTTGTGACGGACCACCAAGATGATTGTCAGAAGACACAATACAAATACACCTTCTGTATAAGCCATGATGGTCGACTTGGTGGACTATCAACTTTGTGACGGACCACTAAGTAGACCGTCAGAAGACTCAAGGTTTTATGGAACACTACTTAAGGACTAACGACAGAGTTTGTGGATCGTCAAACCTACCGTCATGCCACATTATGCCTTATTTTGATTGTGGTTGAATGCAGAACTGATTTCTTAAGCAATTTTTAGGTGATATGGCTCCAAAAACTCCACAACCTAGAGGAGAAAGATCACAACGAGGAAGGAATGTATCCGCACCATCTTATAACACCAGGAAAAATGAAAGAGAAGCTCTCATACTCTTCCAGTCTGAAGAGAAGAGTCAGAGTACCTCTAGCAGTTCAACTTCAAGCCCTGATGAGACAACTGTTGCTGCAACTCAACCATTGTTGGTAGTATGTGAAACTAAAAATGTTATTATGGGGGATCAAATAGAAGATCCTAATGCTGAAGATATACTGAAGGGTGATAATGTTATCAGGTGGAATGATCCATAGGTTTGAGAGGCCATCAGGTGGAAAATAGAGAAAACACAAAAAGAATTTTATGACGGGTTGACACCCATAGCTCGAGGGATCAAAATATCGTTCATAGAGGAACATCAGATTATGATAATAAAAATTCATGAATATCCTGAGTTAGAGAACCGGTTCAATGAATATGGGCTAGCATGGGTGAGAAGGCCACCAGGATAGTACCAACCAAATTTGGTGAGGGAATTCTTCGATAATTATCTGTGTTTGGTGAAAAAAGAATGCCCAAAGGGAACTCCAATCTCAAATAGACAAAATAGGGAGTCTGTTCCGGTTCTAGGGGTCACTGTTGATATCTTTGCCCGAATAATTAATAGGATGATATTCGGGCCAGGATATGAGGCTACACCCGCTATCCCAGATTTTGAGTATAGAATGTGACATGCTTCCGGTCAGAGATATTGGGCTTCTTTTTTATTGACCGACCATGGAAATCCTTCTTAGTTGACTAATCCCAAATAACACATTGCAAAGTTCACTCTTAATTTTAAAGTTAATTTTCGGTAGGCTATTGTTCGGTTGAGGTTAATGCTAACAAAGGGAGATGGAAATTTGGATCATCACATAGCAGTAGAAGTAGCAAGTTTGGTTTCAAGGCTGCCAATTGATTTTGGCCAGATAATTGCACACGCGATGTTCGTGCGGCCACATAAAGTGACCACTTCTATACCCTTCCCATGTTTGATCACTGGGTTATGCAAGAAAGCCGGTGTGCCGCTGATCCATGGGGTTGATAATGAAGTACAGGCTACATATAGGCAAGACATTCAGAAGTTGAAGAACGAATCAAAATTCAAAATTTGGGTGACCAAACCTTCGGCATATCAGCGTCAGTCTGCACCAGTTCTAGAGACAATAAAAATGCCTGAAGGTATTCCTTTACCTATCACCATATATATACCACCTGATTATGTGCCTCAGGGAACTTCTGCAGGGTCAGAGTCTACACAGTTTGCTGGTGGACTAGAGTTTGTGGAGTACAAATTCAAATAGCACAATTTCATTAAGGTGGTGAAGAGCCAAAAATGGTTTCAAAAACAGCTAGAAAAATGGGTTGGAGATTTCAAGCCTTTTATGGATGAAATTATGGCTGAAGCAGTTAGGACATTTCAAAATATTCAAGTTAGAATGGATAACATGGAAGGTCGTATCAACAAAAGGCTAGTTTCACTGTCTCTCCCTGATCTTGCCAAGCTCATGGCAGATTTTGAGCAGGCAAAGGCTGACATAACAGAGTTGAAGGAGAAACAGTCACAACCGCCTGTATCTGACCTGACTTTAGTAATAGGTTATAAAGAGGAAGGCATTATAGACCTGATGGGCAGACCTATGAAAGACAAAGACAAGCAACAAATTGATGAAAGAGCAGCAAGGAAAGAAGAAAAATGAAGAAAGAGAAAAGCTATGTCACCCGAGGAGTTAGATCAACATAACCTGAAAAGAGTTGCAAAGAAGTCAAGGAAAGAAGATGAAATAATGAAAAGAGAGGCAGAATATGAAGCGGTAGGAGTCTTTACTAGTGCTGCCTCAGAAAAGGGGAAAAGTGCAGGATCAGTTTGAGAGACGATTCCACCAATTATGGAGGTTGAGGTTTTGAGTGCCCCTACTACCATAGGTGACAACATTGCATAGAGGGAGAATGTAGGAATATCACCCCACCTGACAGATACCTCAGAGGAATATGAGGTGAAGAGAATAACCCAGTCCAACCATGTATGGTAAGTTATTGCTTTGAGGATAATACATATCTTTCTGTGTGGGGGTTGGTGTATTCACATCATGGTTGGATGTTGTTGCCAATATTATGTATCCAATAATGTACTATCGAGTAGAAGCATCATGTTTAGGGTTTTTTTTATTGCATTTCAAATTCTATAGCCTGTGATGTAAATATCTGTGTTTAATGATCATCTATACAATGTTTCGGTTTTAGTACTTTGTTGTAAATATGGATAATGAATGATGTTGGCATAAGACTATGAGAATATGTATGTAATTATTTACTCTATCATATAAACATGTATACAGAGCTCTTAGTAATTCTGCATTTAGTATTTATTCTAGAAGAGGTACATGAAACATGCAATGAATATTCCAAGAATTGCAAAGGAAGTTTAATTTCAATACGTGTGAGTGTGAGATTTTACTTAAAGTTATTTCATAGTTTAAGAGCTAGAACTTGCCCTAATCATTGATATAGTCTTCTAGGGGAGTCATTGGGATAGGATAACAGGCCTCCTTGTACTTTGAGTCTATCTTGCCTAAATAAACAACCCTGCCAGAATGATTATCCCTTTTTGAACCCATCTTGTGCCTTTAAAACCCATTTTAAAATCCTGTCACTGTGAGTTACACTCTGTAGGGTTTCAACATTCAGCTCAAGCCTTGGCCAAATATTAATACATTATTATTTCCAACTTAGACAAAGCATCTAAGTTGAGGGTGGCTAAATGAAAGAGCCAAATGGAAAGTAAGTTAGAATATAATTAGATTCGATTGGCCACTCAATGCATTGGCATGAGTTGAGGGTGTTTAAAAAAAAGAGAAGAGTTGTATGATACAATAGCATATTGAGGCTAAAAAGATGCTATGGAAAGGAGAGTTAAGTTTCAATGAGTTACTTTACCCAAAAGTACACCCCACCTGACCCGAAACCATATTGCAAGACTTGAAAAAACCTGTTTGATCCTATTAAGTCAACCTTGAGGTAGTGTCTTATGGATAGGGCAAGCCTATGGGTACTTGAACTATGGTTGTAACTTTTTTGTAAGTGTGAGAGTTAGACTTTGTCCACATCATATATTGAGTGGTGGAATTCATTGTTGTGAGGGCAACTGAAGTTTCACTTAACTTTGCTGTTCTCTGTAGAATGTAACATTAATGCTTGTGGGTTGAACTATGTTAGATGCTAGGTGTGGATCTTGATATGTTAAATGCATGTGATTGAACTGATGCGTGAATAGTTTTATCAAAATGTTTCAAGGGTTGGTTGCATGTCATTTTATTATTCATGTGTGCAATTAGTTGCTGAGTTGCTTGAAGACAGACAATTATCTTAAGTTGAGGGTGTTGATGTTCTGATATCTTACGGAACAATTAGCATCATTTTCTTAGGAAAATTGTATGTTTTCATGAAACCAAAGTATTATTTAATAAAGTTTTTAGAGTTTTTAGTGAAAGGAGATAATCACAGAACAAAGCTGGAAAAAGTAGCAGAAAAGTGAGTTTGACGGTCAAAATGGTAGACCGTCAGTCTCGCGATGGACCACCAGGTGAACCGTCAAGGAGAACAAGAACATGGCATGCTAATATCTTGAGTGACGGACCACATGGTGGACAGTCAGACATGTGACGGACCGCCAGATAGACTGTCAACCCTTATCCAGAAACCACCTCTCAGAAGGACTTAGTAATGATTAACATGGCGGACCATCATCCATGCGACAGACCGCTAGATGAACCGTCAATGCTTATGTAGAAACCACCTTTCAGAGGGACTTAGTGACGATCAACATGGTGGACCATCATCTATGCGACGGACAACCAGATGGACCTTCAATATTTATCAAGAAACCACCATTCATTGGGACTCAATGACGATCAGTATGGTGGATCGTCAGTCTTGCGACTGACCACAAATGTCACCGTCAGGTATTATCTAGAAACTGTGATTTAGAAGAAATAAGTAAAGGACAAGATGGTGGACCGTCAACACTTTGACGGACCACCATATGGACCATCAGCTAGGATACAACTTTTCTGCTTTTAAATTTTTAATTCTTTTTTTAGCTGGGAACATATAAATACCAAATTTTAGGGTTAAGAATAAATCTTTTTCTTTTACAAGTTTTATTATATATTGAAACTCTCTGTAAGCTAGTACTTTGGGGATTCTTTAGATCTTGGAGAAATTTTGCATTGAACATTTATTATCGAAGACTCAAGAACTGATTCTTGGGATTCTTTGTAAGTGAATTCTTAATCTATTTATGTATAATACAAGAATTACTTCTTTTTCTTCAATTATGGAGTAATGTGGCTAAGATCCTATAACTAGGGTTATATGATCCTTAATGTGAAACACATCTATGGGTTGGGAATCAAATTGAGTTCCATGACTAAATGATATTGTATAAACCTTTCTTCAAATTCATGACTTTTCTTGGTTGCAAACTTGAAGAGTGAGCCCAAGAACATCACTTGTCTGAAAGGAAAGTGTTTGTTGAGAAAAGAAAGTGTTTACATGAATTTTAAGGGCTTTAACCTTTAAAGTAATGGAAAATACCCTAATAGGATTAGCTTACATGAGAAATGGGTTGAAATAACAATGCATCCTTTGAATTTGAGAGAATTAGAGGATAATCTACCCACTTAGGTTGAGAAACTAAGGGATAAAGAATAGGACTCAACCTTTCTTGAAATTGAATTTGTTAAGTGGAACTCATAAATGATTCACAACACGAAAGGTGCTATCATTTTGGTGACCATAACCCTGGTTTGTTTAATCTCATAAAGTTACGAATTACAAAGAGAATCATTCGTTGGAATACTCTTGTTACAATTAATTATTTTATAAGTTAAAACCCAAAACCCCTTTTTTTTCTTAGGAACCTATGATAACAGTCCAATAACGATTACAACACTTAGAGAGTACAATATTCCCTGTGGGATTAGTTACCCAACCTAGTTGGGTTCTATATTTGACAGCGACCGCTTACGCTTTCTATCAAGATTTGTAATTTGGGCGTACCACGTGAACTGCCTACCAAAATTGAGGAGACGGTGTTCCACGAGCGTATCGAGATCCCAGGCTTTAGCCGCCCCCCCAATCTATACTGGTCCATACCCCAAGTCAATCGGCAGACCGGTTCGTCGCCGTTCTACATCCGATCGGGGTGCATAGCCGGCCCTCATCCACTTATCTCCAAATAATTTCAAGCACTCTTTGACTCTCTTTTCAAAGTCCTTTTCATCTTTCCCTCGCGGTACTTGTTCGCTATCGGTCTCTCACCCGTATTTAGCCTTAGAAGGAATTCACCACCTGATTTGGGCTGTATTCCCAAATAATCTGACTCGTAGATAGCACCTCATGATGTGATAGGGTTCAGGCACAACGGGGATCTCACCCTCTCTGGCGCCTCTTTCCAGGGGTCTTCGGCCCAATTTGCCACTGAGATAATTCTCTAGACTATAATTTAGATGATGGAACTGGCCGATTCTAACGCTGGGTTATTCCTGGTTCGCTCACCGTTACAAAGGGTATCCTTGTAAGTTTCATTTCCTCCACTTATTGATATGCTTAAACTCAGCGGGTAATCCCACATGACCTGGGTCGCAGTCGGAGCGCCTAAGCGCAGTAGGGTCCCGGAGTCCAGAAGAATGATAGGTTGTAGCTGTGACAATAAAGAGAGTTGAGTTAAAATCACCACTTACCACGCCGTCCATCGATGTGGACTCACATATAGTCCAGCCACGAGCTTGAGGCATACAGGAGGCCATTATCCTCCCTGTGACAATAGCACGCCCCGTGATTGAGGTGCGATGAGAGGGGGAAACACGATTCTTGAGGCCTAGAAAGATGTGCCATCGGCCTAATGGCTTTGGGTGCAACTTGCGTTCAAAGACTCGATGGTTCATGAGATTCTGCAATTCACACCAATTATCGTATTTCGTTATGTTCTTAATCGATGCGAGAGAAGAGATATCCATTGCCGAGATTGGAGGAATCACCAATTCCTTATAACCCAAGTCCTCATCATCAGAGTTTTGGTGACGTGCTTGTTGACCCAAATTTTGCTCATTCACCTGAGCCCTAGCTAAACCAGCTAGTCTTTCTGCTTCTTGATGTTCAGCCATTCTTCTTATTAGTTGAGGTTCCGGATTGATTGGTAGTAGTGGTTCTCCGAAACTTCTCGTTTTTGGCATAAACAACAAAGTACCTACAATAAACAAAGACAACAAATAAATTGAAATCAAGGAAACTTAACTATCAACAAATTTATGCTCACAAAATTTTTAGTCCACAACCGTATTCCCCGGCAACGACGACATTTTTGATAATGGTCAAATTACACTCTTGAATGGGTGTAAGCGATCATTGTCAACATAAAACCTAACTAGGTTGAGGTTGAATCCCATAGGGAATAGGGTGTGAATGTCAATTTGTTTACGAAATGGTTTACTGAAAGTTTACTGTTGACAATAAATTAATTTTCACTTTTTGAATTTTAGTGTTGTAATCAAAATAAATGGAAAACCAGAGGTATGTTCACCAAGGGTTTCGAGAATTGACAGATACTAGGCAATGCTATAGATTTTCGAAATGAGTTGACTAACAGAATATCCCTGACGATTATACTATCTGACTTATCTCTCGACCTCACCAGACAATTTATTATCTAATTCTCTCGAACTTAGATAACTTATATATTTCAAATAAGATGTTATATCAGGTATATTAATCTAGTTACAGCATTAATCATTAAACAGAAGGTTGGTAGCTTTCGAGTCCCTGTTGATAATTCGTGTCCTCTAGTCTATTTCTCCGTTAGAAGCAAATAAAACCTAAGGTATTTTTTCAACCACTAGATTTAAGTTAAGACAACAAAATTTCAAGATGGTCTACTACTCTTTGAATTCGTTAAACACCTAGTATCATATCAAACCCTAATCCATGGATCCCATAACCTCGGCTAATGGAATTAGCCGCTCATTATTTGGTGAACGAAATCACAAGTTGAATTCATAATGATATAGATAACTTACGATTAGATGGAAAACAACAAGTAGTCTCTTCAATTAAAATCACAAAGTAGAACCCCAAAAATAGTTGATAAGAGAAACTAAGAATAATTGACAAAAGAGAACAATGTGTGTCTCTCTCTTCTCATAAGATGCCGGCGAAGTCCTAAAAGCAACATCCGTTGATCCCTGGTCGGCATCATTTTTGGTTGAGACTAGGATGGTATCTGATCGTCTTTGAGGCCCCAACTTTCATTCTTGATTAAGGGAAACATCCTTGGCAAATTCTTTCGCAGTTGTTCGTCTTTCATAAATTCAAGAATTTCACCTCTGACTATGAAATACGAATGCCCCCAACTGTCCCTGTTAATCATTACTCCGATCCCGAAGGCCAACATAATAGGACCAAAATCCTAAAATGTTATCCCATGCTAATGTATACAGAACTACACTTTCTTTGAGAACTTAAGCCGTACTCCACATCGCCGAAAACCTCTAGTTGCGATGCCGTTGTGTTGCGCGAAAGGACACTTGATATCATATTTTTAACTATTTGGTATGGAACGCACGCGACACTTAAAAAAAAAGAGGCTAACTAGGGTGAGGTGAACTCACAATACGGTGGGATTTTTCAAGTATGGATGCACAAACCTCCTTTGGAGATGGATGGAAAAATGATTGGATTGGATGGGGAGGGATGAACCAGAGTGACAAAGGGTTGAATCTCTGTGGATCGTGGCAGCAAGGACACTCCGCCACTTACAATACCCCTTCACATATTTAAGTTGTATGCAAAGGATTTTACCCACCGCTCGATGGAAATTGTACTTCAAGGCAGCCACTGCAACCCTTTCGCAGCGGTGGCTTAGCCCACGACACGTGCCTTTGGGGGCCGAGGCCCCTACTGCGTGTCTGGAAGTAAACAGCGGGCACATGCACCACTTCTATCTCGTATTCTGACATAGAAGCATTCAGTCATAATCCAGCACACGGTAGCTTTGCACTACTGGCTTTTCAACCAAGCGTGATGACCAATTATGTGAATCAATGGTTTCTGTCGTACTAGGTTGAATTACTATTGTGACACTGTCATCAGTAGGGTAAAATTAACCTGTATCACGATGGTCTAAACCCAACTCACGTTCCTTATTAGTGAGTAATCAATCCAACACTTGGTGAATTCTGCTTCACAATGATTGGAAGAGCCGACATCAAAGGATCAAAAAGCTATGTCGCTATGAACGTATGGCTGCCACAAGCCAGTTATCCCTGTGGTAAATTTACAAACACCTCTAGCTTCGAATTTTAAAGGTCCAAAGGATCATTAGGCCATGCTTTCAAGGTTCGTATTCATACTAGAAACTAGAATCAAATGAGCTTTTACCCTTCTATTCCTCTCGTTGAGATGATCTTTGGACACCTGCGTTATCTTTTAACAGATGTGCTGCTCCATCCAAACTACCCACCTAACAATGTCTTCCTCCCAGATCGGCCCGCAGAGTGAGCCTTGGGTTCAAAAAAAGAGACAGCGCCCCGCTTGTAATTCACAAAATAAGTAAAATAACGTTTAAAGTAGTGGTATTTCACTTTCACCTTTCGGCTCCCACTTATACTACACCTCTAAAGTCATTTCAAAAAGTCGGACTAGAGTCAAGCTCAACAGGGTCTTTTTTTCCCACTGATTCTGCCAAGCCTATTCCCTTGGTTGTGCTTTCGATGGATAGTAGACAGGAATAGTGGGAATCTCGTTAATCCATTTATGTGCATCACTAATTAGATAACGAGGCATTTGGCTACCTTAAGAGAGTCATAGTTACTCCCACCGTTTACCCGTACATGTTTGAATTTCTTCATTTTTACATTCAAAGCACTAGGCAGAAATCACTTTGCATGAACATAGATTGGGACCGTCGCAATGCTTTGTTTTAATTAAATATTCGGATTCCCTTTATCTGTACCAGTTCTGAGTTGGTTGTTAGATGCGCGGGGAAGGCCCCCAAAGGAACCGTTCCCAGTACGTCCCTCGTATGGCACTCAACAAACTGCTCTCTCTGCGGGAGAATCTTGAGCAGTCCATTAACAGCGTCCTGGGACCCCCATGCCCAGCCCCCAGAGTCAATCCTAATCCCAAAGTTAGTGATCTATTTTGCCGACTTCCCTTGCCTATATTGTTCCATCGACTAGAGGTTGTTCACTTTCGAGACCTGATGCGGTTATGAGTACAATCGGGCGTGGACAGAATTCAGTGCTCCATTTTTTTAAGGGACACCTGGAGCGCACCGAACACCACGCGACGTGCGGTGCTCTTCCAGCCACTGGACCCTGCCTCTGACTGAGCTGATTCTAGGGTGGGTAGGCTGTTAAAAAGAAAAGATAACTCTTACCAAGTCTCCCACCGATGTTTCTAAATGTTCTAACATTGTCGTCGACCGCCACATCCCAGTTCAGGAATATTAACCCGATTCTCTTTCAGAGTACGCACAAAATTTGCTATCTGTCGGGGTTCCCCTAAACCTTAGGATCGACTAACAAATATGTCAGTTCTGTTCACATGGAACCTTTTCCCACTTCGGCCTTCAAAGTTCTCATTTGAATATTTGCAACTACCACCAAGATCTGCACTGACGGACGATCCGCTCAGGTCCACACCCAACGTTTTGCAGCGACCGTCTCACCCTTCTAGTAATCTGGGCCTAGCACTTGCCCCAACGGCCGGGTGTAGGTCATGCACTTAGGCGCCATCAATTTTCAGGGCTATTTAATTCATCAAGTGAGTTGTTAAACAATTTTTATCGGATTTTGACTTCCATGACTACCGTCCTGCAGTCTTAATCGACCAACACCCTTTGTGTGATATAGGTTAGAGTGCAGTTTAGCAATCTAATCCTACTTCTGGTTCATCCCGCATCACCAATTCTGCTTACTAAAAATAGCTTACTTGGAGATCTTGATTCCGTGGCGTGGCTCAACAAAGCAGCCACTCCGTCCTACCTATTTAAAGTTTGAGAATAGGTCGAGGGCGTTGCGCCCCTGAGGCCTCTAATCATTGGGTTTACCCGATAGAACTACACACGAGCTCCAGCTATCCTGAGGGAAACTTCGGAGGGAACCAATATAGTTTTCTCTAGCTTTGCCCCGCTCAGGCATAGTTCACTATCTTTCGAGTCCCGATAGGTACACTCACACTCGAACCCTTCTCAGAAGATCAAGGTCGGTCGGTGGTGCACCCCACAGGGGGATCCCATCAATCAGCTTCATTACACCTTACGAGTTTACTTGCCCATTGACTCGCATACATGTCAGACTCCTTGGTTCGTGTTTCAAGATGGGTCGAATGGAGAGCCTACAGGCCAGCGTCAAGAGCACTCAGATGCCAAAGCACGTCGAAAGCGCGTGCTTTCTGCCACAATCGAGGAGATGGTGTTCCACGAGTGTATTGAGAGCCTGAGATTTGTCCGCCCCCAATCAATGAAGGTCCATACCTCGAGTCGATCAGCGGACCAGCTCATCGCCATCCACATCCGACCGGGGTGCATCGCCATCCCCCATCCACTTTCCTTCCTTTAATTTCGAGCACTCTTTGACTCTCTTTTTAAAGTTCTTTTCATATTTCCCTCGTGGTACTTGTTCGTTATCGGTATCTTGCCCATATTTAGCCTTGGACGAAATTCACCACCCGATTTGGGCTACATTCCCAAACAGGGTTCGGGCACAATGGGGATCTCACCCTCTATGGCGCCCCCTTCCCGGGAATTTAGGCTCGGTCCGCTGCTGAGGATGCTTCTCCAAAATACTATTCGGATGAAGGAGCCGCCCGATTCTAAGTCTGGCCTGTTCCCGGTTCACTCGCCATTACTAAGGGAATCCTTGTAAGTTTCTTTTCCTCCATTTATTAATATGCTTAAACTGACTGAGTAATCCCACTTGACAGCAAAGAGAGTTAAGTTACAACTACCACTTGCCATGACGTCCGTCTATGTGGACTCACATTTAGTCCAGCCACGAGCTTAAGGTACACGGGAGGCCAGTATCCGCCCCTCCAAGACAGCGTACCAAATGATTGAGGTGCGATGCGAGGGGGGCAACACAATGCGTGATACCTAGGAAGACGTGCCCTCTGCCAAATGGCTTCGGGCGCAACATACATTCAAAGACTCGATGGATCATGAAATTCTGCAATTCATACCAAGTATCGCATTTTACTACATTCTTCATCGATGCAAGAGCTGAGATGTCCATTGCCGAGAGTTATTTTTTTTGTAAGAGAAGTACACATCCCCCCGACGCACTCCACGAATAGAGGGCGAGGGGCAGGCTATTAATTTGTGTATTCCTTGGCGCTTTCAGCGCCGGGGTTCATTAGTCGCCCAATGCACATGCGCCAGGGATGAGGGAGAGGCGCTCATGCGGAGGGCTGAAGCACTCCGCCCGTGTGGGCTCCCCAGTTATTTAACACGTTCGTGGGTTATTTTCTATTTCAGGTTTCGACAATGATCCTTCCACAGGTTCACCTATAGAAACCTTGTTACGACTTCTCCTTTCTCTAAATACTAAGGTTCAATGGACTTCTCACACCATCGCGGGTAGTGAACCTCCCACATTGCCACAATCCAAAAATTTCACTGTGTATAAAGGGCAGAGACGTAGTCAAAACGAACTGATGACTCGCACTTACTAGGAATTCCTCATTGAATACCAAGAAATACAATGATCTATCCCCATCACGATAAATTTTCAAAGATTACCTGGGCCTGTTAGTTAAGGCTATAAACTCATTAAATACATCAATGTAGTGCGCGCACGGCCCAGAACATCTAAGGGCATCAAAGACTTGTTATTGCCTCAAAATTTTGCAGCCTAAAAGGCCGTAGTCCCTCTAAGAATCTTTCCATGAAGGGATACCTCCGCATAGCTAGTTAGAAGGCTGAGGTCTCATTCGTTAATAGAATTAACCAGACAAATCTCTCTACCAACTAATAACGGCCATGCACCACCACCCATAGAATCAATAAAGAGTTCTTAGTCTATCAATCCTTACTATGTCTGGACCTGGTAAGTTTCCCTATGTTGAGTCAAATTAAGCCGCAGGATCCACTCCTGGTGGTGCCCTTCCGTCAATTTCTTTAAGTGTTAGCCTTGCGACCATACTCCCCCAGGAACTCAAAAACTTTGATTTCTCATAAGGTGCTGGCGGAGTCCTAAAATCAACTTCCGCTGATCCATGGTCAACATCGTTTATGGTTGAGACTAGGATGTTATCTGATCATCTTTGAGCCCCCAACTTTCATTCTTGATCAATGAAAATAGCCTTGGCAAATGCTTTCGTAATTATTCATCGTTCATAAATCTAATAATTTCACCTCTGACTATGAAATATGAATGCCCCCGACTGTCCCTATTAATCATTACTCCAATCCTAAAGGCCAGCATAATATGATCGAAATACTATAATGTTATCCCATGCTAATGTATACTGAGTGTAGGATTGCTTTGAGCACTCTAAGGCTAGGAGCGCATCGCCAACAGAAGGGATGAGACGATTGGTGCACGCCCTAGGCAGACCGGCCTGCCCATCCCAAAGTCCAACTATGAGCTTTTCAACTACAATAACTTAAATATATGCTATTGGAGCTGGAGTTACCACCTACCATCGAAAGTTGATAGGGAAGAAATTTGAATGATGTATCGCCGGCATGATGGTCTTGCGATCCGTCGAGTTATCAGGGATCATCACAGCAATGGACAGAGCCCGCTTTGACCTTTTTTCTAATAAATGAATCCCTTCTAGATGTCGGGGTTTGTTACACGTATTAGCTCTAGAATTACTACGGTTATCCGAGTAGTAGATACCATTAAACAAAATATATGTTATTTAATGAGACATTCGCAGTTTCATAGTCTGAATTTGTTCATACTTACACATGCATGGCTTAATCATTAAGACAGGTATATGAATATTGTCAGGATCAACCAGGTAGCAATCCTCATCGCTGCCAGCATTATATGAGCCCGGCCTGCCTATGAGGGCGCGGACGAATTCAAGGCAAGCACGACTATCATTTGCAAGGAGCATCGTACAGGGCAGATAGGAGCAGATAAAGAACCTATACCCACTTCATATACCATATTCGAGAATCCCGAACGTCGCTCATGGACCATGAAATTGCATGATGAAGCGAGGAAGGAGTGGGACATGAGGGAGGCCTTTTGGTTCACCCCGCGTATGGAATGCGAGAGGCAAGAGGCGATCGATAAAACTTGATAATGCCTGGGCATTAGGTATACACAGGAATCTAACTTTGAGAAAGCTGAAGTTGCGCTTGCCCCACGACTGAAATGGTAGGTGGTTCATGACGTCGCTGCTCGAGTAGGGATCCAAACTAACCGCACATGCCAAACACAACTCATGAACCATTTGTCGAAATGCTCTATCGATGCACGCCCAGCACCATCCCCAATGCGCAACAAGAGATGCAAGGTTGAAGCAAGTCCCGCTTGACATGATAGCCCACCATTGGGGGAGCAAAGGAGTTGAGCTACACTTAGGGTTGTGCATGAGTATCGCCCATGTCAGCCACCAGTGCTCACCGCAGATTTGGCTCGGGCCCATGCGTGCAGCGCCTAGAGCTTTTCCTGAGAGTAGTATCCAGAACTCTCCGCACGCACAAAAGCACTGCCTCATCCAAAAACAAGCGCCAACAGCCCCATCGTGGACGATGCCACTGATAGCAGACACGAGCGCACAATGAAGTGATGTCGATGTTGTTTTGCGGGCATCGATGGCTCACACGGACTATCCATGCATGCTGCCAAGTTCCCACACTGCACGCCGACATGCCCAGTGAGCGCCTATGCCAACTAGTGACAGTCACCTTGAAGTGCCTTCAACACCTATAACCCCCTTGTAAATGCTTAAAAAAAATACAAGTAACAAGAGTAGACAAGATTTTACCAGAGAATCATACTAGACATGCGCGGACCAGACCTGCACATTTTGATATAAGACAAAGAATGCACTCACAAAAGATTCACATAATTTGTCAAGGATAATTTTTATTAAGAAAATATTCTTTTTAATTATTATTTATGAAAATTCAAAAAATAAGTAAAAAATAGAAAAAATATTATAAAAATATAAAAGCATTAGGAAAATATTTCCAATGTATGAACTAACCTTAAACCAATAATTTAGTGCATATTTGTACATATAACGTAACGATATAAAATATTAAATTTAAGGATATTAAATAAGAAATTGAAAAAATATAAAAATAACGTGGGAACATTAGAAAAATCGCCCAAAATGCAACAAATAAGTAACAATCCCAAAACATGTATATTAGAATAAAGTAACATTAAACCAATAATTGAGTGCATATTTGTACGAATAGCGTAGCGATATAAAATATTTAAATTTAAGGATATTAAATAAAAAATTAACAAAAATATAAAAATAACATGGGGACAATAGGAAAATTGCCCAGAACGCAATAAATAAGTAACAACCACAAAACATGCATATTAGAATAAAGTAAAATAAAACCAACAACTGAGTGCATATTTGTACGAATAACGTAAAGATATAAATATTTAAATTTAAGGATATTAAATAAAAATTTGAAAAAAATAACGTGGCGACGAGACATTAGGAAACTATCCCAACATATGAGGTACCATTGAAATATATTTAAGAAAAATAAATTGGGGAGGGTGTGTAACAAAATGAGTATGCAATGGTTAGGAAGATGGATGAACGTCAGGAAAAATATTAGGATGATCGAACGTAGGTTTACGCTATTTTATTTTTGGCACGGTGCGTTGGTGCCTTTTGTGCCATGGTGCATTGGTTACATGGTGCCATGGTGCCATACTTCCTTGGTGCCATGGTTCCATGGTTCAATGGTGCCCTGGTACCTTGGTTCCATGGTGCCAAGGTGCCAAGGTGCCAAGGTGCCATGTTGCCTTGGTGCCACTGTGCCATGGTGCCACGGTGCCTTGGTTCCTTAGTTCCACGGTGTCATAGTTCGTTGGTGCCTTGGTTCTATGTTTCCACAGTACCTTGGTGCCATGGTTCCATGGCTCCTTGGTGCCACGGTGCCATGGTGCCTTGGTGCCACGGTGCAATAGTGCCACGATGACTTGTTACCATGGTGCTAAGTCACCACGGTGCCATGGTGCCATGGTGCCACGGTGCTTGGTGCCATGGTACCTTGGTTCCATGGTGCCATGGTTCCATGGTGACACAATGCCTTGGTGCCACGGTGCCATGGTGCCTTGGTGCCATGGTGCCTTGGTGTTTTGTTTCCTTGGTTCCATGGTACCATGGTGCCTTGGTGCTTTGGTGCCATGGTTCCTTTGTGCCTTGGTGCCATTGTGCCATGGTGCCTTTGTGCCACGGTTCCTTGATGCTTTCTTTCCTTGGTGCCATGGTGCCATGGTGCCTTGGTGACTTGGTGCCACGGTGTCATGGTGCCACAATTCTATGGTGCCACAGTGCCCTAGTGCCTTGGTGCCATGGTGCCATAGGGCCTTGGTGCCATGGGGCCATGGTGCCATGAGGCCTTGAGTCCAGACGCACGACGGGCTTAGCCGCGACAGCAAAGAGTTTTGAGTTACAACCACCACTTACTGCAATGTCCATCGACATGGACTCATATTTAGGCCAGTCGCGAGCTCGAGGCACATGGGAGGCCAGTATCCACCCCGCAAAGACAGCATGCCTCGTGATTGAGGCACGATACCAGGGGGCAACGCGACTCGTGACACCCTGTAAAACATGCCCTCTACCTTATGGCTTGAGGCGCAACTTGCATGCAAAGACTCGATAGTTCACAAGATTCTAAAATTCACACTAAGTATCACATTTTTCTACGTTATTCATCAGTGCAATAGCAGAGATATCCATTGCCAAGTGTCATTTTTGTTTGTAAGATAAGAATACATCCCCCCACCGCACGTCGCGAATGGAGCACATGAGGTAAGCTGTTAATGTGAGTATTCCTTGGCTCTTTCTATGTTGGGATTCATTAGCCACCCGACGTCGACCGATGCACATGATGGGTGTGCGCACTAGGGACGAAGGGGAGGCAATCATGCAGAGGGCCGAAGAACTCCTCCCGCATGGGCTCTCCAGTTGTTAAACACATTCACGGGTTATTCTTCTGTGCAGGTTTTGACAATGATCCTTCTGCAGGTTCACCTACAGAAACCTTGTTATGACTACTCCTTCCTTTAAATGATAAGGTTTAATATACTTCTCGTGATGTCATGGGTAGCGAACCACCCACATCTCCGAGATCCGAACATTTCATCGGATTATTCAATTGGTAGGAGCGATGGGCGGTGTGTACAAAGGGTAGGGACGTAGTTAACGCGGGCTGATGACTCACGCTTACTAGGAATTCCTCGTTGAAGACCAACAATTTCAATGATCTATCCCCATCATGATTAAATTTCAAAGATTAACCGAGCCTGTTATCCAAGGCTATAATCAATTTGAATACAGCAGTGTAACGCGAGTGCAGCCCAGAACATCTAAGGGCATCACAAACCTGTTATTGCATCAAACATCCACAGTCTAAAGGGCCGTAGTCCCTCTAAGAAGCTGTACACGAAGGGATACCTCCGCATAGCTAGTTAGAACGGCTATTCACCACCACCCATAGAATCAAGAAAGAGCTCTCAGTTTGTCAATCCTTACTATGTCTGGACCTGGTAAGTTTCCCTATGTTGAGTCAATTTTAGCAGCAGACTCGACTCCTGGTGGTGCCCTTCCGTTATTCCCTTTAAGTTTCAACCTTGCGAGCATGCTCCCCCCAGAACCCAAAAACTTTGATTTATCATAAGGTGCCAGCGGGGTCCTAAAAGCAACATCCGCTGATCCCTGATCAGCATCATTTATGGTTAAGACTAGGACGGTATCTGATCGTCTTTGAGACCCCAACTTTCATTCTTGATTAATGAAAACATCCTTGGAAAATTATTTTGTAGTTGTTTGTCTTTGATAAATCTAAGAATTTCACCTCTGACTATGAAATACGAATGCCCCCAATTATCCCTGTTAATCATTACTCCGATCCCGAAGGCCAACGTAATAGGACCGAAATCCTATAATGTTATCCCATGCTAATTTATACTGAGTGTAGGATTGCTTTGAGCACTCTAATTTCTTTAAAGTAACAGCACCAGATGGACGACCCATCCAGTTAAGGCTAGGAGCGTATCGCCGACAGAAGGGATAAGACGATCGGTGCACACCATAGGCGGATCGGACAGCTCATCCCAAAGTCCAACTATAAGCTCTTTAACTGTAGTAAGTTAAATATACGCTATTGGATCTGGAATTACCACAGCTGCTGGCACCAGTCTTTCCCTCAAATGGATCCTCGTTAAGGTATTTAGATTGTACTCATTCCAATTATAAGACACATTGAGCCCGGTATTGTTATTTATTGTCACTACCTCACCGTGTCAGGATTAGGTAATTTGCACCCCTTCTTCCTTTCTTGGATGTGGTAGCCACTTCTCAGGCTTCCTATCCGAAATCAAACTCTAATTCTCGTCACCCATCACCACCATGGTAGGCCACTATCCTACCATCGAAAGTTGATAGGGCAAAAATTTGAATGATACATCATCGGTACGATGGCCGTGCGATCCATCGAGTTATCATGAATCATCTCAGCAATGGGCAGAGCCCGCATCGACCTTTTATCTAATAAATGAATCCCTTATAGATTTTGGGGTTTTTTACACGTATTAGCTTTAGAATTACTATGGTTATCCGAGTAGTAGATACCATCAAACAAAATATAACTGATTTTATGAGACATTTACAGTTTCACAGTCTAAATTTGTTCATACTTACACATGCATCGCTTAATCGTTGAGACAAGCATATGACTACTGGAAGGATCAACCAGGTAGTATTCCTCATCGATGCCAGCATCGCATGAGCCCAGCTTGCTTATAAGGGTGCGGACAGATTCAAGGCGAGCGCGACTATCATTTGCAAGGAGCATCGTACAGGGTAGATAAGATCCGATGAAGAACCCTGCCCACTGCGTCACTGCATTTGAGAATCTTGAATATCGCTCATGGACTATGATATCGCACAACAAATCAAGAAAGGCATGGGACATGATAGAGGCCTTTCGATTCACCTCGCGAATGGAATGCGAGGGGCAAAGGGAGATCGATAAAACTTGATAATGCCTGGGCATTAGGTATACATAGGAAACTGACTTGTAGCAGGCCTAAATTGTGCTTGCCCCACGACTGAGATGGCAGGTAACTAAGGACGTCACTACTCGAGTAGGGATCCAACCTAACCACACATGCCGAACATAACTTATGCGTCGTGCATCCAAATGCTCCGTTGATGCACGCTCAGCACCAGCCCCAATAATCCGTAAAATATACCATGTGTGGCTGACCATGCGGATATTGCAAGGATGAAGCAAGTCCCGCTTGACACAATAGCCCACCGTTGGGGGAGTAGAGGAGTTGAAGACGCGTCGAGGCTTGTGCAAGAGTTCCCCCACATCACCCGCTGGAGCTCACCGCAGATTTGGCAAGGTCCCATGCGTGCTTCGCTTGGAGCTTGACCCGAGAGCAGCATCCAGAACTCGCCTCACGCACCAAAGCAGCGCCTCATCCAAAATCAAGTGCTAACATCCCCATTGTGGACGATGCCACCGATAGCCGACACGAGTGCACAATGAAGTGACGTCGACGTTGTTTTACGAGCATAGACGGCTCGCACGGACTAGCCATACTTGCTGCCATGTGACCACACTGCACACCGACATGCTTAGTGAGCGTCTATGTCAACTAGCGACAGTCGCCTTGAAGTTCCTTCAACACCTTTACCCCCCCTTATATATGTTTTAAAAAAACCCAAGTGATAAGAGTAGACATGATTTTGCCAGAGAATCATACTAGACATATGCGCATCAAAACTGCACGTTTTGATGTAAGAAAGAGCCTTTGCACTCACAAAAGAGTCACGTAATTTGTCAATGATAATTTTCATTAAGAAAATATTTTTTTCAAATATTATTCATGAAAATTCAAAAAATAAGTAAAAATAAATAAAAAAAGAAAAAATATTTTAGAAATATAAAAGCATTAGAAAAATATTTCCAACATATGAACTAAACTTAAATCAACAATTTAGTGGATATTTGTACGTATAACGTAACGATATAAAATATTTAAATTTAAGAATATTAAATAAAAAATTGAAAAAAATATAAAAATAATGTGGGGACATTAGAAAAATCACCCAAAAGAAAATAAATAAGTAACAACCCCAAAACATGCATATTAGAATAAAGTAACCTTAAACCAATAATTGAGTGCATATTTTTATGAATAACGTAATGATATAAAATATTTAAATTTAAGGATATTAATTAAAAATTTGAAAAGAATAACGTAGCAACGAGATATTAGGAAAATCGTGCCAACATATGAGGTAACATTGAAATATATTTTAAAAAAATAAATTAGAGCGGGTATGTAAAGAAATGGTAATGCAACGGTAAGGAAGATGGATGAACATCAGGAAAATATTAGGATTATCGAACGTAGGTTTACACTCTTTTATTTTTGGCATAGTGCGCTGGTGCATTGGTGCTCTGACGACCAAGGTGGTGGTCCACACGAATCATGCAGCTCTGAGGTATTTAATGGCTAAGAAAGATGTGAAGCCGAGATTGATCCGGTGGATATTGTTTCTTCAAGAATTCGACTTTGAGGTAAAGGTTAGTAAGGCATGTGAAAATCAGGTGGCTGATCACTTATCCAGACTTGAATGTGAGCAAGCAATAAAGGACAAATTAGCTATTGATGATTCCTTTTCGGATGAGAAGATACTAGCTGCGAAGCTCAGCAGATTTTGTGGTATGCTGATTTTGCAAACTACGTGGTAAGTGAGGTGATGCTTGATAATCTTTCCATTCACTAAAGGCAAAAGTTCCTTCATGACGTGACCCATTATTTCTTGGACCAGCCCTATCTTTTTTGGAGATGTGCAGATGGTGTTATTAGGCGTTGTGTCCCAGATGTAGAAGTGTTGAGTATTTTGGAGGCATACCATGCTTCACCTATTGGTGGTCACTATGCAGGTGACCATAATTCCCAAAAATTATTGCAGAGTCACCAATATTGGCCTATGCTATTCAGATATGCATATGAGTTTGTTCGTAGATGTGATCAATATCAGAGGCAAGGATCAATTTCCAAACGCCATGAGATGCCAATATCCACAATGATAGAAGTAGAGTTGTTTGATATATGAGGCATCGACTTTATGGGCCCTTTTGTAAACTTATGTGGGTCAAAATACATCTTAGTAGCTGTGGACTACATCTTAAAATGGGTAGAAGCTGTTGCTTTGGCTGACAATGAAGGAAAAAAAGTTATAGCATTTCTAAAGAAAAACATATTCTCCCATTGTGGAGTACCAAGAACAATCATAAGTGATGGGGGATCCCATTTTTGCAATAAGGATTTCAGGGCTATTTTGTTGAAGTATGGAGTAAAGAAACACCGAGTAGCACCTCCGTACCACCCACAAACTAATGGGTAAGTGGAGGTATCGAATCATGAGATCAAGGCCATTCTCGCCAAAACTGTGAACGCTAACAGGTAAGATTGGTCTCGAAAGCTAGATGACGCCTTGTGGGAATATCAAACTGCTTTTAAGACACCAACTGGCATATCACCATATCATCTAGTCTATGGGAAGTTATGTAATTTGCCAATCGACCTTGATCATAAGGCTTTGTGGGCTCTCACAAGGCTGAATATACATTGAAAGGAAGCAGCTAATCTAAGATTAGAGCAGATAAATGAGATGGATGAATTTTGTCTCAAGGCTTATGAAAGAGCCAACTTGTATAAAGAGAAGATGAAGAAATACCATAATCAAAGGATTGAACAGATAGAATATAGGAAAGGTGATTTGGTACTTCTTTTCAACTCCAGACTGAAGCTATTTTAAGGTAAATTGAAGTCTAAATGGTCGGGTCCATTCAAAATTAGCCAAGTCTACTCATCTAGAGTGGTCGAGCAGGAAAACAAAGATGGTAGTGTCTTCAAAGTGAACGGGAAAAGAATTAAACTTTATATTGGTCCAAAACACTTAATAAAAAGTGTTGAATTCTTTTATCTCGATAATGTCTGATTACTCGAGATACCTGAGTCGTGCCACGACGTTAAATCAGGTGCTAGTGGGAGGCAACTCAGAACATGTTGTTGTAACCATAGTTAGAGTCTATTTTATGTTATTGTGCAATTTTGATGTGTTTATAAAGTGTACAGGGCTTGAAATACAGTAAAAAAGAAGACAGACATATATCTGAGCTATTGAAACGTTGTGATGGATGACTTGATGGACCACTAGGCCCCTGGATGACCACCACTTTCAACCGTAAAAAACTGGCAAGAAAATACATTTACTGGATAAGCCATGACGGCCTGAGTGGTGGACCGTCACAAACCTGGTGGGATGTCACAGCAGCTGTCAGAAGTAAGATTGGTGATCTATATGCTGTTAAGTAGTGACGATCAATATGGTGGACCGTCACAGTTTTGGTGGACCGTCACACTTGTCGTCACACCAAAATAAAAACATTCAAACTCAGGTAAGGAGTGACATTCAGAGTGGTGGCCCATCACATACATGATGGACCATCAGTTTTATCATCACTTTTACCCTAATTCTGAATTAGGTCTAGTTAAATTGGTGCTCTTTATGAGTACTCCGTATTTGACCCAAGTTGAGACTTTGTGAGTAAATTTTAGTGGGTACATCCATGGAAACTGTTTGATGTCCTTTGCCTGTCCACTTCCTTTAGATGAAAAGAACCTGGAGGGAGTTATCCCATATGAGACTCCCTATCTTCTCTATTTTTTGCCTTATTTATACTAGTTACTCCTTTCCTCTCTTCATCACAAAAAAAGGGAAAGTTAGTGATTGAATTGGTAAGTTAGTTTTCTCTCTGAAGCTTCAAGAACAGAGCGTGCTTGTAAAATCTGGTATGTAAAAAACCTTCTCTTCTGATTTTCCAATATAAGTGTAAGAGCATGGCTTGTTTCTTTAGTTTGTTCTTAGTGTAATGAGTTCGAATGACTCAAGGTACCAATTTGTGTGAAAATTTGAGCAATATAAGTTGTATCTGAGACCAATGTTCTTAAAGTATGAGTTTAGAGCTGGGTTGATAGCTAAAAAATGATTTGATGTGCTATTGCTCGACAAAATGGTCGAACCCAAAAGAATGGTTGAAGATGAAGGTGCAACGATTAAACTGGTGGACCGTCAACTTTGTGACGGACCACCAAGATGACTGTCAGAAGACACAATACAAATACACCTTCTGTATAAGCCATGATGGTCGACTTAATGGACTATCATCTTTGTGACGGACCACTAAGTAGACCGTCTGAAGACTCAAGGTTTTATGGAACATTACTTAAGGACTGACGGCAGAGTTTGTGGACCGTCCAACCACTGGTGGACCATCAAACCTACCGTCAAGCCACATTATGCCCTTTTTTGATTGTGTTTGAATGCAGAACTGATTTCTTAAGCAGTTTTCAGGTGATATGGCTCCAAAAACTCCACAAACCATAGGAGGAAGATCATAATGAGGTAGGAATGTGTCCGCACCATCTTATAACACCAGGTAAAATGAAAGAGAAGCTCTCATACTCTCCCAGTTTGAAAAGAAGAGTCAGAGTATCTCTCGCAGTTCAATTTCAAGCCCCGATGAGGTAACTGTTACTGCAACTTAACCATTGCCGATAGCAAGTAAAACTAAAAATGTTATTGTTGGGGATAAAATAGAAGATTCTAATGTTGAAGCTATACTGGAGGGTGATAATATTATTAGGTGGAAGGATCCATAGGTTTGAGAGGCCACCAGGTGAAAAATAGAGAAAGCACAAAAAGAATTTATGCCGGGTTAACACCTACAACTCGAGGGATCAGAAGATCGTTCATAGAGGAACATCAGATTATGACAATAGAAATTCATGAATATCCTGAGTTAGAGAACCGGTTCAACGAATATGGGATAGCATGGGTGAGAAGGGCACCAGGATAGTACCAACCAAATTGGGTGAGGGAATTCTTCAAAAATTATCTATGTTTGGTGAAAGAGGAATGCCCAAAGGGAACTCCAATCTCAAATAGACAAAATAGGGAGTCTGTTCTGATTCGAGGGGTCAGTATTGATATCTCAGCCCGAACAATTAATAGGATGCTTTCGGGCTAGGATATGAGACTCCACCCGCTGTCCCAAATTTTAAGTATATAATGCGAAATGCTTCCTGTCAGAGATGTTGGGCTGTTTTTTTACTGACTGACCATGGAAATCCTTCCTAATTGACTAATCCCAAAGAGCGCATTGCAAAGTTTACTCTTAATTTTAAAGCTACGTTCTGGTAGGCTGTTGTTCGATTAAGGTTAATGCCAACAAAGGGAGATGGAAACTTGGATCATCACAGAGCAGTAGCAGTATCCAATTTGGTTTCAAGGCTACCAATTGATTTTGGCCAGCAAATTATAGACGAGATGTTCATATGGGCACATAAAGTGACCACTTCTATACCCTTCCCATATTTGATCACTAGGTTATGCAAACAAGCTATTGTGCTACTGATCCATGGGGTTGATAATGAAGTACAGGCTACACATAGGCAGGACATTAAGAAGTCGAAGGACGAATATAAATTCAAAATTTGGGTGACAAAACCTTTGGCATATCAGTGTCAGTTTGCACCAGTTCTAGAGACTACAAAAATGCCTAAAGGTATTTCTTTAACTATCACCACATATATACCACTTGATTATATGCCCCAGGGCACGTCTGCAGGGTCAGAGTCTACACAGTTTGCTGGTGGACCAGAGTTTGTGGAGTACAGATTCAACCAACACAATTTCATTAAGGTGGTGAAGAGCCAAAAGTGGTTTCAAAAACAGCTAGAAAAATGGGTTGGAGATTTCAAGCCTTTTGTGGATGAAATTATGGCTGAAACAGTCAAGACATTTCAAACTATTCAAGTTAGAATGGATAACATGGAAGGTCGTATCAACAAAAGGCTAGTTTCACTGTCTCTCCCTGATCTTTCCAAGCTCATGGCAGAGTTTGAGCAGGCAAAGGCTGACATAACAAAGTTGAAGGAGAAACAGTCACAACCGCCTGTATTTGACCTGACTTTAGCAGTAAGTGATGAAGAGTGAGGCATTCTAGACCTAATGGGCATACCTATGAAAGACAAAGGCAAGCAGCAAATGGATGAAAGAGCAGCAAGGAAAGAAGAAAAATAAAGAAAGAGAGAAGCTATGTCACCCGAGGAGCTAGATCAACAAAACCTGAAAAGTGTTTCAAAGAAGTCAAGGAAAGAAGATAAAAGAAATCAAAGAGAGGCATAAAATAAACCGGCAGGAGTCTTTACTAGTGCTTCCCCAGAAAGGGGGTGAAGTACAGGATCAGTTTGAGAGACGATTCCTCTAATTGTGGAGGTTGAGGTTTTGAGTGCCCCTACTACCATAGGGGCCAAAATTGTATAGAGGGAGAATGCAGGAATATCACCCCACCTGACAGATACCTCAGAGAAATAAGAGGCAAAGAGAATAACCCAGTCCAACCATGTATGGTAAGTTATTGCTTTGAGGATAATGCATATCTTTCTGTGTGGGGGTGGGTGTATTCATATCATGGTTGGATGTTGTTGCCAATATTCTATATCTAATCATGTACTATCTAGTCGAAGCATTATGTTTAGGGTTTTTTTATTGCATTTCAAATTCTATAGCCTGTGATATAAATATCTGTGTTTAATGATTATCTATAAAATGTTTCTGTTTTAGTGCTTTGTTGTAAATATGGATAATGAATGATGTTGGCATAAGACTATGAGCATGTTTATGTAATTAGTTACTCTATCATGTAAAAATGTGTACAGAACTCTCAGTAATTCTGCATTTAGCATTTAGTCTAGAAGAGGTACATGAAACATGCGATGAACATTCCAAGAATTGCAAAGGAAATTTAATTTTGTTACCTGTGAGTGTGAGATTTTACTTATAGTTATTTCATAGTTTAAGACCTAGAACTTGCCCTAATCCTTGATATAGTATTCTAGGGGAGTCATTGGGATACGATAACAGGCCTCCTTGTACTTTGAGTCTATCTTGCCTAAATAAACAACCCTGCCAGAATTATTATAACTTTTTAAACCCATTTTATGCCTTTAAAACCTATTTTAAAATCCTGTCACTGTGAGTTACACTCCATAGGGTTTCAACATTCAGCTCTAGCCTTGGCCAAATACTAATACATTATTATTTCCAACTTAGACAAAGCATCTAAGTTGAGGGTGGCTAAATGAAAGAGCCAAATAGAAATTAAGTTAGAATCTAATTAGATTCAATTGGCCACTGAATGCATCAGCATGAGTCGAGGGTGTTTAAAAAATGAGAAGAGTTGTTTGTTACAATAGCATATTGAGGCTGAAAAGATGCTAGGTAAAGGAGAGTTAAGTTTCAATGAGTTACTTTACCCAAAAGCACACCCCACCTGACCCGAAACCTTATTACACGCCTTGAAAAGACTTGTTTGATCCTAGTGAGTCAACCTTGAGGTAGTGTCTTATGGCTAGGGCAAGCCTATGGATACTTGAACTGTGGTTGTAACTTCATTGTAAGTCTGAGAGTTAGAATTTGTCCACATCATATAATGAGTGGTGCATTTCATTGTTGTGAGGGCAACTGAAGTTTCACTTAACTTTGTTGTTCTCTGTAGAATGTAACATTCATGCTTATGAGTTGAACAATGATAGATGCTAGGTGTGGATCCTGATGTGTTAAATGCATATGATTGAACTAATGAGTGAATAGTTGCATCAAAATGTTTCAAGGGTTGGTTTCATGTCATTTTATTATTCATGTGTGCAATTAGGTGCTGAGTTGCTTGAAGACAGACAATTATCTTAAGTTGCGGGTGTTGATATTCTGGTATCTTACGAAACAATTAGCATCATTCTCTTAGGAAAATTGTATGTTTTCAAGCAACCAAAGTGTTATTTAATAAAGTTTTTAGTGTTTTTAGTGAAAGGAGATAATCATAGAAGAAAGATGGAAAAAGTAGTAGAAAAGTGAGTTTGACGGTCAAAATGGTAGACCGCCAGTGTCGCGATGGACCACCAGGGGAACCGTCAAGGCAAACCAAAACATGGCATACTAATATCTTGAGTAACGGACCACGTGGTGGATAGTAAGACATGTGACGGACCGCCAGATGGACTGTCAACCCTTATCTAGAAACCACCTCTCAGAAGGACTTAGTAACGATCAACATGGCGGACCGTCATCCATGCGACAGACCACTAGATGAACCATCAATGCTTATGAAGAAACCACCTTTCATAGGGACTTATTGAAGATCAAAATGGTGGACTATCATACATGCGACGGACCACCAGATGGACCGTCAATACTTATCCAAAAACCAACTTTCATAGGGACTCAGTGACGATCATTATGGTAGGACCGTCAGTCTTGCGACTGACCACAAGTGTCACCGTCAGGTCTTATCCAGAAATTGTGATTTATAAGAAATGAGTGAAGGACAACATGGTGGACTGTCAACACTTTGACGGACCACCATATGGACCGTCATCTAGGATGTGGCTTTTCTTCTTTTAAATTTTAAATTCTTTTTTAGATGGCGACATATAAATACCAAATTTTAGGGTTAAGAACGCATCTTTTATCTTTTTAAAGTTTTCTTATCTATTGAAACTCTCTGTAACCTAGTACTTTTGGGATTACTTAGATCTTGGAGAAATTTAGCATTGACTATTTATTATCGAAGATTCAAGAACTGATTCTTGGGATTCTTTGTAAGTAAATTCTTAATTTATTTATGTATAATACAAGAATTACTTCTTCTTCTTCTATGGATTATTGTGGTTAAGATCCCTTAACTAGGGTTATGGGATCCTTAATGTGAAACACATATATGGGTTGGGAATCAAATTGAGTTCCATGACAAAACGATATTGTATAAACCTTTCTTCAATTTCATGACTTTTCTTGGTTGCAAAATTGAAGAATGAGCCCAAGAACATCACTTTTCTGAAAGAAAAGTTTTTGTTGAGAAAAGAAAGTGTTTACATGAATTCTAGTGGCTTTAACCTTTAGAGTAATGGCAAATGCCCTAACAGGGTTAGCTTACATGAGAAATGGGTTGAAATAGCAATGCATCCTTTGAGTTTGATAGAAGTAGAGGATAATCTACCCACTTAGGTTAACAAACTAAGGGATAAAGAATAGGACTCAACCTTTCTTGAAATTGAATTATTTAAGTGGAACTCATAAATGATTCACAACCCGAGTGGTGCTATTATTTTGGTGACCATAACCCTGGTTTGTTTAATATCATAAAGTTACAAATTACAAAGAGAATCAATCGTTGGAATATTCTTGTTACAATTAATTATTTTATAAGTTAAAACCCAAAACCCCCTTTTTTCATAGGAACCTCTAATAATAGTCCAATAACGATTACAACGCTTAGTGAGCACAATATTCCCTGTGGGATTAGATACCCAACCTAGTTGGCTTCTATATTTGACATCGAACGCTTATGCTTTCTATCAAGAGTTGTAATTTGGGCGTATCACGTGCACTGCCTAATATAATTGAGGAGACGGCATTCCACGAGCGTATCGAGAGCCGGGGCTTTGGTCGCCCCCCTAATCCACACTGGTCCACGCCCTAAGTCAATCGGCAGACTGGTTTGTCGTTATTCTCTATCCGACCAGGGTGCATCACTGGCCTTTATCCGCTTCTCTCCTAATAATTTTAAGCACTCTTTGACTCTCTTTTCAAAGTACTTTTCATATTTCCCTCGCGGTATTTGTTTGCTATCGGTCTCTCGCCTGTATTTAGCCTTGGACGGAATTCACCGCCTGATTTGGGTTACATTCCCAAATAATCTGACTCGTAGATAGAGCCTCATGGTGTGACAGGGTTTAGGCACAAAGGGGCTCTCATCCTATATGGAGCCTCCTTCCAGGGGTCTTGGGCCCAGTCCGCCACTGAGGACATTTCTCCAGACTATAATGTTCCTGGTTCGCTCACCGTTACTAAGGGAATCCTTGTAAGTTTCTTTTCCTCCACTTATTAATATGCTTAAACTCAGTGGGTAATCCCATATGAATTGGGGTCGCATTCAGAGCATCTAAGCGCGGTAGGGTCCCAGAGTCCAGAAGAATGATAGGTTGTAGCTGCGACAACAAAGAGAGTTAAGTTACAATCACCACTTGTCGCGACGTCTGTCGATGTGGACTTGCATATAGGCCAGCCGAGAGCTTGAGGAATATGGGAGGCCAGTATCTTCCCTGTAATGATAGCATGCCACATGATTGAGGTGCGATAAGAGGGGGGCGACGTGATGCTTGAGGCCTAGCAAGACGTACCATCAGCCTAATGGCTTCTGGCGCAACTTGCGTTCCAAGACTCGATAGTTCATGAGATTCTGCAATTCACACCAAGTATCGCATTTTGCTATGTTATTCATCGATGCAAGAGAAGAGATATCCATTGCCGAGATTTGTTTTTGTTTGTAAGAGAAGAACACATCCCCCCAACGCACACCGCGAATGGAGCGCAATGAATCAATTTTCACTTTCTGAATTTTAGTGTTGTAATCAATATAAATGGGAAACCAAAGCTATGTTCACCAATTTTAGTGTTGTAATCAATATAAATGGGAAACCAGAGCTATGTTCACCAAGGGTTTTGGGAATTGACAGATACTAGGCAATGCTATAGTTTTTTGGAATGAGTAGAACAACAGAATATCCTTGACGATTACACTACCTGACTTATCTCTCGACCTCACCAGACAATTTATTATCTAATTCTCTCAAACTTAGATAAGTTATCTATTTCAAATAGGATGTTATCTCACGTAGATTAATCCAGTTATGGCATTAATCATTAAACAGAAGATAATTCAGGTCCTCTAGTCTATTTCTCCGTTAGAAGCTAATAAAACCTAAGGCATAACCTAATGGTTTTAACCACTAGATTTCAGTTAAGACAACAGAATTTCAAGATGTTCTACTACTCTTTGAATCCATTAAACACCTAGTATCATATCAAACTCTAATCCATGGATCCCATAACCGCGACTTATAGAAGTAGCCGCTCATCATTTGATGAACGAAATAACAAGTTGAATTCATAATGATAAGGATAACTTACAATTAGATGGAAAAAAAATTAGTCTCTTTAATTAACTTAACAAAGTAGAACCCCAAAAATAGTTGATAAGAAAAACTAAGAATAATTGACAAAAGAGAACAATGTGCGTCTCTCTCTTCTCAAAAGTTAATTGTTCTGATAGATAGATGATGAATGCCATTAAAACCCCTAAAAATGCTATTTATTCTAAAGATGAATTAAGGATTGTTCAAAATAGGTGACGCCCAGGCTGATGCCGCATCAAAAAATTGATGCCCTATCACGGATGACATCAGGGAAGCTTCAGTTGCCTTCAAATTCTGTCTTAGGATGACGGTGTAGATGATGCCACGTCAAGGATTCAATGGAGTATCACCAACGTCATCAGATATCTTCTTCCAACGGTGATTTTCTTCTTAAGGCTGACGCCATTCTTGATGCCTTATCACAACTTTGACACCACATCACCGTCATCGTCAGAACAACTTGTAAGACTGTATCTCCCTGGTTTAGGCTAATGCCAATGCTGATAGGCTATCACAAGGTTGACGACTTATCACGAAGGTCATCATCCAAGTTTTCTTATATTTTGCTCAGATTTTCACTTCTTTTGCTCCATTGTTGCTTGTTTTCATTTCTTCAGCCTTTTTCTGCAATATCATTAGCAAACACATCAAAAAAATAAGAGTTGCTTCAGAATTCACAATTATTTTGAGCTAAAAACCATTAAATGTGTTAAATTTTGCTCACACATCAACACCCTCAACTTAAAAGAATTTCTTGTCCTCAAGTAACAACTAACTAAGAGAATACAAAGAACATTCAGCAGTCAACAACCATTTTAGATCAAAACTTAGTTACCACCTCCAAGGTCAACCTATTTAAACTACTGTGTTTCTTATCAAAAAACAACAATGTAACACAAAGGATTCCATCCATGGCATCAACTAAGTACTAACACACATGCTCATATCAATATACCACTACCCAAACAAGTAAGTCACCTAGCAACATACTAGTGTGCCCTCTCAACAAAGAATTTTCTTTTTTTATCTAAGAATAAAATTCAAAGTATAAACATGGGGATCAACCCAAGAACACTCACTCTCAGAATGAAGATCAAACTAATGCATTCCAAACACCATATGCTTGACCTTATCGTCATTACCAAAGTGTCCAGACCGGTAAGCTAGGATCACTATAGGTCTTTCCTTAGCTTGTAACATAGGCTAGGAGCTGGTATGATATTAGGTGGCATTTAGAGTGAATAACCTCCTTGGCACTACCTTACTTGTGGGGTCCACTTATTAACCTATTTTTCTCTCTTTTTCTTTTCTTTTTTTCCTCTTTATCACACAAGAAGAATGGGTGTAGTTTTTCTTTTTGTTCAAACAAACTTCTTTTCTTTCTCTTTTTTCACCAATACCCAATTTTGTATTCCTTTTTCACTTATTCTTTTTCTTTTATTCTACCAATCTTCATACCTAATTTACATCATGAACCCCTATGATAGCCACCCTCAACTTAGGCTCTTTGCCTCAGTCAAGGTGCGCAGTGTCCAAGGAGGACCTGGGCCAAAACAGGTTCATTATGATCTAAAAGGGAAAATGATAGGTATCATAGAAAGAAAACGGTCAATTAAGGCTCAAATATGGATCAAGGGATATCATGCATTATGGGAAGGTCATTTAGGCTTATAGTGACTTAAGTTCAAAAATGGCCTATGATCCTTTCCTAACCCCTATCTTTCAATTATGGTGAGACGAATTGGGAAAGTTCTAGATTTAACACTACAAATAGAACTCGGTATGGTCTCACACACATATGGTACACAAGCACTATCACTGGCTATTACCAATATGGTTCATGCAATTGTTCAGAAGTGATGCTAAAGTAGCTAAACTAATGCCATGGCGAGATGCACAATGGTCACATTAAGATGCACTTCACACAGTCATACAAAACAAACCTTCAGAGAGGTGTTCAGAATTACAAAATTAGTTAACAGCCTGTAGAACTTGCATTAATCCTAGTTATTTACACAATATGATACAACAACATGCTACCCTACACCCTCAACTTAAAATCAAAGTAAAATGAAACTAAGGGTTAGGGTATACCTGGACTCAATCGAGTCTCAAATCATAGGTCCTCAACCTTGTAGTAGTGTCATCCTCATCGGGAGCTTCTCTCAGCTCCAGTGCAGCAGCTCTACTAGATGAAGCTCATGTATCCCTCGCTCGCAGTGCTTCTTCCCATTTCCAGCTGTATACTAGGGACGCTTGCGTTGCCTTTTTTAGATCTCCTTCTTTTGGTCTGTTATCTTATCACCCGCTTGTTTCTTCTTCTTTTCCTTTTTCTCAGCTCTACTCTCATTCTGATCAACTTCTTGTCTTTTTCTCTTACCTTTTTCAAATTCTTTATCTTTTTTTTTTCACTGGATCCAAAGTGAGATCAAGGATTGGGGGTTGATCCTTAGATTCCCCAGTTGTCTACAATACAGGGATCATAGACTGATGGTGTTGAACTATTACCATCTCAGCTTTTATATTTTCTAGGGCCACTCTGAATTCAGTAAGCTCTGCTCCAGTCAACTCCTGTGCCTTTGCATCAAAATGGTTCTCCAAATCCACAACTCGTGTAGGCAAAGTAGCAAAGGACTCAAGAGCATCCCTAATTCTCTTTTCTACAGCAGCAACAAACTACTCAGCAAAGTCACGTAACTACGTCCCATTGCATATGGAATGTTTAGCTACTTTTCTGATATTAATAGGCTGGGATACATCTTTTGCTGGTGATGTAGGAACTAATGGACCTGGATCATCATCACGAACTGTTCCTGTATGTGCAGCCCAGAATCTTGTACTTCAACTTCGAGTATTAAACTAGGGCCTGTAACTGATGGGTTCACCTCAACCCTCACCAATCTATCAAGTGTCAGCGTTGGCTGATTTTCTTCATAGCGAATAAGGTTGTAGGTCTTGGTGGCATACCATGTATCATCCATCCCAACAATATGTGGTACCCCTTGCCTCTGTGCATAGCCTGGTAATCAGACAAGGGAATGGATACGCAGTGTCAGACCTCGTTACTCGAATCTTGATTTCTTCAAGAATAATATACCCAAAATTTAGCTTAAGGTTGGCCACAAGACATGCAACCAATATTGGTCGATCATTACCCAAAATATAATCTCCTTCTGTCGGTGTCAAATGGGTGCACATAAGACCCTACCAGAATTTTACCTCTTGAGTCAAAAGCCTTGTAAATACGCTCACTGGGTTGGTTCATCTATAAAGGATCTCCCTCAGCTATAAGTGTAGCTAAACAAGGACACTGGTCTTGTGACCTGAGGAGTGAAATTGGGTCCATGTAGAAATCTATTGATAGTCATATAAAAAATTTCTACATTTACCCCACGAATAGGAACTCTGGTTAGGAAAGGCTGGTGTGCTGTGGTCTCTCCACTCTTGCACATGCTCTCGAATCTAGCCTTGTAGTTTGCATAGAAATCCCAAACTACTGCAGGACAAAACGGGTTGCCTTCCTTAGCAGTCCATCCCATCCCATAATCTCTGAACTTTTTCTCGACTTTAGGATACCCAGGTAATCCTGTGATGATGACTCTCTTCTCTGGAAACACCAAACGCTAGACAAATCTTCTCTTTGTTCCAATCAATCCTTTTAAGAAGATGTCCTCTGCTTCAGGGATCTACCATCTAGCATTCTCTCGAACCTCCAGATTCTTGCATTTTATCAAAGTTCCCCAAACTGAGGGCTCCTTCTCAACGTGATTCTCAGTCGAGGGAGTTTTAGAGGATGGTTCCTTAGAAACAAATTTGTTAGACTCTACATTTTCTGTCTCCGGTTCTTTAGATTCATCCTTCTCAGACTTAGGCTGTTTAGACTTAGTTTACTTAGAACCCTCGTGCTCAGAAGACTCACTCTTAGCTGGGGTGGTAGTCTCAGTATCATCACTATCCTCTACTGTAATGGGTTTAGGTGGAGAAGGTGTCTTTGGAATGGGTTTCTTTCTCTTCCACTTGAGCAGTGGTTCTTCATCTTCGTAATCAGAGTCTTCATCAATAATCTTTCAAACCACCTTAGGCTTAGCAGCTTTCTTGGGAATGTTAGGATTCTATCTTTTAGGTGCAAAGGCGTCATATTTGTGATAGCGTATTAGCTATGTCATCAGCCTTAAACAGAATTGACATACATTTTTATCAAACTTGTGATGAAATTCTTGATAGGGTGTCATAGTTGTGATAGCCTATCAGGGAGGTCGTCAGCCTTAAATAATGAATGCTCCCTTTTTTTATTTTTCTGACAACGTAGCTGATAAGGCGTCACGATTATGATAGCCTATCAGCAATGCCGTCATCTCAAAACTTTTCCCCCAATTAGTTTGCTTTCTTAATTTTGGGACCAAATTCTTCGTACAACCATATGGAATTCTTGTTTTGTACTGAGGGTTTCAAATTTTTGCAATTTAGGTGCAACTTAACCCTAATATCTAATTTTCCATGCCAATACAACCTAAACTCAAGTTTCTCCTAATTAAGCATCATGTTTTCAATACTTTATCACTTCAACTACAAGAGAACAAACTTATGAGCATACCTGATGAGTTGACTCCACTTGGTTACATGATAGAGAAGGAAAATGAGAGATGGAATTGGATTTTTGCCATCCCACAACTATCAGGAAGAAGAGGTTTCCTTGTACACTTGGGAGTGTTTTGAAAGGAAAGAAATATCCTAACTAAGGAAATAAAATAAAAGATTAAAAAGAAATAAAATAAAGCGGGAACCTGAAAGGTTTTTACCTGGTCAGGGTCGAATTTGGATCAATTTGGGCCCAGATTTTTCCAAATGTAAATGATGGCTGACGACAACTTGTGATAAGCCGTCACAAATATGATAGATTATCACGGAGGTCGTCATCCTTAATATATAAGGTCTCACTTGTGGTCTTCCTGACGACATTGGTGATAAGCCATCACAGTTGTGATAGCTTATCACGAATGTCGTCAAGACCACTTGAATTGGATTCTTCAGTTTTTAGTTTGACCTTTTTGTACCTCTTCAATTCCTTCCTATTACTACCTAAATGAATTAAAACAAAATGCATAAAAATAAAATCTTGGGTTGCCTTCCAATAGCGCCTGATTTACTATTACGGGACGACTTGATTGTCTTGACTACTCAGACTTTGTCAAGATGCCGTTTCACTACCTCATCACCATTTTCCTGGAATACATCTATGATCGAGAAGATATTCATCTCCTACAACAGCTTCATAAGAGGTTGCATTTTGAATCTGGCCTCCTTTTTTTATATCTGAACTTGAGCTCATTAAGCTCCATATCAACCAAAACTCTTCCCGTGGATGATAATGGACTACCCAAAATGATGGTTACCTCAAAATCAACACCACAATCCAGTATCACAAACTCTACAGGCAGAATAAAATCATCCACCTTTACTGGTACATCATGCAATATACCAACTAGTCACTTAACTGATCTATCTACCATAACAAAACGCATTGTTGTTGGGGTAGGATCCCCCAATCAAAGCTTCTTGTAGATATCAAGCGGCATTATATTTATACTTTCTCCTAAGTCACATAAATATTTGGTAAACTTTATAGACCCAACTATGCACGGTATGGTAAATGCTCCAGGATCAGGCTTTTTCTGCACTAAGGATTATGAAGAAACACCACCACCATGATGGATGTTGTCCATCGGCACACAACTTACCTTTCACTTCTTTGTTAGAAATTCCTTCATAAATTTAGCATAGTTTGGCATTTTCTCAAGTGCCTCCATTAATGGCACATTCACAGTCAGCCATTTCATTATTGCCATGAAGTTATTAAATTTCTCGTTATCTTCTTTCTTTTTCAACCTATAAGGTAATGGAGGTGGTGGTCTTGGTATTTGTTTCAATACCACTTCTTATTTCTTTTCATATTCTTTCTCTGAAATATTTATAAAGCCATCCATCTTCTCAGACTCCACGGGATTGCTTCCTTCTGATTTATCAACACTTACCTTCTTCTCCACAGCTTTGCCTATTGAAGGGCCAGATAATATCTTACCACTATGAGTGGTAATAACCATACAAGAGCCATCAATTCGTGGGTTCTGAACCGTATCACTAGGTAAAGTGCCATATTTTTTCTGGTTTAGAGTAGGCAAAAGTTGGCTTATCTACTGCTCCAACTGCTTAATAGAAGCTGAGTGTGAGCTAACCAATTGAGTGAGGGTAGAAAACTCACTTTTCATATTAGTTATCCCCGATTTGGTTGCCTCCACTCCCTTCAACAATTTTTCCATCATGTTCTTCATGGACATCTTGCCAGAACTAGTTGTCGTAGCATCCCGACTTCCAGGAGGAATATACAAACTACTCTTGTCATTATTGTTTCTCCAATGTCCCTACTCCCTATCTTTATAATCAGGTTTTTCATAGAAAGTCCGACCTTGGTTCCCTTGGCTATTTTCTCGAAAACCCCCTAATTACTCACATAGTTTACCTCAGCATCAGCATCTATATACACAGTACCATAAGATTCCACAGCTTTAACTATCTCAGTAATACCACCAGCAACAGTTGGGATAGCCACTATAGAATACCTAGTATGCCAAGCTCGACTTTGTTTGGTCATTCTATTCAGCATATCGAAATCATTCAGAAAAGAGAGGTCAATGAATGAACCATCACCAGCATTGTCGACAATTGGATTTGTCATAGAGTTGAAGGCTCTGTTCAAATTCTCCATCAAGTGCAGATACGTCATATTATGGTTTGGAGATTGTGCAAGTTTCTTATTAAACCTTTCCCATGTCTCGTGCAGTGCTACAGTTGAAATCTGTCTGAAGTTGCTATTCTCGTCCCTCAACTGTACCCTTCTGGAGGGTGGAAAGAACTATTCTAGGAATGCATTTTTCAATTGTTTCCAGTTGTTATAGAATCGGGCTCTAATTCATTTAGCCACATCGTTGACTATCCAGAAAGATACAATGAAAATAACCTCAACCTGATTCCATTCTGGCTCACTCTTGGTGTGTCAAAGGATTTGCATATGGTGATGAAGTTCACCAAATACATGTGTGGGTCATCACCAGGCAAGACTCCAAATAACACCTTTAAATTTAGGAGTTAGATCATGGTACTTGTTATGCTCAATTTTGCACCTGGTGCCAACGGTGGCAGAATGATAGCACCCGTTGCACCAACTCCGTCCATTCCTTCATCATCTTTATCAGCCTTTTATTACATCGGATGTTGACCATATCTACCTTGGACTAGATGATTTATGTTGACTTTTTACTGCACTGGTGCAGCGACTTGCTCAGCTCTCCTTGGGTTTGGAGGAATCACCAATTCCTTATCACCCAAGTCCTCATCATCAGGGTTTTCGTGACGTGCTTGTTGACCCAAATATTGCACATTCACCTGAGCCCTGGCTAAACCAGCTAGTCTTTCTGCTTTCTGTTGTTCAACCATTCTTCCTATTAGTTGAGGTTCCGGATTGATTGGTAGTAGTGGTTCTCTGAAACATCTCATTTTTGGGATAAACAACAAAGTACCTACAATAAACAAAAACAAAAAATAAATGTAAATCAAGGACACTTAACTATCAGCACATTTTTGCTCACAAAATTTTTAGTCCACAATCGTATTCCCCGGCAACGATGACATTTTTGATAACGGTAAAATTAAACTATTGAATGGGTGTAAGCGATCATTGTCAAAATAAAACCTAACTTGGTTGAGGTTGAATCCCACATGGAATAGGGTGTGAATGTCAATTTGTTTACGAAATGCTTTACTGAAAGTTTATTGTTTCCGATAGGGGTTTAAGGTTCACAATGAATCAATTTTCACTTTTTGAATTTTAGTGTTGTAATCAAAATAAATGGAAAACCAGAGGTATGTTCACCAAGGGTTTCGAGAATTGACAGATACTAGGCAATGCTATAGATTTTCAAAATGAGTTGACTAGCAGAATATCCCTGACGATTATACTATCTGACTTATCTCTCGACCTCACCAGACAATTTATTATCTAATTCTCTCTAACTTAGATAACTTATCTATTTATCTAAAGTAGATTAATCCAGTTACGGCATTAATCATTAAATAGAAGGTTGGTAGCTTTCGATTCCTTCTTGATAATTCGTGTCCTCTAGTCTATTTCTCCGTTAGAAGCAAATAAAACCTAAGGTATTTTTCAAACCACTAGATTTAAGTTAAGCCAACAAAATTTCAAGATGTTCTACTACTCGTTGAATCGTTAAACACCTAGTATCATATCAAACCCTATTCCATGGATCCCATAATCCCGGTTAATGGAATTATCCGCTCATTATTTGGTGAACGAAATCACAAGTTGAATTCATAATGATAAGGATAACTTACAAATAGATGGAAAACAATAATTAGTATCTTCAATTAAAATCACAACGTAGAACCCCAAAAATAGTTGATAAGAAAAACTAAGAATAATTGACAAAAGAGAACAATGTGCGTCTCTCTCTTCTCAAAAGTTAATTGTTCCGATAGATAGATGATGAATGCCATTAAAACCCCTAAAAGATGCTATTTATACTAAAGCCTAATTAAGGAAATAAAATAACAAAATTAATAAAATTGTTTGGAATAGGTGATGCCCAAGCTGACACCACATCAAGAAGTTGACGCCCTATCACGGATGGCGTCAGAGAAGCTTCAGTTGCCTTTAAATTCTATCTTAGGCTGATGGTGTAGCTGACGCTGCATCAAGGATCTAATGGCGTATCACCAACGTCATCACATATCTTCTTCCAACGCTGATTTTTTGCTTAAGGCTGACTCCATTCTTGATGCCTTTTCATAACTTTGATGCTACATCACCGGTGTCATCAGAACAGCTTGTCAGACTGCATCTCCCTGGTTAAGGCTGACACCAATACTGATAGGCTATCACGAGGTTGATGACTTATCACGGAGGTCATCAGCCATAGTTTCTTCTATTTTTCTCAGATTTTCACTTTTTTTGCTCCATTGTTGCTTGTTTTCATTTCTTCAACCTTTTTCTTTAATATCATGAGCAAACACATCAAAAAACCTAGAGTTGCTTCAGAATTCACAATTATTTTGATATAAAAAGCATTAAATGTGTTAGATTTTATTCATACATCAGTAGACAGCGCCTCGTGGTGCGACAGGGTCCAGGCACAATGGGGCTCTCACCCTCTCTGGTGCCCCTTTTCGAGGGACTTGGACCTGGTCTGCCGCTGAGGACACTTCCCCAAACTACAATTTGGATGATGGAGCCTCCCGATTCTAAGGTTAGGATATTCCCTATTCTATTGCCTTTACTAAGGGAATCCTTCTAAGTTTCTTTTCCTCCGCTTATAGATATGCTTAAACTCAGAGGGTAATCCCGCCTGACCTGGGATAGTGGTCGGAGTGCCTAAGCATGGTGTGATCCTAATGTCCTAATACTATATGGGCTATAGCCACGACAACAAAGAGAGTTAAGTTACAACCACCACTTGTTGCGACCTCCGTCGATGTGGACTGGCATTTTGGCTAGCCGCGAGCTTGAGGTGCACGAAAGGCTAGTATTTGACCCGCGATGGCAGTGCTCCCCATAATTGAGGTGCGATGTAAAGAAGGCGATGCGATGTGTGGTGCCCAGGAGATGAGCCCTCGGCCTAATGGCTTCGGGTGTAACTTTAATTCAAAGACTCAATGGTTCATAGGATTCTGCAATTCACACCAAGTATCACATTTTACTATGTTTTTTATCGATGCAAGAGCCAAGATATCCATTGTTGAGAGTTATTTTTGTTTGTAATAGAAACACATGTACCCTCAACGCACACCATGAAAGGAGAGCGAGGGGCAGGCTATCAATTTGAGTATTCCTTGGTGCTTTCTATAATGGGGTTCGTTAGTCGCCCGACGCACGCACTGGGTGCGCGCACCAGGGACGAGGGAGAGACAATACTGTGGATGGCCGAAGCACTCTGGCCGAACTATCTCCCCAGTTGTTAGACACATTCGCGAGTCATTTTGTTGTGCTAGTTTCGACAATAGTCCTTTCGTAGGTTCACCTATGAAAACCTTGTTACGACCTCACCTTCATCTAAATGATAAGATTCAATGGACTTATCGCGATGTCGTGGGCAACGAACCGCCCACATCACTATGATCAAAATATTTCACTGGATTATTTAATTGGTAGGAGCAACGGGCGGTGTGTACAAAGGGCAGGGACATAGTCAACCCGAGCTGATGACTCTTGCTTACTAGGAATTCCTCGTTGAAGACAAATAATTGAAATGAACTATCCCCATCATGATGAAATTTCAAAGATTACTCGAGCCTGTCTACCAAGGCTATAAACTATTTGAATACATCAATGTAGCGTGCGTGTGGCCCTGAATATCTAAGGGCATCACAGACTGGTTATTGCCTCAAACTTCCATGGCCAAAAAGGCCACAGTCCCTCTAAGAAGCTGGCCGCGAAGGGATACCTACGCATAGCTAGTTAGCAAACTGAGGTCTCATTCGTTAATGGAATTAACTAGAAAAATAGCTCCACCAACTAAAAATGGCCATGCACCACCACCCATAGAAAAAAGAAAGAGCTCTCAGTCTATCAATCCTTACTATGTCTAGACCTGGTAAGTTTCCCCGTGTTGAGTCACATTAAGCCACAGGCTCCACTCCTGGTGGTGTCCTTCCGTAAATTCCTTTAAGTTTTAGACTTGGGACCAAACTCCCCCCGGAACCCAAAAACTTTGATTTCTCATAAGATGCTGGCGGAGTCCTAAAAGCAATATCCACCGATCCCTGGACGACATCATTGATGGTTGAGACTACGATGGTATCTGATCGTCTTTGAGGCCCAAAATTTTGTTCTTGATTAAGGGAAACATCCTTTGCAAATCCTTTCGCAGTTGTTCGTCTTTCATAAATCCAAGAATTTTACCTCAGACTATGAAATACGAATGCCCCTGACTGTCTCTGTTAGTCATTACTCCGATCCCAAAGGCCAATGTAATAGGATCAAAATCCTATAATGTTATCCGATGCTAATGCATACAGAGTATAATCTTGCTTTGAGCACTCTAATTTCTTCAATGTAATAGTGCCGAAGGCACGACCCAGCCATTTAAGGCCAGGAGTGCATCGCCGACAGAAAGGATGAGACGACCGGTGCACACCATAGGCAGACCGACCGTCCCATCGCAAAGTCCAACTATAAGCTTTTCAACTACAACAACTTAAATATACGCTATTGGAGATGGAATTACCGCGGCTTCTGGCACCAGACTTGCTCTCCAATGGATCCTAGTTAAGGGATTTAGATTGTACTCATTCAAATTGCTCATTGAGCCTGGTATTATTATTTATTGTCATTATCTCCCCATGTAAGAATTGGGTAATTTGCGCTCCTGCTGCGTTCCTTGGATGTGAAAGCCATTTCTCAGGCTCACTCTCCAGAATCAAAACCTAATTCTCTATCACCCGTCACCACCATGGTAGGCTACTATCTTTCCATCGAAATTTGATATTGCAAAAATTTGAATGATGCATCGCCCGGTACGATGGTCAGAAATTAGCACGTCAGTATCGCTGTGGGTCTCCACCCGAATTTCCTCTAGATTTGCCCTGCTCAGGCATAGTTCACCACTTTTCGGGTCCCGACAGGTATACTCACACTCGAACCATTCTTAGAAGATCAAGGTCGGTTGGCAGTGCACCCCTCAAGAGAATCCTACCAATCAGCATCCTTGCACCTTATGGGTTTACTCGCCCATTGTCTCGCACATATGTTAGAATCCTTGGTTTGTGTTTTTAGATGGGTCGAATGGGGAGCCCACAGGCCAGTGTCCAGAGCGGACAAACGCTGAAGCACGCCAGAGTGCGTGCTTTCTACCACAATCGAGGAGACGGCATTCCACGAACGTATCGAGAGCCCGAGCTTTGGCCACCACCCAATCTACATTGGTCCACACTCTGAGTCAATCTGCGAACTGACTCATCACCGTTCCACATCCGACCGGGGTGCATTGCCAGCCCCTATACTCTTTCCTCCCGATAATTACAAGCACTCTTTGACTCTCTTTTCAAAATCTTTTTTATCTTTCCCTCGCGGTACTTGTTCGCTATCGGTGTCTCGCCTGTATTTAGCCTTGTACAGAATTCACCGCCCGAATTGGGCTGCATTCCCTAACAACCCAACTCGTAGAAAGCGCCTTGTGGTGCGATAGGGTTCGGGCTAAACGAGGCTCTCACCCTCTCTGGCGCCCCCTTTCAGGGGACTTAGGCTCGGTCCGCCGCTGAGGACGCTTCTCCAGACTATAATTCGAACAATGGAGCCACCCGATTCTAAGGATGGGCTATTCCCGATTCGCTCTTCGTTACTAAGAGAATCCTTATAAGTTTGTTTTCCTCCGCTTATTGATAAGCTTAAACTTAGCGGGTAATCTTGTCTGACCTGGGATTGCGGTCAGAGTTCCTAACCGCAGTAGGGTCCCGAAGTCCAGACGCATGATGGGCTGTAGCCGTGAAAGCAAACAGTGTTGAGTTACAACCACCACTTTCCACGATGTCCATCGATGTGGACTCACATTTAGGACAGCCACGAGCACGAGGTGTATGGGAGGCCAATATTCGTCGAATGAAGACAGTGTGCCCCGTGATTGAGGCATGATCCGAGGAGGCATCGCGATGCATGACGCCCAAGAAAATATGTCCTCGGCCTAATGGCTTTGGGAGATACTTCCGTTCAAAGACTGGATGGTTCACGGGATTCTTTAATTCATATACAGAATCGCATTTTGCTACATTCTTCATCGATGTGAGAGTCATTTCTGTTTGTAAGAGAACCACACGTCCCCCCGATGCACACCGCAAATATAGCATGAGGGGAAGGCTATCAATTTGAGTATTCATTGGGGCTTTGCTCTCCAGGGATCATTAGTCGCCCGACGCGCACACTAGGCGTGCTCACCGGGGATAAGGCGGAGGTGCTCATGCGGAGGACTGAAGCACTTCACCCGCACGGGCTCCCCAGCTGTTAAACACATTTGTGGGTAATTCTGTTGTGCTGGTTTTGACAATGATCCTTCCACATGTTCACCTACGAAAACCTTGTTACGACTTCTCCTTCCTATGATTTAATGAGAAATTTGCAGTTTCAGAGTCTGAATTTGTTCATACTTGCACAATCATGGCTTAATCGTTAAGAAAAGCATATGACTACTGGCAGTATCAAACAGGTAGCATTCCTCATCGATGCCAGCGTCATATGAGCATGGCCTACCTGTGAGGGAACAAACGGATTCAAGGATAGCACGACCATCGTTTGAAAGAAGCATCGTATAGGGAAGATAGGAGCCGATGAAGACCCCATGCCCACTGCATCTACCACATCCGAGAATCCCAAACGTTGCTCATGGAACACGACATTACACAACGAGGTGAGAAAGGCATGGGACACGAGGGAGGCCTTTCGGTTCACCCCGCACACGGAATGCAAAGGGCAAAGGGCAATCGATAAAACTTAATAATTCCTAGGCATTATGTATACGCAGGAAACCAACTTCGAGCAAGCCTAAATTGCAGTTGCCCCACGAATGAGATGGCAGGTGGGTAAGGATGTCACTACTCTAGTAGGGATCCAACCGAACCACACATGCCGAACACAACTCAAGCGACGTGCGTCCAAATGCTCCGTTGATGCATGCCCAGCACCAGCCCCAATGCCCAGCAAGAGATATCGTGCGCTACTACCCATGGGGACATTGCAAATCCAAAGCAAGTCCTGCTTGACACGATATCCCATCGTTAGGGGAAGCAGAGGATTTGAAGGCGCACCAAGGCTTGCGCACGAGTGCCGCCCACGTTGCCCACCGGTGCTCACCACGGATTCGGCATGGCCCCATGCGTGCAGCGCCAGGAGCTTGCCCTAAGAGAAGCATCCAGAACACACCGCATGCCCAAAAACACCACCTCATCCAAAATCAAGCGCCAACATCCCCGTCATGGACGACGCCACCGATAGCCGACGCGAGTGTACAATAAAGTGATGCAGATGTTATTTTGTGGGAACCGGCGAGTCGCACGGACTAGCCATTCTTGCTGCTATGTACCCACACTGCACGCCGACATTCCCTAGTGAGCGCCTATGCCAACTAGTGACAATCTCCTTGAAGTGCCTTCAACACCTCTACCCCCTTATATATGCATAAAAAAATCCAAGTGACAGGAGTAGACATGATTTTGCTAGAGAATTATACTGGACATGTGTGGACCAGAACTGCATGTTTTAATGTAAGAAAGAGCCTCTGCACTCACAAAAGACTCACGTAATTTGTCAATTATAATTTTCATTAAGAAAATATTTTTTTAAATATTATTTATAAAAATTCAAAAAATAAGTAAACATAAATAAAAAATAGAAAAAATATTTGAAAAAGATAAAAGAATTAGAAAAATATTTCCAACGCATGAAATAACCTTAAACCAACAATTTAGTGGATACTTGTACTATAACTTAACGATATAAAATATTTAAATTTAAGGATATTAAATAAAAGATTGAAAAAAATATAAAAATAATATGGGGACATTAGGAAAATCACCCAGAATGCAACAAATAAGTAACAACCCCAAAACATGCATATTAGAATGAAGTTACCTTAAACCAATAATTGAGTGCAGTTTTTTACAAATAACATAAAGATATAAAATATTTAAATTTAAGGATATTAAATAAAAATTTGAAAAAAATAACGTGGCGACGAGATATTAGGAAAATCGTCCCAACATATGAGGTAACAATGAAATATATTTTAAAAAAATAAATTAGAGAGGGTAAGTAACAAAATGAGTATGCAACGGTGAGGAAGATGGATGAACACCAGAAAAATATTAGGATGATCGAATGTAGGTTTACGCTCTTTCGTTTTTGGCACGGTGCGCTGGTGCCTTGGTGCCATAGTGCCATAGTTCCTTGGTGACATGGTTCCATGGTTCTATGGTACCTTGGTGCTGCGGTGCCATGGTGCCGTGATGCCAAGGTGCCATGGTGCCTTGGTGCCACAGTGCCTTGGGTCCATGCTCCCATGTTGCCACTGTGCCTTTGGGACATGGTGCCACGGTGCCATGGTGCCTTTGTGCCATAGTAACATGGTTCGATGGTGCCATGGTGCCACGTTTCCTTGGTGCCATGGTGCCATGGTGCCTTAGTGCCATAGTGCCACAGTGCCTTGGTGCCATAGTTCCACAGTTCCTTGGTGCTATAGTGACACGGTGCCTTGGTGCCATAGTGCCATGGTGCCACGTTGCCTTGGTGTCGTGGTTCCATGGTGCCATGGTGCCTTGGTGCCTTGGTTCCATGGTGCCATGATGCCTTGCTGCCATCGTGCCACGGTGCCTTGGTGCCTTGGTTCCATGGTGCCATGGTGCCATGGTTACATTGTGCCTTGGTGCCAATGTGCCTTGGTGCCATTGTGCCATGGTGCATTCGTTCCACGGTGCCTTCGTGCCTTTGGGCCATGGTGCCTTCCCTTGCCTTTCCCGAAGTTACAGATCTATTTCGCTGACTTCCCTTCCCTACATTGTTCCATCAACAAGAGGTTCACCTTGGAGACCTGATGCGGTTATGATTATGATCGAGCTTGGACGGTATTCGGTCCTCTGGATTTTTAAGGGCCACCCGAAGCGCACCGGACACCACACGACATATGGTGTTCTTCCAGATGCTGGACCCTACCTCCGACTGAGTCGATTCCAGGAGGCCAGGCTGTTAAATAGAAAATATAACTCTTCCCGAGGCTCCCACCAACGTATTTAGACTTCCTAACATTATCGTCGACCTCCATGTCCCGGTTCAGGAATAACCCAATCCCCTTTTAGAGTATGCACGAAGCGCACTATCTTTCGGGGTTCCCCCGACCCTTAGGATCGACTAACCCATGTGCAAGTTCCGTTCACATGTAATCTTTCCCCTCTTAGGCCTTCAAAGTTCTCATTTGAAATTTTTCTACTACCACCAAGATCTACACCGACGGTTGCTCCTCCGAGGCTTGCGCCTAATATTTTGTAGTGACCGTCGCACCCTCCTACTCATCGAGGCCTGGAACTTTCCCCGACAACAGGATATAGGTCGCACGCTTAATATCCATCCATTTTTAAGGCTAGTTGATTTGGCAGGTGAGTTGTTACACAATCCTTAGCGGATTTCTACTTCCATGACCACCGTCCTTCTATCTTAATCGACCAACACCCTTTATGAAATCTAGCTTATTGTGAAGTTTGGCACCGTAACCTAGCTTTCAATTTATTCCACATCGCCAGTTCTGCTTACCAAAAATGTCCCACTTAGAGCTCTTGATTCTATGGAGCGGCTAAAAAAAGCAGCTGCGCTGTCCTACCTATTTAAAGTTTGAAAATAGGCCGAGGGTGTTGCGCCACCAAGGCCTCTAATCATTGGCATTACCCGATAGAACTCGTACGCGAGCTCTAGCTATCTTGAGGGAAACTTCGGAGGGAACCAGCTACTAGATTGTTTGATTAGTCTTTTTCCCTTATACCTAAGACAGACGAATAATTAGCATATCTGTATCGCTGCGGGTCTCCACCACAGTTTCCTCTGGCTTTCCCTCGCTCAGGCATAGTTCACCATCTTTCGGGTCCTGACAGGAATACTCACACTCGAACCATTCTTAGAAGATCAAGGTCGGTCGGCGGTGCACCCCTCAGGGGAATTCTACCAATCATCTTCCTTGCACCTTATGGGTTTACTCGCCTGTTGAATCGCACACATGTCAGACTCCTTGGTTTGTGTTTCAAGACGGATCGAATGGGGAGCCCACAGGTCAGCATCCAGAGCACGCAGATGCCGAAGCAGGACAGAGTATGTGATTCCTGCCACAATTGAGGAGATGGCATTCCACGAGCATATCGATAGCCCAAGCTTTGGCCGCCACCCAATCTACGTTGGTCCACACTCATAGTCGATCGGAGAACCGACTCATCACCGTTCCACATCCGATCGGGGTGCATTACCGTCCCCCATACTCTTTCCTCCCGATAATTTCAAGCACTATTTGACTCTCTTTTCAAAAAATCTTTTTTATCTTTCCCTCGCGGTACTTGTTTGCTAACGGTGTCTCGCCCGTATTTAGCCTTGTACAGAATTCACCGCCCGAATTGGGCTGCATTCCCTAACAACCCAACTTGTAGAAAGCGCCTTGTGGAGCAACAGGGTTTGGGATAAACGGGGCTCTAACCCTATGTGGCGCCCCCTTTCAGGGGACTTAGGCTCGGTCCGCCGCTGAGGACGCTTCTCCAGACTATAATTCGAATGACGGAGCCACCCAAGTCTAAGGCTGGGATGTTCCCGATTCGCTCTCCGTTACTGAGAGAATCCTTGTAAGTTTATTTTCCTAAGCTTATTGATATGCTTAAACTCAGCGAGTAATCCTATCTAACCTAGGTTGCGGTCAGAGTTCCTAAGCACGGTAGGGTCCCGAAGTCCGGATGCACGATGGGTTGTACCCGTGAAAGCAAAGAGAGTTCAGTTACAACCACCACTTTCCACGATGTCCGTCGATGTGGACTCACATTTAGGATAGCCACGAGCACGAGGTGTATGGGAGGCCAGTATTCACCGAATGAAGACAGTGCGCCCCGTGATTGAAGCATGATCTGAGGGGCCATCGCGATATGTGATGCCTAAGAAAACATGCCCTCGGCCTAATGGCTTCCGGAGCAACTTTCATGCAATGACTCGATGGTTCACGAGATTCTATAATTTATACCAAGAATAGTATTTTTCTACGTTCTTCACAGATGCGTTAGCCGATATATCCATTGCCGAGAGTCATTTTGTTTGTAAGAGAAGGACACGTCCCCCCGATGTACACCGCAAATATAGCGCGAGGGGCAGTCTATCAATTTAAGTATTTGTTGGTGCCTTGCTTGCCGGAGTTCATTATTCGCCTAACGCACACACTAGACGCGCTTACCGGGGATGAGGGGGAGGCGCTCGTGTGGAGGACTGAAGCACTTCGCCCGCGCGGGCTTCCCAGTTGTTAAACATGTTCGCGGGTCATTCTGCTGTGCAGGTTTTGACAATGATCCTTCCGCATGTTCACCTATGGAAACCTTGTTACGACTTATCTTTCCTCTAAATGATAAGGTTCAATGTACTTCTCACAACACCGCGATCAGCGAACCGCCTACGTTATTGCGATCCAAATATTTCACCGGATCATTCAATCGGTAAGAGCGATAGGCGGTGTGTACAAAGGGTAGAGATGTATTCAATGTGAGCTGATGACTTGCGCTTACTAGAATATCCTCATTAAAGACCAACAATTTCAATGATCTATCCCTATGATGATGAAATTTAAAATATCACCAGGGCCTGTGGGCCAAGGTTATAAAATCATTGAATACATCAGTGTAGAGCGCGTGTGACCCTGAACATCTAAGGGCATAACAGACCTGTTATTACCTCAAACTTTCACGGCCTAAAAGGTTGTCGTCCCTCCAAGAAGTTGGCGGCGAAGGGATACCTCCGTATAGCTAGTTAGCAGGCTTAGGTCTCATTTGTTAACGAAATTAACAAGACATATAACTCCACCAACTAAGAACGGCCATGCACCACCACCTACAGAATAAAGTAAGAGCTCTCAGCCTGTCAATCCTTACTATGTCTGGACCTGGTAAGTTTCCCCGTGTGGAGTCAAATTAAGCCGCAGGCTCCACTCCTGGTGGTGCCCTTCTGTCAAATCCTTTAAGTTTCAGCCTTGCGACCATACTCCCCCCGGAATCCAAAAACTTTGATTTCTCATAAGGTGCCGGCGGAGTCCTAAAAGCAACATCCCCCGATCCCTGGTCGGCATCATTTAGGGTTGAGACTAGGATGGGTATCTGATCGTCTTCGAACCCCCAACTTTCGTTCTTGAATAATGAAAACATCCTTGGAAAATGCTATCACAGTTTTGTCTTTCATAAATCCAAGAATTTCACCTATGACAATGAAATATGAATTCCCCCGACTGTCCCTGTTAATCATTACTCTGATCCCGAAGGCCAATGTAATAGGACCAAAATCCTATGATGATATCCTATGCTAATGTATACAAAGCGTAGGCTTGATTTTAGCACTCTAATTTCTTCAAAGTAACAGCGCCGAAGGCACGACCCAACCAGTTAAGGCTAGGAGCACATCACCGATAGAAGGGACGAGACGACCGGTGCATACCATAGGAGGACCAGTCAGCCCATCCTAAAGTCCAACTAAGAGTTTTTTAACTGCAACAACTTAAATATATGCTATTGGAGCTGGATATACCATGGCTGCTGGCACCAGACTTGCCCTCCAATGGATCTTTATTAAAGGATTTAGATTGTACTCATTCCTATTACAAGACTCATTGATCTCGGTATTTTTATTTATTGTCACTACCTCCCCGTGTTAGGATTGGGTAATTTAGGCGCCTGCTGCCTTCCATGAATGTGGTATCCATTTATAAGGCTCTCTCTCCAGAATTAAACCCTAATTCTCTATCAGCCATTACAACCATGGTAGGTCACTATCCTACCATCGAAAGTTAATAGGGAAAAAATTTGAATAATGCATCGCCGGTATAATGGTCGTGCGATCTGTTGAGTTATCATGAATCATTGCAGCAGAAGGTAGATCCCGCATCAACCTTTTATCTAATAAATTCATGCCTTATAGAAGTCAAGGTTTGTTACATGTGTTAGCTCTAGAATTACTACAATTATCCAAGCAGTCTCACAGTCTGAATTTGTGCATACTTACACATGCATGGCTTAGTCTTTGAGACAAGTATATAAATACTGGAAGGATCAACCAGGTAGTATTCCTCATCGACGCCGGTGTCATATGAGCTCGGCCTACCTATGAGGGCGCGGACGGATTCAAGGCGAGCGTGACCATCATTTGTAAGGAGCATCTTACAGGGAAGATAAGAGCCGATGAAGAGGGAGAACTTTCAGTTCACCCCGTGCATGGAATGAAAGGGGAAAAGGGAGATCGATAAAACATGATAATGCCTGGGCATTAGGTATACATAGGAAACCAACTTCAAGCAAGCCTAAATTGTGCTTGCCCTACGACTGACATGGCAAGTAGTTCAGGACGTCGCTGCTCGAGTAGGGATCCAACCTAACCACACATGTTGAACACAACTCTTGCGTCGTGCGTCCAAATGCTTTGTCGAAGCTCACATAGCACCAGCCCCAATGCCAAGCAAGACATGGTGTGAACTGCAGCCCATGCGGATATTGCAAGGCTGAAGCAAGTCCCGCTTGACATGATAGCCCACCATTGGGGAAAGCAGAAGAGTTGAAGCCGCGCCGAGGCTTGTGCACGAGCACCGCCTACATCGGCCGGCAGCGCTCGCCGCAGATTTGGCTTGGCCCCATGCATGCAGCGCCTGGAGCATGCCCTGAGAGCAGCATCCAGAACTCGCCGCACGCACAAAAGCACCGCCTCATCCAAAATCAAGTGTCAACATCCCCATCATGGATGACGCCACTGATAGCCGACATGAGTGCACAATGAAGCGATGTCGACGTCTTTTTGTGGGCACCGGTGACTAGCATTGACTATCCATGCATGCTACCATGTGCCCACACTGCACGTCGATATGCCCAGTAAGTGCCTATGCCAACTAGTGATAGACTTCTTGAAATTCTGTCAACACCTCTACCCCCTTATATATTCTTAAAAATAAACCAAGTGATAGTAGTTGACATGATTTTGCCAGAGAATCATACTAGACATGTGCGGACCAGAACTGCACATTTTGATGTACGAAAGAACCTCTGCACTCACAAAGAGTCAGTAATTTCTCAATGATAATTTTCATTAAGAAAATATGTTTTTCAAATACTATTTATGAATATTCAAAAAATAAGTAAAAATAAATAAAAAATAGAATAAAATATTTTTAAAATATAAAAGCATTAGGAAAATATTTCCAACGCATGAACTAACCTTAAACCTACAATTTAGTGAATATTTGTGCGTATAATGTAATGATATATAATATTTAAATTTAAGGACATTAAATAACAAATTGAAAAAAATATAAAAATAACATGGGGACATTAGGAAAATTGCCCAGAATGCAACAAATAAGTAATAACCCCAAAACATGCATATTAGAATAAATTAACCTCAAAACAATAATTGAGTGCATATTTGTACGAATAACATAAAGATATAAAATATTTAAATTTAAGGATATTAAATAAAAATTATAAAAATAACATGGAGATGAGATATTAGGAAAATCGTCCCAACATATGAGGTAACATTGAAATATATTTTAAAAAATTAAATTAGAGCCGGTATGTAACAAAATAAGTATGCAACGGTGACGAAGATGGATGAACGTCAGGAATATATTAGGATAATCGAACGTAGGTTTACGCTCTTTTGTTTTTGGCATGGTGCGTCGGTGCGTTGGTTCCTTGGTGCCTTGGTTCTATGGTGCCATGGTGCCATATTGCCTTGGTGCCATAGTGTCATGGTTCTATGGTGCCTTGGTGCCATGATGCCATGGAGCCAAGGTGCCACGGTGCCTTGGTGCCACGCTCCCATGGTGCCACAGTGCCTTGGTGCCTTGGGGCCACGGTGCCATGGTGCCTTGGGGCCACAGTGCCATGGTGCCATGGTGCCTTGGTTCCTTGGTGCCATGGTGCCGCCGTTACTTAGTGACACGGTGCCATGGTACCTTGGTTCCATAGTGCAATGGCGCCATGATGCCTTGGTTCCTTGGTGCCACGGTGCCTTCGTGCAACTGTGCCTTGGTGCCATGGTGCCTTGCTAACATGGTGCCACGGTGCTTTGATGCCACTAGTCATCTCGTCCCTAGGGTGTGCACTGGTCATCTCGTCCCTAGGCGGAACGGCCGACCAATCCCAACGATTGGATTTTGACTTCCATGACCACCGTCCTGCTGTATTAATCGACTAACACCCTTTGTGCGATCTAGGTTAGAGTGCAGTTTGACAACGTAACCCGACTTTTGGTTCATCCTGCATCGCTTGTTCTTCTTACCAAAAATAGCCCACTTGAAGCTCTTGATTCTGTGGTGCGGCTCAACAAAGCAGCCACTCCATCTTACCTATTTAAAGTTTCAGAATATGTTGAGGGCGTTGCTCCCCCGAGGCCTCTAATCATTGGCTTTACCCGATAGAAATCACACGCGAACTCCAGCTATCCTGAGAGAAACTTTGGAGGGACCCCACTACTAGATGGTTCGATTAGTCTTTCGCCTCTATACCCAAGTCAGATGAATGATTTGCACATCAGTAGCACTGCGGGCCTCCACTAGATTTTCCTCTGGATTTGCCCCGCCCAGGCATAGTTCACTATCTTTCGGGTCCCAACAGGTATACTCACACTCAAACCCATCTCAGAAGATCAAGGTCGGTCAGTGGTGCACCCCACAGGGGGATCCCACCAATTAGCTTCCTTGCTCCTTATGGGCTTACTCGTCCGTTGACTCACACACATGTTAGACTCCTTGGCCTGTGTTTCAAGACGAGTCGAATGGGGATCCCACAGGCCAGCGTTTAGAGCGTTCAGATTCCGAAGCACGCCGGAGGCACGTACTTCATGCCTCAATCGAGAAGACGGTGTTCCACGAGCATATCGAGAGCCCGGGATTTGGCCTTCCCCTAATCCACACAGGTCCATGCCCCGAGTCGATTGTATGACCAGCATGTCACCGTTCCATATTCGATCGGGTCGTATCTCTGTCCCCTATCTGCTTCTCTCCTGATAATTTCAAGTACTCTTTGACTCTCTTTTTAAAGTCCTTTTTATCTTTCCCTCGCAGTACTTGTTCGTTATTGGTCTCTCACCCGTATTTAGCCTTGGATGAAATTCATCACCTAATTTTGGCTGAATTCCCGAACAACCTGACTCGTAGACAAAGCCTCGTGGTGTGAAAAGGTTTGGGCACAATAAGGATCTCACCCTCTTTGGTTCCCCCTTCCAGGGAACTTGGGCCTAGTCTCCGCTGAGGACGCTTCTCTAAACTACAATTCAGACAAATGAGCCACTCGATTCTAAGGCAGGGCTATTTTCGGTTCGCTCACCGTTACTAAGAGAATCCTTATAAGTTTTTTTCCTCTGTTTATTAATATGCTTAAACTCAGCGAATAATCCCACCTAACATGGGGTCATGATCGGAGCGCCTAAGCGCGGTAGGGTCCCAAAGTCTGGACACACGATGGGTTGTAGCCATGACAGCAAAGAGAGTTAAGTTACAACCACCACTTTCCATGACGTCCGTCGATGTGGAATATCATTTAGGCCAGCCGCAAGCTCGAGGCACACGGGAGGCCAGTATCCACCCCTCGACGACAACGTATCCTGTATTGAGGCATGATGCAAGGGTGGCGATGCGATGCGTGACACCTAGGAAGCTTTCCCTCTACCTAATGGATTTGGGTGCAACTTCTGTTCAAAGACTCGATGGTTTATGGGATTCTGCAATTCACACCAAGTATCACATTTTGATACTTTCTTCATCAATGTAAGAGCCGAGATATCCGTTGCAGAGAGTTATTTTTGTT